>BSBN01000361.1:11157500-12357500 GCA_027924645.1 Cunninghamia lanceolata | reverse complement strand
GCTGTTTTCTCCAACTTGCTCGCATGGGTGCTAAACTACCTAAAGACTTTGATATATCCACTATTAGAGAGCAAGATCCCAACACTACTGCTGTTGTTGCGAATGGACCATCTACTATAGTCACATCATCTCCTATTACATCGCAAACATCATCCTCATTGCCTATTGTTGCTTCATTTGAGTTACCACGATCAGAGCATACTTTAGAACCATTGATAGTGCCCACCAATGTGCTCCCTCTCATGTCACAAAATCTCAACATTCCACCTTTTCATGTCCCTCAACATATCTCTCCTTCTACCATGACTGTTTCCATGCCTCAAGTAACACAAGCTATCCATGCAACACAAGCGCAAACACTTCGAGCATCACAAGCTAGTTCCATGTCTTATGGTGTGCATACCTCTCAAACCATTCCAACAACACATGTTGTCCATGCTTCACACCCATTACAATCTACCACATCTCATATACCAATTGCTAATTCCTCCATGCTATCCTATAATCCCAACATTAGTCTCATTGACATGAGTGATCCCCTCATTTCTCAAGCCAATCCAAAAAATAAGATCGCTTATGTTGATCAGCTTACATCCATGCTGTCCTCTTCTTCCAATCCTTCACACACCATCAATCCATCTTATGTTACCCAAGGCTTCTCTAATATCACCCAACACATGACATATACCAATCCCAATGTTCATCCTTCTGTCGTATCTACCAATCCCTCCGTCACTTACCATGTCATGAATTCAATCCCAACTTCCCAACCATCTGCTACTATCAATCCAACATCCACTTCTCATGTGATGCACACCCAATTGCTGCTTGTGTCTCAAGGACAGTAATCCTCCAACACATACATGTCACATACCACTCCTTTGACATACATTGTGGGTACACAACCACAACAAACAGTCACAACTCCACATATACCACAACCGCAACCACAATATGTCTCATATCATACTCCACCCCCTTCGCAACAATAGTAGTTATCCTCAGCCGATATCCAGCAAATGATCGATGAAAGGGTAGGACAAGGCAAGAAACCTTTCTCTCTCGAAAACATATGCGCCTATCCATTTGACAAGTCTCTTAATATGATACCTTTTCCACCACACTTTGAAATCCCACAATTTGATAAGTACAAAGGGAAAGGAAACCCGGACGACCATCTTCACGCCTTTTTTGTGGCATGTCTCGATGTTGCCTATGATGATACATATCTTTTGAGACTATTTCCTCGAAGCTTAGCAGGACAAGCTCTCGAATGGTTTTCCCATTTACCTCCAGGAATTAAGACTTTTTCAGAATTGGCAAACAAGTTTCGATCACACTTTGCCTTCAACATTGAACATGAGGTAAACATGAATGACCTTGTCAACAACAAACAACGCAATGGCGAAACCTTTTCCTCATTTACCCAACGATGGCGTAACATGGCTAGCAAGTTATCATGGGAAATCCCTGAGAAACAACAGCTTGACATCTTTGTTCAAAATCTTCATCCTGATCTGTCATTCCAATTACAATTGCAAAGTGCTAGCACCTTTGACGAACTAGTTTCCAAAGGAGTTATTATTGAATGAGCTCTCATTACCAAAGGAGCTATCAAGATCTTTCGTGATAACAAAGATTCTCCCCAAAATTCCAATGATAAGTCTCGCTTTTGGAACAAGAACAAGAATGTTGTCAATGACGGTATTGTCGATACAAAGAATATTCAAACTATGAGAGCTCCCATCAACATTCAAGCAGCCTCTACACCAAGACAGCCTTTTCCACAACAAAGAAACCAACGCCAAACTTCTAATCCACGCTGACAATTTACACCATTAGTGGAACCCATGGAAGTTATTCTTCGAAAGTTGCTTCAAGCCAGAGACGTTATTCTACCCGATGCACCACCAAATGGCGAACCACTCTTTCGAGCTCCTTGGTACAAAGAGAATGAGTATTGTGATTACCATCGCGTTAAAGGGCACAAAACAAATGGTTGTATGTGCTTAAAACATGTTATCCAAGACTGCATTGATCAAGGTTTAATCAACGTCACACCTTCAACAGCTCAACCTGCTCAACCATCCACATCAAACTATGATCTAGAGACTTTCAAGAATCCACTTCCGTCTCATGATCAGACAAATAACCTTCAAGCTGGAAATGCTATTCCCTATAACTATGCATCATCTACTATTGGCCGCATTGACCATGCTCGCATTTCTACCATTACCGTCCAAGGGAGAGCACTTGATTGTGCCGTAACCATGCGAAGAGGTCGAGTTACCATCCAAGGAGCACCTCCTCATCCTCCTCGACCTCTCTCTGACTATAATCTCTTGGATCACCTTGGTAAAACACCCGCACACATATCTATCCTTGAGCTGCTCCGCATATCCCCCGCACATAAAGCTATCCTTGATAAAGCCTTACAAGAGTCTTCGGTGCCTAATAATATTAATATCACACAATTTCAATCTATGGTTGCTAGCATTGAAGCCCCTTGTCATTTGACCTTTTCCGATAAAGATCTTCAACCCTCCATTCATCCGTCACACAATGAGGCCCTCCATATTGAAGTATTTGTTAACCAACGCCGTATCAAACGAGTCTTGATAGATGGGGGAGCTGGTCTTAATATATGTTCTTTGAAACTTATCAAGCAATTGGGATATTCTGAGAAAGATGTTGACACTTCCAAAGTTATAACTATCAGAGCATACGATGACGCTGAAAGAGATACCGAAGGGATCATCTTATTGCCTATTCAAGTTGGGCTGGTCATTACAGAAACTCGCTGTCAAGTCCTTGATATTGATCTGCCTTACAACATCATCCTCGGTCGCCCTTGGATCCATACCCTTAAAGCAGTTCCATCTACATATCACCAATGCCTTAAATTTCCACATAAGGGTGTTGAAGTTACCATTCAAGCTGATCCCAATCCATTTGAGTTTTGCCGTGCCTTTCAAGCTAAATATCAGAGCCTGAACCGTATCCCTATCAACACCGAGGCATATCCGTCTTCCTCCTATGTAGATCCATCCGATCTCCTCAAACCTTCATCTAGCAAAGCCGCTTCCAACCTCCATATCAAATATACCGAACATGGCCCTGGTGAATACAAATTGCAGGAATCCTATTGCGTTGGTACCCTTCCATTATCTCGTAAATCCCACAGTAAGCCCTCTACATCTAAGCCCACTTCATCCTCCATTGTTATCAAAGCTCCCCCTACCGTATTCATTAAAGGTGGTTTCTTGGATGACGAAGACATTGAGGACATCAACTCTTGGATATTCTTTGATGAAAATGACCAAGTCCAACTTGAAGTAGAGCGATACAACAATGGGTTTTGTATCATAAAGAACATGGGCTATAAAGGACATGGTGGCTTGGGATCACAGGAACAAGGACCTATTGAGCCCCTTATTGTGTCTAAGAAGTTTAATAAGCAAGGCCTTGGTTACCAACCGGAGGTACCGCAAACCAAAGACATTAAGTGTATTTCCGATATTGACATTGGACCTTCTTTGGTAGGAGAGCCTTCTAATTCGGATACCATCGATGACTCCTCCCTTCATATCACTGACCTTTTTCAAGAACATTCCATCTTCATGTTTTCCGCAACCTCCTCTAGTCATCACGATTCCTCCATTAGCCTTTCACTCGTATATCCTGACCTCATCGATTGGGACCAATAGGGGGCACTGATATTAGATACCTTTGAAAATGACGAAGCCATTGCAGAATTCATGGGTTTAAGACAAGGTATCCCATTGGGTGATCACAAAGCAGGTTTCATGATGGAATTACCTAAACTAGCATATTTTGGCAGAAGTATCAAATCCTTCAGTCGCAAAAGTGAAATAAACAAAATTCAACAAAATAGGTCATTAGGTGAAAACCGCAAGGCACCTCTTGACCGTGAAAAAGTAAAAATAAAGGACGTATCCAAAGGTGAAAACCTCTCTGAGGCGCCTGAGGATGAGGGATTTGATCTTCCTATTGCCACTGATTACCATGAGAAATCAACTGTGCTAGTTGAAAAATCACAATACATGAACTTGGGAACAGAACAGAATCCGAAGATCACTTTTTTGGTAGCATCACTATCAGAGCAAGAACGAAAGAACTTCACAGCATTTTTTCTGAGAAGAGCTATAAATTTTGCATGGACTTATGCAGACATGCTAGGACTAGATCCTTCACTTGCGGTACATCATTTAGCAGTATTCCCTGATGCAAAGCCTGTCAAACAAAAATTGCGCAAAATGCATCCACAAGTTGCCTTATTGGTCAAAGCAGAAATTCAGAAGCTGTTAGAAGCAAAGTTCATAAAGCCTATTGATTATCCAGAATGGGTTTCAAACTTAGTACCTATAGCAAAACCAGATGGACGAGTTCGCTGCTGCACAGACTTTAGAGATCTTAACAAAGCATGTCCTAAAGATGATTTTCCATTACCAAGCATAGACAACATTGTTGATCTTACAGCAGGACATGAAATGCTATCTTTGATGGATGGATTTTCAGGTTATAATCAAATCCGAATAGCAGAGGAAGATCAAGATAAAACATCTTTTATTTGTCCATGGGGCACATATTGCTGGGTTGTAATGCCTTTTGGTCTCAAGAATGCTGGAGCTACCTATCAACGAGCCATGACAGTTATTTTTCATGACCTTTTTCATACTATCATGGAAGACTATGTTGATGACATCCTGGGAAAATCTAAGACAAGGGAAGGACATCTACAAGTATTGGCACAAATTTTTGATCGATTAGAAAAATACCAAGTCAGACTAAACCTAAAGAAGTGTGTATTTGGCGTAACATTAGGAAAACTATTGGGATATATTGTGTCTCGACGAGGGATAGAAGTGGACCCAGCTAAGGTAAAAGCTATCATAGAAATGCCTCCACCAACGAATCTCAAACAGCTCCACAGTTTACAAGGTAGGCTACAATCTATCCACAGATTCATCTCACAACTAGCAGATAAATGTCATCCTTTTCAGCATCTTCTTCGTAAGGGTGAACCTTTTAAGTGGGATGAAAAGTGTCAACAGGCTTTTGATAAGATAAAGGAATACTTGGCAACACCTCCTGTACTTGATCATCCATTACTGCTCTATATATCATCAACAACCGCAGCATTGGGTGCACTTCTAGCTCAACATGATGATTTAGGAAAAGAACAAGCCATCTACTACATTAGCAGAACTCTTGTGGGATATGAGCTCAATTACTCGTTCATGGAAAAATCTTGTTTAGTATTAGTGTTTGCTTCCCAAAAGTTGCGACACTATATGCTGAACCAAACAACAAAGCTCATCTCTAATGTGGATCCCCTCAAGTATCTCCTTTCAAAAGCACTTCTCACAGGGAGATTAGAAAAATGGGTTATGATCTTGAGTGAATTTGACATACAATATGTGAACCGCAAAGCTATCAAAGGACAAGTCATTGCTGATCAATTAGCTGCAGCACCTATCACAGACATTCAGCCAATATATCCAGAATTCCTCGATGAAGGATTGTTTAATTTAAATTCTCCAGCACGATGGCAGCTATACTTTGATGGATCATACACTCAGCACGGATCTGGAGCAGGTATCTTGTTTGTCACTCCCCAAGGAGACTGCATACCTAAATCATACAGAATAGCATTCCCATGTACCAACAACATAGTAGAGTATGAAGCTTTAATCACAGGTTTGCGCATGGCAGTACAATGGGCTATCAAACAGTTACAAGTCTTTGGCGATTCTCAGCTAGTTATCAAATAGGTCTTAGATGAATATCAAACAAAAGACGAGAAGCTTCTTCCATACAAGCTAATGGTGGACGATTTCAAGCAATATTTTGAGGACATTACCTTTGAGCAAATTCCAAGACTACAAAACAGAGCAGCAGATGCCATGGCTATGATTGGATCTCTTTTAGACATGCCATCTAACACCCATAAATGTGAATTCTTGGTCGAACAGCTTTTGATCCCAGCATTTGAAGTTCCACAGTCTGAGCTCGTATGTGAGATTGTTGGTCCCAACTCGTCGTGGTACAAGGATATATACGAGTATCTCCATAATCAAACCTTTCCTCTTCAACTATCCAACACCCAGCGTCAAACCTTTATCCGTCGCGCCTCTCGTTACACTATCTTAGGAGACACCCTTTATCGCCGGAGTCTTGATGGTATCCTTCTTAGATGTCTTGATTCCAAGGAAGCAAAAACGGCCCTACGTGAAGTACATGAAGGTGTCTGCGATTCGCATTCCGCTGGCCCTAGCCTTGTTAAGAAACTTCTGCGAGCAGGATACTATTGGCCAACTATGGAAAAAGATGCCCAGTAATTTGCAAGGAGATGTCTACAATGTCAGAAACATGGAGATCTAATACATGCACCGGCACATGAGCTTCAGCCTATTGTCACTCCATGGCCCTTTTCGCAATGGGGACTTGATCTCGTGGGTAAAATCCATCCTACTTCATCAAACGGTCATAAGTTTATTATCACTGCCACTGAGTATTTCACGAAGTGGGTAGAAGCCATACCAATGACCTATATCACAGGTAAACAAATAGCCAAATTCATCTTACATTACATTATCTGCCGTTATGGAGTTCCTCAAGCTATTGTCACAGATAATGGTCGGCCTTTTAAGAACCAAGAGGTTAGAGATCTTTGCAATAAGTTCCATATTCAACATAGGTTCTCTACACCTTATTATCTTCAGAGCAACGGTCAAGCTGAAGCCTCTAATAAGACAATCATCAAGATCCTTAAAAAGACTGTTAATGAAGCTGGTCGAGATTGGCATCTACAACTGCATCCTGCTTTATGGGCATATAGAACAAGTGTCAGAACTCCTACTGGTGCCACACCCTATGCTCTCGTTTATGGCACTGAAGCTATTTTCCCTATCGAGGTTGAGATCCCCTCTTTGTGCATATCCTTGCAACATACTATCTAAGATGAAGAATATCGAGTGTCCAGACTCCATGATCTTGAGTTATTAGATGAACGCCGCCTTACAGCATTGAACCATCTTCAAGTCTATCAAAACCGGCTACGCCGCAGCTACAACAAAAAGATCAGAGAACGCAGATTTCAGGTTGGCGACCTTCTCCTTAAAGAAAACCAAAGGAATCAACAACATCAAGAGAAACAGGGCAAGTTTGAACCAAATTGGCTTGGTCCTTTCATTATCACAGCAGTCTATGGATCCGGTGCATACACTCTGTCAACACCTGAAGGCATTCCCTTGGATGAACCCATCAACAGCGTTCATCTCAAGAAGTTTTATCCATGAATCTCAGCTATCCCCCAAAAAAGCCAAAAAAAAAAAAAAACATTTAATAAATAATCCGTCATCTGGTGAAAACCTGGTAAACAGGCGCCTTGGATAAGTACCATAGTGAAAACCTGGCAAACAGGCGCTATGTGTAGTGACCAGCTTCCCTCATTTGTTTGGTTCGTTTGATCATTTTTCCCACTGCATCTTGTATAAGCCATACTCATAAGCCCTATCGCAATCTCACACATAGCCTTTCGTCTTCATCCTTTGCCAATGCTAGCTATCATACTTGAGACATTGTCATGATATCTATATCTTTTGGCACCTTAGCATCTTGGCTACATCTTTTCTGCAGTGTCGCTTCTGCATAATAAACCTCATCCCGCACTGGGGGCATTTGTTGAGTCTTATTTGGAAGTGGATCCTGTTATCTCTAGCTCATAACACATCAAACAACTCAGCTTACAACACAGCACACCTTATCAACTTCAGCCATGGCACATGTCCACCGACAAATATGACCTAACGACTTGCAACCAGGACTCATACCTTCACAATCCATCCACATTCATCCAACAATCGCAACAAACATCGCTTGATCAAACATCCAATCGATTAGCCATATCAATAAGAACTACATCTAGCTCTATCGTTGACGCCTTGATCCCGTGGATACAGGGTATGTAGGCAATCTGAGATGCGAAGGAAGCACTCTGATTCAGGCTAAGACGATAGCCCCTTTCATCAGTCATCTTTCATCTTTCTTCTAAACATCCTTCAATCTTTCAGCTCACATTCTTCTATCTTTCATCACTTACATCATCAATAAAACCCAGAACTACATATTCATCATGTCTCATCTTCATCGTAAATGTGCTTTGATCCCGTGGATACAGGGTATGTAGGCAGTCTGGAATACGAAGGAAGTTTCCAGTACTCAAGCACAGATGATCCACCCCATCTTCTTCATCTTCATGCATCATCCACCTTCTTCTCTTTGATCAGCTCAAACAGGAAGCAAACCATGTGTATATGGCAAGCTCAAGCACTTTAACCAATCAAAGGTACGCCAGAAGCTATTTGTCCGCATGCCTTAAGCCAACATTTGCTACAACAGTTTATCAACAACTTTAGCCTTCAACAGGATGTAGCCTTCCTCTTAACAAGGCGCCAGCTTGATCTATCCAAGAGCACCCAAAATTTGGCAAGAGAACATGATGACAGTATCTTTTGTTTTATCTTTTGATTTATCTTTTGTCCCTTTTTTATATCTAATCAAGAATGCCTTGATCTCTTTATATCTTGGTATGTTGCGATGAAGTAAGGACTGGGGCATGGTCATATCACTTTCGTATGCCGTGTTTGCAGGATGATCTTATTCTCTTCCTATGCATATTGGTATCTTGTACGTGTTGGGATTAGCATCTTACATATCAATATCTCTAGCATCTGAGAAGCTAAACAGTCTCTCATGCATTTGAGACTATTCTATGTTAAGACTAACTCCATACATATAACCAGCAAGCTATCATTATGTGTCGTGGAGATAAGCTCAAACCATTGTTTGTAGCATCAAAGTCCAACACTAGCTGTTATTCATATCTTGTGCATGTTGGCTCCACATCTTGACCACATGCGTTCAGACAAGATTGTAACATGCTAGTTACGCATTGGATACCGTGACACCTTGGTTTCTTATACCCTGGTGCATAACATCCATATGCTATATCAAACATAAGGACTGCGTTTCTTTTCATTTTGAGCAATTACTTGAAAGCTGCCCATCATCATCCTACTTATTCATTCTATCTATCCATTCGTTCCATCATCCTCAGCCAAGGTCGATCATATCTATCATCTTTTCTCCATATTCCCGCTCCTGCAAAACAAGTGTTAGCCATACATAAGTCCATTATATATATCTCTTTCATTACCATCTACCTATATGCATACATCTATTCATATCATTACCTTTTACATATTCAAACATTTTCTATTCCATTACCATTTGCATAAACATCCATCCATAATTCATATATAATCCATACACATAACATGCATAGCCATCATAATATCAACATCACAACCATTATAACATCATATAGATCACCAAAACTGCCATATATATATATATATATATATATATACATGTGTGTCAAAATACAAGTGTCTACAATACAAGCTGAGCCCTGAAAAGAATGAATGTACAACAATGGCTCTAGGCCTCATCATGATACAATGTCAACAAGGTATGCCCTAGCGACTACTGCCAGCTCCCTCGCCCTGACCACCACCACCAACAGGTCCTGTACCTGGTCCCTCATCTCTCGGTGGCCCCATCACTGAAGCTACTGATCGAGATCCACCTGACCTCTGTGAGCTCGAAGCCCCTGACCTGCTCCTGAAGCTAGGCTGTCTCTGCTCTACCGGCACAGCTCCATAATATAAGCCTCTGTAATACTCAGCCTCACCCTGCACTCTCTGAAGCTCTGCCTGTACCGCTGTCAACTGTATGGCCAAGTACATGGTAGCTCCATCAGTCCCCAAGGCAGTCACTACTCTATCCCGCTCACTAGTCATCCCCTGCAGCTGCTGCACTGCCCTATCTCTCTCAGCTCGCAGACCATCTCTCTCTGCTCTCATAGCCTGCTCCTACTGTACTGCAGTGTCTCGCTCAAGCCTCATCATCTGCTCATGCTGCCTAGCTATATCCCTCTCTCCTGTCACTCTAGCAAGAGCATCGTCATCCTGTCCATCCCCTCTCTGTGCTCTCAACTGTAGCTGAGCCTGATAAGTCTGTGCCTGTGCTCTAGCATGCTGCAGACTAATCACGGCCTGATGCCTATCCATCTCCACTCTCCTCAGCCTCATCTGTGCCCGCTGCCTCCATCTCCTCACCTCTCTGATCCGTCTCCGTAGCTGCTGAATACCCACATCATCTCCTGCTCCAATCTGTGCCTGAGGCTGTGCTAATATAGCAGGCTGACCTGCACCTACCCTAGCATCTGTATCCCTGGTGCAGCTGGCACTACTGCCTGTGCTGGTGTATCCCGTCGTCATCACCTCCGCACTGGTCTCTCCATTCCAATCTCTCCAATCTCCCCATCTCGTGTCAACCGAGTCGGCCTAGCTGTCGCCTAGTATACATCGTACTCTGGCAATGTGCCTGGATCTGCAGGACCCTGTCTCCACTACCATGCTACTGGCTGCAGTCCATCTCTCTCTGCCAAGGCTGTGTCCACCACAACCTCTAGACCCCAATCAAATACCTCCTGCCTCGTCCTCCCAAATACGGCTTCACCTACAGGTACTGCCTGTGCCTCTCCAAACTGTCTCAGGGCTCTCTCTGGCAAATAGCACTCTATAATATACACGCCGCATCCAAAAATGTATCTCGCCTGTCTAGCATAGGCAAGCTCCGCATCCTCCTCCCACTGCTCACATCCTAGCCATGGCCTCCATACAAATCTGTCTACCTCATCTAACCTCCGTCGCCAGTATACCACCCCTCGGCGCTGTCGATAATTCAACGCTCCTCTATACATCCGTGCAAATGGCTCTCCTGCTGCTCTAGCAACCCATCCCTCTAGTCTCGTCACCGGAATGTGCTCATATGCCCATACATGCAACACTGTCACTCCTGCTGACATACTGGCTCCAAACATGTACGCACAATCATGCAAGTAATGATAGAGCTGTCCCAACACGCACTCTACCCACACATATCTCGTGCCATAGGAGAACATGCCCTCCATCACTGTCCCCCATCCTACAAGAAAACCTCTGGCTCTCCTATCACCCACTAGCCATCTAATGATAGCCACTACCACCCGCTGTAATCTGTCGTAGAGCTCCTCCATCCTCCCCATCGGTATCTCTGAACCCTCTGCTCCGATGTCTGGTGTCCCAAACAATCTCCTGAATGCAGCTGGACCCATCTCCGGATCATAATCTACACGGTCCCCATCTATCGGAATCCTCAAAATCTAGAATACATCCTCTAAGGTAATGGTCGCCTCTCCTGTCGGTAACAAGAATGAACTGTGCTCGCTCATCCATCACTCCACCATCGCTGTCATCAGCCCTCGATGTGCCTGAACTGGCTCTAATCGGGATACATGCTCTAAGCCCAGGATCTCCAACACCAGTAGCTCCTCTGCATCCAACCGTCTCACCAGCCGCAAATCTCTCGAATGGGACTCCCGTGATAGCAATGGCGGTAGTACATCCTGCATCATCCATTTACCCTTGTCAGTCCATTCTGTTAGCCATCCATATCAAAATTTGCCTATCTATCTGCTACTTTATCCTACACCTACTATAAGCGGTCCATTTTACTGCATGCGATGTTTTCCTACTCATTAGCGACCCACTTTACCATATGCGCCACTGTTTTGACCAAACGCGAGCTCTTTTCCACATGCGCACCTGTTTTGTCTATAAGCGACCTAAACTTCCCTATGCGCTCATTCTTTCTTCATATGCGCGTCATATCCTATATGCGAGTCTATTTACCCTAAAAGCGAGCTCTATTTTATATGCGCCTAGCCTCTCACTATTAGCGAGCCACCTACGCATATGCGCCTATTCTAGCCCTATAAGCACACTGTCTACCATATGCGAGCTACTTGCCTTCATATGCGAGCTCTATTACCCTATGCGACTACAATGTTCTTATAAGCGACTCGTTTTTCCCTATATGCGCATTTTAGCCGATATTTTCCCGCCAACAGGATGCGACCACTTTTTTCCTAAGCGACCTACCCGCGCCCATAAGCGACCCAACTTACTACAAGCGATCTCTATTCCTATATACGCAACCTAAATGTGCCATGTCCTAACCTAGTCACTTTTGGTGACGTGTGTGAATTAATTACGCTTTTAGGCTATTAATTACACGCTTTTGGGAAAAGTTTTGAAACATACCGGTGCGCCTGCTCCCTCTGGTCGTCCATGTGTCCTCACTCGCTCCGCATGATGATCTCTGTGTGGAATCACCATCCTGCTAGCTCTGCCACTCTCACTCTCAGGAGCTTTGGATTTCTCTAAGTTTCTAAGCACAAATGAGCACAAATGAGCCTATTTGCCCTTGAAGCACCTACTTATAGCCCTTCTCAAAACCCTAATTCTTCTATGCCACAGCCTATTTTTTTCCATGCAACCCCCCTTTCCTTCGCGTTTGCCCTCTTTTTAGCCTTTTCTTCTATCGAGAGCCAACCCAGCCCTTCCTGGTTAGCCTGGCTTACCTCTCGAGGGGGCATCACCTGTCAATTACACTGGGGCATAACTTGTTTATCGAACGCATATCGTATCTTCTTTGACACAACGTTCTATCGAACATTGTATCAAAGAGGGGCAAAATGTAGACACCCAAATTTGTCCATGTCTAGCAACACCTTGTTAAATCACTAATCCATTAGCCAATTAATTAAATAAATTTTATTTATTTAATTAAAATCCCATTCTCATCCACTTAGCCAATTAATTAAATAAATTGTATTTATTTAATTAATTCCACATCATGTCTTATCTCATTTTATGCATTTATCCTATTAATTAAATAAATTTTATTTATTTAATTAATTTCCAACTCATATCCCAACTAATTCAAATATTTTATTTGAATTAAGCCCTCATCATTTATCACATTTCAACACTTGTCCATTTCCCATTCATCATGTGTTGTAAGACAACTTTCATTTAAAATCCTTCACATGCACAACTAATTGGACCTAAATTTAGTAACTTTCAATCCTAGCCATTCACATAGCCTCTGAATCTCCACCGTTGATTGATCTTGGTTGAGTTCTATATAAACAGCCTCTCACTCCATATGAGACATCCAGCAATCATATAGCACCTACATTATCATCTTGAGCATTTGAGCATTTGAGCTTTTATCATCCATCATGGCAGTTTTCAGCTTTGTAATTGCTTATTGTTGAAGAAGTAGTCCACATCTCTCTCTCAAACAAAGAATCGCACGGTCTAGGTGATGTTATGCTTGAATTGCATTATCCTTTGATTTCATTTAGGTTAGATTCCTTGATGATGGTAGGGTTAGGGTTTCATGACTATGTCTGATCTTCCACACCTGACTTTCACCTATCATAGTAGTATCTTTTGTTTTATCATTTTGATTTATCTTTTGTCCCTTCCCTATACCTAATCAAGATTGCCTTGATCTATCTATATCTTGGTACGCTGCGATGAAGTAAGGAATGGGGCATGGTCGTATTACTTTGGTATGTTGTGTCTGTGGGATGATCTTACTCTCTTCCTATGTGTATTGGTATCTTGTACGTTTTGGGATTAGCATCTTACATATCAATATTTCTTGCATCTAAGAAGCTAAACAGTCTCTTATGCATTGAGACTATTCTATGTTAAGAACTGTGTATGAGGAAAAATTGATTGAATCTAAACTAAATAAAACCAAAGAACCCAATAACATAAAGAAAACGAATTTAAATAAAAGCCATGACAAATACTCAATGAAATAAAGACTTTTACCGAAATCTGTGTTGTTTCCTTTGGAATGAATGTAGATTGCTCAATGAAGTTGCGAAGCTATAGCCGCAACAAGCAAGTAGTGTGCTCAAGAGATTAATGTCAAAAGATCGTGATAGTGCTCAATCGACGTGTTTTGTATGCTCAAAGCTCTGTTAAGTATGCCTGAGAATACGATTGAAGAGAGAGGTAATGAAGGAGATGAGGGGGGTTTATATAGATTTCAAACATGATCAATCAACGGTCCAGATAATTCAGAAGAATCAACAGAGGAGAATAGTTGAGGAATGTGCAACGAATGAGAAGAAGACATGTGTCTTGCTTTCTTTTGCATGAGAGGAGTTATCAAGAATAGAAGAATGAGTTAAAGCAATTAACAGAATGTAATAATCAGTTAAGTGATTTAAAACAAGAAGAAGGGATTTGCATGAGAAAAGAAGATATTTTGCTTTATTAAATATAGAAAGCTTGAGTTATTTTAGAGATAACTCAAATTAGATAAAAAAAACAATTTAAATAAATAATTGATTTATTTAAATTTAGAGCAGATATTTTGGAAGAAATAATTAAATAATTGGAATTATTTAATTTAGAAGATTTGAAAGCAAATTAAATAAATAAATTTATTTAATTGTTGTGCATGATTTTGGAAGAACAATTTTGATTTAATTAAATAATTTAAGAATTATTTAATTGTATATAAGAGGGAATTTGTTGAATTAATTAAATAATTGGATTTATTTAATTAATGTGGATGTAAATTTTGGAAAGAGGATAATGAACTAATTAAATAATTAAAATTATTTAATTATGGAAGAATATAGAGGAATTCGATTTAATTAATTAAATAAAGAGGATTTATTTAATTAACGTTGAAAGTATGTGATTTAGAAGAATTTGATGAAATTAATTTGATTATTTAATTAACGTTGTAATGCAGGTGATTGGTGCAGGAGCACCCGGACATGATCAGGATATAGGTCCGCATGATGACATACATGATCAGGATATAGGATAGTTATCAGCATGATGATAGGGTAGTAGGCTATTTTTAGTATGTTTGACTTTATCTTGTAATAAGGTCCACTGGACCGATGCTATGTATTAGTTCAGCCTAGGAGTATGTGTAGGCAGTTAGAGATCGGGATAAGATAGTCTGAGCTGTCCTCTCTCCCAGCCGCTTGGAAGCTCCCAGCCGCTGGGAAGTGAAGTTGGTAGTACTCGAAGGATTTGTTATATATACCTTCGATCTGTTAGGGTTTAGGGGGGATGGAGTTCATATTGACAGTTCATTTTGATTTTGATAGTTGCTATGTTCAGTAGTACCGGTGATTTACTGTACTGGTGATCAGTTCAGATATTGTGAAGCTGTATTCAGGACATTTGAGTTTCAATTGAATAAGATCTCATCTTTACATTATCTGGTTGTATCAGTTGTTTCTGTGTTGATTTCCTTTTCTGTTTGCAAGTTAATGGGCACTTTCAACCCTTCCACCGGTTGATCCTGCTAATCGGTGGAATGGTCCTGTATCATAGCTTAGGTTGCATTTGTGTTTTCTGTTTATGCATTGTATTGTTCAGGAGATCAGTTAGGAGCATGCTGTGAATCAGCCTAGCATCCTCATGTGCTAGGTCTAGAAGATAAGTTGTTAGATTTTGGTTTGAAGGTGATCCGGCCCGGTCGTCACATGATCTTTGTGAAATAAGCGGTTCGGAGTGCTTACATGCAGTGGAAGGATACACAGGAGTCTGCATGTGCGTTTCCAGTCGGGGCGAGCCGCATCGTCATCTGCGAATCCATCGCCATCAGGATCGGGTCATGAAGTTGTTGAAGTTTGCATGTTGCAGGTGCATCATGATGTTTTGAGTTGGATATATATACTCAGTGTATATATCGCAGTCAGGATCATCCCTCGGGGAAGTTCACCATCCGCATATCGCTAACGGATGCGGGTGTGAAAGTTAAGTTTTTTTGGCTAAGTGTTGAAGAGTTCATCAGGATGATGTGTGACGTCATCGTCATCAGGATATGACGTCATCGTCATCAGGATATTAAGAAATCCCTCAATGCGAGTTTATCCTGTTGTCGCTAAGTGGTTGAGTATCGGCGTAGGCAGGAAGTTGTATTAGCATCATCAGGAGGTTTCGAGGAACCGGATGAACAATATCATGATGCTGTTGCTTGTATCGTCGGGCAGTGGAGCATCGAAGGCAAGTTGTTGAAGTGCAACGTCATCAGGATATTTTAGAAGCTACCGGATATTTGGATATCCTGCTGACGAAGGTGATATTGAATATCATGATGATGCCGCTTGTATTTGGCACCCGATGAATAGTGCAACCGGAGGATGTTCGCGCCGTTGATTATCATGATGATGATGATAGGCGACAAAGGGAGGAGGTAAATAGTAGTCGACAGGAGGATATTTGCGATCATCTGAAATATGATGATGCTGTTGAAATGTGATGAAGCTGTTGGTGTCTCTAGGAAATATGATGATGATGTTCAGCCGATAGACATTTTTATCAGGTTGTTTGTATTATTGGCAGCTCCTTCCTGTTAGTTAGCCTCCGTTGCGTCCCACTCTGCATCATAGTGGTATCAGAGCCAAAGGTTAGGATCTTTTGGAAAAGATAAGTAGGATGTCAGACGAAGAAGGAACATCTGAGTTTCCAACAAAGATGAGCAACGCTGAGTTGGCAGTTCTGGTGAAGAAACAGATTGCAGAAAGTAAGGCCGTGAAGGCTCAGAATCAGGAGTTGAAAGATGAGTTAGCAAAGTTGAGGAGCAGAGTAGGTTCTGGTAGAGAAGATGATAGGGAAGAAGAGGATATCCCTAATTGGAGCGAGGAGGTCGTTCCTGCAGACCAGAGACCGCTGTTGAACACCCTCAAGGCCATGGAGAGGAGAACCATGGATGTGAAGCTGGATTTGCCAGTATTTACAGGTAAGATGGACCCTGATTCAGTAATGGAGTGGATAGATTGTTTGAACAATTTCTTTGTAACAGAGGAAATACCAGAACAGCAGAGAGTGAAGATAGCACAGTCAAAGATGAAAGAAGCTGCCTTGACATGGTGGAACTTTGTTCAGGATGATAGAGTGCAGGAGGGAAAACGTAGAGTTGCCACATGGAAGAAGATGATGGAATTGGTAAAAGAGGCTTATATTCCTTTGGATTACAGTATCCAGTTACACAAGAGGAAGCAGAACCTGAAGCAGAAGGAGCTAGATGTCAGCTCATATACAGAAGAGTTCATGAAACTCTGTATGAAGACCAAGGTGAAAGAAAGTGAAGAGGAAAAGGTAGCCAGATACCTTAATGGATTGAGGTTTAATATTCAGGAAGATCTCAGTCTGCATAACCCAGATACAGTGCAGAAAAGCTTTCAGTTGGCACTGAAAGTGGAAGAAAAGCTGAAGAGAAAACAAGATCAGAACAACAGAGGAAGAGGAAGACAACAAAGAGGTGGAAGAAGTCCTTTCAGAGGCAGAGGACATGGACAGGGATATCAAGGAGAGTCCAGTCAGGACAATAGCAAGGGCAACAATAGTCAGAATCAGAGAGAGAATTTCAGTCAACAAGGAAACTTCAGAGGTAGAAGACCCTTCAGAGGAAGATCCCAGGGTAGAGGATCCATCAGGTGTTACAACTGTAACAAAGAAGGCCATATAGCCAGCAGATGTCCAGACAAGGCCACAAGCTCAGCAGGAGAAAGGAGGACAAATCTGGTCAATGAACCTGATAATCAAAGTAGGACAAGCTCTAATGATTTTCAGAGTGTGAATGGTCCTGAGAATTATGGATATCCAGAAAGTGGAGAGTCCTTGATGATGAGAAGAACAGTGACTACCATGAAGGTACCTGATCAAGAAGCCCCTCAAAGGAAGTCCCTTTTCAGAACCACTTGCAAAGCAGGAGGTAAGGCGTGTAAGGTTTTAATTGATTCTGGTTCTACTGAGAACTTTGTGTCTGAAGAGATGGTGGTGAAGCTGAAGCTTAGGAGATTGCCTCACCCAGCTCCATATAAAGTCTCATGGCTTACTCAAGGTCAGCAGACAACTGTAGAAGAGCAGGCTTGGGTAGAGTTTCAGATTGGTGGATATAAGGATAAGTTGTTGTTTGATATCACCAAGATGGATGCTTGCAACCTTTTGTTTGGTAGACCATGGCAATATGATCTGAAGGCACAGCATGATGGTGTTAAAAACACCTATAAAATCACTAAAGATAGTAAAGAAGTAACGTTATTCCCATTGAAGGAGAAAGAGGAGAAGTCTAAAGGCAAAGAAGTGAAGGTCATGCTGATGGAAGGCAAACAGTTCATGAAAGAAGTAGCAGCAGAAGGTGCGGTTGCATATGCCCTGATCCCCTGTATGAGTGTGAATAAGAAACAACAGCAAGAAGCCAAGACGGAGAAGAAGCCAAGGTTGATAGACCCAGCTGTCCAAGAGTTATTGGATAAGTACAAAGGTGTTATCTCAGAGGGAATGCCAAGATCCCTACCACCTGTCAGAGATATCAGTCATTGCATAGACTTGATTCCAGGGTCTACACTTCCAAATAAAGCAGCTTATAAGCTTACCCCAGAGCAGAATGCAGAAGTAGCCAGGCAGATTGAAGAATTGATGAATTCAGGTCTGATTGGGAAGAGTCTGAGTCCATGTGCAGTACCAGCTGTACTAGCACCTAAGAAGGAAGGCACTTGGAGACTTTGTACAGATTCCAGAGCCATCAACAAGATCACAATCAGGTATAGGTTTCCAATCCCCAGAATTGAGGATTTACTTGATTGTTTGGGAAATGCTAAGTACTTTACCAAAATAGATTTGAAGAGTGGGTACCATCAGATCAGGATTAGACCAGGTGATGAGTGGAAGACAGCATTCAAAACAAATGAAGGATTGTATGAATGGAAGGTTATGCCTTTTGGTTTGTCTAATGCCCCTAGTACTTTCATGAGGCTGATGAATGAGGTTCTGAAGGAATTCATTGGTAAGTTTGTCATAGTCTATTTAGATGACATTCTGATTTTCAGTAACACCAGAGAAGAACATCTCAGGCATGTAGAACTGGTTCTCAAGAGGTTACATGAAGAGAAGCTGATGATAAACTTGGACAAGTGTCTGTTCATGAAACAGGAGATCACCTATTTAGGTTTTGTCATTTCACAAGGAAAGCTGCAGATGGATAAGGAGAAGGTGAGTGCCATATTGAATTGGCCAACTCCACAGACCATGAATGAAGTCAGAAGTTTCCATGGGTTAGAAACCTTCTACAGAAAGTTCATCAGAGGGTTCAGTCATATTTGTGCACCCATGTTGGATACCATAAAAGGAGGACAGAAGTGCAGGTTTGTTTGGACTCAAGGAGCAGATGATTCCTTTGAGGCATTAAAGAGGAAGGTGGCACAGCAGCCAGTCCTTGCACTTCCAGATTTCAATAAGATCTTTTAGGTAGAGTGTGATGCCAGTCACATGGCCATTGGAGCAGTACTCAGTCAAGAGGGTAGACCAATTGCATTTTTCAGTGAAAAGCTCAATGATGCTAAGAAAAGGTATTCATCATATGATCTGGAAATGTATGCTTTAGTTCAGTCCCTAAAGAAATGGAGGCATTATCTGTTGCCAAAGGAGTTCATAGTCTTCACAGACAACCAGGCTTTGAGTTTCATCAACAGTCAGGAGAAGCTGAACCACAGACATATGAAGTGGGTAGAGACCTTACAGGCTTTCACTTTTACCTTGAAGCATAAGAAAGGGGTTAAAAACAAAGTTGCAGATGCTTTGAGCAGGAGAGTTCTCACAGTAAATCAGATTCAGTTAGAGAGTGTTGGTATTGATTCACTCAAGACCATGTATGAGTCTGATGCTGATTTTGGAGAGATATATCAGGTCTGTATTTCTTTTGGGGAGAAATACCATGCTGAGTTCTCTGAATTTCTGATCCAGGATGGATTGCTGTTCAAGGGTGGACAGTTGTGTATCCCAAGGTGTTCTATGAGGTTGAATATAATCAAGGAGAAACATTGTGGAGCCATGGCAGGTCATTTTGGTCTAGACAAGACTCTTGATCTGGTCAGGAGGCATTATTTCTGGCCTAAGATGCAGTCAGATGTCAGGAAATTTGTAGAAACCTGTGTAATTTGTCAGAAGGCTAAAGGCAGGTCAACTAATGCAGGGTTATATCAGCCCTTACCCATTCCTTCCAGACCGTGGGAAAGTATCAGTATGGATTTTGTTTTAGGTTTGCCAAGGACCAGGAGAGGATTTGACAGTGTCTTTGTTGTAGTGGACAGGTTCAGTAAAATGGCACATTTCTTGCCATGCAAAACCACTGCAGATGCCTCATATATTGCAGATTTATTCTTCAGGGAAATTGTAAGAATTCATGGATTGCCTTTGAGCATAGTTTCAGACAGAGATGTGAAGTTTGTGGGTCACTTCTGGAGAACCCTTTGGAGGAAATTGGGAACCAATTTGTCTTTTTCCTCTGCATATCATCCTCAAACGGATGGACAAACTGAGGTTGTGAACCGTTCCTTGGGGAATCTACTTAGATGCTTGACAAAACAGCATGGAGAGAAGTGGGACAATATTCTGTCTCAAGCTGAGTTTTCATACAATGATACTGTCAACAGGAGCACAGGAAAATCGCCTTTTCAGGTAGTGTATGGAATGCATCCCAGAGGTATTTTAGAGTTGCGAGAGCTACCTACAGCAGATCCTGTTAGTGCAGATGGAGAAGCTTTTGCTGAAGCAATCAAGGAAGTTCATGATCAGGTTAAGACCCAACTCCAGCAAACCACTTTGAAATATAAGGAATATGCTGACAAGAAGAAGAAGGATGTTCAATTTGCTGTTGGAGATTTGGTTTGGGTTCACTTGAAGAAAGACAGGCTCCCTAAGGGGAAGTATACTAAGCTCATGCCAAAGAAAGTTGGACCATGTCAGATTTTGCAAAAGCATGGACAAAATGCTTATGAGATCCAACTACCACCTGATCTCGGTTTATCTCCTATCTTCAATGTATGTGACTTAACTCCATACAAGGCTAATCCAGATGCAGATCAGGATATTCTACAGGATACAGTTGCTGAAGACATTCCTCAACATGATCCTCCACAGATACAGCAGATTTTGGACACTAGAGTGGTCAAACAGACCAGGAATAAGAAGTACTTGGAGTACCTCGTCTCTTGGAAGGGACAGCCGACTTCGGAAGCAGTATGGATGACTGCAGAACAGATACAGAAACATGGTGCCGACCTGGATACTCTCATCTCACGTGGACTTGAGATTTCTTCTTTTGGGGAGTATGGTGCAGGAGCACCCGGACATGATCAGGATATAGGTCCGCATGATGACATACATGATCAGGATATAGGATAGTTATCAGCATGATGACAGGGCAGTAGGCTATTTTTAGTATGTTTGACTTTATCTTGTAATAAGGTCCACTGGACTGATGCTATGTATTAGTTCAGCCTAGGAGTATGTGTAGGCAGTTAGAGATCGGGATAAGATAGTCTGAGCTGTCCTCTCTCCCAGCCGCTTGGAAGCTCCCAGCCGCTGGGAAGTGAAGTTGGTAGTACTCAAAGGATTTGTTATATATACCTTCGATCTGTTAGGGTTTAGGGGGGATGGAGTTCATATTGACAGTTCATTTTGATTTTGATAGTTGCTATGTTCAGTAGTACCGGTGATTTGCTGTACTGGTGATCAGTTCAGACATTGTGAAGCTGTATTCAGGACATTTGAGTTTCAATTGAATAAGATCTCATCTTTACATTATCTGGTTGTATCAGTTGTTTCTGTGTTGATTTCCTTTTCTGTTTGCAATTTAATGGGCACTTTCAACCCTTCCACCGGTTGATCCTGCTAATCGGTGGAATGGTCCTGTATCATAGCTTAGGTTGCATTTGTGTTTTCTGTTTATGCATTGTATTGTTCAGGAGATCAGTTAGGAGCATGCTGTGAATCAGCCTAGCATCCTCATGTGCTAGGTCTAGAAGATAAGTTGTTAGATTTTGGTTTGAAGGTGATCCGGCCCGGTCGTCACATGATCTTTGTGAAATAAGCGGTTCGGAGTGCTTACATGCAGTGGAAGGATACACAGGAGTCTGCATGTGCGTTTCCAGTCGGGGCGAGCCGCATCGTCATCTGCGAATCCATCGCCATCAGGATCGGGTCATGAAGTTGTTGAAGTTTGCATGTTGCAGGTGCATCATGATGTTTTGAGTTGGATATATATACTCAGTGTATATATCGCAGTCAGGATCATCCCTCGGGGAAGTTCACCATCCGCATATCGCTAACGGATGCGGGTGTGAAAGTTAAGTTTTTTTGGCTAAGTGTTGAAGAGTTCATCAGGATGATGTGTGACGTCATCGTCATCAGGATATGACGTCATCGTCATCAGGATATTAAGAAATCCCTCAATGCGAGTTTATCCTATTGTCGCTAAGTGGTTGAGTATCGGCGTAGGCAGGAAGTTGTATTAGCATCATCAGGAGGTTTCGAGGAACCGGATGAACAATATCATGATGCTGTTGCTTGTATCGTCGGGCAGTGGAGCATCGAAGGCAAGTTGTTGAAGTGCAACGTCATCAGGATATTTTAGAAGCTACCGGATATTTGGATATCCTGCTGACGAAGGTGATATTGAATATCATGATGATGCCGCTTGTATTTGGCACCCGATGAACAGTGCAACCGGAGGATGTTCGCGCCGTTGATTATCATGATGATGATGATAGGCGACAAAGGGAGGAGGTAAATAGTAGTCGACAGGAGGATATTTGCGATCATCTGAAATATGATGATGCTGTTGAAATGTGATGAAGCTGTTGGTGTCTCTAGGAAATATGATGATGATGTTCAGCCGATAGACATTTTTATCAGGTTGTTTGTATTATTGGCAGCTCCTTCCTGTTAGTTAGCCTCCGTTGCGTCCCACTCTACATCAGTGATTAGGAAGAAATGACGAAATGCAAGTGATCTGACGACTTGGTCATTTTAGGGTGTCTACATTTTGCCCCTCTTTGATGCAATGCAGCATGTAGCGTTGCGTCAAAGAAAACGATTGTTGAATACATGATACAATTTTTTTTTTTATGCCCTAGTGTAAGTAGTTGCCCCAGTGTATGCCCTCCCGAGCGGGAAGACAGGGAAGCGACAGAGGAAAGGTGTTGACGCTCGACCAGAAGAGGACGTGACCAGAGAGGAGGAAAAGTAGAAGAAGGGGTGGGAAAGAAAAACTAAGGGGGGGACACTATAAATAGGTCACATGGGGACCACAATCCTCATTTGCACCCTTGGAGATTCTAAATTTAGAGAGGAGAGAATTCAAACCTAGTTGGAGTGAGTTGAGCAGCCAGCGAGGAGAAATGCCGATTCCAGCGCACAGTCATCGAGTGGAGTTGGTACAGACCTACAGGAGGCCAGTAGGAGCTTCGGCAGTAGTAAGTGATTGAAAACCCCCTTTGCATTTGTCGTTTAGGGTCGTTTAGGGCTAGGTTTAGGTAGGGTTAGCCAAGTCAGCCAAAAGCGCTTTAGGAAGCTGCAGCGCGTATGGGGTAGGGTTGTAGCGCTTTTGGCGCGCTGTAGTGTGGCTGGTAGTCGCCTGCAGCGCTAATGGTAAAATCACGTCGCTTTTGGTATTAGGTGTTCACGCCGCAGTGCATTTGGGAAATCCTGCAGCGCACTTGGCGAAGCAGTGCAGCGCACTTGGCAAAGCAGGTTAGCGCAAGTGGTGGGAAGGTGAAAAAAGCACGTCGCGTCTGGTAGGACAGAGTGGCGTGGTTGGCAGGACAGAATGGCACGGTTGGAAAAACAAGGCGCATGTGGTTTAAAAAATCACAACGCATCTGGATGAACAGTATGGCGCTGTTGGTAGAGAGGGACAGCGCTTTTGTATAAAACAAAGCGCTTTTGGTTTGAATAGAAGAAAAGTTAGGGTGTAATAGAAAAGTTAGGCTGCCAAAGAGGAAAGGGAGAGTTGGGGGTTTTAGGGACTGATGGTAGATAGGTTTTGAGAGATTTGGAAAAGAAACTGACAAGTGATTTGTTATGGATGCAGAGGATTTTGCCACCACTGATGTCGCGAGAGCGACATCACACGATAGCGCACGAGGTTGTTCAACTTACATGGGAGGAGGACGCATTCCTAGAGCATGCGGGACTATGGCATGTGGCACATTTGACACACATTAGGGCGAATCTCGCCCTAGTGACAGCAGTCATGGAGAGGTATCACAACGAGACCTCATCATTCCACGTTTCGACGGGAGAGGCCACAGTGACACTGGAGGATGTGTACCGCATCCTGAGGATCCGGATAGATGGTGAGATAGTTGACTTTGACCCGGCACAGGGCGAGGCAGGCTTGGAGGAGGTCTTCTGCATAGATGACCTGTGGATAGAGGACGGGGAGATCCAATGGGCAGACGTCCCGAGACTCTATGATAGGATCAGATGGATCGTTGCATCATTGATTGGCGGCTTCCTGTGCCCAGACAAGAGATCTAGAGGATTATTAGTGGGCTGGGTGACCGTTCTATTAGGGATGTTCACCCATGGCTGACAGTATGCGTGGGCACCCTGCGTGCTAGGACAGCTATACCATGATATGCACCATTGTGTGTACAGGAGAGGCAGGAGCCTCTCAGCAGGTGTGACTTTGTTACAGGTATGGGCATGGGAGCATATTCCAGTCATCCGACCCATGGCGCAGCGCCACCGAGACAGAGGTGAGCCATATGCATTCCTATATGACGAGGTGATGACACATCGGAGGATGGGGTCTGTGAGCTACTGGAGGCGGTAGATAGACGAGATGGACATATTTATATGGAGGCCCTGGTTACTATGCGAGGAGTGGGCAAACAAGCATGAGCAGCTCATGTACTGTAGACAGGCTCGCTATCTGTTCGGTAGACAGACAGATATGATAGAGAGATACCTACCTAAGCGAGTTCTCAAGTAGTTTGGATTGCCGCAGGGGTTACCAGTGGGGGAGGCCACTCATGCCAGGACACGGAGGGAGGTTGGAGACTGGGATGCTGAGATCCCAGTGGCGACAGCATTGACAGAGGTACGGGGGCTTATCCCCGTGAGATGGGATAGGGACTCTAGGCTAGCAGACCTAGGGACACTGCCAGAGTACGATCAGTACTGGCAGACACATAGGCCAATGAGATTGACTACACCAGGTGTAGCAAGGGCAGTGGGAGAGGTGCTAGTTCTTGGAGGAGAGGCCGGGATGAGGCGGCAGGCCAGGGCAGCCAGGCAGCAGGCAGCAGGCCAGCATGCAGGTGGAGAGGGCAGCGGCCAGTAGGCCGATGTGGAGATGGCAGAGCCAGTGGGCCTGGTCGTAGAGACCAACCTACAGAGAGCAGAGTGACTGCTGTAGGAGGAGATAGCCTGGAGGACTTGCTTAGAGCTCCGGATGGCATGACTGAGGAGAGACAGGGATGCAGCGCGTGCAGATGCGAGGCAGGCAAAGGCCATAGCCCAGGCACAGACACAGGCAGCCTCAGCAGCACAGACAGCCCTGGCACAGGTACAGGCGTAGCTACAGGCACAGGTGCAGGCATACAGACAGCTGCAGGCCCAGATACAAGCACAGGCATAGGTACAGGTGCAGCCGCCAGCCGCACTAGCAGCAGATGTAGATGAGCTAGCATAGGTTAGGAGAGAGAGAGAGACACAGAGGTGTAGCTGCGGTTGATAGCAGAGGCCACACTATTTAGAGTGAGGCGGGAGAGAGAGGAGGCACACCGTGCGCTGGGTGCATACCAGAGGACTTTGTATAGCGAGCTCGTCTGAGTACAGGGCGAGCTAGTATCCGTCGGCAGGGAGGTAGAGTATTATAGGGGCTTGTACATGGGAGCAGTGTCGGCAGCTCAGCAGGCACTGAGCTATAGAGACAGGAGCAGGTCAGGGGCATCAGGATTCCAGAGGACAGGGTAGTCAGCGTCCTCAGTTAGAGGACCACTTTTACCACCAGGGGGAGGAGGAGGACCATCAGGGGGACCTCCACCGAGCACAGGGGGAGGACAGGGGCCACAGCAGGAGGGCAGCTCTACCCACTAGGGCACATACATTTGTATTGTATCATATTGTATCATTTTGGACAGATGCCTGCGTGCATTCTGATGTATATTTTGAGGGCTCTTGATAGCCTTGATGTACTATTATTGGTGTATATTTGGATGTATACACATTTTTGTATTATTGATGTAGACATAGAGATTTTGTATTATGATGGCCATTTTATGAGATATATATATGATGATCTGTTCGACTCACAGCTATTCATGCTTTTGTGTATGCATTCCTTGATGTCATGGATGTGATGATATGTATGTATGATTATGGATTCATGTGATGATGTATGTTGTTTATATGATGCTTATAGATGTATGATGATAGAGATATATGATGATATAGATGTGATGACTAGTGATATCTGACATGTGGGTTTTGCAGATATGCACCAGAGAGGAGAACAGGAGGAGATGGAGACAGAGACTGTTGATCGATTACTGCAATGAAAGCGATACAAGGGTTTCTGGAAATGGATGAAAGGTGAGCTTGTTGCAATGGCTTCACATTTGTATATAAAGAGCAATCCTTATTTTGATATAGCACGTGGATAGTTCGCCACCAAGGTATAAAGACCAAGGTGCAGTAATATCCGAGTGCGTGGACGTTGACTCTGCAAGCAAACGGTTTGAACTTAGATCTTTAGACATAATATAACCTTGTTGGAACGTGTGAATAAGCCATAGTCTTGAACATAAAACAAACTTCCATACATGTAACTACAAGAAGAATTATTAATATGTAAGATGCTAGGTCCGAACACACACAAGATAAATACAATGTTAAGAAAGATACTAAAGATCATCCCTCAAACACGGCACACAGAAAGCAATGACTATGCCCCCAATCTGTACTGCATTGCAACATACCAAGATTATAGATAAATCAAGGTAGCTTTGAATAGGTAATGGAAAAGGAACAAAAGATAAACCATAAACACAAATTGACTGACTTACAAAGTAAACATACAGCCAACATATTCTCTTGCCAAAGAGGTTGCTCAGGATAGATTGGATAGGAAGGATAACAGCCTTATCGTAGGAACTCTGTGTCCATTAAAGGGTGCTATCTACCTAAAAGACAATATCTTGCTGTAGGAAATGCCACATGTCGTAGGAGACGCGTGTGTTGGTCTCAACAATGGAACACTTCGCAAAAGACAAGCTTGTGGATCTAGTGCTTGGTTAAGCGGTACTTAGCTGGTGTTGGCAATCGGTATGTAGGACAGCAGACGACTCTGGAAGTAGGCCTCTTTGCTTCAAGTTTGTTAAGGACTTTTGCTTTGAAAGGATGCGCTAGCTTGCTGCTTGAGTTAGTCAAGTTGAGGCGAATGGATTTTGACAAATGGAAGACTAGAAGGATGAAGTGCAACTAGATTGCGACGGGTGGAGAATGATAGATCATGTGTGCCTGAGTACTGGATACATCCTTCATGTTCCAAACTGCCTACATACCTTGTATCCACGGGATCAAGGCACATTTACGATGGAAGGTGAATGTGATAAATATGTAGTTCTGGATAGAGTGATGAATGGGTCAAGGTGAAAGGAGGGGATCTTATGTACCTGAGTACTAGATACTTCCTTCGTATTCTAGATTGCCTACATACCCATATCCATGGGATCAAGGTACCTTAAGATTGAGAATAAATGATATGTAGTTTTGGTAGATGGGATGATGTGGGACAAAGCGCGGAGAAGCGGTGATCTTAAGTACCTGAGTACTGGAAACGTCCTTCATATTCCAGACAGCCTACATACCCATATCCATGGGATCAAGGTACTTTAAGATTGAGAAGAGATGATATGTAGTTCTGGTTAGTGTGATGATGTAGGAAAAGAGTGTTGAGAAGATAACATCCTTATCGTAGGAACTCTGTGTCCGTTAAAGGGTGTTACCTGTGGAAATGAGAAAAGATCAAAGTATGCATTGCGAACCACGAACAAGGAACCAATCCTGGACCTAAGTTAAGGAAAGAGTTGCCCCCATTCTGGTAGAGAAAACGGTGTGGGTGATGACTGAAGAAGACACCGAAAGCTTTGACCTAGGACAAGACAGTGTTAACTGTAGACACAGATCAAGACGCGGGATGACGACGAGGGACATTGACAAATTTCCAAGCTATACTAGATAGGGAGATGGAAATGCAAACAAGGTCAATGGTTTTATTATGGATGGGTGGATGAAGCGTGTTGCGAACTGGACAAGGAGTGGATAGGACTCGATAGACGATGGATGCTGACTCTACGCATAGCGCCTGTTTGCCAAGTTTTCACTATGGTACTTATCCAAGGCACCTGTTTGCCAGGTTTTCACCAGAGGACGGATTTTTTTTTTGTTGTTTTTTTTTAATTTTTTTTTTTAAATTTTTTTTTGTTTTTTTTTTGCTTTTTTTTTTAGAATACTCTGAGGATCAGGCATAAAACTTCTTGAGATGGACATTGTTAAGTGGCTCATCTAGAGGAATGCCATCAGGTGTAGCTAAAGTATAAGCTCCTGATCCATATGTTGCTGTCACAATGAAGGGACCTAACCAGTTAGGCTCAAACTTGCCCTTCTTCTCTCGATCTGCTTGATTTCTCTGATTCTCCTTAAGTACAAGATCACCAACTTGAAACTGTCTTTCTTTGATCTTTTTGTTGTAATTACGCCGGAGGCAGTTTTGATAGACATGGAGATGATTAAGTGCGGCAAGGCACCTCTCATCTAGTAGTTTAAGCTCAGCTAATCTAGAAGTGTGAAACTCATCTCCGCCGATCAGGTCCTGCATGGATACTCTGAGGGATGGGATCTCGACCTCTATAGGTAGGATGGCTTCAGAGCCAAAGACCAAGGCATATGGTGTGGCACCAGTTGGTGTTCTGATACTAGTGCGGTAGGCCCATAGGGCGGGATTGAGTTGCAAATGCCAATCACGACCAGCTTTATTGACCGTTTTCTTGAGGATCTTGAGAATGGTTTTATTGGAAGCCTCAGCTTGGCCATTGCTCTGCGGATAGTAGGGAGTTGAAAAGCGATGTTGGATATTGTATTGTGTGCACAAGGCATGAACATCTTGGTTCTTGAATGGTCTCCCATTATCAGTGACAATGGCTTGGGGAATACCATACTGGCATATGAGGTAGTTTAGGATAAACTTGGCTATTTGCTTACCGGTGATATAGGTCATAGGAATGGCTTCCACCCATTTTGTGAAATACTTAGTGGCGGTAATGATAAACTTGTGGCCATTGGAGGAGGAAGGGTGGATTTGTCCTACGAGGTCGAGACCCCATTGAGAAAAAGGCCATGGAGTTGTCACAGGTTGTAATTCATGAGCTGGTGCGTGAATCAGATCTCCATGCTGCTGGCATTGTAGACACTTCTTAGCAAACTGTGCAGCATCTTGCTCTATTGTAGGCCAATAATAACTTGTTCTGAGTATCTTCTTAGCAATATTAGGACCGGTAGAATGTGCGCCACAGACACCTTCGTATATGTCTTGTAAGGTAGCTTCGGCTTCTTCCGCGTTAAGACATCGTAAGAGGATACCATCGAGACTCCGGCAATATAGTGTATCACCTAGAATGGTATAACGAGAGGATCGACGGATAAAGGTTTTGTGTTGGGTGGATGATAGGTTAGGGGGAAAGGTATTGTTCTTGAGGTATTCATAGATATCTTCATACCATGGGGAATTGGGACCAACAAGTTTGCAGATGATTTTAGTAATTGGAACGTCGATGGCTGGTATCAACAATTGCTCGATCAAGAATTCACACTTCTGTGTATTAGCAGGCATGTCAATCAGTGACCCTACAGAAGCCATGGAATCTACAGCTTTGTTATGCTCTCTTGGAATTTGCTCAAATGTGATGCTAGAAAAATGTGGTTTATAGGCATCCACAAGTTGTTTGTAGGGGACCAACTTTTCATCCTTTGTTTGGTATTCATCTGTGACTTGGCGAATGACTAGCTGTGAGTCTCCATATACTTGTAATTCTATGATGTCCCATTGAACTGGTGTATTGAGACCTATAAGGAGTGCTTCATACTCAGCTATGTTGTTGGTGCAAGGGAATGCTAGCTGATATGACTTTGGAATGTAGTCATTCTAAGGTGTAACAAATAAGATGCCAGCTCCTGATCCATGCTGTGTGTAAGAACCGTCAAAGTACAACTTCCACATTATGGAGGTAGTAAGAGTGAAGAGATTCTCGTCAGGAAAGTCTGCTACCATAGGATGTGTATCTTTCATAGGTGCTTCTGCTAGTTGATCTGCGAGGGCTTGTCCTTTGATTGCCTTACGATCCATGTACTCAATATCGAACTCACTAAGGATCATAACCCATTTAGCTAGTCTGCCTGTGAGAGCTGCTTTCGCTAGTAGATACTTCAAGGGATCAATCTTGGCTATCAGATTTGTGTGTTGGTTCAGCATGTAATGCCGCAACTTTTGGGAGGCGAACACTACTGCTAAACAAGCCCTTTCCATTGGTGAATAATTGAGCTCGTATCCCACCAAGGTTCTACTAATGTAATAAATTGCATGCTCCTTTCCTGTGTCATCATTCTGTGCTAGCAAGGCCCCTAGGGCTGAATTTGTAGTGGAGATGTATAAGATCAAAGGTTTGTCCGCAACTGGTGGAACCAATACGGGCGGTGTAGCTAGATACTCTTTAAGTTGATCAAACGTTGCCTGACACTTGTTGTCCCATCGAAATGAGACATCCTTTTGGAGTAAGTACTGAAAGGGTTGACATTTATCTGCTAGCTGTGATATGAAATGCCTGATGGACTGCAACCTTCCTTGGAGGCTCCTTAATGCTTTTAGGTTCTTGGGTGGAGGCATCTCCACTATAGCCTTTACTTTCGCTGGGTCTACTTCGATGCCTCTACGAGATACAATGTATCCCAATAGCTTTCCTGATGTTACACTGAATACACACTTCTTTGGATTGAGTCTTACTTGGTATTTTTCAAGCCTGTCAAAGATCTGTCCTAGGACCTGTATGTGATCCACCCTAGAAGATTTAGCCAGTATATCATCAACATAGTCTTCCATGATGTGATGAAAGACGTCATGAAATATCACTGTTATTGCTCTCTGATAGGTTGCTCCTGCATTCTTCAGACCAAACGGCATGACACACCAACAATAATTGCCCCAAGGACAAGTAAAGGTTGTTTTATGTTGGTCTTCTTCAGCTATCCTTATCTGATTGTAACCTGAGAATCTGTCCATGAGAGAAAGCATCTCATGACCTGCTGTCAAGTCCACTATAATGTTAATGTTGGGTAGTGGAAAGTCATCTTTAGGACATGCTTTATTGAGATCTCTGAAATCATTACACATGCGGATGCACCCATTCGGTTTAGACACAGGTACAATGTTTGAGACCCTATCTGAATAGTCGATTGGTCATATAAACTTTGCGTCTAATAGCTTTTGTATTTCCACCTTCACCAAGAGAGCTATCTGTGGGTGCATTTTTCTCAACTTCTGCTTGACTGGTTTCACCTTGGGATCAACTGTGAGATAATGAACTACCAGCTTAGGGTCTAGCCCTGGCATATCTGCATAGGTCCATGCAAAGTTGATGGTTCATTGCAAGAAGAAGTTGTTAAGATTTCTGTGCTCTGTGTCAGATAATGATGCTGCTAGGAATGTTGTCTTTGGATTCTGTTCTGTACCCAAGTTGATCTCTGTAGAATCTTCTACTAGGAGAGCTGATTTCTCTTGATACTTAGATGGTAAGGGAAGGTCAAATCCTCCATCCTCAGGTGCCACAGTTGGGTTTTCACCCTTGGATATGTCCTTTATTTTTACTTTTTTGTGATCAGGAGGTGCCACAGTGTGGTTTTCACCTAGAGATCTTTCTTTATTTGCACTTTTGCGACTGGAGGATTTGGTATTCTCACCAAAATAAGCCGTGGGCTCTAGTTCCATTACAAAACCTGCCTTGTGATCGCCAAGAGGGATACCTTCCCAAAGTCCCATGAACTCAGCTAAAGCTTCATCATTCTGAAAGACATCTATAACAGGGGCCCCTTGTTGGTCCCAATCGATAAGCTCAAGGTAGACAAGCGTGACATTCTGGGTGCTGGTGGTGGAAGTTAAGGATATAGAGGATAGTGTAAAAATGGAGGATTCTGCAAATAGATTGGTCATGTGGAGGGAAGAGTCATTGAGGATATCCTCTGTAGACGTCATATCGGCGGGAAAAGTGTCAGCTACCTCGTCGAGGATATACTCGATGTCTGAGGTGTGTGGTACCTTCTTACCAAATCCTAATCCTTTCTTGTCTAGCTTCTTTGTTACTACAATGGGCTCCATAGTGCCTTGATTCTGTTTCCCATGGCCACCTTTGCCTTTATAGCCCATATTTTTCACTATCCTTAAGCCATTGCCATATTGCTTGACTGGTATCGTGACTGGTTCTTTCTCCTTGTAGAGCCAAGAAGAGATGTCCTCAATAGTTTGCTCGTCTAATAACCGTCCATGTTGGAATTGGGTTAGGAATGTTGGGGGAGGAATAGCTGCTTTTTTGGTTACTTTGGCAATGGGTGGTTTGCCGTAAGATTTTGGAGAGAGAGGCATCCGCCCTACACAACAAGATTCTGAGATACCATAAGTGCCAAAGCCTATATCTTGGACACGAGTTGTGATTTTGGGGAAGGGTGTAGGTTCACTTGTAGAGGCTTGTGTGAGAGTTTCAGGGTCAACATAGAGAGGGGATTCAAGGGCTTTGTCATTTTTAGGCACTTGGTTACAATTCTTATAGCTTCCTTGCAAGACATGGCAAAATTCAAAAGGATTAGGGTCTCCTGGGATGGTGATCTCCGTACCATTGTATGGGAACTTGAGGGACTGATGGTACATGGAGGGGACAGCTTTCATTGCATGGATCCATGGGTGGCCTAGGATAATGTTGTAAGGCAACTCAATATCAAGAACCTGGCACCTAGTTTCAAGCATGACTGGGCCCAGTTGTATAGGCAAGTGAATAACACCCTCTGAACGGTGTTCTGCATCATCATACCCCTTGATTGTAATATTATGATCAGTGTTGACGTGATCCTTAGAGTATCCCAATTGCTTTAGTAACTTTAAAGAATAGATGTTGAGACCAGCACCACCATCTATGAGTATACATTTGATTTTGCGCTTATGGATGAGAACTTCAATATGAAGGGCATCATTGTGACAAGGATCGTGGGAGGGGAGGTCTTTCTCAGAGAAGACCACGTTGTAAGGCGAAGCAATATTACCCACTATAGCTTAGAAATCTGTGACTGCTATGTTGTTAGGAACGGAAGACTCTTGAAGGGCTTTTTCTAGCACCACTCTATGTGCAGGTGATGACCGTAGAAGGTCCAAAATAGAGATCTGTGCTGGTGTTCTCCCTAGATGTTCGAAAAGATTATAATCAGACTGAACCGGAAGCCTAGGTGTAGGTGCACAGATGGTGACATGACCTCGACGAGTAGTAATAGCACAATCTATAGATTTGCCTTTGATGGTGAGGGTAGACACTCGACTTTCTTCAAAATGACCGACAATGGAATTGAAAGACGTGGAAGCATGATTGATACCTTTACCTCTATCCTGAGGAGGAGGTGGACCGTGATGAGGGAATGGTTCCTTGTACATATCGAGATCCTTGTTCATGTGTTGCGCTGGTGATTCATCCTCAAAAGTGATTTGATTACCATCGATGAGGTTTTGGATGAGGTGCTTAAGCTTCATGCAAGACGCAGTTCTATGACCTTTGCTCCTATGGAACTCACAATACTCATTGTCTCTATAACGTGCTATTTTGTAGACAGGTTCTCCATATGGGGGAGCATCAGGTAAGGTGATGAGCCCTTTCTATAAAGCTTGCTGTAAGACCGATTCGATGGGCATTGGTTGGGATAAGGCTGCCTTTGTTGCTGCTGTTGTTGAGGTGGAGCTTGACTTGGTTTGGAGAGCTGCAGCGGTGTTTGCAACGTTTGGACATGCTTAGTATTGACCACCCCATCGTTGACCATGTTTTTATTCTTGTTCCAATATTTGGGTTTATCGTTCGACTGTTGATGAGAAGTACTATCTTTCGTCTCTTTAAAGATTTTGACCACACCCTTAGCAATGAGGGCCTTCTCAATGTTGATACCCTTGTATGTGATTTCATCGAAGGTTGTAGCACTAAGAATTTGCAAATGGAAACCTAACTCTTGGTTGAAGTTCTATACAAATATGCTAACAAGTTGTTTCTCTGGAATCTTGAAAGGGAATTTACTAGCCATTTGTCTCCATCGTTGGAGGAAAGAAATGAAAGTTTCCCCATTTTTCTGTTTATTGTTGCATAGATCCATCATGGAAATCTCATGCTCTACGTTGTAAGAAAAATGGGTGGCAAACTTCTCTGCTAGCTCGTTGAAAGATTTGATACCCGTAGGTAAGTGTGAGAACCATTCTATTGCTTGACCTCCAAGACTGCGAGGAAAGAGACGCATAAGATATGTGTCGTTGTGTGAGACCTCAAAGCAAGCAAGATAGAATTCCCTAAGATGGTCTTTTGGGTCACCTTTTCCTTTATATTTATCGAACTTGGGAATAGTGAAATTTTGAGGAAAAGGGATCATTGGTAATGACTGATCAAAAGGATAAGGACACACTTCCTCTAGAGAGAAAGTCTTTTTGGTGTGGCCAAACGTAAGATCAGATAGCTGCTGTTGAACTTCTATGATCTTTAGCTCCATAGTCGTGGGAGGGGTTGGTAACATCTCCTGTTGTCCAAAAAGTGGTTGGTGTTGCCCATATGGAAGATTATAGTGTAAGCCATGCATACTGGTATTATAAGGGTCGTAAGATTGATTGGGATCATATGGATTGTACGATTGGTTCAGATTGGGTTGGAATTGGAGGCCTTGATTAGGCAGAGGTGGAGGTGGCGCTAGGTAAGAATGTTGGCTTTGCGATGGTTGAAGAAAAGTATTGGGGGGAGGAAAGCTAAAGTGCGTTTGATTAGGTTGTGATAGTGGCACATAGTTTTGGGAAACCTGATGTTGGGAATGTTGAGAGTGGCTAGGCAATGTATGAAAGAAGTTGAGCGAGGATGAACGTTGTGGAGGAGGAACTTAGGTAGAAGTGATTTGCGATGGTTGGGGTTGATTGATGATGAGAGTAGAAGAATGTTGTGGTTGGGGCTGCTTGAGGATGAGAGTAGAAGAATGTTGTGGTTGGGGCTGCGTGACTCTAATTGGTTGAGAGACATGCAGGTGTGATGATATAGGAGGTGGCATTTGTTGAGACCCTTGTTGCATGGCTACATAAGTGTTCCCCAGATTGTAATTGGGTGGGAAACCTATGCGTGATGGGGTAACCAAGATTCCACTTGCGATTGGGGTGGACACTTTAGGAGGTGGTTGCACATTTGATCAAGCTAAGGTGGCTTGCTTAGCTAACTCTACTTGACGTTGGAGAGTTTCTTGTTGGTTTTGATAGATCTCCATAGGAGTCAAAAGCGGTGATATGGGCCTCTCCCCTATTGGGTTTTGAAAAAGGGGATTCCTATACTGCGAGCCTTGAGTAGGTAAGGGCGTAGTCACCGTGGACATGGTTTGCACCGCTTGTATGGCTTCTTGGGTGTTGTTGCTCTCCTTGAGAGTGGACACATCAAAATCTTGAGGTAACTTGGCGCCTTGCTTTGCAAGCAAGCAAAAGAAATGATCCTAGTTCTCACTAAGGATTTTATCAAAGGCAGCTATAGCTCTAGGATCTTGTATAAATTCATCAAGATCTTGCCCATCTTCTTGAGAGGATTGACCTATTTCAAAGTGTTGCTCTTCTTGAGATGGGGTTTGATCTATGATATAACCTTGTGGGACAAAATCCGGAGGCAAGCCTGTGGTATACTGAGGCGCATTTATCAAAGGGGTTCTATCCTCAGGAGGATTGCTTGGTTCATCTATGTGCAGCATGTTTGGAGAGCTGTTTGGTTTTGCCACGGGTGTACTAGGAGTCACCTTAGGAGTAATGTTGAGACGACCTGATTGTGGTGTGTGAGGAGGCGACTTGCATTTTTTAGGGACAACTTGCCTGGATTTCATAGTTTGTTGTAGCCTAGTGGTGATCATGGGATACACTAGGACACAATGTAATGCTGGGAATCTGTGAGATGCTTTAAGAAATGGACAAACTTCTAATGCACAAAGTACTGGACCAAAAGCGCTATACTGTTTAACCAAAGGTGCAGGACTGTGCTACCAAAAGCGTGCTACTGTGGACTAGAGGCGACGGACTGAGCTACCAATAGTGAGTTACTGCTATGCCAAAGGCGAGCTACAGTGACCAAAAGCGAGCTACTGTTATACGAAGGGCGCTGAAGTAGATTTTTGCTAGAGGCAGGTTACTGCTGACCAAAGGCGATCTACTGTATTGCCAAAGGTGAGCTGCTATAATACCAGGGGTGCTGAAGTAGTGTCTGATGTTTTTCAAAGGCAAAATTTTTTTGTTTCTGATTGGATTGGTTTGGCAAGAGAAAACACAGCAAACAAGTGGTCAAAAAAGGCACAAGGACTGACACAATAGATAGTGTATGTTCAAGGCTCCAAACAAGCCCAATGTTTCCACCGGTCTAAGACAATTGCAATCAATAACAAGCACTTTTTATCCCTAGAGACAAGGTTTCATTGTAGTAGATCAGCTCACAGCTTAATACTCCGTCGATAAAAATATCATTCCATAAAGGTGTCAGATATTTAGTATCTTTGCGAGAGACAATAGGTAGGGATATCTCACCCTCCCCTTGGAAAGCTCAAGTAGGTCACAAGAGCTTTATGTCCAAGGGAATACTATCTCTTCTCAAGGGAGCCAATGGTGAGTATCTTAAGGGTTTAAATTGATTTCCCTTGCACTGATGATTACCACAATGTTCAGAGGTAGGTCGGGTAGTCTCTATCTAAAATGGTTCTTAGTGACTTTGAGAGACCAATGCCTTACGAGCAATGCGACAAGCTACTAAAAGCTTTAACCAATCCTACTAATAGTTTCAAACACTTCGCTCAATGTGAAAATCGTTTCCACAAAGAGCTAGTACACCTCTTTTCAGTTTGGCACCACAAGGTAAGGCTGACGTCGGTTAGGACTTGGCTTTCGCCTTATCCCTCTTATATAGCGGTTCAAAGGAAAACTCCACTTAGGGTCGTCCCTTTTGGATGAAGCGCAATCCAAAAGCAGGCCCTTCTAAAGGAAGTACAAAAAAAGTAAGAGCAAGCACGTCAAACAAAGGTTCAATTGTCCCGTTATAAGAAAAATAAGGTGCAACTAAGCTATGCACACACATGATTGTAGTTGTAAATTGTCCCTTATGAAATGAAGTGTTTGGCATTCATGTCCATTGTCCTTTAGAAAATTGAGGTGTTTGTTCATACATGTCCATTGTCCCTTAAGAAAAAGTAGTATGTTCCTAAGACTTAAATTGCAAGAAAAGATTTGTTCAATTATCCTCTTAAGCATGGAATGTGTTTCTAAGACTTAGTGAGATAAATCAAATGAGGTCTTCAACGCTTGTTCTGCATGAACATGTTAAGAAAACACCTATTGGCTCTGTGTGAGTAATAAGAAGCTGCAACAAGTGAGTTAGTTCCACCAAAAATTCACAAGTTAGCCAAAAATCAACTTTGACGAAAAGCGATGTACAATCTTACTAGAAGCGACTTACTGTATTCCAAGGGCGCTGTAACAGAGACCAGAAGCATTGCAGAATATTACCAGAGGCGCTGTAGAATATCCAGAAGCGTTGCACTGTGTATCCAGTAGCGCGACTCTATTCTGCCGAAAGTGATGTCATGTATAGAGGGAGCGCTGTAAGATACCGCCAGACGCGCTGAAAAAATAACCAGAAGCGCTGTACTATTATGCCGGAAGCGCCGCACGGTCTCAGATCATGAAAAGATTAACTTTTGTCAAAAGGACTAGATCAAAATGGGATTTCATGTTTAATCTACTGTTCTGAGCAATAATATCTGATAGATCTGAATAGTGAATTCCAGAAAGCCCAAAAAAGTGTAGCAATACAATAGATTAACACAACTACCGAAAAATACCCCTAAATAAATCAGCTTAGGAGGTATCAAAAGCAAGTTTGGAAAGACAAATACAACAGCTTGTCAAACCAATCCACTGATATGAAATGAGAAGAACCCTGCAAAAATACTGAATGCGGTCAAAACCTAATTTAGCCAAAAGCGCTGTAGAAGACTACCGGTCGCACTTTTCTATGTTACCGATAGAACTGCTCTGTGTGACCAGAAGCGCTACAGTGCCCCCAAGGGCACCGAACTGTGCCTTGAGTAGCGCTGGAAGATGCTACTGAAAGTGCTGTGCAATATCATTTGAGCTGTGTCGTACTGTGACTTTAAAAAATAATTTCTCAAAGAAACAAAGGGATTAGTGGGTCCCATCGGGCGTGCCAGAATGTGTATGAGGAAAAATTGATTGAATCTAAACTAAATAAAACTAAAGAACCCAATAACATAAAGAAAATGAATTTAAATAAAAGCCATGACAAATGCTCAATGAAATAAAGACTTTTACCGAAATCTGTGTTGTTTCCTTTGGAATGAATGTAGATTTCTCAATGAAGTTACGAAGCCATAGCCACAACAAGCAAGTAGTGTGCTCAAGAGATCAATGTCAAAAGATCATGATAGTGCTCAATCGACGCGTTTTGTATGCTCAAAGCTCTGTTAAGTATGCCTGAGAATACGATCTAAGAGAGAGGTAATGAAGGAGATGAGGGGGGTTTATATAGATTTCAAACATGATCAATCAATGGTCCAGATAATTCAGAAGAATCAACGGAGGAGAATAGTTGAGGAATGTGCAACGAATGAGAAGAAGACATGTGTCTTGCTTTCTTTTGCATGAGAGGAGTTATCAAGATTAGAAGAATGAGTTAAAGCAATTAATAGAATGTAATAATCAGTTAAGTGATTTAAAACAAGAAGAAGGGATTTGCATGAGAAAAGAAGATATTTTGCTTTATTAAATATAGAAAGCTTGAGTTATTTTAGAGATAACTCAAATTAGATAAAAAAAAGTAATTTAAATAAATAATTGATTTATTTAAATTTAGAGCAGATATTTTGGAAGAAATAATTAAATAATTGGAATTATTTAATTTAGAAGATTTGAAAGCAAATTAAATAAATAAATTTATTTAATTGTTGTGCATGATTTTGGAAGAACAATTTTGATTTAATTAAATAATTTAAGAATTATTTAATTGTATATAAGAGGGAATTTGTTGAATTAATTAAATAATTGGATTTATTTAATTAATGTGGATGTAAATTTTGGAAAGAGGATAATGAACTAATTAAATAATTAAAATTATTTAATTATAGAAGAATATAGAGGAATTCGATTTAATTAATTAAATAAAGAGGATTTATTTAATTAACATTGAAAGTATGTGATTTAGAAGAATTTGATGAAATTAATTTGATTATTTAATTAACGTTGTAATGCAGGTGATTAGGAAGAAATGATGAAATGCAAGTGATTTGACAACTTGGTCATTTTAGGGTGTCTACAAGAACTATTTCCATACATATAACTAGCAAGGTGTCAGTATGTGTAGTGGAGATAAGCTCAAACCATTGCTTGTAGCATCAAAGTCCATCTCAAAACATTAGCTGATATTCATTTCTTGTGTATCATGGTTCAACATCTTGACCTCATGCGTTTAGACAAGATGGTAGTATGCTAGTTATGCATTGGATACCTCGACACCTTGGTCTTCTATACCCTGGTGCATAACATCCATATGCTATATCAAACATAAGGATTGCATTTCTTTATTTATGAGCAATTACTTTAAAAATATGTCTAATCATTTCTCCATTCCATCATCATCTTATATAGTCCTCAACCAAGATTAATCATCTTCCCTTCATCATCCTTCTCTGCTTTCGTCATTTCCACATTCTCCATCCTGCCAAAAAAGTGTGTTAGACATATATAGGTCCATATCGTTATCATAATCTCATTATTATCCATCATCATTATGTGCATTTCCATACATTACCATTAGCATAAGACTTTTCCATTATTACCATTTGCATATTCATATCATTTGCATAAACATCCATATAAATCATATAAATACAAAAACATGCATAACATCATAACATAAATGCATCCATAATCATTACAACATCATAGGTAATCAAAGCCATCATATATATATATATATATATATATATATATATATATATATATCATGAGTGTCATTATACAAGTGTCTACAAATATAACATGGGCTATCCATGAGCCATCAAAGAATGTATGTACAATCAGCTCATAGGCCTCATCATGATACAATACAATACAATAAAACAAGGTAGCCCTAGTGACTACTGGCAGCTTCCTTGCCCTATCTACCACCACTGGGTCCTGCACTTGGCCTGCCATCTCTAGGAGGCCCCATCACTGAAGCTATAGACCATGATCCTCTTGTCCTCTATGAACTAGAAGCCCATGATCTGCTCCTAAAGCTATGCTGCCTCTGCTCTATAGACACTACTCCATAATATAAGCCCTTATAATACTCAGCCTCACCTTGTTCTCTCCTTAGCTCTCCCTATGTCTATGTCAACTAGGTGGCCAAATACATAGTATCTCCATCTACCCCCAAGGCATCCACTGCCCTATCTCTCTCCATCCTTAGAGCATCTCTCTCCACTATGATAGCCTGCACCTGCTACATGACTACATCCCTCTTGATAGTCATAGCCTGAACCTAATGTACCATAGTATCTCTCTCAGTTGTCACTACCTGTACCTATCGCACTGCTACATCTCTCTCTCCAGTAACTCTTTCCAGTGTCCCATCATCCTTTCCATCTCTTGCTTATACCCTAGCCTACAGTTGTGCCTGATAAGTTTGAGCCTGAGCTCTAGCATGTTGTAGCCCTATCACCACATGATGTCTATCTATCTCCACTCTCCTTATCCTGAACTGAGCTTGCTACCTCCATCTCCACTCCTCCCTGATCCTCCGTCTAAGCTAATGTATCCCCACATCATCACCTCCTAGCCCCTGTACTTGTGGCTATGCAAGAACCTGTGGTGGCACCTGTCCCTGTATCTATATGCCTAGAGTTGCTGGCACTACTACCTGTGCTACTAGATCTTGTGTCCTCCTAACTAGCCTCTCTATCCTAATCTCCCATAGCTCCTTAAGCCTCATCAACCAAGTCAGCCTAGCTATAACCTAGTGTGCATCATAATCTAGTAAAGTCCCTGGATCTACAGGACCCTGCCTCCACTGCCACATGACTGGCTGTAATCCATCCCTCTTCACCAAAGCTGTGTCAACCACTATCTCTAGCCCCTAATCAAAAACCTCCTACCATGTCCTCCCAAAAGTGGCATCCCCTACTAGTGCTTCCTGTGGAACCCTGAACTATCTCAACACCCTCTCGGGCAAATAGCGCTCTATAATATATATTCTGTGACCAAAAATATATCTATCCTGCCTCACATAGACAAGCTCTCCATCCTCCTCATCCCATCTCTTGCATCCAAGCCATGGCCTCCATACAAATCTATCCACTTCATCCAAAGTCCACCTCCAATATACTATCCCTCATCGTTGTTGATAGGTGAGAGCTCCTCTGTACATCCTTGCATATGGTTCTCCTGCTACTCTAGCCACCCATCCATTTGGCCTCATCACCAGAATGTGCTCATAAGCCCATATGTGCAACATTGTGACTCCAGCTGACATACTAGCTCCAAACATATATGCACAGTCATGCAGATAATGGTATAGCTATCCTAGCACACACTCTGCCCATGCATATCTGGTACCATATGAAAACATCCCCTCCATCACTATCCCCCATCCAACTAGAAAACCTATAGCTTGTCTGTCTCCCACCAACCATCAGATGATCGCCAAAACTACTCGCTATAATCTATCACATAGCTCCTCTATTCTAGCCATTGGAATCTTCGAGCCCTCAGCCCCAATGTCTGGAGTCCCAAACAATCATCTAAATGTAGATGGACCCATGTCAGGATCATAATCTACTATATCTTCATCAATAGGGATGCGCATAATCTAGAACACGTCCTCTAAGGTAATTATCGCCTCTCCCATCGGCAACAAGAACAAACTATGCTCGCTACTCCATCGCTCAACCATCGATGTAATTAGTCCTCGATGTGCCTACATTGGCTCTAATCTTGACACATGCTCTAAACTGATAATATCTAAGAATAGCCGCTCCTCTGCATCCAATATCCTGACTAATTGCAAGTCCCTAGGATGTGGCTCCTGAGACAATAATGGTGGTAGTACTTCATGCATCATTCAGTACACCTTGTCAGTTCTTACATTCACAAATTGACTTTTGACTCCTAGTAGTTGCTTAATTTTGCTAAAAGTGACTCATTTTTTCTATGTGCGCAAGCCTTTTGACCATAAGTGATCTATTTTACTGCAAGCACATGGTATCTACTTATACGCGACATCTTTCCCATAGGCAAGCTACTGCTAGTTGGAAGCGACCTTAATTCCTATATGTGACTCACTATTGCTCACAAGTGAGCTCTATTTCTATATGTGATCACTTTCTACCTACATGCGACCTGCATTGACATTATGTACCTTTCGCCTAGCTATTTTCCTTAGCCAACTAGAAGCGACCTCATTTTTCTATAAGTAGTCACTTCAAGCCTATAAGCGACCTATTTTACCCTACGCGACCCCTTTTCCTACATAAGCGACCTGAACTATCCTAAAACCTAGTCGCTTTTGGTGAAGTGTGTGCATTTATTATGCTTTTAACCTAAATAAATCATGCATTTAGCAAAAGTTTTAGTACCAGTGCGCCTGCTACTGCTGGTCGCCCATGTGTCCTCACTCGCTCAGCTTGATGATCACTGCATGGAATCACCATCCTAATAGCTCTCCAACCTTGAAAGCACCAAACTTCTAAGGAGCTCTAGATCTCTATAGCTACTGAACACAAATGAGCACAAATGAGCCTATTTTCCCTTGAGGGACCTACTGATATCCCCTTTCCATACCCTAATTCTTCTATACCAAAGCCTATTTTCTTCTGAACCATCCTAGTTCACCCCACCCAACCCCCATTTTCTTCATGTCAACCTTGTTTCTAGCCTTCCATCTTATCATGAATCAACCCAACCATTCCTAGTTAGCCTGGTTTACCTCTTGAGGGGGCATCACCTCCCAGTTACATTGGGGAATAACCTTGTTTATCGAGTGAATATCGCATCTTCTTTGACACAATGCTCTAACGAACATTGTATCAAAGAGGGGCAAAATGTAGACACCCAAAATTGACCTAGTTATCCTTAGTATCAAAATATTGCATTAGCTAACATCTGCATTTATTTAACACACCTGAGCAATTTCCCTATTACTTATTTCTTCTATTAATTAAATAAATTCATATTTATTTAATTAATTCATTATCTATTTCTTCTAATCTATAATTAAATAATCTTTAATTGTTTAATTATTTCTCTATTTCTATCTATTTTAATTAAATAAATCTTATTTATTTAATTAAAATTCCTTTCATTAGCCCACTTTCCAATTAATTAAATAAATTTTTATTTATTTAATTAATTTCTCTTATCATTTATCTTCATGAGCCAACATGTGTGGTACTACATTTTTTATTTAATATCTTTCACATGTAGTACTTTTTTATGTACATGGTCACACATAAGCCTTATCTTCCCTCCACTTGTCATCTACACATTCACCTATGATTATCTTTTAATCTTGGCTATTCACATAGCCACCAAATCTCCACCATTGATTGATTTTGGTTGAAGTTTATATAAACACCCTCTCATTCCATACTACATCTATCCATCATTTTCATATAGCGTCTACATTATCATCTTGAGCATATTGAGCACTTTAGCATCCATCTAGCATATTATCATTATCATCCATCCATCATGGTAGATTTTATCTTCATAATTGTTCATCATTGAGAAGCAATCCACATAATAAACAAGGAATCATACAATCTAGGTGATATTGTTCTTGAATTGCATGCTTTTGATTTTGCTTGGATTTGATTCTTTGATGGTGATAGGATTAGGTTTTCAATTATATGCTTGATCTTATTAACCTAATTTTTACCTATCACACTTCTAGAAGGCATATTTCAAGCTAACAACTCCATACATCATTCCTAAGGATGCGGCCATGTTAGTTTACTATTAAGCTCTTGATCCTTTGACAGCTATGATTGTGAGAAGGGAAAATCCTTCCATTACAACATTATCTATTGCTTATGTAGAAGCAATTAAAGTAAATACTGAAATGAAACAAGTAGGACACTATCCTCTACCTAGCATAGGACCTCCTATTTTGCTTAACTAGATGCAGCATGCTAATGGAGGTGTAATAAATCATGTTCCAATGGAAAATCCTTTGCAAGTTCCACCAATTGATGCCATTCCTCCTCAGGGAAATGGTCATATGATTCCATATCTAGGGTATGCACCTCCTAAAGCAAGACCAAATGGTAATGGTGGCTCTTTCTTTCTCCCTAGTCAAGATAATGTAGTAGCAAAGGTGCAGGAAGAGAAAGAAGACATAAAAGAGACAACTACTCAGTTGAAGTGATTAACTACTGGAGTGACACAATTGAGAAATAAGAATTTCTACTCCTAGAACAATGGTTAGAAGCAACAAAATAGAGGATGTCTAGATAGAAGATATAATAATGACAGAGGTTATAATAATGCTTCGTGACCTCCAAGAGTCTGCAATACTAGATTAAATAATGGAACCTTACCATCACCTCTAGACAATTAGGCACCTCCTGAAACCAAGAAGATAACTCAAGTCTGGTGTAGGAGCACCCCTTCAACAGTCATTGGAGGGAGAGGACTAAACATATTTTGTTTATGCATTCTGTTATTTTTAAATAAGGTCTATTTGACCAAAGCTTGATTGTAATTTGCATACAGTTGACTGTGCAAATCCCTAGGATAAGGTGGTTAGTTTGTTATGTTAGATAGTTGGATTTTATCTCCCAGCCACTGGGAGTCAAATTGGTACTACCATTTTGAGTTGTTAAAATACCCTAGATCAGGTTCTTTTCAAGGGGATCTGATGTTGAATAGTTTTGTATCAGAGAATTGAAGAGTGGAACTGTGAACTAGATAATTGTAACCACTTTCTGCAAGTTAAATAAGAGACCCTGTTTTGTGTTATTTTCCTATTTTACATTCACTGTGAAATGGCCTAGGAGACAAAATGAATTTTCAACCATTCCACTAGTAGATTGCTTCGCAATCAGTGGAATGGGTGTAGATTGTAGATTAGGGTTTTGTTCTATTTGTGTGGTTTGTTGCAGGGTCGTATGTAGTTTACTAGGAAGAACCCTAGCATTTTCGATGTGCTAGGTTGACAGATATTGACTTGATAGAATCTCGTGAAGTTTGTTTGTTCAGAGTGAAAACCATTCGGTTTGATCAATTTCAACGAGAAACTATGAGTATATCACATTTAGATGCAAGGGATGCAGGCTAAAATCTTTTCACTGATCAGATCAGCATCAAAACCATGTTAAACGCTTGTATTTTCAGCTTTTAGGGTTGATGTACATTCTCTGTGTATATCGCAAGATGCAAACTCTGTGTATATCCTTTTGGTATGTTCCATGCATTGGGATCAAAGATAGGAGAAGTTGTCGGTGGTCAATGGTATCGGCGAGATGGCATGTGTCAGAGGGACAAATCTCTCAAGGGCTGATGGTTCGAGTGTTGCCGATAGGCAACCAAAAGCAATAATAACTATATCGTTGTGAGAAGGCTGTCGAGAAGACTTTTTGTGAAGAGGCCGATGACTAAAGTGTTGTCGATAGGCAACTTAACCGATATGAAGGTATCGGTAGGAGTTAGGTGATCAGGGAAGAATAAATTTGATTGGCCGATGGGTGTTCTCTCACCGATGGGTGAACTAAAAATATACATACAAAACTAAATGTATGTCAATGGTAGGTTGACTACTCCCATGCACGTACCTGCAAGCGGCTTTGCATCATAGTGGTATTAGAGCAAAGGAATGTTTTTTCTGGAAAAGTGAAAGGGACAATATGTCTAACGGAGAGGGATCACAAGAATTCCCAGTAAGGATGACCAATGCCGAGTTGGTTGTTCTGGTCAAGAAGCAGATTGCAAAGAGCATTGTTGTAAAAGCTCAGAATCAAGTGTTGAAAACTGACCTGGAGAAATTGAGGGATAAGGTAAGTTCTGGTAAGGAAGAAGATAGGGATGAAGAGGAGATCCCTAGGTAGGAAGAAATAGATGTTCCTGCAGACCAGAAGCTTTTTCTAGATGCCCTCAAATCCATGGAAAGGAGGACCATGGACATGAAAAGTGGCCTACCAGTGTTTGTAGGCAAGATGGATCCTGATTCGGTGATGGAGTGGATAGACTCCCTGAATAATTTCTTTGAGACAAAAGAAATACTAGATCATCAAAGAATAAAGGTGGCTCAGTCCAAGATGAAAGGAACTGCATTGACCTGGTGGAATTTCATCCAAGATGACAGGGTGAAGGAAGGAAAGAACAAAATTGTTACATGGAAGAAGATGATGGCTTTGGTGAAAGAAGCCTATGTCCCATTGGACTATAATATTTAGTTACATAAGAAGAGACAAAATCTGAAATAGAAGGAATTAGATGTCGGTTCATATACTGAGGAATTCATGAAGTTGTGTGTTAAGACAAAGGTGAAAGAAAATGAGGATGAAAGAGTAGCAAGATATCTCTATGGATTGAGATTCAACATCTAAGAAGATCTAAATCTGCATAACCCAGATATAGTTCAGAAATGCTATCAATTGGCACTCAAGGTAGAAGAGAAACTAAAGAGGAGGCAAAAACAGAATTACAGAGGAAGAGGAAGATAGCAGAGAGGGGGAAGAAGTCCTTTCAGAGGTAGAGGACAAGGATTTGGAAACCAAGGTGGAGCACATCAAGAAAACAATAAAGGAGATAGTAATCAGACCCACAAAGGAGGTTACAATCAGAAAGATAACTTTCGAGGCAACAGACCATCATTCAGAGGGAGATCTCAAGGTAGAGGACCTCTCAGATGTTACAATTGCAATCAGGAGGGTCATATAGCCAGTAGATGTACAGACAAAGTATCAAGCTTAATGGAAGAAAGAAGATCAAATCTGATTCAAGAATTTGATGGCCAGAGTGTGACAAGTTCAAACACTTACCAAAGTGTGAATGCCCCTAACATCTATGGGTATCTAGAGATAGGAGAATCCTTGATGATTAGAAGGACAATGACTACCATGAAGGTACCTAATAGAGAACCCCCACAGAGGAAGTCTTCTTTCAAAACCACTTGCAAGACAGGAGGAAAGGTATGTAAAGTTTTGATTGACTCTGGTTCTACTAAAAATTTTGTGTCTATTGAAATGATAGAAAAACTAAAGTTCAAAAGACTGCCACATTCGGGCCCATATAAGATCTCATGGGTCACTCAAGGTCAGAAAATAGTTGTGAAAGAGCAGGCTTGGGTGGAGTTTTAGATTGGAGCATATAAGGACAAATTGTTGTTTGACATAGCTCAGATGGATGCTTGCCATCTTCTCTTTGGGAGACCATGGCAATATGATTTGAGAGCCCAACATGATGGAGTTCAGAATACATACTCAATCACCAAAGATTTTAAAGTCATAGAGTTACTACCCTTGATGCAAAAGGAGGCAGAGTCCAAAGGAAAAGAAGCCAAGGTAATGTTGGTAGAAGGAAATCAGTTCATGAAGGAGATAGCACAAGAAGGCACAGTTGCGTATGCCTTAATTCCATGTCTAAATATGAACAAAGAGCAGCAACAAGAAGTCAAGGTAGAAAAGAAGGAAAGGTTTATATATCTTGATGTCCAAGAACTATTGGACAAGTACAAAGGCACCATCTCTGATGGAATGCCAAGGTCTCTACCACCTATTAGAGATATCAGTCATTGCATAGACCTAATCCCAGGGTCTACACTCCCAAACAAGGCAGCCTACAAGCTTACTCCAGATCAGAATGCAGAGGTTGCAAAGTAGACTGAGGAATTATTGGAGACAGGCCTCATTTGTAAAAGTTTAAGTCCATGTGCAGTACTGGCTGTACTAGCACCTAAGAAGGAGGGAACTTGGAGACTATGTACTGATTCTAGGGCTATCAACAAGATCACAATCAGATATAGATTTCCAATCCCTAGAATAGAAGACTTGCTTGATTATTTAGGAGGTGCCAAATACTTCACAAAGATAGATTTGAAAAGTGGCTATCATTAGATCAGAATTAGGCCTGAAGATGACTGGAAGATAACATTCAAGACTAATGAGGGGTTATATGAGTGGAAGGTCATGCCTTTTAGTTTGTCCAATGCCCCTAGTACTTTTATGAGATTGATGAATGAGGTTCTAAGAGAATTCATCGGAGAATTTGTCATAGTCTACTTAGATGACATACTGATTTTTAGTAATACAAAGGAAGAGCATCTCAAGCATGTAGAATTGGTTCTCAAAAGGCTACATGAAGAACAGTTAATGATCAACTTGGAGAAGTGTTTGTTCATGCAAGAAGAGATCATCTACTTAGGTTTTGTCATCTCACATGGCAAACTAAAAATGGATCAGGAAAAAGTAAGAGCCATATTGTCTTGGCCAAATCCTAAAACCATGAATGATGTCAGAAGTTTCCATGGGTTGGCAACTTTTTATAGGAAGTTTATCAGAGGTTTTAGTCATGTCTATGCACCCATGTTGGACACCATCAAAGGAGGACAGAAGTGCAGATTTCTTTGGACAAAGGAGGCAGATAATTCATTTGAAATATTGAAGAAGAAAGTAGCGTAGCAGCCAGTCCTTGCACTTCCTAACTTTAACAAGATCTTTCAAGTAGAATGTGATGCCAGTCACATGGCAATTGGAGTTGTACTCAGCCAAGAAGGTAGGCCTATTGCATTCTTTAGTGAGAAGTTAAATGATGCTAAGAAGAATTAATCATCCTATGATTTAGAGATGTATGCTCTAGTCCAGTCACTCAAGAAGTGGAGACATTATTTGTTGCCAAAAGAATTCATAGTGTTTACAGACAATCAGGCCTTAGTTTCATAAATAGTCAAGAGAAGTTGAACCACCGTCACATGAAGTGGGTGGAAACCTTCCAAGCTTTTACTTTCACACTAAAACACAAGAAAGGAGTCAAGAACAAGGTAGCAGATGCCTTGAGCAGGAGGGTTCTAACCATAAATCAAATCCAGCTAGAGAGTGTTGGTATTGATTCTTTGAAAACTATGTATGATATTGATGAAGATTTTAGAGAAATTTATCAGGTATGTACTTCTTTTAGGGATCAATATCATGTTGAGTATTCTAAATTTCTGATACAAGATGGATTGCTTTTCAAAGGAGGACAGTTGTGTATCCCAAAGTGTTCTATGAGACTGAATATCATCAGGGAAAAACATTATGGAGCTATGGCAGGACATTTTGGTCTGGATAAGACTCTTGATCTACTAAAGAGACATTATTATTGGCCTAAGTTACAGTTTGATGTCAGAAAATTTGTGGAGACATGTGTGATCTGTCAAAAGGCAAAAGGAAGATCTACTAATGCTGGTTTATATAAGCCACTGCCCATTCCTTCTAGACCATGGGAAAGCATAAGCATGGATTTTGTGTTAGTTTTACCTAGAACAAGGAAAGGTTATGACTATTTTTGTTGTAGTGGACAGGTTTAGTAAAATGGCACATTTCTTGCCATGCAAAACTACTTGTGATGCTTCATATGTTGCAGACCTATTTTTCAAAGAAATAGTAAGGATACATGGATTGCCATTAAGCATAGTATTTGATAGGGACGTGAAATTCATTGGGCATTTTTGGCAGACTCTTTGGAAGAAGCTTGGTACAAATTTGTCTTTCTCATCAGCTTATCATCCTTAGACTGATGGCCAGACTGAAGTGGTAAATCATTCATTAGGTAATCTATTGAGATGTTTAACAAGATAGCATGGCGAGAAGTGGGATAACATTTTCTCATAGGCATAATTTTCCTACAATGATACTGTCAATAGGAGTACAGGAAAATCACCTTTTCAGGTGGTATATGGAATTCATCCAAGAGGTATTTTAGAGCTAAGAGATCTACCTGTAGGAGAACCCATTAGTGCAGATGGAGAAACTTTTGCATCAGCCATCAAAGAGGTACATGATCAAGTAAAAACCCAACTCCAACAAACCCAAGAGAAATATAAAGCCTATATTGATAAGAAAAAGAGAGATGTACAATTTGATGTTGGAGATTTGGTGTGGGTTCATTTGAAGAAAGAGAGGCTCCCAAAAGGCTAGCACACTAAGCTTATGCAGAGGAAGATTGGACCATGTCAGATTTTCAAGAAATGTGGACCAAATGCTTACAAACTCCAACTTCCTTCTGATCTTGGTTTATCACCTATCTTTAATGTCTGTGATCTTACCCCATACAAACTTCATATAGACATAGACCAGGAGTCACTACAGGTTTCAGCAGATGTTGACATTCCTAAACATGATCCTCCAAAATTGAGGTAGGTTTTAGATTCCATAATGGCAAAGAAGACCAAGGACAAGGAATATCTGGAATACTTGGTCACTTGGCAAGGTAAACCTGATTTAGAGGTTGTTTGGATGACTAAAGAATAGATTCACACACATGGTGCAGACCTCCAGCATCTCATCTCAAGTGGACTTGAGATTTCTTCTCTCAGGGAGTATGGTGCAGGAGCACCCCTTCAATAGTCATTAGAGGGAGAGGACTAAACATATTTTGTTTATGCATTCTGTTATTGTTAAATAAGGTCTATTTGACCAAATCTTGATTATAATTTGCATACAATTGAATGTGCAAATCCCTAGGATAAGGTGGTTAGTTTGTTATGTTAGGTAGTTGGATTTTATCTCCCAGCCACTGGGAGTCAAATTGGTACTACCATTTTGAGTTGTTAAAATATCCTAGATCGGGTTCTTTTCAAGGGGATCTGATGTTGAACAGTTCTATATCAGAGAATTGAAGAGTGGAACTATGAACCAGATAATTGTAACCACTTTTTGCAAGTTAAATAAGAGACCCTGTTTTGTGTTATTTTCCTATTTTACATTCACTGTGAAATTGCCTAGGAGACCAAATGAATTTTCAACCATTCCACCAGTAGATTGCTTCGCAATCAGTGGAATGGGTGTAGATTGTAGATTAGGGTTTTGTTCTATTTGTGTGGTTTGTTTCAAGGTCGTATGCAGTTTGCTAGGAAGAACCCTAGCATTTTCGATGTGCTAGGTTGACAGATATTGACTTGATAGAATCTCACGAAGTTTGTTTGTTCAGAGTGAAAACTATTCGGTTTGATTGATTTCAAGGAGAAACTATGAGTATATCGCATTTAGATGTGAGGGATGCAGGCTAAAATCCTATCGCTAATCAGATTGGCATCAAAACCATGTTAAATGCTTGTATTTTCAGCTTTTAGGGTTGATGTACATTCTCTGTGTATATCGCAAGGTGCAAACTCTGTGTATATCCTTTTGGTATGTTCCATGCATTGGGCTCAGAGATAGGAGAAGTTGTCAGTGGTCAACGGTATCGGTGAGATGCCGTGTGTCAGAGGGACAAATCTCTCGAGGACCGATGGTTCGAGTGTTGCTGATAGGCAACCAAAAGCGATAATAACTATATCACTATGAGAAGGCTGTCAGGAAGACTTTTTGTGCAGAGGCCGATGAGTAAAGTGTTGCTGATAAGCAACTTAACTGATCTAAAAGTATCGGTAGGAGTTAGGTGATCAGGGAAGAATAAATTTGATCGGCCGATGGGTGTTCTCTCACCGATGGGCAAACTAAAAATATACATACAAAACTAAATGTATGTCAATGGTAGGTTGACTACTCCCATGCACGTACCTGCAAGCGGCTCTGCATCAAAGTCAATCTGGATGATGCCCCACTGAACGATTGGTGTAGAATTCTTAATACAAGCACACATGTAGAATTGGATTATCCTTAGTTTAAGATTGTTGCTAGTATTTTCCAAGCAGAAGTTTAAAATATTGAAGGTGTAGTAAATTTTCATGAAGACAATGAATTAGTACCTTTGTGATATGAGTCAACAATGGTTTTGGAAAGTTCTGTGGGTTACCAAGAACAAGTGAACATAGTGCACAAAAATTTCACTCTCATATGTGAAGAGATAGCTTTAGCTTTTGAGGATTATACTTTTCCCTTTGAAAAGAATAATGAACCTGAACAAGAGGTGGATGAAGTTCATGCTTTTCAACAGTTCTAGGGAGGACACAACTACAATCTCAGGACCAATAGTAACAATCCACCTGGACCTTTGACGAGTTTCATTCCACCAAACAACTTCAACACTCCTTTAGATGTAAATGCTAGTAATAATCCAGCACCTCCTAGAGTGAACCATCACCATTTCCAATCATCATCTACATTAGCCAAAGGTAGGAATGAACTCACTGAGTCTGATAAATTGGTTACCTATTTAGATGAGGAAATTTAGAAGATAAATATTAGTTAATCCTTATCTAAGTTGTTAAAAGCCCCAGTGATTAAGAAGGCTTTCCTCAAATCCTTAGATGAACCTACAGTAAAGAAGAATACCCCTAGTAGTATTCTAGCCAAAGGTCCTACACAGAAGGATATTTCTTTCAAGCCTAAGGACAAAGGTCAAGTCCATGCTACAGATACCACACAAGTGACATTATACAAAGAGAAAACCAAGTCTACTCCCTTTCTCGTCACTCTAAGGATATTTGGGAAGAATATCCACAATTGCTTGGTGGATTTTGGAGCATCTACATATGTCATGCCTTTTTTAGTATGTCAAATTTTAGGTTTATCACCTACTAAATCCTTAAAGAAGGTTACTCAGTTAGATAAGTCTTAATTTAGTGTCATAGGTGAGTTAACCCATATTCATATGCAATTAGCCTCTGATCCTAGAGTCCAACATTACATTGACATTTAGGTGGTAGATATCTCTGATACTTATGACATTATCTTGAGTATAGAGTGGTCCAAAAATATTAATGGATACATGGCTACAGATTTCACACATATGTGGTTACCTTGGAGAGGTATCTCTAACCAGATCAAGATTGAAGTTGATCCAAGAATGAAGCATATGATCACTGAATATCACCAGAATAATGAAGTGCTATACACAAGTGTAGAACCAGGAGTTTACAGAGTTAAGATTCCAGATGTCATCGCAGAAGAGATTCTTATGTACAACCATATGCAGGAGAATAATGAAGTAAGTTTCATTACACCTAAGACAGATTGCCTGGAAGAGTCTGATTATGAAGTATTAGATGAGGATGGAGGAAGTAGCTTAACTAAATTTGAAGAATATTTGTCCAAAGAGATCCAAAGCTACATGTTGTAGAGGATACCACTCAAGTAAGCATTGTTGGAAGGATGGTGCAGATTGTACAGGACGTCACATTTAGAAACTACATGTGTGCTATGCCTAGAGCTAACTAATATAAAATAGTGATTGTATTTGAGGAATAAGTAGGGTTTATCAAGCAAAGGCTTTGAGAAAGTAAAAATAAAAGAAGATGAAATAACTCATCTAGTGTCATCAGATCAAGATCCTGAGGTGTTTAAAGATGAATCAGAAATGACTAAATTAGATATAGAGGATGTCCCAATGATACAAACTAAGGTGCCAGATATCCAGATCATTAAGACAAAACTATAGTGAATACTCAAAGTCCTTTGAAAAAGGGGATGTCTAATCCTAAGGTGTTCCAAAGATGGTTGTCGTTGCACCAAAAGATCGACCTATTAATGCTTGATACAACCACCATAGTTAATGAATCCACAGGAGGTGATTAAGCCTTGTCACAAACCCAAGCGTTGTGTTGCACAACACAAGGAGACCAAGGGCACACAACTTGCAACAATCCCCCCAGCACAAGTGAAAGTTTCAAACCCGTGACCTAGGCTCTGATACCAATTGTTGCAAAGATAGTTACTGATGTACCAAAAGATTGACCTATCAATGCTTAATACAACTGCCAGAGTTAATAAATCCACATGAGGTGGTTAAGCCTTGTCACGAACCCAAGCACTACATGGCACAACACAAGGAGACTAAGGGCACACACCTTACAACATAAGGAACCATCTAGACTAAAATGGATTATAGAGGGAAGTGCTGCAAGGGATAAAAGGAAAAAAGGTTCTAATAAGATTCCTCCTGATGATAGGCCCTGGATGTTCAAATTTGATGGGTCTAAGTCCAAGCAGGGTGTTGGAGTTGGGATTAATCTGGTTAATCCTTAAGGGAAGACCTACCCTACTACAAATAGATTGCAATTCCATTGCACTAGCAATATCACTGAATATGAAGCATTGATCCATGACTTACTTTTTGCATTGAAAAAGAAAGTCAAGATATTACATGTGTTCAGAGATTTCAAACTGGTAATTAAGTAGGTAAGGAAACAATACTCTTGCAATTATAAGAGATTGTCCAATTACAAACATCAGGTATGGGATTTGATTAAATGGTTTGACACCTTCAGTATTACTCATGTTACACAAAAGTAAAATCAGTGAGTAGATGCCTTAGCCACAACCTTGAGTACATTAGAGCCATTGACCATTTCAAGATTGAAGAAATTCTCAGTTGAGTTGGTGTTAGTACCTTCAGTGCTAGATAATGTCACCAATTTTCAAGTCTTTGATGATGATCAACATATCTTAGATTTCATTGCTAACCATGATGTATTTGAAGCCCAAGTAATAGATGAACACAGTCTTGAAGATCAGATATGGGATGGAGAAGACATTGTCAATTTGGAGGACAATAATATCCTGAAGGGGATGATTGAACTTGAAAGGATGTTTGACTTGGATAACATGACCAAGCAAAGGGATCTACCCAAAATAGATGGAGGAAAGTGTGAACCTATCAACATAGGGCAAGGTTTAGATATAAGGATTGTCCTAATCAGAAAGGTATGTATCCCAATTGAGAGAGAAGGAATAATTCAAGCCTTAACAGATTACATCCATGTGATAGTGTGGACTTATGATGAGTTGAAAACATATGATACTTTGATTATTACTCATACTATTCCATTAAAGCCTGATGCCAAGCCATTCAGACAAACACAGAGGCCAGTAAATTCCCTACTAGAGCCGTTGATATTTGTGGAGGTCAAGAAGTTACTAGCTGTTAGAATCATATTCTTGGTTCAACATTCTAGGTAGGTGACAAATTTAGTTCTGGTAAGGAAAAAGAATGAATATATCTTCCTGTATGTAGATTTCAAAAGCCTCAATAGAGCATCAGAAAAGGATAATTATCCTCTCACATCACTAGATGAGGTGCTTCAAATGGTAAATGTAGCATAGATGATGTCTTTCTTAGACATATTTTTTAGGTTATAATCAGGTCATGGAAACAAGATTGACTGACTAAAGATGAAATTTATGACAAAGTGGGGAATATTCACATACATGCGTATGCTATTTGGCTTGATTAGCACTGGAGTGACATTCCAATGAGCTATGGATATTGCTTTTAGAGGTCTGGTAGGCCATTGCATTGTTATCTATATGGATGACCTAAAAGTGTTCTCAAAATGTAGAGGGGATCATGTAGAAGATTTTTAGAAAGTACTCTAGAAGTGTGAATAGTATGGCATATTTTGAATCCAAAGAAGTGCATCTTTGGAGTTACTAGTGGAAAGTTACTCAGTAATATCATGTATGAAGACGTGATACCCATAGATCCTGATAGAGTAAATTCCATCATGAAGTTGCAGTTACCAAGAAGCAAGAAGGAATTAAATCATACTTTGATAAGATAAAATTTGTTAGAAAATTCATAATAGGGTTTGTCAAAATAGTGAGGCCCCTGAATGCCATGCTGAAGAAATATGCTAAGATTGAATTGACACCAGAAGCCAAGGCAACATTTGAAGATATCAAGAAAGTAATAACTGATGCTCTAGTGATGAATAGTCTGGATTATACCAAGATATTTTATATCTATTCATTTGCATCTAATCATACATGTGCAATTGTGTTGACACAAAGAAATGAAGCTAAAGATGAAAAGCCCATCGCATTTATGAGCATCCCATTCAAGGATGCTGAGTTAAGATATCTAGATGTCAAGCAGCAAGCCCTTGCTTTAGTGAGAGCCACTAAAAAGTTTTGTCATTACATCCTAAGAAGCAGAGTAATTGTTGTAGTACTAGATTCAACAGTTAAAATGTTATTGATCTAGAGTGAACCTAGAGAGAAAAGAGATAAGTGGATAACTATCCTATAAGACTACATGGAGATTAATCCTATGAGATTAGTTATAAGACAGGCTCTCAGCTAAATGATTGCAAAAACAAACCCCAGTCTAGTGAGTCAAAAGTACACAGTGGATTCAAGTCTCCAAGATGATTGGTATTCAAATATCAGGCTTGTTCTAATCATAGGTAGATGCCCAATAAACATGAAAGCATCTCAAAGAACTCTAAGAATCAAGGCTCAAAATTATATGATAAAAGGAGGAATATTGTTCATAAGAAACCATGAGGGGATATACCTTAGGTGCCTTAACAGGTAGGAAGCTAGTAAGGTTCTCCAGGACTTACATGATAAGTTTGGGACAGCTCAAGGGTCCCACTTAGATACAACAGATAAGATCCTTAGAGAAGTATACTATTGGCCCAAATCTTCAAGGATACTATGGAGCATATCAAGCATTGCCATACTTGTCAAGTGGAAGCCAACAAAGAGAGATATGCAGTGTACCCTTTATAGCTAGTAATGGAGATGCATCCTTTTGCACAATGGGGAATGGATTTTATAGGAGCTATCAATCCATCATCATCAGTTGGGCACATGTATGTTGTAACTATCATTGACTATTGCACTAGGTGGACCAAAGCGGTGAGTGGCAAAACATGCACATCTCAGGATTTAATCAAGTTCATTGAAGACAACATCATTACCAAGTTTGGAGTTCCTTTCGCACTAGTATGTGATAATGGACCTGCCTTTTCCTCTTTAAAATTTTCAATTTGGGCATTTGAATATGGGATAACATTAAAATTTTTATCTAGCTATTATCCTCACAGAAATGGATTAATTGAATCTACTAATAAGAACTTATTGAATATCATTTTGAAATTGGTACAGAAAATCCTAGGGAGTGGAACACACTATTAAAATATACATTATGGGTAGATAGGACTAGAGTGAAGCCTACCTTAGGTAACTCTCCCTATCAACTAGTTTATGGAGTGGACCAGATCTTGCCTGTAAATTTAAAGATCGCTGCCCTATAGTTTTCCCAAGAGTATCTTGGTTTAGAGGACAAAATGGAAGTCTTCCTATTACAACTGTTACACCTAGAAGAGAAGAGGGATCGAGCAATCAGCCATATTTCCAAACATCAAGTTGTTGTCTAGCACTGGTTTGACAAGAGGGCCAGAGTCAAAGTATTCAAAATATTTGATCTTGTCTTATCTTGGGATAAAGCCCATGAAAACAATGGAGACCATGGAAAGTTTTAAAATTTATGGACAAGTCCCTTTCAAATAACTGAAATACTAGGAGATAGTACATATAGGCTGAAAACCTTAACAGGAGAGGATGTTCCATTGTCTGTCAATGGACAATTCCTGAAACAGTATTTCCAAGCTTGATCTAGGAGGTTAGAAATTTGTATATATGTATAGTTGATTGTACAGTTGGTTTCTTATTTTTGCTTGTTTTGTTTTGGTTCGTTGGGTCTCTTTGTTTGGTTGGATAGGATGCTGGGCACCTTTCCACTTTAGAAAATAATAGAATTCCTAGAATTTAGGAAAGAATCCCAAATCCTTGCATAGGTTGTAATTTCTATAGGCCTGGGTGTGCTGGTCTATTCTATGAAATCATATTCACCAATTAAAACAAAGGTTATCCAAGGAATAATCAAATGAATACACCTAAAGTTCCTAAGGATTGGTTGAAAGTGTTAGTGTCTGCATTAAGTGAAAAATATAAAGGTTTGCCTTTGCTACCACTATGATTCCCTGGCTAGCAATAGGTTTCACTACTATGCAAACAATGAGCTGGACTGATATATCTTAGACAAAAAGGAAAAATTGAAAATAAAAGGAAAAGGGAATTTATTCTCTAAAGGTCATCTAAATAACCCTACCAGGGCTATGGATACCTGATTGGCAGTGGGGATCTATTTAGGGGAATTATAGGCAATAACCTTGTTGGGGATATGGATGCTTGACTGGTAGCAAGGCTCTATCCAGGATTGTCTTAAAAGGTTAAATCAAACTATGGAGCTTAATGCTAATTACTGTCCCTTTCAACCTCTCTAGTAGGAAGGAAAGAAATCAATGCAAACACTTACATTCCTCCCCATAATCTAGTATTGTTGGTGAAGATGATCTCATCTAATCTGGTCTTCATATATAGATACAGTGGAAGTTGGAAATTCTATGCCTAGATCTATTTTCTTTTCTTTCTTAAATTAGCTAGAATTTGGTGGTTTTCTTTGGTGGCAAGTTGTGTGGTCTCACAACATGCCCCATTTTGTCTTAGCAAAATAGGGACCCAGCTTTTACTTTTGTTTTGCTTGTGTACTTCTCCCCTTTGGGCAGTATGGTAAAACTTCATCTCCTGATCCTATCAAAAGTCAAGGTCTGAGTCTTCCTTTTGAAAGGTCACCAATGGATAGAAGATGAAATTTAACTTTGCCTTCTACACCATGTTGAAATTCAAGAAAATGAGAAAGTTATGCATGGTCAAATATTTGGTCAAAGTTTTGGTCAAGGTTCTAGTCAACGGGGTTAAAAATCTTTGTCGCCTAATTAAAAAATTCAACCTAGACTCCCTTGCAACCATGTTGTTGAGAGAAACGTAAAATTGTAGTCCATATGGTGGCTTTCCATAGTTCCGCGCTTCTAAAATTTGCTTGTATATGAGGTTCCACGGAATGGTGGAAAGGCCACGACATGTTGCCACGTGGCATCAAATGTATCACCATAAGGGTTCGTTAGCATATCTAAACCACCTGCCTTCATTTCGATCTTTCATGAGCACCAGGTTAGTCAATAGATAAACCTTTGGGGAATGGAAGAATGCTTCCATATCATGCCAAATGGCACTCAATAATCTCTTGAACCAACGAAAATCTAGAACCAACCCTTTATCAGAACTTCTGCGGGTAGGTTTTCCCCTTCTTTAATCTACTCAGTAGAATGGTGGAAATATTAAGGAGTGTGCCACATTAGCATACCAGGACTTTCTATAGTACACCTAACCAAGAGACTAGCCATGTGGAAGTATTTCTATGGTTCCACGGGTAAGTTTTACCCTATTATAATTTTCTTCGTGGAATGGTGGAAGGCCAATCAGAAGATGTCACATGTAGACAAGCAAATTTCTCAAGGCAAACATTTTTCTAAAGGCATCTCATGTCACATGTCCTACCCATGGACGTACGCACATGGGCATTAGGATAAAATATTTTGCATTTGTTGAATATCCACCTGTCACCCTTTTCTCGGTTCCATGGGAGGGTTTTCTCCTTTTGCAATATTCTCCGCAGAATCACAGAATACTTCAGAATTTGCCAAGTAAGCATGGTAGGACCCATAATTGTGTACTCAAATGAAATGCTATCAACATGTCACCTTTTCCATGATTCTGTTGGTATATTTTACCCTTTATAATATTCTTTGCAGAATGGTAGAAAATCTCCCATTTGGCTGTCAAATTTATGGTGGTAAACTTGCAAGCCGTCGTCCTGATATTTTCACATGGACATTTTGATATGGACCTTTGACAAGTTCTAAGTATCCATGTCCCTGTGAAATATCCATACCCATGTTAGTGTTTACCTCTATATCTAGAGCGAGGGACCTCACACCACATGTCCTACCTGTGGACTTTTCAATGGGGATATTCTGAATCCATATATTTCACCATAGGTATTTTTTTATACCTCCTTTTCAAAGATGAGCTAGGACTCAATACTTATGTCCTTGATAAATAATTGTTGACTGTGATCATCCACTAACGTCATCCAGATATTGTCATGTAGACATTTTAAACCCAATATTGATACACCGAATATCCATGATATGCATAAATTCACAAAGAATTATCAAATATCAAAATTTCAAGCTAACATTGTAGAGAGCTCAGAGTGATTCAAAGTGACTTACAATATGCTTTTACATAGGTAAAGGTTAAATTTCAAGGATTAGTACAAATTATTAAACCATGGATATTTGTGATTGGCAGGTAAATGTGTAAAACACACAAAAGATGAAGGACTCTAAGGAATGCTGAAAAGAGAAAGGATTCAACAGAGCTTGGGGAGAGATGAAATTTCAAAGGTGTTGAGGCAAAGATACCAACGAATATGTTGTTTGTCAGTTGGAAAGATGTTGAGTCAAAGATACTAGGAATATTCCTTTTGCTAGCTGGATTCCACAGAATGATTGCCAACTGGCAATCACGTGCTACAAATCTTGTTTGTTGTTTGTTCTTGGATGAGATCCTAACTATTGGATCATTGTAACTAATTTGGACCTTGCTCTATAAAAGGACCATGACCCTTCTTTTGTAAGGGAGATTGAATTGTTGAAGCTAAGGGAGACCGGATTGTTGAAATTCAAAGCACTATGTTTGTGATTTTGTAACTTTGTTATCTCTCTCAAGATTCTCTCTCAAGATTGATGTAAATATATATCTTCTTTGCATACTTAATGAAACTAGAGCTACAAATTAGTTCCTAATCATATATCATGTGTAATCTTATGTTGATTTCTAATGTGTGATTGCAAATTTCTGCTTTCTCTTGAAGTGCATTCGATTTATTACATGTTATCAACTATCATTTGAAGATTTGTACTAACCATATGTAATTGTGGAGCGTTGTAGTATAGTATGGTTTGGTTTTGCCTCTTTTCATGATAGTATGAGAATATGTATGTGGATCATTGACTAAAACTTGAAAATTTTAGAATTTCATTTCATTGTCATTTTTTATTTTAATTTCATAAATAATTATAAATAATTGCAAATCATGACAAATCATAAGCAAATATTGTAAGTACATGTTGAATTGGTACAAATAGTGATATATCCAAAGCATATATATTGAGAATTTGCAAATCATTGTGAATATCATGCAAATAATCATAAATATCTATGAATTGCATACTTTAAGCACATTCTTTGAGCAGATTTAAGGTGCAGAAGCAAACATTAGTTTAGATATGGACAGTTTCAGAGGAACTAATCAAAGTTAGGCTGAAATTCATATCAATTTGTATAAATCCTAACTAGATTTTGCAAGATTTAACATAATTGTCAAGGAATATATGTAGATCAGGTATCATAGATAGGATATTGGTGAATATTGACAGAGTTTGTGGAAATCATGAAAAAAGTATGTAAGGCCCCAACATGGAAAACAATAGGGCACAACAACCTTGTGTGATGATTAGATAGTTAAGACCTAACTCACGGAGACTTGGGATTATGAATTCATTCAGAATTCATCATATCTTTCAAAATAAATAAAGGTTTGTTGTGAACTTTTATTTTTGTTTTTGTGACTAACAAACACATCAATAGAACCCATGTTTGGAAACATCTTGATTCCCCATGCAAATGATCTGAACCATAGAAGATGAAATCATAATGTGAAAAAAAACCAAGAGATGACATCGTGCTATGGCTTGCCATCTTGCTATAGGGGTTGAACCCCTTCCCCCTTCTAAGTGATCACCACCTTCACCACCATCAAAAAATTCTTATATTCCTCTACTTAAAGCTTCTTCTTCTCCTGTGATGGATAGCACTCATGACGTCAGAATTAGCACTATCATATCACTGATTTTGGTATATTCTGATAGTGATCAGAAGACAACCCTGAACCATTGGAAAATATTTCAGAGTTGTCCTGATTTTCACACAATTTCCAGACTTGGCCTATGGGGACTTGCGTGAGGATCCTTCTCTAGTGACTAATCCTACATGTGATGAACCATGTGCCACTCTATGTACTGTGCTTTCCGTAGTCTCTCTAGCATCTTGTCCCCCTTCCCTTTAGGATGAGAAATATTGGGAGGAAGATGATTTTCTATAGTCTAACCCACAAGTGCACTACCTCTCTCTAATATGTAATATTTGTGTTATGCTTGTATGTATTGTTACCCTCATATGTGATGATTGGTGTGTATTTTGTTTGTTAGTTCTCTTTGGATTACCCTTGATGCTTGTTGTCACCTAAATTTGCACCTTGTTGTCACCTAAATTTGCACCTTGTTGTTGAAGTTTTTGGTTGTTCCAAAAAATTTAGTGAAACATGGGATTGGACTCAAGGTGTGGGACCTTGTGATTGAGACCAAACCTCTAGAGAGGATTGGTTCCTCTTTCTAAGCTTAAGGCTTAGAGAATGATAGCTAAATGTAATGTTAATGCTCATAGGGAGAAGAGATAAGAAGGAACTAGAATTGAAAGGGGTTATGCACTAGATTTATAGTGTTTAACTACAACTGACCTAACATAGTAATGATCTCAAATGCTCAAGAAAATTTGCACAAACTCATGTAGGTTCAAACAAAGGTTAAGGTAGAGAGATGAAAGTATGAAAGGAACCTTTTTATCGACAATACATAGATTACATATATCAAATAAACACAATGCAAGAACAATTGGTGAGGTAAAATTAGTTTATATTGATCATAAAGGCTAAATAGCCATTAAAAAAGAAGAAAAATTCATTACCGACATGAGATAGACACAAAATGATAGACTCTCCTTCATTATAAACTGATATTGAGACATGAGAGGCTCATAAAAGATCACAATCCATCAAATCCATCTAGTTCTAGGGAAAACCACAATGCCATAACCTGCAAAGAACTTTCTAACTCTGAAAATGACCTAGTGCAACCAACCCCTAAAAAATACATCTTAACATGCTTATATAACTTTTACAATAACTATGTAGTAGTCATGGACACTGAAAAGTGGTCAACATGTTATGCCTAGGTGCCCACATTGCATTTAATTTGGCCCATGGCCCTGTCAAAAAATCTATAAATAGGGACGGCAGCCATGCTCTGTCAGGTCTAAAAAATTTGTAGAAGAAGATTGCCTACATGCATGGATGTAAGGCACATTAAAGAGGGAAGGTCTAAAATCCTTCCATGGTACCTACAAATTCATTTTGTCCCTCTTGTATACTGGCACGTTGAAGGATTTAACTATTTCAACTAGCTGAGTCTAACTGATCTGCAAAAATTTGTCCTTCAAGTATTTAACTTTGTTCTGCAACAATGGCATGATTTCAGGAAATTGTGCCCTACAAGATTTTACAACACTTTAAAAGTGTTTAATTTTCAATTCTACCTTCAGTGCCTAAAATTTTCCTTATCGGTGAATTCACCTTCCAGCAAACTCTTCTCTCTATCACATTTTTGATTTCCTTGTTTAATCTCCCTTTGGTCGATAAAATCTCCATTTGGCGAACCATCGAGTCTTGTCTCTTTTCTTTTTTTGGACCCCTTATGTGGGAAATTTTTCGTATCGATGGATTTGAGAAATTGCAAATTGATCAGTGAGTTTCTATTTTTACCAATTTTTGGTTTCTCCTTTTTGTTTGATTTTTTGCCTCCTTTTCACCTTATCGGTGAATCTTCTTGCTCATGAACTTGCCCTACTGACCACCTGTTGGAATTAGGCCAGACAACTGAGAAGGGGGGTTGAATCAGTTGTCCCACAAAATTAACCTTTTCCCTTTTTAATCTTCTTTCACAACTTATAAATAGATTAATGATGTAATCATTAAAGCATGAAACAATAACACATGAGTAAAAACACAATTAACACAATTGACACCAAGATTTTTGACATGGAAACCCGATTAAGGGAAAACCACGGTGGGGGTTAATCCACAAGATTCGTACCCTGTTAAAAGTACTTGAAAAATGGGAAGGCACTTGCCTTTGGGCACACTTCCCAGAGCTCACTGCTCAAAAGAGGCTCACTGCCTATAGAATTTATGTTTAATACAGAAAGAATTAACTAAGAAATAGCATCTTCTTCATGCCTGGTTCAATCTCATTGAATGCTCATAAAATTTCTGCTCTTCTCCCAAATACTTCTTCACTATCACTTCATCCTTTACTATTCTTGTTCCTTTGCTCCTTCTCTTTTCTTCTTTACCTTTGATCCTTTCTTCAAATTTGATTATTTCACACAAGGATGATTTTCCACAACTCAATTGCACATCTTTATATGCTTTATCAACCTTGGAATAAACATCAAGGTTGGTACTCAAACATCTAACTTAATACAAATCACTAAGTTGTCAGCCAAACATAACTGGGATTCAAATCTTCCTTGATCAACATGCCATGCTCCATAGAGATGCTCTTAGATCATCCGTAACACACTAGAATCATCTGGTCGGCCAAGACTGGGAAAAATAGCAACACCAAGAAGAAAATCTTCAACAACGAGCTTGGTCTTCAATGCAGACCTCTAACATAGTAGGCACATGATCTAGAGACCTCCACAAGCACATTGAATTTAACAAAGACATCTGTACTCCTTCAAATCATCAGGATTACTTGCATCTTCTCCCAGAACCTCAAGAACACTGTCTATCATGACTGTCACACTAGAAATATTTCTTGTGGACCTCTAAACCACAAACCACTTGAGTTGATGATACACACTAACTTCCCAAACATGCCTCTAGAACTGCAGATCATAATATTTCAATGCAGAGCAATCTAGATCAATTTACTATCACTTTATCTCTTCTGAACATAGAAAAACCTGGTTCTACTCAGATAGCCATAGGTTCTTCAAATCTTCATGCGGACCTCTCAAAACTTAACTGGAGCTACTTCAGACAATCCTCTACACAGCTATATGGTCTACATACATTGATCTTTATTAATTTTCTCAATATACTCAAGATTCCAGTCTTCTAAACATGCAACAAAATAGGATACAGTTGACACCAATGGCAACAAGGATATGTTGATATCAATGACAACATCGATTAGGCACATATTTGCAACAATCTCCCCCTTTGCCATTGATGGAAACATATGATGTGAAAAACTAATTCAACCATCAAGACAAGAACTTCTCCCCCTTTCTCTTATCACTTCTACAACTACTTTGTTCACTGCTCCCCCTTTCATCAGCAACTAGTTTTTCACATGACTTCTCTCCCCCTTTGACATTAATGGCAAAGGGCACATATTTGCAATATTTTCTTCCCCTTTTTGTTTTAGACTGATCTCAAAATTTGCATACTGACTACTCCCCCTAAGTAGTATTTCCTTAACATCAATCTGGATCACAAGATATGACTATGAATTCCACCGGACTGATGCATCCTAGTGCATCTTAGTTCTGATCAGGACCTGGGTAATAACCCCTAACTTCTCTCTGAGATACTCAAAAGTATCCTTGGGTAGAGGCTTGGTGAAAATATCTACAATCTGATCCTTTGAAGAAACAAACTCCAATCTAACTTCATTCTCATTAACCTTCTCTCTCAAAAAGTGAAACTTGATTGATATGTGCTTTGTCTTTGAATGCAATACTAGATTCTTTGAGATGCTTATTGCACTTGAATTATCACATAATATTATGACAGGCTCCTCAAACACAATTCTAATGTCCTTCAGCATTTGCTTCATCCACAGAACTTGAGTGCAATTGTTTGCTGCTGCTATATACTCTACCTCTATTGTAGATAGGGATATTGCTTCTTGCTTTTTGCTCAACCAAGAAACCAATTTACTTCCCAACAAGAATGCACCACCACTAGTAATTTTTCTATCATCTCCATCTCCTACCCAATCAACATCTATATATGCATGAAGAGTGAAGTCATTATCCTTTGGATACCATACGCCATAATCAAGTGTCTCTTTGAGATTTCTGAAAATTCTCTTGATTGCTACAACATGGGATTCTCTAGGATCAGCTTGAAATCTGGCAACAAGTCAAACTGCATTCATGATATCAAGTTTGGTCTAAGTCAAATAATGTACTCCTCCAATCATTGATCTATACCTTTTTTTATTTTCCTTAGGGGAGTCATCATCCTTACTCAGCTTACATTTGGTTACCATGGGTGTACCCATTGGCTTTGAATCTTCCATTCCAAACTTTTTCAACAATTCTCTCACATACTTAGATTGAGATATGAAGATACCTTTATCTGACCGAATGATTTGCAGACCTAAGAAGAAATTCATTTCACCAAACATGGACATCTCAAATTCACTCTACATCTAATTAGCAAATGTTTTGCACATATTCTCATTTCCACCAAAAATGATATCATCAACAAATACCTCAACAATTAGAATTTCCTCATGATCAATCTTGAAGTAAAGATTACTATCAGTAGTGCCTTTGCTATAGCCTAGCTTTAGCAGATACTTATCTAATCTTGCATACCAGGCTCTTGGGGCTTGTTTGAGTCCATACAATGCTTTCCTCAACCTGCAGACCATATTTCTCTGATCAGACAACTGAAATCCTTCTGGTTGCTCAATGTAGACTTCTTCTTCTAACTCTCCATTCAGGAATGTTGACTTGACATCCATTTGATAGACCTTGAAATCTTTATAAGCAGTAAATGCAAGAAATAATCTGACTGCCTCTATTCTTGCCATTGGAGCAAAAGTTTCTTCAAAATCAATTCCTTCCACTTGAGAATATCCTTTGTAGACCAACCTTGCTTTGTTTCTTATAACTTCACCATCTTCATTTACTTTATTCTAGAAGACCCATTTAGTTCCATCACATTTTTGTCTTTAGGTCTAGGAACAAGATCCCAAGTGTGATTTTTTTCAATTTGCATTAATTCTTCTTCCATGGATTTTACCCAATTTTCATCATTGCAAGCTTCACTTAATGAATTTGGTTCAATCTTTGAAATCAAACAAATTTCCTCTTGATCTTCAGTAATTCTTTTCCTAGTTCAAACACCTTTATATCTATCTCCTATGATCTGATCTTCAGGATGATTCAGTCTTACATACCTAGGAGTTTTGGGATTTATTTGAACCTTTGTTTCTTGAGCTTGTCCTTCAACATCTATACTAACCTCTTGAGTCACTAGATTTTTTAGATCAATCTGAATTTGAGTCTGGTTTTGAACTTGTCTTCCTTGACTTTGAATTTCATCTTGATCATCTAATTCATATCTGCAAGACCTGGAATGTCCTTCTTTGCTCTCATCAACTCTAACATTTGCACTTTCAACAACATTTTTCAATCTTTTGTTAAAGAAGTGGTATGCCTTGATTTGAGTAGACTTACCTAGAAATATCCCTTCATCACTTCTTGCTTCAAACTTGCCTAGATCCTCATCTATTTTGATATAGCACTTACTACCAAAAACTCTGAAGTATCTCACTGTAGGAAGACGACCAAACCATAGTTCATAAGGGGTCTTACCAGAATTACCTTTGATCTACACCTAGTTGAGAGTGTAGACAACAATACTCACAGCTTCTCTCCAATGGATCATCATGGTCCTGGCAACTTCTTGAATGGTCCAGTTCTTTCTTTCCATGACTCCATTTTGCTGGGGAGTCCTAAGAGCAGATAACTATCTTTTTATTCCATGTTTTTCATAGAATGTATCAAACTCACTAAAGGTAAACTCTCCACCTCTGTCGGATCTCAGACACTTTATTTTTTTACCAATCTTATTTTCCACCATAATCTTAAACACCTTGAACTTGTCAAATCCTTCTGATTTTTCTTTCAGAAAGGTTACCCAAATCATCTAGGAGTAATCATCAATTAGCAACATAAAATATATGTCTCCTTGCACACTCCTAATTCTAGTAGGGCCACATAGATCGGTATGCACAAGTTCCAGTCATCCACTTGAAAATTGTTCTTTACTCTTGAATAAAATTTTATTCTATTTACCCAATTGACATTCTCTACACATGCTAGCAATAGGTTTCACAAGTTTTGGAAGATCTCTCACAGCCTGAGTAGAACTTATCTTGACAATGTTATCAAAATTCACATGACAAATTCTCCTCTGCCATAACCAACTCTGATCCAAAACTACTTAAATGAAAGATGTTACCTCTAGTCTGAGTACTAGATACAATTTTAGTTCTGGAGCTTTCCAAGATTTTGCATTTTCAATCCTTGAATCAGAGATCATAACCCTTTTCAACCAATTGTCCAACACTAAGACAATTATGCTTCAATCCTTCCACATATAGAACATCATTAGTGTTATTCTTACCATCAAAAGAGATAGATCCTCTACCACGGATTCTACCAGTTGAGTTGTCTCCAAATTTCACAATTCCACCTTCATATTTTTCAAAGCTTACAAACTTACTTTTATCACCAATCATATGATGAGAACATCCACTATCAATTACCCATTCATCCTTTTCAACAACCTGAGCAGCCAAGACACTTTCCACATTTGCACAGCTATTAGATTCAGTAGGCACCGGATCTTCTTCTTTGATAGCAATGAATACCCAATCATTTTCAATGGAATTTCCATGATCAGATTCATCATCTGTGACTCCTTCTTCACCAACTTCTTGGACATAGTAGCATTTCTTCTGAACTCTAGGTCTGTTAGGGTTTGGCCTTAAACCCCTCTCTAGACACCTTGAGGCAAAATGACCAATCTTATTACAAGCAAAACATTTGAATGGCAACTTTCCTTCATACTTACCGGATCCTCTTGGCAATCTTTTGGTAAAAAAGGGCTTCAAGTTCATCGAACTTGGTTTCATCACCTTCAAGATCCTTTCTTGTCCTATCAAATCTATTATATCTTCTTGAAGAGCTTTCACCTGGATCATATTTTTGTTTTCCATGAATATTGGCTTCAAATGCAGATTCAGACTTAGGACGAGAATCACCAAACTCACTCATTTCAAATGCTAAAAGTTTACTAACCAACTGATCCCTTGTAATAGTTGTCACAGTCCTAATTTCTTCAATGGTAGCAACTTTATGCTTGTAGGCCAGAGGTAAGGATCTAAGCACTTTGGCAACAATTTCATATTCTTCCAATTTTCCACTAGCACACCTTATACCACTCACAAGTTCATTCACTTTTAGCATGTAGGAGGTAATATTTTCATCTTAACTCATCCTTAAGCTCTCATATCTACCTTTCAGACTTTGTAGCTTGGCACATTTGACATGTTCATCACCTTCATGTAGTGTTTCCAACTTCTCCCAGATTTCATGCGTAATTTTCAATTCTAGTACATTTGTCATTTCTGTATCAGAGAAGACACTCAACAAGGCTTCTATTGCTCGAGTGTTGTTCTCAGTATCTTTGATTTCATTTGGAGTTGTAGGACCTTTTTATGGAATCTTGTATTCATTCTTAGTTATCAACTAGTAGGCATCTCCCATACATTGTAAATGACACTACATGTGCATCTTCCATAGAGTGTAATTTGTTCTATCAAATCTCAGACTGTCTTTCTTGTAAGTTGACATTCTAAATCTCCTCAAGTGGTCAAGCTTCTTTTAGAGGAACTTGGCTCTGATACCAATTGTTGGAATTAGGCTAGACAACTGAGAGGGGGGGTGAATCAGTTGTCCCACAAAATTAACCTTTTCCATTTTTAATCTTCTTTCACAACTTATAAACAGATTAATGATGTAATCATTAAAGCATGAAACAATAACACATGAGCAGAAACATAATTAACACACTTGACACCAAGATTTTTGATGTGGAAACCTGGTTAAGGGAAAACCATGGTGGGGATTAACCCACAATATTCGTACCCTGTTAAAAGTACTTGAAAAATGGGAAGGCACCTGCCTTCAGGTGCATTGCCCAGAGCTTGCTACTCAAAAGAGGCCCATTGCCTATAGAATTTATGTTTAATATAGAAAGAATTAACTGAGAAATAGCATCTTCTTCATGCCTAGTTCAGTCTCATTGAATGCTCATAAAACTTTTTCTCTTCTCCCAAATACTTCTTCACTATCACTTCATCCTTTACTGTTCTTGTTCCTCTGCTCCTCCTCTTTTCTTCTCTACCCTTTATCCTTTCTTTGAATTTGATTATTTCACACAAGGATGATTTTCCACAACTCAACTGCATGCCTTTATATGCTTTATCAACCTTGGAATAAACATCAAGGTCAATACTCAAACATCTGACTTAATGCAAATCACTAAGCTATTGGCCAAACATATCTGGGACTCAAATCTTCCTTGATCAACATGCCACGCTCCATAGAAATGCTCTTAGATCATCCATAACATGCTAGAATCACCTGGTCGGCCAAGACTAGGAAAAATAGCAACACCAAGAAGAAAATCTTCAACAATGAGCTCCATCTTCAATGCGGACCTCCAACATAGAAAGCACACAATCCAGAGACCTCCACAAGACCATTGAATTTAACAAAGACATCCGCACTCCTTCAAATCATCAGAATCACTTGCATCTTCTCTTGAAACCTCAAGAACACTGTCAGTCATGACTGTCACACTAGAAAGATTGCTTGCGGACCTCTAAACCATGAACCACTTAAGTTAATGATACACATTGACTTCCCAAACATGCCTCTAGAACCGTAAATCATAATATTTCAGTGCAGAGCAATCCAGACCTATTTACTATCACTCTGTCTCTTCTGAACATAGCAAAACCCGATTCTACTCAAATGGCCATAGCTTCTTCAAATCTTCATGCAGACCTCTCAAAACTTAACTGGAGCTACTTCAGACAATCCTCTACACAACCATATGGTCCATATACATTAATCTTCATTAATTTTCTCAATATCCTCAACATTCCAGTCTTCTAAATAGTTAACAAAATAGGATACAGTTGACACCAATGGCAATAAGGATATGTTGACATCAATGACAACACTGATTAGGCACATATTTGTAACACCACCTATCTGATCTTTACCTTTTTACCCTTTATCAGAAAAAACTCTCCTTCACGAACTATTTCTGTGTTGCTTTTCCCTCTTCAGTTGGTGAAGTTTCCATTTAATGAACCGTCACCTTGACTTTATCTCTGTTCTTTGTCGGCCCTTTGCTTTATCAGTGAAATTTGAAAAATTCACAAACTTGTTGATAAGTGAACACCATTTCACAAACTTACCAACCAATCCATCGGCTTCCCTTTCCTTAGTCTTTGGCTAACTATCATCATTCTTGCAACTTCTTCCTTCCTCTTTCTTTACTCCTTTTGGGCCCCTTAGTCGGCGAATCACCTTATTGACTAACCTCAAGAATCACAAACTCATTGGTGAGTTGGTGATGTTGCCGATTTCCCAATCTCCCAATAATCTCTTTCATTTGGTCTTTAGTTTTCTTGTCTCTTTTTGCCTTATCATTGTGGATGTTTCTTTGATCTTGATTGTGAAGCCCTTAGAAGCTTTCCTTGCTTGCTTTCTTGTTGAAGATGACAAAGGCAGAATGGCTTTGATACCTGTTTGTGTTGAATGTGAACTTCAAACACAGGATAATGGAGGATACTAGAAATAGAGAGAAGAAGAGAAATTTGGGTATAGTTATTGTACAAGATGAAGTCTATGTGAATGGCTTGGGTGAGGGTTTCATTTATAGATTTTTGAAAAAGGAATGGAGGGTGAGGATCAAAAGATGAGATCAATGGCTAGGAATAAAAGTGAATCTTTTATTCATAGTGGATGAATTAAAAATTTAGAGTGGATGATAGTGGATGAGTTAAAAATTCAGAGTGGAGGATAGTGGGGAACAATTGAATTAAATATTCAATTTGGTGAAGGATAATTGAATTAAAGATTTATTTTGGATAATAGAGGATATTAGCTAATTAAATATTAAGAATATTTAATTACATGTGCAACATGGTGAGGTGGAAGAGATGAGGTGGATTGATGAGGTGGATTAATGAAGTGGATTTTGTGAGGTGGATTTAGGATTTGAGACATTAGAAGAATTTAGGGATTTTAATTAAATAAAATGATTTTATTTAATTGTAGGATAATGAACCAATCAAATAAACTTATAATATTTATTTAATTGACAGAAGAAAATAAGAAGTAAGATAAATATCAAAATATTTACTTAATTCAACCTGAGCCAATTTTAGGTGTCTACATTTTGCCCCTCTTTGAAGCAATGTGTTTTATCACGTTGTTTCAGAGAATAAGAATAGTATGATAATGATACATGCCCCAGTTTACCCCTGGTACAGGTTATGATGATAGGATGCCCCCCAGGAGATTGGACGGGGAGAAGGTGGAAGGCGTGAGACGGACAATCTCATGATAAGATATGTTGACAGGAAATGAAATGGTTGGATGCAGAAGAAAGGGATGAATGATATGGAATGCAAGATAAAAAGATGACACACACAAGCAAGTAAGCAAGTATACACAAATGACATAAGCACAAACAAGGTATTGCCCCTGTCGAGCGGTAAACCAATGATATGGATCAATGATGTCTGGTTTCAGGAATGAGATATGTTGTATAAGACTCTGGGTCTGGTTTTGACAATATAACATCCTGTCTAAGACATTTGATACGATAGTGTTGTCATGGCAGGGAAAAAATTATCCCTAGACCAACATGGCAGGTGTGTTGTCATGGCGGGGAATGATGGATCCCTAGAGCAACATGAAGGATAGTGTCTGGTTTCAGGAAATGAAGCATGTCATGTAAGACACGTGTGTTGGTCTGATTTCAACAATGCAACATCCTGTATAAGACAATTGATTGAGTTGGTTTATGACCGGACAAGGATCAAGACCATTGATTGTGATTGGATCATTTGACAAGATTGATTTGACTTGATTGGCATGGATTAAGGATAGACTTACAATTGGATACGGTATGGATATGGATACGGATATGAGACGCAATTTGATATGGTATGGATATGAGATGTGATTGGATACGGTATGGATATGGATATTTGTCACCTTGATATAGCAAGTATTTTGAAGCACTTTCATCATTGGGCTTTATTATGTTGTAAGAAAATACAAGCATCTAGGTATAATTAGACTGAGATGACCTAAGTATTACTTACATGGATTTTGATATAGCAAGTTAATACAAGCATCTAGTCAAAATTGAATCTAGATGATCTAAGTATTTCTTACATTTTTCAATAGACAAGGATTGCCCCTTTTCATGTTTAGACCTCGGAGTCCTCGATGATCTTTTGCCGATCATGTCATTAGACAAAAGTTGTCACATTACTAAAGTTTAATCCACAAGCAACAGACAAAGAAAATAATCATGCCCCCATCATAGCATCTCTAGATTTTGGCATCCTCAAGTAGCATAGAAAGGCATGATAGCATTAATCAAGACTCTTAATCTAACCAACACAAAACATTCTTACATTTAGATGTGTCTTTTTGCCATAATTGATATGAGATTTAGCTTGAGTGTTTTAGTATGGTGCTCTGTTTTGCCTTGGATAGGTTGATGTTTTGCATCATGATTTTTACTATTTTGGGAAGCGTGCTTTGTTGCTCTTGTTTGTCTAGCAGAAGGTATCACAATCTTTATTGGTGGGACGGACCCTAAGGGACTGACCTAGTGCCTCGGGGGCTCATTGCTAAATGGCCTTGCCTACATGACGGTGCAAAGGCAGCGTAGTTTGGGGTAAACCCTAGCAGACCTAAGACTTAGGTGATGGTAGTGGTGTGGACTCAGATTGACAGAAGGACTAGGTATGGGACATATGGGAAAGTGGAGTTGGACTCAGGTATGGAGCAGATAATACTAATGACAAGGAAGCACCTCGGATAGGTAGATGTATGGGTGAATGGAACAGGTAGGTAGAAGGAAACAAGGATGTTGACTCTACACATAGCGCCTATTTGCCAGGTTTTCACTATGGTACTTATTCAAGGTGCCTGTTTGCCAGGTTTTCACCAAAGGATGGATTTTTTTGTTGCTTTATGTGTTTTTTTCTTTCTTTTTTTTTTTTGGAATATTCTGAGGATCACGCATAGAACTTTTTGAGATGGACACTATTAAGTGGCTCATTTAGAGGAATGCCATCAGGTGTAGCTAAAGTATAAGCTCCTGATCCATATGTTGCTGTCACAATAAAGGGACCTAACCAGTTAGGCTCAAACTTGCCCTTCTTCTCGCGGTCTACTTGATTTCTCTGATTCTCTTTGAGTACAAGATCACCAACCTGAAACCACCTTTCTTTGACCTTTTTGTTGTAATTACGTCATAGGCAGTTTTGATAGACATGGAGATGATTGAGTGCGGTAAGGTATCTTTCATCTAGTAATTCTAGCTCTGCTAATCTAGAAGTGCGATACTCCTCTTCATTTATTAGGTCCTGCATGGATACTCTGAGAGATGGGTTCTCGACCTCTATAGGTAGGATGTCTTCAGAGCCATACACCAAAGCATATGGTGTGGCACTAGTGGGTGTTTCGATACTAGTGCGATAGGCCCATAGGGCTGGGTTGAGTTGCAGGTGCCAATCACGACCAACTTCATTGACCATTTTTTTGAGGATTTTGAGAATGGTTTTATTGGAAGCCTCAGCTTGGCCATTACTTTGTGGATAGTAGGGAGTTGAGAAACAATGTTGGATATTGTATTGTGTGCATAAGGCACAGACATCTTGATTCTTGAATGGTCTCCCATTATCAGTGACAATGGCCTAGGGGATACCATACTGACAAATGAGGTAGTTAAGGATAAACTTGGCTATTTGCTTACCAGTGATATAGGTCATGGGAATGGCTTCAACCCACTTCATGAAATACTCAGTGGTGGTAATGATAAACTTGTGGCCATTGGAAGAGAAGGGGTGGATTTGTCCTACGAGGTTGAGACCCCATTGAGAAAAAGGCCATGGAGTTGTCATAGGTTGTAGTTCATAAGCTGGTGCGTGAATCAAATCTCCATGTTGCTGACATTGTAGACACTTCTTGGCAAACTGTGTAGCATCTTGTTCTATTGTTGGCCAGTAATAACCTATTCTGAGTATCTTCTTAGCAAGATTAAGACTGGTAGAATGTGCACCACAGACACCTTCATGTATGTCTCGTAAGGTAGCTTCAGCTTCTTCCGTGTTAAGACATCGTAAAAAGATACCATCGAGACTTCGGCGATATAGTGTATCACCCAGAATGGTGTAGCAGGAGGATCGACGGATAAAGGTTTTGCATTGGGTGGAGGAAAGGTCAAAGGGAAAGGTATTGTGCTTAAGGTATTTATAAATATCTTCGTACCATGGGGAATTGGGACCAACAAGTTTGCAGATGATTTCAATAACTGGAATGTTGACAGCTGGTATCAATAATTGCTCGATCAAGAATTCACATTTTTGTGTATTTGCAAGCATGTCGATCATTGATCCTACAGACACCATAGAATCTGCAACTTTGTTATGCTCTCTTGGAATTTGCTCAAATGTGATGCTAGAGAATTGTGGTTTGTAGGCATCCACTAGTTGCTTGTAGGGGACCAACTTTTCATCCTTTGTTTAGTACTCATCTGTGACTTGGCAAATGACTAGTTGCGAATCTCCATACACTTGTAATTCTGTGATGTCCCATTAAACTGCTATATTGAGACCTATGAGGAGTGCTTCATACTCGGCAATGTTGTTGGTGCAAGGGAATGCAAGCCGATATGACTTCAGAATATAGTCATTTTGAGGTGTGATAAATAGGATGTCGGCCCCTGATCCATGCTATGTATAGGAACCATCAAAGTACAACTTCCACATCATGGAGTTGGAAAGAGTGAATAGATTCTCATCCGGAAAGTCTACTACCATAGGGTGTGTATCTATCATGGGTGCTTCTGCTAATTGATCTGCTAGGGCTTGTCCCTTGATTGCTTTACGATCCACATACTCAGTGTCAAACTCACTCAGGATCATGACCCATTTAGCTAATCTGCCTGTGAGAGCTGCTTTTGCTAGTAGATACTTCAAAGGATCAATTTTGGCATAAGCTTTGTGTACTGGTTGAGCATGTAATGCCATAGCTTTTGGGAAGCGAACACTACTGCTAAACAAGCTCTTTCCATCGGTGAATAATTAAGTTCATATCCCACCAAGGTTTGACTGATATAATAGATTGCATGCTCCTTTCTTGACTCATCATGTTGTGCTAGCGAGGCCCCTAGGGCCGAAATTGTAGTTGAGATGTATAATATCAAAGGTTTGTCTGTAACTGGTGGAACTAATATAGGAGGTGTAGCTAGATACTCTTTAAGTTGATCAAATGCTGCCTGACACTTATAATCCCATCAGAATGAGACATCCTTTCAGAGTAAGTGTTGAAATGGTTGACACTTATCTGCTAGCTGTGAGATGAAGCACCTGATGGACTGCAACCTTCCCTGAAGGCTCCTTAATGCTTTGAGGTTCTTTGGTGGAGACATCTCCACTATAGCCTTTACTTTTGCTGGGTCTACTTCGATGCCTCTACAAGATACAATGTATCCTAATAGCTTCCCTAATGTTACACCAAAGACACACTTCTTTGGATTGAGGCGTACTTGATATTTCTCGACCCTATCAAAGATTTGTCCTAGAACTTGTATGTGAGCTATCCTAGAAGATTTAGCTAGTATGTCATCTACGTAGTCTTCCATGATATGATGAAAGAGATCATGGAATATCACTGTCATTGCTCTTTGGTAAGTTTCTCCTACATTCTTGAGACCAAATGGCATGACACACCAACAATAATTACCCCAAGGACAAGTAAAAGTTGTTTTATGTTGATCTTCTTCTGCTATCCTTATTTGATTGTAGCTAGAGAATCCATCCATGAGAGAAAGCATCTCGTGACCTGTTGTCAAGTCTACTATAATGTCAATGTTTGGTAGTGGAAAGTCATCTTTGAGACATGCCTTGTTGAGATCTTTAAAGTCATTACACATGTGGATATGCCCATTGGGTTTAGACACAGGTACAATATTTGAGACCCAATCTAAATAGTCAATAGGTCATATGAACTTTACATCTAATAACTTCTGTATTTCCACTTTTACCAAGAGAGCTATCTGTGGGTGCATCTTTCTCAGCTTTTGCTTGACTGGTTTGACTTTTGGATCAACTATGAGGTAGTGAACAACTAGCTTAGGGTCTAACCCTGGCATATCAGCATAGGTCCATGTGAAGTTGATGGTTCACTGTAAGAAGAAATTGTTAAGATTCCTATGCTTTGTTTCTGATAATGATGCTGCAAGGAATGTGGTCTTTAGATTTTGCTCTGTACCAAGGTTTATCTCCATAAAATTTTCCACTAGGAGAGCTAACTTCTCTTGATACTTAGATGGTAGGGGAAAGTCAAATCCTCCATCCTCAGGTGCCACAATTGTGTTTTCACCTTTGGATATGTCCTTTGTTTTTACTATTTTGTGATCAGGAGGTGCCACAGTGTGGTTTTCACCTAGAGACCTTTCTTTATTTTTACTTTTGCGACTTGAGGATTTGGCATTCTCACCAAAATAAGTTGTTGGCTCTAGTTCCATTACAAAACCTACTTTGTGATCACCCAGAGGGATACCATCCCAAAGTCCCATGAACTCAACTAAAGCTTCATCATTCTAAAATATATCTATAATGGGGGACCCTTGTTGGTCCCAATCAATAAGTTTAGGGTAGACAAGTGTGACATTCTGGGTGTTTGTGGTGGATGTTAGGGATACGGAGGATAGCATAAATATGGAAGCTTCTGTAAATAGTTTGGTCATATGGAGGGAAGAGTCATCGATGATATCCTCATTAGATGTCGAACCAGCAAGAAAAGTTTCTACTACCTCATCGAGGATATACTCGATGTCCAAGGTGTGTGGTACCTTTCCACCAAATCCTAACCCCTTCTTGTCTAGCTTCTTTGTCATAATGATGGGTTCCATAGTTCCTTGATTCTGTTTCCCAAGGCCACCTTTTCCTTTATAGCCCATGTTTTTGATGATCCTTAAGCCATTGCCATATTGCTTAACTGGTATTATGACTGGTTCTCTCTCCCTATAGAGCCAAGAAGAGATGTCCTCAATAGTTTCCTCTTCCAATAACCGTCCCTGTTGGAATTGGGTTAGGAATGTTGGGGGAGGGATAGCTACTTTTTTGGTTACTTTGGCAATGGGTGGTTGGCCATAGGATTTTGGAGACAAAGGCATCTTCCCTACACAACAAGATTTTGAGATATCATAAGTGCCAAAGCCTATATCACGAATGTGCACTTTGATTTCAGGAAGAGGATTAGGATTATTGGTAGAGCCTTGTGTCAGGTTTTCAGGATCAACATATAGTGGGGAGTCAAGGGCTTTTTCATTGTTAGGTACTCGGTTGCAATTCTTATAACTACCTTGCAAGACCCAGTAGAATTCGAAAGGATTGGGGTCTCCTGGGATAGTGATCTCCATACCATTGTATGGGAACTTTAGAGACTGATGGTACGTGGAGGGAATAGCCTTCATTGCATGGATCCATGGGCGGCCTACGATAATATTGTATGGCAGGTCAATATCAAGGACTTGACACTTTGTTTCAAACATGACGGGGCCCAGTTGTATAGGCAAGTGGATAACACCTTCTGACCGGTGTTAAGCATCATCATATCCCTTGATTGTAATACTATGCTCAAAGTTGACATGATCCTCAGAGTATCCCAATTTCTTAAGTAACTTTACAGAACAGATGTTGAGACTAGCACCACCATCTATGAGTATGCATTTGATTTTGTGCTTATGGATGATAACTTCAATATGAAGGGCATCATTGTGATATAGATCATGGGAGGGGAGGTCCTTCTCAGAAAAAACCACGTTGTAAGGTGAAGCAATATTACCCACTATAGCTTGGAAATCTGCAACCGCTATGTTGTTAGGAACCGAAGACTCTTGGAGGGCCTTTTCTAACACAACTCTATGTGCAGGTGATGAACGTAAAAGGTCCAAGATAGAGATTTGTGCTGGCATTTTCCCTAGATGTTCGACAAGATTATAATCAGATTGAGCTAGAAGACTAGGTGTAGGACCACGAATGGTGACATGACCACGGCGAGTGGTAACAATGCAATCTGTAGATTTGCCTTTGATTGTGAGGGTAGGCACTCGACTCTCTTCAAAATGACCTATAATAGAGTCAAAGGAAGTAGAAGCATGACTGACACCTTTACCCTTATCCTGAGGAGGAGGTGGACAGCGATGAGGGAATGGGTCCTTATACATGTTAAGGTCTTTGTTCATGTGTTGAGCTGGTGGATCATGTTCCAGAGAGATTAGGTTAACTTCGATGAGATTTTGGATTAGGTGTTTGAGTTTCATGTACGATGCAGTTCTGTGCCCCTTGATCCTATGGAATTCATAGTATTTATTTTCTCTGTACCGTGCAGTTTTATAAACGGGTTCCCCATAGGGAGGAGCATCAGGTAGGGTTATAAGACCTCTCTATAAAATCTTTTGTAAGACAACCTCTATGGGTTCTCCCAAGGGAGTAAATTGACGATGCTGAAGGTAATCCTATTGAGTCCATTCTTGTTGTCATGGTTGTTGATTTTGATATGGTTGCCATTATTGTTGCCATTGTTGCAGCGTTTGCAATGTTTGGACATGTTTCGAATTGACCACACCATCGTTGATGATGTTTTTGTTTTTGTTCCAATATTTGGGTTTATCGCTCGATTGGTGATGAGAAGCATTGTCTTTTGTTTCTTTGAAAATTTTAACCACACCCTTAGCAATGAGGGCCTTTTCAATGTTGATTCCCTTGTATGTGATTTCATCGAAGGTTGTAGCACTAAGAATTTGCAAATGGAAACCTAACTCTTGGTTGAGGTTCTGCACAAATATGCTAACAAGCTGTTTCTCCAGAATCTTGAAAGGGAATTTGCTAGCCATTTGTCTCCATCGCTGAAGGAAAGAAATGAACGTTTCACCATTTTTTTGTTTGTTGTTGCATAGATCAATCGTGGAGACTTCATGCTCTGCATTGTAGGAGAAATGGGTGGCAAATTTATCTGCCAGCTCATTAAAAGACTTGATACCCATAGGGAGGTATGAGAACCATTCTATAGCTTGGCCTCCAAGACTGCGAGGAAAGAGACGCATAAGATATGTGTCGTTATGTGAGACCTCGAAGCAAGCAAGATAGAATTCCCTGAGATGGTCTTTCGGGTCACCTTTTCCTTTGTATTTATCAAACTTAGGAATAGTAAAATTTTGAGGAAAAGAGATCATTGGTAATGACTGATCAAAAGGATAAGGACACACATCCTCTAAAGAGAATGTCTTCTTGGTGTGGCCAAATGTAAGATCATATAGCTATTGTTGAAATTCTGTGATCTTGAGCTCCATTGTTGTTGGAGGGGTTGGAAACATCTCTTGTTGTCCTAGAAGTGGTTGTTGTTGCCCATATGGCAGATTGTAGTGTAAGCCATGCGCATTGGTGTTGTAAGGGTCGTACGATTGGTGGGGGTCATATGCGTTGTATGTTGGGTTGAGATTGGGTTGGAATTGCATGTTTTGATTCGAAGGAGGTGGGGGCGGCGCTAGGTACGAATGTTGGCTTTGTGATGGTTGGAGAAAAGAATTTGGGGGTGGAAAGCTAAAGTGCACTGGATTAGGTTGTGATGGCGGCACATAGCTTTGGGAAACTTGATGTTGGGAATGTTGAGGGTAGCTAGACAATGTGGGAAAGAATTTTAGAGCGGATGAACGTTGTGGAGGAGGGGCATAGGTAGATGTGATTTGCGATGGTTGAGGTTGATTGATGATGAGAGTAGTAGAATGTTGTGGTTGGGCTGGCATGACTCTAGTTGGTTGAGAGACATGAAGGCTTGATGATATAGGAGGTGGCATTTGTTGAGACCCTTGTTGCATGGCTATATAGTTGTTCCCCGGATTGTAATTTGGTGGGGAACCTAGGCATGATGGGGTAACCAAGATTCCACTTGCGATTGGTGTGGATACTTGAGGGGTTTGTTGTATATTTGATCAAGCTAAGAGGGTTTTATTAGCTAGCTCTGCTTGACGTTTGAGAGTTTCTTGTTGATTTTTGTAGATTTCCATAGGAGTCAGAAGCGGTGATATTGGTCTTTCTCTTGGCAGATTTTGATAAAGGGGGTTCTTATATTGCACAATTGATCTTCCTTGTGAGCCTTGTTTAGGTAAAGGCGTGGTCATTGTTGACATGGTTTGCACTACTTGTTTGGTGTCTTGGGTATTGTTTGTCTCCTTGAGATTGGATAAATTGAAATTTTGAGGTAACTTGGCTCCTTGCTCTGTGAGCAAGTGAAAGAAATGATCCTGATTCTCACTCAGGATTTTGTCAAAGGCAGCTATGGCTCTAGGATTTTGTATGAATTCATCAAGATCTTGTCCATCTTCTTGAGAGGATTGACCTATTTCAAAGTGTCGCTCTTCTTGAGATGGGGCTAGATTTGCGGTATAACCAACAAGATCCTAAGGCATGCCAGTAGTATAGTGAGGTGTACTTACCAAAGGGACCCTTACTTCCTGAGTTGGGACCTGGTCGATAGTATAACCTTGTGGCACAAAATCTAGAGGCATACCAGTGGTAAAATGCGGGGCACTTACTAAAGGGACCCTACCTTCTTGTGGATTGTTTGGGTGATCTAGCTGCGGGATGTTTGGAGAGTTTGTAGATCTTTCTGCGGGTGTCCTAGGAATACCCGTGGGGGTAATGTTGAGATGACTAGATTGCGGTGTATGAGGAGGTGATTTTCACTTCCTAGGGACAACTTGCTTGGACTTCATAGTTTGTTGGAGCCTAGTGAGTACCATGGAATACACTAGGACAAAAGGACTGTTAAGATTTTTCTTGTGATTTAAAAAAGACAAACTCTAATGCATAATTTACTGGACCCAAGGCACTATACTGTTTGACCAAAGTCGCAGGACTGTGCAACCAAAAGCATGCTACTGTAATACCAAAGGTGAGATACTATTTTGCCAAAGGCAAGCTACAATTACCAAAAGTGAGCTACTGTTATACCAAGGGTGTTGAAGTAGTTTAGCCAGAGGCGAGGTACTGCTATACCAAAGGCGAGCTACTGTTATACCAAAGGTGAGCTGTTGTTCTACTAGAGGTGCTGAAGTAGTGTCTGATGTTTTAAAAATGCAAAATTTTGATAGATCTGGTTTGTTTCTGCTTGGATTTGTTTTGTTGGCAAGAGAAAACACAACAAACAAAGTCAGCAAAGACGGACTAACACAACAAATAGTGTATGTTCGAGGCTCACAAAAAAGCCCAATGTTTCCATGGGTATGAGACAATTTACAAACAACTATCAACCACTTTTTATCCCTAGAGACAAGGTTTCATTGCAGTAGATCAAGTCACAGCTTAATACTCCGTCAATAAAAATATCATTCCATAAAGGTGTCAGATATTTTGTATCTTTGTGAGAGACGATAGGTAGGGATATCTCACCCTCCCCTTGGAAAGCTCAAGTAGGTCACAAGAGCTTTATGGCCAAGGGAATACTATCTCTTCTCAAGGGAGCCAATCGTGAGTATCTTAAGGGCTTAAATCGATTCCCCTTGCATTGATGAGTACCCCAATGTTCAGAGGTAGGTCGGGTAGTCTCTATCTAGAATGGTTCTTAGTAACTTTAAGGGACCAACGCCTTATGAGCAATGTGACAAGCTACTAAAAGCTTTAACCAATCCTACTAAGAGTATCAAACACTTTGCTCAATGTGAAAATCATTTCCACAAGGAGCTAGAACACCTCTTTTCAGTTTGGCATCACAAGGTAAGGCTAACGTCGGTTAGGACTTGGCTTTCGCCTTATCCCTCTTATATAGCGGTTCAAAGGAAAACTCCGCTTAGGGTCATCCCTTTTGGATGAAGCGCAATCCAAAAGCAGGCCCTTCTAAAGGATGTACGAAAATGTAAGAGCAAGCATGTCAAACAATGGTTCAATTGTCCCGTTATAAGAAAAATAAGGTGCAACTAAACTAGGCACACACACGTTTGTAGTTGTCAATTGTCCCTTATGAAATTGAAGTGTTTGCACATACATGTCCATTGTCCCTTAAGAAAATTGAGGTGTTTTCACATACATGTCCATTGTCCCTTAAGAAAAGTAGTGTGTTCCTAAGACTTAGATTGCCGAAATGATTTGTTGAATTATCCCTTAAGAAGGCAATATGTTTCTAAGACTTAGTACAATAAATCAAGATTTCTTCAATGCTCGTCCTACATGAACATGTTAGAAAACCTATTTGCTCTATGTGAGTGATAAGAAGCTGCAACAAGTCAGTTAGTTAGATGGTGAGAAAAAGTCTTGACAAAGGTACAATCCCCTGAAAAGTTCTTCACAATTGTGAAGTTCACCGTGTCAGCTTTCCGAAAAGTCCTTGTTTGTGAATTTTCGGTTCCGTATGTGAAAGTTGTGAAAATTTGAAAAACAAGGCCTATTTTGCTATGCGGGAAAAAAAAAATGAATTCCCCCCTTGTTTGGTTTGTTTTGAATTTTTTTTGTTTGAAATTGATATTGCTTTGTTTTTTATTTTTTAAGTTGTAAATTTTTTGTAATTTTTATGTATGTTTTGCTATTGTTTTTATATTTTTATGATTATTGATTGTGTTTATGTGTAATAGTTGTTTGTTTTTGTTTTTTTTTTGGTTTTGAAACATATATATATATGTGTGTGTGTGTGTGTGTGTGTGTGTGTGTGTGTGTGTGTGTGTGTGTGTGTTTTTGTTTTGTTTTAATTTTTTTGTGGTTTGTGGGTGTTGTGTGTGGTGGTTGGGCGGCAGTGGAGAGGTGGATGGAGATGCAGGAGGGAGGCAGTGGTGGAGAGGTGGGTGGAGGTGCAAGAAGGAGGCAGCGGAGGTGCAGGAGGGAGGCGGCGGTGGAGAGGTGGGCAGAGGTGCAGGAAGGAGGCAGTGGAGGTGCAGGAGGGAGGCAGTAGTGGAGAGGTGGGCAGAGGTGCAGGAAAGAGGCGGTGGAGGTGTAGGAGGGAGGTGGCGGTGGAGAGGTGGGCGGAGGTGCAAGAAGGAGGCGGAGGTGCAGGAAGGATGCGGCGGTGGAGAGGTGGGTAGAGTGGCAGGAGGGAGGCGGCGGTGGCGGGCGAAGGCGGCGGTTTTGGTTGGGCGACGGAGCAGGGAGGCGAGGGTTCTGGTCAGGTAGCGGAGGGGAGGCGGGGACACAGGAAGGAGGGCGTGGGGAGGCTACAGGGAGGGGAGGTGGGGGGATCAGAGCAGGAAGGCGGGAAGGTAGTGGTGGGGGGGTAAGGGGTTTGTAGGGGGTCGAGGGGGGATGGGGGGGTTCAGGGAGGGCTGTGGGGGGTGGGGAGAGGCAGGTGGGAGGATGGGGGGAGGGGGGTGGGTGGGAACGGGGGTAGGTTTTGAGGGGGTCGGGGGGGGATGGGGTGGGGGTTTGTTTTTTTGAATGTTTTTTTAATTTTTTTAATTTTATTTTTTTTTTTAAAACATGAAAATGCTAAAAAAAGTGAATAAAGAAAAAAAATATAGCTAAGCTAAAAAAATTGTCTTTTTTTTATTTTTTTTATTTTTTGCTTTTAACTTAATTAATTGAAAATGCAAGCAATAAATAAATAAAATAACTACAATTCATTGTCATTTTTTTTCTCAATTTTTTTTTGTGTTTTATTTTTATTTTGTAAAAAAAAAAAATACTTTGAAAAGGAAAAAAAAATTTCAAAATTTTTCAACAAATTTCAAATGACAATAACTAGGGAAATGATAGGGGATTTCTCACCTTCAAAGTCTCCCGAACTTAATGGTGAGCTCGATTTGTGTATAGGAGGCCGCTTGTGAGAGTTGATTCTCGAATGTGCTTTGAAATACCTATATCTGTCACAAAAACTTAAGACAAACACTCACAAACAAGATGGGTTAGATCACCAGGCATGCCAAAATGTGGATGGGAAAATTAGGAAAATATCAATAATGATACATAATAACCCATTACATCAATGGAAGTTGAAAGAAAAGAAGATTGAAACTAAAACAAGTAAGAATACTTACAAACTCCTTTACCTGTCATTTTCCATTGCTTGCCTATCTTTCTTTGATCTTGATTGTGAAGCCCTCAGAAGCTTTCCTTGCTTGCTTGCTTGTTGAAGATGACAAAGGCAGAATGGCTTTGATACCTGTTTGTGTTGAATGTGAACTTCAAACATAGGATAATGGAGGATACTAGAAATAGAGAGAAGAAGAGAAATTTGGGTATAGTTATTGTACACGATGAAGTTTGTGTGAATGGCTTGGGTGAGGGTTTCATTTATAGATTTTTGAAAAAGGAATGGAGGGTGAGGATCAAAAAATGAGATCAATGGCTAGGAATAAAAGTGAATCTTTTATTCATAGTGGATGAATTAAAAATTCAGAGTGGAGGATAGTGGATGAGTTAAAAATTCAGAATGGAGGATAGGGGGGAACAATTGAATTAAATATTCAATTTGGTGGAGGATAATTGAATTAAAGATTTATTTTGGATAATAGAGGATATTAGCTAATTAAATATTAAGAATATTTAATTACATGTGCAACATGGTGAGGTGGAAGAGATGAGGTGGAAAGATGAGGTGGATTGATGAAGTGGATTTTGTGAGGTGGATTTAGGATATGAGACATTAGAAGAATTTAGGGATTTTAATTAAATAAAATAATTTTATTTAATTGTAGGCTAATGAACCAATCAAATAAACTTATAATATTTATTTAATTGACAAAAGAAAATAAGAATTAAGATAAATATCAAAATATTTACTTAATTCAACCTGAGCCAATTTTAGGTGTCTACAATCATAAAACTTTCCCTTTCATAAACTTGGCCTTGCTTTGTCTTTCCTTTCCTTGGTTGGCAAAGTCGTCGATCGGTGAACCAATTGGTTTGCCAACTTTGAGTTTTTCCAATAAAGGAAAACTTCTTTGTCTTTGCTTTCACTCCTTCAAAGGAAACATTTCCTGATGCCTTGCCCTCTTTAGTCAGTGATCCAAATGATCAAAAAACTAGCCAGTCGGTAAACTTTAAGTCTGATGAACTTAAAATTTGTTCACCAAAGCATGCCTTCACCACTTTTGACTTAGAGAATTTTGCTTGCCTATTGGTTCCTTTAGTCAGCATATTGGTTGATTGGAAAACTTGCTAATCAGTGAACTAAAGGTTTGCCAAACTTAAATTTTTCTGACTAAGGCAAAATACTTGAAATTTTTGAGATTTTGAAAGAGGACTTTCTTCCATTTAAGCTTTCTTAGATTGAATATTTCTGAGAGAAGAAAGATAGGATTTTAAAGGGGGTCTCTTTGGGCTATTTTGCCCTTGGTTAAAATATGACAACATTTTGAGGACTACGTAGGGATGTTTGCCTACTAAACACAAGGAATCCAGTGGCCTTATACAATCAATTGTGCACAGAGTCAAGATGGGCACTGTAGAAAACTGAAACAAGGGGTTGGCCAAACCAACACAAAACTAAAAAGTGCCTCCAGAAAACAAAATAATAGAAAACAAACAAAGTAACAAACTCCAAATGAGGATGCAGCTTATGCAAGACCACTTGGAGGAAGGGAAACCTACTCAAAACAAACCTATCCTAAACCTAAACTAACCAACCAAAAATGACCTTAAACAAAGCCATTAACTAGTTCTTGAAAGTAACTACCCTTTCTTAACAATTTAGAATGCTTTACATCCTTGTGGGTAATTAAAAAGAGGTGGGGAAGCAATGGGAATTCAACCAACTAAAAAACACTTCCCTAAGAATGGGAACAAACTCACTTACCCACTTGAATTGATTGTTGATGTAGCTACTTGGAAGTGGATAAATGGGCTAATCCCACTTATTTGGATGCTCAACAAGTGATGACTCATAATGGTATGTCCCCAGCTGGGCTAGATGTCTGATAGGACATCCCCTTGAATTGAAATGCAAATCAAAAAAATTTATCTCATGCCTCTGCTATGTTTCTTCCTCTTCTTGCTGGTTTGAAAGCTCTAGCTCCTCATCATATTGCTGTTGGTCTGAATGCTTTGGCTCTTGTGGCTTAATTGGAAATATGGCTACCTCCACCATGGGTACATATTGCTCATGATCGTTATCATAAACAGGCTCAGAAAATGAACTCTAACCCTACTCAATGATGAAATCTGCTCCACCAAGAAGCTGATATCCCTATTGGATAATCAAGAATAAATCTTCAATTTGTTATGCCCATGCTCAATCTCAACATCATTGTCTTCTATAAGAAATGGGAGTTCCTCAAACAGGTCTACATCATTAACCTCTACATTTTTTAGTATTGAGTTGTTTGTATGCTCCTTTTCATGAGCTGGAACCTCACTGTTATTCTTGGCCTCAACTTGCAACAATTTGCCATCATTTTCAATGTCCTTATGTTGCTCTAGGACTGCAACCAATTTTGGCATTTGCATGCCTTCTTCATCTTAAATGTAGCTGGGCAGCTCCTTTTCTTCAAATACTTAATCCCTCAAAACAAGATGGCCCTCATTATTTGATTGTAACTCCACATTATTCTACTTGAGTTGCCTCTGCAACTAGATCTCTTCACCATACTTGCTTTGCATTTTGGTTTCATTCATCTTCTTCAAAGCATGGGAAAACTCCACAAATGAGCCAAAGTCAATATGACTCAACCCTGCACCAGGATCGACACTAACTTTTTGCTCGGTGCACTGTTACTATATCAAATTTGGCTTAACCTCTTCATGTTGTAGGTCTGAATTTTTAGTTTTAATAGTGCATGAGGGTTCACAAATAGTAGGTTGCTTCATAGCTGCCACCAACACTTCCCTTTCCAGTTCATAAAACCCAGTGTCTCACCAAAAATTGGTCTTTCCTTACAGAGTGAGCTCCTCCCTAGTTGTAGGTATCTCCTTCTTTAGCTCATCCCTCCAATTAGCCTGATAAATGATAGGTCCAACCTTGAAAAGTCAAATAGTGTCAGGGAAAGAGGAATGAGATGAAATGGGAGCTAGAAAGGCTCTTTGAGAGGATCATTCCTAAGGAATAATAGGTTGGACTTGTACATGAATAGCCTCTCATGAAGGTTGAGGGCCTTTAAAACTTGGGATTTTGAAATTGGAAGGTGGTTTCAAAGGCTCAGAAGGTTTCCCCTGCCTAAAGCTTGGGATCTTGAATTTGAGGGTTATTTCTGCTATAGGATAAACTTGTGTATAAGGGAGAGGTTGCTTGAAATTGAGAATAGAATGAACCGATTGGGCCTCCCACCTCTCTATTTGGGCAATAAATTGCCTTAACTATTCTTCTTTAGTTGCAATCTCCAAAGCCAAGCTTTCCTAATAAGATCTTTCCTCTGCCTCCATCTCTTGTTGTTGAAGATGGGCTTGATAAGTAAGCTCCTCTTGCTATCGGTCATATTCCATGATGTCTTGAACCTTATCCAACCTCCTTTGTAGGTCCATTATTATGTCCACGAGACTCATGTTGAAAAAATTATAATCCACTTGAGATTGGTTAGGAGGGTAATCATACTGATCAAAGACAAAGTGGTTTTCTTGGAGTTGATAATAGGCATTATTAGTCCGATAAGAAGACTAAGCATGGGTGGGAGGGAGCTAAGCATCATGAGGATGTTGATAGCATGTTTCCGTAGGGGCGTATGGAATAAAACTAGAGGTATTGAAGCCAATGACTTGTGTTTTGACTGGGAGGAGCAGAATAACCATAGCATCCATAATAGTTTGACATAAAGGAGCATTAAAAGCCAGAAATCATTTAAACAATTAGAAAATAAGAGCTAATAGGTCTGCTCCTAAAAGAAGTGAGCTCATACCAAAGAGTTGCCATGTGATTGAAATACTTTTGAAAGCAAGTTAGACCAGGATTATCACCAAAATCCTAATCCTTGAAGTTCTTTAAGCACTTGAATTGACTGCACCAGTAGATTCATCTAGTAGAGTCACCATGGTGTTGAAGAAGAGTGCCTTGAATGGAAAGATACATTGAAGAACACACTAACTCCTCCAATGGATGATAAAGCTCATCAAACTAGTCCAACCTGGGGTGCCAAAAATTGTTGTCACTTAAATTTACACCTTGTTGTTTAAGCTTTTGGCAGCTCCAACACCATATCTATAGTGTTTAACTGTTGTGATTAGTGAAATCAAAATTAAGCATAAAACACAAATCTAATGCATAAAACAAAGATTATACCTCACTATGATCCGCAAATCCAAGATAGGGTTGTAGAATCTTGCACCCAAGAACTCCTCGATATACCCACGATGATGGATTCTATGTGAAATGCTCTCATAAATGCAACTCAAAAACTAGCTCAAGAGATTTTTTAGCATGGTAATACTACTTAGAAATTGGATGATAAAATGGCTTGGAGGATGTTGTATTTATAGGCATTTTGGAGGGATTTTAATCCAATGGTTGAGATTGATTTGAGAGATCAATGGTAGAGGATGAAGATGATGTGGAGGGCCTAGATTTGATCTTGGAAAATGGAGGGCTAAGAATAAAGATGAATTTTAAATTCATCTTGGGAAAGGGGTGAATTAAACGAGGTTGGGTGAGATGGATTATTTGTGAATTAAAAATTCACATGGGGAAGAGTAAAATGAATTAAAAATTCATTTGGGGAAGAGTGGATATTAATGAGTTATGACATGTGTAAGGGGTGTAAGAGGTATTAAATGAGGGTTATGACACATGTGTATAAAAAATTGATTTATATGAGATATATTTCAATTTTTTATTTGTGGGATGTGGGGAGGAATGTTAATCAAGGTTTGACCATCTTAATTAGGATGATTAGCCTAATTAATATGGCTGGAAAAAAATAGGGAATGGGTTGATGGGAGGTTAAGATTAATTACATGAAGTTTTATTTAATTAATCCTAGGTCTAGGGTCATGTAGGTTAGACTAGGTAATTAAATAATAGATATTTAATTAACTAAGGTAGGAATAGGTTGATTAATAGGCTGAATTAATTAGATAAACCTAATTTACCGAATTAATTGGATTTAATGAAAAGATGGAATTAACCAAATAAATATTGCATGTTTATTTAATCAATTAGATAAGGTTGGACTATTGAATTAATTAAATTAATCCAATTGTAGGGGATAGAATGATAAAAAATTAGGTGATGAAGGGGTAATTAATTAAATAAAAATTTAATTAATTGATTGGAAGGGAAATTAGTATTTTTAGGGATGTCAGGAGTCGGTTTGATGATGAAGACATTTTTAGGTGTCTACATTTGCCCCTCTTTGATGTGGCATTAGGACCTAGTAGGGAAGTGGCGTTAAGTCAAAGAAAAATATGCCCCAGCTGCTGGGAGGGAATAAAATCAGTGAGGGATACCCCGTCGAGAGGTCGGCAAAAAATTAAAAAAATTTGGGTGAGCTCTCGAAAGGACGCGACGAGTGAAATTTGGATAGGGGAGAGAAAATTAGGTTGATAGGAAGAAAAATGAGCAAAAACGGTTGTGATCTACACTCTGGGGAAGAAAAATTGCATGGAGGGATGACATGGCTTACTATAATTAGAAGAGTGGGCCCTAAGAATGCCACATTTGCACACATCGAGCCACTTAGAAGAAAGAAAGAAAAGGAGATGGCAAATCATAATCTGATGTTCCTGCGATATACACACATTTCTGAGCACTTCCGACCATTCGGGAGGTCACCAGAGGCTGGGCCGCAGGTAGCCCTAACCCTAGCTTTGTTATTTTATGTTTTTGTCACAATTTTTTGTGTCAAAAAATGGTATTTTAGGTTTTAGCACTATCAGGTGGTCTCCTAGTGCAAAAAGGGGTGTGGATTAGCTCCATCCTCTGGATTGGCACTATTCATTTGGGATAGGAAAGGGGTGAATTGGCACCAAAACATCACGTTTTGGCACCATCCTCTATTTTAGCATAATAATCCATAGGGGCTAGGGTTTGGCAAATTAGTGCCAAATGGGGCTAGGGTAGCACGATCCTTTGGATCAGCACAATGGTCTAGAGTGGCACTATCATGTAGATTAGTGCCATAGGGGAGAGTAGCACCTTCTTGTGGATTGGCGCTATCGGGAAAAGCGACGCCATCTCTTGGATTGGTGCGAAAATGTGAAGTGGTGCAATGTTATGAAATGGTACAGAAAGTCTGCACAGTGGTGCTATACTCTGTTTTAGCACCAAATGGGGAATGGGTGGCGCCATCTATTAAGTTGGCACAAAAGAGATGTATTTTGGCACCAAAATTGATTTGGCTTCCAACAGCAGAAATGTGATGTGAAAGCTTTGGTTTTGGAAGAATAGGTAAGTTTCTGACAAGCATTTGTGGATGCAGGAGACGATGTCTTTCATTGTGTACTCGCGAGAGTGACATGTGCCTTGCATGATGGAGTTGTTTGATAGTTTTAGTGATGCTACCCGAGATCAATTGCCGAGGCTAGGGCTTTTGACACTCGCAGTTATACCAGTGCTACTAGCTCATAGAGCTCTAATGACAGATCTCCTAGAGTGTTATCACCCTGAGACATGCTCCTTTTTGCTTCTTACAAGCAAGATTATGATTACACTTGAGGATGTCTATGTTGATAACTGAGGGGGGGTGAATCAGTTATCCTAAATATTTCTACTTTTTGAACTTTCTTAATAATCAATGTAACATTAATTCAAATAAGCAAACATAACTATGAAATGGAAATACACATGACACAATATTTTTGATGTGGAGAGCCTATTAAGGGAAAAAACCATGGGGTGATTAACACAAGATTGTATTCTCTATTAGAAGAATGGAAATACAAAATGGCACTTGCCAATTAGGGCTCACTGCCCGAGCACACTACTCACAAGAGGCACACTGCCTACAAGAGACACACTGTCTACAATTTATAAAGAGTGTAATATAATACTTGAACTAATAAGGAGCATCAACATATGCTAGAGTTCAGTTCCGGTTAGGCTCTGTACACTGATCTATTGCACTTCATCTTTCCTCTTCTTTTGTGCTGCTCTCCTCTCACATATTAGACCTTCCTTTCTACTTTTTATTCAGCTCTACTGCTTTTCTTCACACATCACCAAAAACCATGACTCTTCTCACAACTAAATCAATCCTATATATATCCGCACAAGTGATTTCATCACCTTTTTAGTCGGCATCTGGAATAGTTAATAATTTCCTCATACTTTGATCTATCGGTTGAATCCTTGCACACCAAGTAATGTGGATCAAGAATATACTTGTAGAAGTCATCAATCACATTGGCCAAACATAACTTATGCCTTAAGAACTTTTTCCATCATCAGTAACACTTCTGGAATACTGTTTGATGTTCTGCCAGTCAGTTCTTCCTCTATCCACACTGCCAATCAGGAACCCAATACTCAAGTATTCATATCTTTTTCCTCATCTATCACCGGAGGCTAAATCCTTGGAATCTATCACTCAAGGTAGTCCTCTTGACTTCTCCAAATCTACACTTCACCAAGATACTTCCTCTGAGAGATCCAGACCTGACTGTCGGCCCTCACCATATGCCCTGTTCTTGTTTACCGGACCACAACATTCTTCACTCTAACTTCTGGTATAGACACACCATGTCCTACAGATGTGTGGGATGAACTTTGTTGCCATCAATGACAACAATCATGAATCCATATAGTGTCTCTTGCCAACAATCTCCCCCTTTGGCATTGATGGCAACACTTAGTGAAAAATGACTAAGTGTTTACACTATGCTCCCCCTTGGCTGATGCTCTATTTTTATATACATTTCTCAAAGCTCCCCTTAGTTGGATTCCTCATTTTTCACTGCTCCTCACTCCCCCTTTGACATCAATGGCAAAGGGTGGGAACCGCACATCAAAATTTTCAAAAAATTTAACTATACTTAGCCGCATATAACATACTCACATATACTGAAGAATGTCTGTAAAAGTTGTCTTCAATTGGACGAATTCTTCTGCCCAACTTTGCTTCATTCTATCCAAAATTGATATATGACTGCTCAATAAGAATGCATACGCATCTGCCCTTTTTAGATCTATTGGATCACTGGTCTGGGCTGTGATCTGAGCTTCTTTTATGGTCTCATGCATGGCTTCTAACTTAGGGATAATTATCTCTCTGAGTTCACCTAACCTGCTTATTCTGCTTTTCTTTTCCTTCTCAAGCTTCTTGATTTCATTCAAGACTGCAATGGTCTAACATTCTTGATTTATTATGGAAGATGAGAGAGGATCAAAATTCTTTGATAGATTTGTCAGTTTGTCCTCCTGTCCTTTTACTTTCTTCTCAATATCCAATGTTACTTTGGACCATGATAAACAAAATTTGTACATTTCCCCACCATCTTTGAGAGCATTTTTTAAGCTCTTTATCCCAATATTCATATTTCTCCTATCATTAATTATCAACCCTTGTACCTCTGATAATCTTTTTGCAAGAAATTCCTTCTGGACCTTATCTTCTGTTGACTTCTCTAGGGAATTAAAATGTGTGCTAACACTATTAACTAGAGTTTTGAGATTACCGGATGAGGAGGCTATGGAATCCTTCTGAAATGATGGCATAATCTTTTCTAGCACTCCGAAAGCAGCTTCTATCAACTCACATTCTTGCATGTGAGACTTCAAGAGTTTTTCTTTAGCCTTTGCATTAGCAAATGAAGCTATCTTCATTGTCTGTACTGGAGAAAGAGAATCAAAATTAAATGGTCCCTGTAGAAGCTCCGGTTCATCAATCTCCATTGTCTCTTTGTTCAAGAATTCTTGGATAGTTTTTGCAGTGTCTCTTGCCGGAGACAGATTTTTCTTCTCTTCTGCATTCTTAGAGCTGTCTCTTGGAGCCTTCTCTCCTTCTACAACCTTGGTACTATCATCTTCTTTTTCCTTCACTTCTTTTCCTTTATCCTCTATTCTTTCTTCTCCTTTGGATCTGGAGTCGTTAGGGGAAGTCGGAGGAGTGATGTTTGTTTGTTCATTGGCCACCTCTTATGGAGCAGAGGATTCTAAGCCCTTATCTTCACCTTCACCAAAGTCCTCTATGATGGGAATGTTGAATCTTTTGAATGCCTTCCAGAGGATCTCTTCTGTCTCTTTTGCAACTTTGTCAGTCTCTCCGAGCATAAGTTGATTCACCCTGGCTTTGCTCCGGAACTCATCCTTGCAATCTTTGAAGATCATATTCATTTGCAATGGAGTGATTGAAGGAAAGAGCTGAATGGTGACCTATTCCTGGATCTCAAGATCTTTTGCTCGAGCATTGTTCTTCCTCATTTCAAGCCTTTTATCTAAGCTTTTAGGAATTAGGGAGATAATTTCAATAAAAGCTTTATTGTAAGTGTTCAAAAACTTAATTGTGGCTTCCTCTAGAATCTTTTTATCTACTTCATTATATGCATCATAGAATTCTATTAGGGGTTGCAGGTTGCCATCCACAGTGATTGCTTTCACTACAACATCTAAGGATAGAGTGGGTTTTTCAACAAATTCCTCTTCCTTCTCTTCTTCTCCTTGACCGGTAGAGTGTTCACTAGATGATTTCTTCTTCTTCTTTATTTTCTTTATCTCCTCATCTGATTCAGTTTCCTCTTCATCCCTTTGATTGGCATAAGCCCTTGTGGCTTTTGTCTTTGTTCTTTTCTCTCCTTTGCTGGATAATTTTGCTTCCGGTTTTGATGGCCTTGAGCTTTTGGTAGTGGTGGGTGCAGATCTCTTTGATGATTTGGTCTGGGTGGAAGATTTTACTAGAACACTTTCCTCACTTTTCTTTTCTACCTTTTTCTTCTCTTCCTCAGCCCTTTCCATCTTTTCCTTGTTGGCATCAAGTGCCTCCTTTGATATGCCAAAGCCTTTTGTAACATCTTCAACTTCTTTTCTTACCTTCCTCTTGATCTCTGGTTGTCTGAGTTCCACATGAATCTTTACACTTAGCTCCTCAAAGGTTCGAAACCTTTCTGCCTTTGGATCCTTTGGCTAACTTAGCATGTGTTGAACATGTAGCTCCATAATTTATTCATCAACTTCATACCCCATAGGCATGATCCATATAGTTCTTGGTTCTACTACCTCCATTAGGCACTGATCAGTCTCTACCATAAAGCATACTGTGTCTTTGTATTTCTCAACAAGAGACTAGGGACTTCTCTCTCTTGCTTGCATCATGTTCTAAAAATTCTTGAAATATCCCAGAGGGCTGTATTTTGTGCCTTGGCATCACCAATCCCATGTATATAATCTCTGACCTGAATGGCTACTGGCCTATCATTCTACCATACCTAGCCACTAGATCTGGGAAGCTCATTCATGTAATAGAAGAAAAGACAGAGTATCAAACCACCATATTTGAAGGAGTTCTTCTTATCCTTCTTTATCTTCTGTAGATTCTCCAATAGTTGGTTCAGAAGGAGTTCACACAAATCATAGTCAACATTTTTTTTAGCATTTGATAGGTTGTGTAAATTGTAGTTCTCGGTATTGAATTTTCCCTATTGGAGTGATAAATCTTGTAACCAATTATCATGGATGCAGATTTGACATTTGGTTCAGTGATGTCTTCAATTGTCATAGCTCTCTTGTCAAATTTTGATCTGATTGCATCACTTACTGTCTAATTCTTGACAAATTTGAGAACAGGTATTCCACCAGATAAGTGTAGACTGGTTACTGCCCTAATTACATCTTTGGTGATCTTAAATGGTCTATTCAACCATAAGAAATTGTCATGCACTCTACTCAACACAAACTGAACCCATTCATCTTCTTCAAAATAGGGGAAATGAATGCACTGTTTAAAATGCTTAACTTGGATGGCTTTATACTGAGGTTTGATCTCAAAAGAATCATCTATTAACTGCTTGTGATAGATATCCATTAACTTTGATTCCCCAAATTCTTCAATATTCACGTGTATGTAAACCCTAATATCTTCTATATGCAACACACCATGTGGAATGCTGGAAAATGCTCCTAGGGGATCTACTTCCAAAGATTTGTATGGATGTTTCTTGAATTTGGGGTAAGGCCTATCAGAGATTTTCACAATATTTGGAGTACCTATCATTCAAGGATTTAGAGAGAGATATTTGATAACAGAGAATACCTTTTGTGCCTTTCAGTTTCACGTAGTTAGCTGGATCGATTTCTGGATGAATTGACTTCTGCAAATGATCTTTGATGAGCTTGAGGAATTTTGTTGCAGAGCTTCACTTTTTGTTTCTTCTTAAATGCAGAATGAACAAATGCTTAATGAGAAAACCCTTATATTTCTCTGCAAACCCTAATGTCAAGTTGCAATAAATGCTTGACCTAAGTCATTCCGGTTTGCCTTACTCAGATGACTTGAAAAACTAGATCAATCTTGATCTTAAACATCTTGTGGATCTTCCAAATCTTAACCATAGTTTATTTGGATGTTTCTCTTATGAACCCTTTAATCCACAACTCTTCTTGTGCCAATTCCAGCACCAATTGACTGGCTAGGGGAACAAGGTTTTCTTTGTGTCTCCCCCTGAGCCAGAGCTCACTTTTTAGTTTCCAGAAGGAATATCAACACCAGAGTCTGGTCCGGACCCATCCCCTACATTCTCTGTACTTTTCTTCACCCAAATCTTGTTCATCTCACTTTGAACTTCATCAGCATTCACTTTTCATTTTCCCTTATCTTGATTCTGATTATGATGTACCAGACCTCTTTTGTCCTGATTTTTGCTTTGACAAAATTTTGCAATATGACCGAATCTATTGCAGATTTGGCAAACAACATTTCTTTGCATATTTGATTGGTATCCTCTTGATCTGCATTGATTAGCCACATGACCTATTCTATTGCATGCAAAGCATCTACCATTGAATGATTTGTTCATTTGCATATTTCTGCATTCATGAGATTTGTGACCATACCTTTTGTAGTTGAAACACTATCCGGAGAAGGATGAATTAGTCTGATTCATTCTCTTTCTGCACTGATTAGCTTTATGACCAAAGTTATTGCAGTTGTGGCAGTATCCATTGAAGGATGGATATCTTTGAGCATTAGGCTACCTTATCAGAGGTCTTCTAGGCCTGTTCCTTGGATTTTTTGATCCAAAATTCTTCTGACCAGATCTGAAGCTTTCTCCTTTCTCATATCCCAAACCACACTTATCATCTACCCTCTTTTGACTTCCAAGAAGAACTTCAAGTTGAGCAGAACTTATCTTGAATTTCTCTTTATATTCATTTTCTGTTTGAAGATCCCTTTTGAGAGAAACAATTTAATCCTTAAGTTTTTCTTCATTATCTTTAGCATCTTCAAGATCAGATTCAAGATGTCTGATAATTCTATCCATCTTGTGGCAATTTTCTAATTTCTCCTTGAGAGATTGTCCTAGATTATCTTCAGTTTTTCTTTTCTCTTCAACCTCTTGGGTAAACTTCATAACTCTTGATTCCATTTCATGTCTTACCATAATGATTTCTTTTGATAACTTTTCACATAACTTGGTTTTCTCCTTCAGATCTTCATTTGTATCATTGGCTTCACCTTGACTTGCCAATTGCTGAAGTAGCTCCTTTCTCTTTTTCATAGAGATACTTAATTTGTCTTTTAGTTCTCTCATGAAATCATCAGCCTGTTTGAGTCTTTCCTTTAATTCATTGACTTCAGAGTTTGACTACTCAAGATCATCAAGAGCAGCCGTGAGTTGCTCCCTCAAGCCATATACATCCATTTGAATTCCCAGACCTTCCTCAAGTTGTTATACTCTATTAGGAGGAACTTAGCTCTAATGCCAATTGTTGATAACTGAGAGGGGGGGTGGATCAGTTATCCTAAATATTTCTACTTTCTGAACTTTCTTAATAATTAATGCAACATTAATTCAAATGAGCAAACATAACCATGAAATAGAAATACACATGACACGATATTTTTGACGTGGAAAGCCTGTTAAGGGAAAAAACCACAGGTTGATTAACCCAAGATTGTATTCTCTGTTAGAAGAATGGAAATACAAAATGGCACTTGCCAATTAGGGCTCACTGCCCGAGCACACTGCTCACAAGAGGCACACTACCTACAAGAGACACACTGTCTACAATTTATAAAGAGTGTAATACAATACTTGAACTGATAAGGAGCATCAACATATGCTGGAGTTCAGTTCTAGTTAGGCTCTGTACACTGATCTGCTGCACTTCATCTTTCCTCTTCTTTTGTGCTGCTCTCCTCTCACATATTAGACCTTCCTTTTTGCTTTTTATTTGGCTCTACTACTTTTCTTTGCACATCACCAAAAACCATGACTCTTCTAACAACTAAATCAAACCTATATATATATCTGCACAAGTGATTTCATCACCTTTCTAGTCGGCATTTGGAACAGTTAATAATTTCCTCATACTCTGATTTGTCAGCTGAATCCTTGCACACCAAGTAATGCGGATCAAGCATATACTTGTAGAAGTCATCAATCATGTCGACCAAACATAACTTATGCCTTAAGAACCTTTTCCATCATTAGTAACACTTCTGGAATAATGTCTGATGTTCTGCCAGCCAGTTCTTCCTCTGTCCACACTGCCAATTAGGAACCCGATACTCAAGTATTCATATCTTTTTCCTCATTTATCACCAGAGGCTAAATCCTTGGAATCTATCACTCAAGGTAGTCCTTTTGACTTCCCCAAATCTGTACTTCACCAAGATACTTCCTCTGAGAGATCCGGACCTGACTGTCGGCCCTCACCATATGCTCTGTTCTTGTTTACCGAACCACAACATTGTTCACTCTAACTTCTGGTATAGACACACCATGTCCCGCGGATGTGTGGGATGAACTTTGTTGCCATCAATGACAACAATCATGAATCCATATAGTGTCTCTTGCCAACAGTTTATCGCATCCTTAAGATACCCATTCACAAAGAGCGAGTGATATATGACACGAGGAGGGGACAGAGGACCCTACTCAAAGTATTTACCCATGATCGGATAGTGTTGGTATCAGAGAGTCATGAGATGAGTTATGAGAGGACACTAGTGGCGAGTGCAGATCATTTCTTATTATTCCTATGTGCATTGATTGGTGGTGTGGTGATGCCAGATCAGTGAGGCAGAGGCTTTCCAGTTAGATGGGGAGAGATGATTGAGGGGATGGTTTGACATCAGATGGTGTATGCCTGGGGGCCTTGTATGCTAGTGCAGCTCTATCATGAGATGTATATAGTTGTTTATCATTATGATTCAATGTTGTCAGCTGGGGTTACTTTGCTACATGTATGGGCTTGGGAGCATATTGCAGTTACCAGGTTGAGGGGTGGATATTTTTGCCGGTAGTTTGAGGCTTATGTATTTTTGTACCGAGATGTGGAGTACACGTACACAGGGCAAGTTCGATACTGGCGGTGGGTACTAGATGATTTGATTCAAGTTACTTGGCAACCATATATTAAGGTGGAGCCATGGCTAGATGATGATGTTCATATGCCCTACACATTTCAGCAATGGTACTTGATGGGTCGAGGCGACCATACTATTGATATGTCTCTGCCGTCACAGGTCATGTGGCAGTTTGGATTACGGTAGGATGTTCCGCAGCTGATGGTGATATTTGCATGGATTCCTTAAGATGCACATTTGTAGCCCCTAGCCATATAGCCATAGGTTGCCATAGGAGACTTTATAGCCTTGGAGCTAGTGATATGGGATTGGAGGAGTGAGGTCGGAGATGCAGGTACTACACTGACATATGACACTTGGTAGTAGATGTGGAGGCCTATGCAGTTTGTGGATCTGACAGAGGAGATAGTTATGACAAATGAGGCTGGAGCAGAGGGGGATGAGGTGATTGAGGATTATATAGTAGTGGAGGAGGTGAAGGTCAGGGATGATGATGATCTGATTGATGTTTTGGCAGAAGCAACAGCTGGGTAGGTAGGGGCTAGAGGAGGGGTTCAGGCAGGGGTACCACCAGTACAGGTGGCAGGATAGAGACAGGTGGGAGGGGATCAGCAGTTGTCCTAGCAGTAGGCTCAGGTGGGAGAGGGACCAAGATAGAAGGCACTACAATAGTGGGGGTCTAGATAGCAGAGGTAGAGAGCTGATAGGGAGCTTATGCCCCCACCACAGGTACCAAAACAGTAGCTGAGATAGATAGTTGTTACAGCATAGTAGGCACCGGTGTTAGAGGTTAGGCATAGGAATGTGCAGTAGCACATTCTCGAGACTATGATGGGCTTCACAGGATCAGGACGAGCTGAGGCAAGGAGCTTAGGGGCAAGTAGGGATTCAGCACTGAGAGGGTATTCATCACATTGGCGGCCTTGGAGTGAGGAGGAGGAGGAGATGGATACTTTGTGGGGACAGGTTGCCAGCCTACAGGAGACCTTACAAAGCTGAGATGCTGAGTTAGTGTAGTTGCGGGGCATGGATGCATTACTGGATGGGTCAGATGGGCAAATAAGTATGTTGCATGCATAGTTAGCATAGGCACAGGGTGAGATAGTTACCTTGACAAGAGAGAGGGCTCAGCGGCAGGTAGCAGAGGCTAGAGCTTAGTAGGTGGAGGCGAGGGCTCAACAGGTAGAGACGAGAGCCTAGCAGGCAGAGGGGAGAGCTTAGTAGGCAGAGGGACTGGTAGCCAACCTCCAGGGGGTTGCAGTAGGGAGAGGCATGGGCCCTATATTGACACTGATGTAGATGTAGATTGCTCAGTTACAGACGTAGATTAGAGATTTGCAGGGATAGGTTCTGGAGCAGAGTCGGCGAGCTGAGTACTACAACATAACTTATTGTTTAGCTATTCTAGAGGGTCAGAGGATCCTGAGTTATAGCCAATAGAGTGGGTCATGGAGGTCTGGGTCTCATAGATCTAGATATATTCAGTTGGTGCAGCAGCCGATGGGCCCCCTACCATAGGTACCCAGCAATAGCAGGTACAACCACAGCCACAACCACAACCACGGCTAGGATCCCCTACTGAGTCAGGCAGAGGTTCATTGGTCCAGGGCTGATGTATGGTGTTGTATATACTTTGAGCCCTTTGAGGCCTTTCTGTATCATGACTTGTATTATTTTGAGTGATGTACATTTTATGTATTATGAGACTTGATGATCTATGATGATGATGGTTTATGCATTTATGATGTGTTATAGATAGATGTATGCATTTATGTTTCCTAGTGATGCTTATATGTATGGATGTTTATGTTTATAGATTATGCATATTATGGTGATGTAATGATTTGATGAGATGTTATGGATGTACTAATAATACATGTGATGGATATGTGTGATAATGAGATATTGATGGTATAATGTTATGATTTGCCTATGGTGATGTCATGATGGATGTTCAAATAGATTGGATGGATGTAGAATGTGAATTATAGCTATATAGTTTGTGTGATCAATCATATCATATTAGGTACTAAATCAAGACAGATGTATTATTAGTTAGATTTCCTCATTTATGTAATAACAACAGGATTTATGATAATGATAGATCATGGATGTTATATGATGATATGTTGTTTTATCTATGTGATGTATGCATGTTTTGATTATGGATTATGATGTGAATGTGGAATGCAAATAAATGCTCAGATTAATAAACATTTTTTTATGGATGCAAAATGTAATGGAATGGAAATATATGCTTATCTTAATAAACATATACTATGTATGCAAATGGAAAAAATGAAAATGTAATGGTTTAGATGATTATGATAATGCAACTAATGTCCTAATGTAATGATGTATGTAGTGATTAAGTCATGATACACATGATGTTTTTGTACAACTCTAGGTGATGGGGCTTGGTGGTAGTAGGCAAGGGTAGGATTGGGGAATGGTTTATGGACTGGGTAAGGGTAGGATTGGGAAAGGGAGTAGGATGGGGGATTAGGGAGTTGCTAGGTCATGATACACCACGTCATTGAGGGGGGGATTTGTTTTGGTTTAGGATGGGTTAGGAATCAATGAGCAGGGAGGTTAGTTAGGAGAATGGGTAGGGGAGGGGGGATGAATAGACGGGGGTTTGAAAAATCTAGGCCTAGATAGTATGGTTGCATGAGTGATAGAAAGATAAATTGAGCTAGTAATAGTAGTTGCATAGGATTAATTGAGAGCATTTCTTTATTTATTATAGCAATATAGGATACACTTCACAAAGGTATGAGATGACCTAGGTGATGATATATATCCCACGATTGCATGGACTAGACCCACAAACAATAGGTTAATTTCATGCATTTCCAAGATAGTATAACTTTGCCTAGCCGAGGAAGGGGACTCATAGCCATGAGTGTTCATAGTACATATAAGTTATTAATGCCTGTATATGCAAATGAGGCACGTCATGCTAGAACTGACCCAAGATTCAAGATATGAATACCATTCTTGGAGTAATGAAACCAACCCACAAGAATAGCATATAGAAATAGAGACCACGTCTACTCTAGGTGTTGTTCGCCACTTACCATGATATATTGAGATCAAGGTAGCTTTGGAATTAACCTAGAGTGAGACAAGAAGATAAAAATCAATAATTAAAAAGACCAACAAAAAGATACAAATAGCCATTGTGTGCTCTTGCCAAGATAAGTGTTGATAGGATGACAAATTCTTGTCCATTATAGGAATGATATATCCTAGGATGCAAATTGGTTGGATTTTGTTGGATAATTTTCAAAAGGTGAGCAAAAGGATAGTCAAGCCATGTGTTGGATTATAGTTGGTATGTTGATTGATGATTTTTGCATGAGGTGTGATGCTTCAGGCATATTCTTAGCGTGTGTATCATTTGTTGGATCTAGTAAGCTCAATAAATAGGGACCATCCACATGGGTTGGATGGGTACATCTTATGTACCTGAGTACTGGATACTTCCTTCATATTCCAGACTACCTACATACCCTGTGTCCATGGGATCAAGGTACTTTCAAGATGCGGGTGAGATGAATATGAAGTTCTAGCTAGACTTGATGATGTGGGAATGGTTTAGGATGGATGTTAATGATTGTTCAAATGATTTTAGGTGATGGTGAGGATTTTGGAAATTGTGATGATGTTGTGGGAGTTCTTTTTGGGATTTTGTAATTTGTTTTTGGGTGTTTTGGGATTTTATATTGTTTTTTGGGTTTTTTTATTTTCTAATGTTTTTGGATTTTTTGATTTTCTAATTTTTTTTATTTTTTAATTTTAACTATACAAAAGGAAGCTTACAAGGATCTTTGTACCATGGATTAGCCTTGGGTGGGAATGATGCGGGGTGGGTAATTGATGTGTTAGAATTCCAAGCCATGGAAGGTGTTTTGATATGAAGTGTTGTGACGGAAAAGAGGACTTATCAGATGGTAGAACCGACTACTACACATGGCGCCTAAAGTAGGTTTTCACCATGGTACCAATCCAAGGCGTCATCGAAGTGATTTTCACCATTGGACATCTTTATTGCACTCAAATTTTTCTTAATTTTTTAATTTTTTTAATTTTTTTTATTTTTCTATCTTTTTTGATTTTTTTGTATTTTTGCTTGGGATACTCGATGGGTTATGCGTAGAACTTTTTCAAATATAGAATATTCATAGGCTCATCTAGAGGCTGCCCCTCAGGTGTTGCAAGCTGATATGCTCCTGATCCATAGATGGCAGTGATGATATAAGGCCCTAACCAATTGGGTTCAAATTTTCCTTTCTTAAGGCATTCTTGCAAATTCTTCTGGTTCTCCATGAGGACAAGGTCGCCTACTTCAAACTTGCGGTTCTTGATTTTCTTGTTGTAGCTTATTCTTAGGTGGTTTTTGTAGGCCTGCAGATGGTTAAGTGCATCTAGGCATTTCTCATCTAGTAGTTCTAGTTTGTGCAACCTTTCAACTCGGTATTCCTCATCAGTGATTATGTTCTGTAGGGATACTCTTAGGGATGGGAGCTTGACCTCAATAGGTAGGATGGCTTCAGATCTAAATACCAGGGAATATGGAGTGGCTCCTGTGGGTGTGCGGATGCTTGTGTGATAGGCCCATAGGGTGGGATAGAGTTGAAGGTACTAGTCACAACCAACTTCATTAACCATCTTCTTCAGAATACGCAAGATGGTTTTGTTTGAAGCTTTAACTTTACCATTACCTTGGGGATAGTATGGAGTGGAGAAATGATGTTGGATTTGGAATTTCTCACATAGGGTGTGGACTTCTTGGTTCTTGAATGGTTTTCCATTATCTGTGATAATGGAATGGGGGATGCCATAATGACATATGATGTAATGAAGGATGAATTTAGATATTTGGGTTCCAGTGGTGAAAGTGAGTGGTATTGCTTCCACCCACTTGGTGAAGTATTTAGTAGCAATGATGATGAATTTATGGCCATTAGATGATGGTGGATGGATCTTTCCTATGAGGTCAAGCCCCCACTATGAAAAGGGCCATGGAGTTGTAATTGGTTGTAGTTCTTGTGATGGTGCATGAATGAGATCTCCATGCTATTGACATGGCAGACACTTTTTTAAGAATCGGTAGGCATCTCAGTCCATGGTTGGCTAATAGTACCTAGTTCTAAAGATCTCTTAGCTAAAGTAGGTCCACTTGAGTGTGCCCCACAAATGCCTTTGTGTACCTCTTGTAAGGCCACTTCAACTTCCCTAGAGTCTACACATCACAAAAGTGTACCATCAAGACTCCTTTTGTATAGGGTGTCTCCTACAAGGGTGAAGTGGGAGGCTCGATGAATGAAGATTTATCGTTGTGAAGTTGATAAGTTTGGGGGAATAATGTTATCATGGAGGTACATATATGTTTCTTGATACCACAGGGAGAGGGGACCAACAATTTTGCACACTAGCTCTGATTGGGGTACAGGGAGTTCTTTGATTAGGAACTCATACTTCTTTCTATCTTTCTTCATGTCAACCAGGGATCTGATTGTTGCCATGGCATCTGCAGCTTTGTTGTTTAGCCTTGGGATTTGTTCAAAGTGAATATCATCAAAATAGTCTTTGAAGTCATCCACCATCTTTTTGTAAGGCAGGAGTTTATCATCCTTAGTTTTATACTCGTTGTTCACTTGTCGAATGACTAGTTGGGAGTCACCATATATTGTTAGCTTCTTGATTTTCCACTTGATTGCCATGCAAAGTCTTGTGATGAGCACCTTGTATTCTGCAATGTTGTTGGTGCATGGAAATATAATTTTGAATGACTTAGGAATGGTGTCTCCTTGAGGGGTAACAAAGAAGATGCCTGCCCCCGAGCCTTAGTGTGTATATGACCGATCCAAGTACATTTTCCATGGTTCTATTGCCGGTGCTATTGTTAATATGGTTTCATCAGGGAACTCTACGAGTGTAGCATATTCTGTGGGAATAGGTTCCTCATCCAACTGATCAACAATGACCTATCCTTTGATAGCTTTTTTCTCAGTGTACTCAATGTCAAACTCACTTAAGATCATTACCCATTTGGCCATTCTTCCAGTGAGGGAGGCTCTGTTTAATAGCTATTTTAGTGGATCAATCTTGGCAATGAGCTTGGTTTTATGATTGAACATGTAATGTCTAAGCTTTTGTGAAGTGAAGACTACAGCTAAGCATGCTCATTCAATGGGTGTGTAGTTTAGATCATAGGTCACCAAGGTGCGGCTAATATAATATATTGTCCTTTCCTTCCCTTGTTCATTGTGTTGTGCCAACGAGGCCCCTATATTTGTTTCAGTTGTTGAGATGTATAAAAGGAGGGGCTCTCCTTACTTTGGTGGAGTAAGAACAGGAGGATTAGCCAATTATTCTTTTAATTGGTCAAAGGTGGCCTAACACTAATTGTCCTAGACAAAGGCTATATTTTTCTAAGCAGGTGCTGAAATGGCTGACATTTATTGGCAAGCTAAGAAATAAACTGACGGATAGGATGGAGCTTCCCTTGGAGACTTCAGAGCTGCTTGAGTGTTTTCAGAGGAGGCATTTCTGTGATGGCTTTGACTTTGGCGAGATCTACTTCAATTCCTCTTCTTGACACTATGTATCCCAAAAATTTTCCAGAAGTGACCACAAAGACACATTTCTTTGGATTTAGGTGTACATTATATTGCTCTAGTATGTCAAAGATCTTTACCAACACATCTAAATATTCCTCTCTTGTCTTGGATTTTCCCATAAAATCATATACATTGTCCTCCATGATGTGATGGAAGAGGTCATGGAAGATGACAGTCATGGCATGTTGATAAGTAGCTCCTGCATTTTTTAGGCTGAATGACATTACAACCTAACAATATATCCCCCATGGACATATGAAGGATGTTTTGTGTTGATCTTCTTCTACAATCTGGATCTGATTATATCCTGAAAAGTTGTCCATTAGGGATAACATATCATGTCTTGTTGTGAGGTCCACTATAATGTCAATGTTTAGTAGTGGGATGTCATCTTTTGGGCAGGCTTTGTTGAGGTCTCGGAAGCTAGTGTAACATCGGATGTGACCATTAGGATTTTCGACCGATACTAGATTAGAGACCCATTCTAGATAATCTATCAGTCAGATGAACCGTACATCCAGGAGTTTCTTTAGTTTTACTTTTACAAGGAGTGCAACCTGAGGATTCATCTTTCTTAGCTTTTGTTTGACTGGTTTCGTATCAGGATGCACTGCAAGATGATGAACAACCAAGGAAACATCTAGCCCTCCAAAGTTATGGCTTCTTTGTTTGAAAAATGCTAAAAACTTCTCTTGTTCTGCTGTCGTGAGGGATTCTGCCTTGAAGGTGATTTTCAGTGCTTCCTCTATCCCCAAGTTCATTTCTTGTGATGGCTCCACAAGGATCGGTGATCTATTAGGATATACTTTCTCTATTTCGGTAAGGCCCATGCTTCCATCCTCTAGTGCCTCATGGAGGTTTTCACTAGAAGATACATCCTTTATTTTTACTTTTTCTTTGCTCGAAAGTGCCACGGAGTGGTTTTCACTAGGGGGTGTTGTTTTTATTCTTATGTTTTTGTGACTAGAAGCATGGATGGTCTAGCCAAAATAGGCAGATCTGTCAAGTTCCATTATGTATCTAGCTCTATGATCTCCCAGGGGGAAGTGATCTCTGACCCCCATCAATTCTGCTATGGCTTCATCATTTTGTGCTACATCAAAGACAAGAGGTCCTTGTTGGTCCTAATCTCTAAGGTCTGGGTATACAAGGGGTAGGTCATTAGATGAGAATACTAGGGTGGTTATGGTGTAGATGGTGTATATGGAGGATTCAAAGAATTTAATGAAGTCACTAAAGGAGTCTCGATGGTCTACTTCATTGATGTTATCAACTTCAGGGGAAACTGTAGTGACCTCGACTAAGATACACTCGTCACTAGTGAGGATACATTGTCATTGACCATACCCTAACCCTTGAGTATAGGGATTCCTTGTTGCTTGAATCAACTCTATGATCCCTTGTTTATGAAGGCCAATACCACCTTGTCCTCTATAGCCCATGTTCTTGATGATTTCTGACCCTTTGCCATAGATTTCAGTTGGTATGGCAGATGTTTCCTATTCTGCTTCTTCTCTATATAACCAGGAGTATATATCTTCAAGCACATCTTGGTCAAGGAGATGTTTCTTTTCAAAGACGAGTGATGGTTTACATTTAATGACAACTGTATTGACATCTTCTTCTTTAGGGGCACCGAATGTTTTAGGATTGGGTAAATTCTCTACAGAAAAGGTACCGTGTAGGTCGTATTCGCCACATCCCATGTCACTAATCTTGATCTTCACCTCAGGTGGTGGAGGTGCTTGGGATGAAGTGGTAGAAATGTTGGTGGGATCGACATATGAGGTGGATGTTCTAGGGTCAAATTGGGAAGTGTTCTTTGTGATACCTTTGTTGTATGGACAGAAAGTATGGTCGTGTCCTAAGAAACTGTAGTATTGGAAGGGGCATGGATTGACATAGATAGTTACTTCTGTGTCATTATGAGGGAACTTTAAACATTGATGGAATGTGGAGAGGATGGCTTGCATGGCATGGATCCATGGTCAGCCAAGAAGAATGTTGTAGGCGAGGTCGAGATCAAGAACCTGACATTTTGTTTCCAATATCTTTTTTCCTACTTGGATGGGGAGTTTGATAGTACCCTCAAATAGTCTTTCAGTGTCATCATACCCCTTGATAGTTATGCATTCACTAGTGTCCACAACCACATCGAAGTATCCCAAATGTTTTAATAATTTTAGAGTGCATAGGTTTAGGCCAGAGCCACCATCTATTAAGACTCTTTTGATGATATGCTTGTGTATATGAACTTTAATATGTAAGGCATCGTTATGCAGGTTGTCGGAGGCAGGGAGATCCTTTTCTAAGAAAGTGAGATGATGTGGTGAGGTGATATGACCCACCATGCTTTGGAATTGATCCACATTCAATTTGGTGGGAACTTGGGTTTCTATTAGAGCTTTGTTCAGGACTTATTTGTGGAGAGGTGGCATACGGAGTAGCTCAAGGATGGAGATCTGTGCAAGGGTCTTTCCTAGATGTTCTAGGAGGTTGTACTTATTGGTTGATGATGGGTGAATGGATGGATGATTTGGTTGAGGATTTGATGTGGATGTAGGTGTTTGGTCAGTGGTAGGGGCTATGTGGATGGACACATAGCCTTGACGGGTAGTAACAACACAATTAGGTGCTTAAGCCCAAATGGTGATTGTGTTGATATAGTTGGATGATGGTTCTATCTGCCGTATGATGGAATCATAGGAAGCAGGAGGTGGAGTGATGTTGTAGGCTTGATTAGAGGATGAGGCATTCCCTTTGTTGTGATTAGGTAGAGGATCCTTGTAAGCTCCCAAGTTGGCATTGGGCGATGGTTGGGACCTTGCTTGAGTCAGAATTTGTTTTGATCTATGAGATCTTGTATACAATGTTTTAATTTCATGCAATCAGATGTCCTATGGCCCACAATACGGTGGTAATCACAATAGTCATTTTCATTATACCACGCGGCTTTAAGCTAATTTTCTTGGTGGGGCTTAACAGGTCGAAGCATTACTAAACCATATTTTAAACATCTATCAAGGATATCTTTGAGTGGTTCCCCTAAGGGTGTAAATTGTCTCTAAGGTTTATTTTTCTTAGGTTGACCTTTGGGAATATTTACATTGGTGGTGTATGTGCTTGGGGGTGCTTGGTTTTACACATTTTGGATGGCCTTCATGACGGTGATGTCGCCGTTGAGGGTGTTCTTGTTCTTACCCCAAAAGCATGGTTTCTCATTTGATGATGTGTTGTTGTTGTTTGTATTAGGGACATTTATGTTGACCTTGTTATTGTTGTTGATGTTGTTATTATAGGGCTTGTTGTCGTATAGTTTAATCAAACCCTTGACAATAAGGTCTCTCTTGATGGTAGTGCCCTTGTCAATGACTTCCTCAAAAGTAGACGCACATAGGATTTGTAAATGGAACCCCATTTCTTGGTTAAGATTAGCCACAAACATGGTGACTAATTGTTTCTCATGGATCAACCAAGGGAGTTTGCTTGCTAAGCCTCTCCACCTTTTCAAGAATGAAGTGAAGGATCTGCTTTTTTGTTTGGTATTGCAAAGGTCTATCATAGATATCTCGTGTTCAAAATTATAGGAGAAATGGTTGACAAACTTCACTGTAAGCTCAGGGAAAGACCTAATGTCCGGAGGAAGATGTACGAACCATTCGACAGCTTGACCATTGAGGCTTCTAGGGAAAAGTCTCATTAGGTATGTGTCAGTGTTTGAGACTTCGAGGCAAGCAAGGTAAAACTCCCTAAGGTGATCCCTAGGGTCTCCCTTTCCTTTATATTTGTCAAATTTAGGCATTTCAAAGTTTTTAGGAAAGAGAGGCATGTATAGTGTTAGATCAAATGGGTAGGGACAAATATCCTTGAAAGAATATTGTTTGCACTTGCCCCCAGTTTGCATATCATTTACCTTTTGGATCAAGGTCTGTACAATGGTCATTAGGTCTGGAGTGGATGGAGTTTGTGGGATGTAGGTTTGTTGTTGATGAGATTTTGTAGGTTGGCCAGGGTTTGGTATTGGTTTGTTTGGTTTGGATTTTGGTAGGTAAGGTTTTGGTTTTGTGTGATCGTGTTTTGATATTGTGGGATGGTGTTTTGGTGTTGTTTAAGTTACGTGAGATACTATTGGTAGGCATGGATTTGTTGGAGAACGTGAGGTGGTAGTTGGGAATTGGGATTATGTTGCGTAGATGATACTATGGGATTTTGTACATATGTGAGATTAGACGGGTTGGTATTGGATGGATTGACATTGGATGGATTGACATTGGATGGGTTTACATTGGATGGATTGATGTTGGATGGATTGATCGTGTTGTGTGGTGGTTGTGAAATAAATTGGGTCATGTAAGCTATGGTGTGGGGGTTGAGTGGAGACACACTTGTGGAGTCACTTATGTGCATGGGATTGCTATGGATACCCAAGGTGATTTGAGGAATGGAAGTGGTTACATTTGTCATGGGGGCGGATGTAACAACAAGGTTGGAGATGGTAGGATTGGAGACATTAGATGCGGTTGATACGTTAGTGGGAGTTGTGGATGTGGTAATATTAGAATTTGTCGGAGTGGTAGACATGGTGGGATTTGAGGCTTGAGATATGCTAGGGTTGGTGTTTGATGTTGATGGTTGGGAAGATGTCATAGGATTGTTGTTAGATGAGGATGGTTGGGCACCAATTTTTAGGAGGAAATCAAGATATCTATTTGGATCCATTTTTAGGAGGAAATCAAAATATCTATTTGGATCCATTCTTAGAACTTTGTCAAGTATATCCCTGTTGTCAAGATCTTGTGTAATGTTTAGGACATATTGATCTATTTGGTTAATGGTGATGGTTTTTTGGATGGGTGGTTGTTGTGGTTGTAATTGTGGTGGTTGCAAGAAGGTGAAGGGGTTTTCATTGGGACCACATGATGGCACTTGGAAGACTGAGGGTATGTTGAACACTTGTTGGCTGATTGGTGTATTGTTTTCGTTGGTTTGAAGCATCCCTATGCCCATGTTGTGTCCAAAGTTTGCCATCTCTTGATTTTTCTTGTGTTGGGATCTAGTTATGGGCATGCAAAGGATATGGCTTTTGATTTTTGAGGTGGATGAAGGTGGAGACCTTAGAGAATGTGGTTCAATTTATTGGACCCAAAGAGGATATGGTGATGAAATGTGATAAGATTTAGGTACAAGAGAGTGTACTCCCTATAAATCTAAATCTAAAGGTGAAAGGAAATGAGGGTGTGATTTGGATAGATTTTTACTTTTAAGAGATAAATCTCAAAAAGGTGTCAACCTAAGGATGGTAAGAGTGGTAGTGATTTGGAGAATGCCTCAACTAAGGAAAATCTTAGGTGACCTAGATGTTTGATATGAGAGATTTGGATGATGTTTTTGAAGATGGATTTGGAAGTCAACAAATGAGCTGAAGTAAGATCTAGATTTTAGGTGTTGTACAATGAATGTTTTCTCTTTGCTTGGGGTAGACTTATGACCTTAAACAAAAAGGGATGATTTATTCTACTTGAAGGTAGACTAATGACCAATCAAAAAAAATAGGATGTGAAGGATGAAACCTAGATTCAAATCTAGCTCAAAGATTGATTTGTTTGGATATGATTTTTGGATGTTTGGTTATGTTTTTGATTGATGTTTGGATTATGAGATTTTGGATGTGTTTAGAGTGGAGGAGGAAAATGGATTTGGGGACGGATTTGTAGAAGGATGTTGTTTGGTCCAAAAAGTATGTAAAAAATCAAGGAGGATGAGGAGCTATGGAAATGAATGGATTATGATTGGGCTCAAAGGTATGATAAAGGGTCCAATGGTAATAATGATTAATTCTCTAAGGTCAAAATGGGGTATCATTGGAGATTTTTGGATCAAAATGGATATGGGTTTTTGAGTGGAATTTGGAAAGGTAAATGTAGATTGTGGATAGGTAGGCCCTAAACATCCCAAAATAATTTCCTAAAGCCTTGGGTAAATCAATCAGTCTGTAAATAGCGCCAAAACTCAGGTAAATGGCACCAAAACAAACAAAGATAGCACTAAAATAGGTTAGTGTTGGTCGATGCTTTGGAAAAAAGGTTGATTTTGATGGTAAATTTGGATTTTATCGATGTGAAGGTTGATCAAATGTTGAAATGATGTCTCAAATATTGTTGTTTCTTGGCAAGTTTTTTAAAAACACTTCAGACACAATAGATTACAATAGCCAAAGTTTTGTTTGTGAAACAAAGATGTGAAGATTTTAACAAGAACTTTGCACAACCTAAGGTGAGGATAAAACAATACTTGTTGAGTTCCCACTTGGTTACCTAGTTGTGCCTACTTGTGGTGTATAGCTCTAGGAACTTGGGGGCTCCCCCGTACACTTCTCAGGAACACCAAGTTCCAAGTCCCCAAGGCTCGCAAACCTTGAGATACTTTGCTATCTCTGCCACAAGCCACAAAAATGTGGGATGACTATTAGAGTTTGGTCTTTTGACCTCTTGTATCAACAAGTAGAGGGTTTTGGGCTTCTACAACAATGGTTCATAGTGGGTGTACATCTAGGGGATCAGCACGTTACAAGCACCTGATAAACTACTTAAGGTTTTGACTAGCTCTACTAGGAGTCTCATATACACAAAGGTACTACTTCCTTTCAAGATAGCATCAAATGGTAAGTGCTAATACTGATTTGGACTTGGCTTTCTCCTTATCCTATTTTGCATATAGCAGATTAGATGAAAGTACTGCTTGGGGTTGCCAATGAGTTCTCCATATGGATGTGTCTCAAGGGCAGGCCCACTTTCTAGAAAAAAGAGGATAGAACTATTTCTCTTCACCCAAGATCCTTTTGAAGGTGAGGGGAGAGGATGTTTTGATTCTAACTCTTGGGTAACATAATGTGCAAGTGCACCAAGCACGGCAAACACTCACTAATGTTCTTTTTAAACCCAAATTGAAATGTGCCTAAAGTTGTTTGTAAGCACTTGTTAATTTTAGAGCACCAAAATCAAATGTTGTCTATGTTAGGCACACAAAGGGTTCTTTTTAGGTACACCAAATGAAATGTTTGTTTGTTGTTTGTTTGTCAAGCAAATGATTGATTTTAGTGCACCAATTGAAATGTTATTGAAACTAACATGCAAGGGTTCTTTTTATGAGCACCAAAGTGAAATGTTTGTATTAATATAATAAAACCCTACAAAAGTTGTTAGTGGTTTCAGAATGATGGTCTTGGACACACGATAATGATTTGCAAAATAGATAGAAGACCCTGCATAGAACCCAATGTTAGCAGCCTATAAAATGGTGCTGAAATAAGGACACATAGTGCCATTGAAACTACAAATCACACCACAAACCCCTCAAATGGAGCTACTAACAGAATGTAGGACAGAGCCTAGCTACCTTAGAATATAGCGCTACAACAATTACAGATGGCACCAAAATATTAAATGGCATTACAAAAGTTACAAATGGCGCTTCTATTTAAGATAGTGCTAACTTAGACAAATATAGCACTAAAACTAAAGAAGGCATCAAAATACCATCAGATAGTGTCGTTGTGTCTTCTTGCTTGGTCTGTTCAACTACTATGGATGAAGATGATGTTCTCGGTGTTGATAGCATTGATACAAGCCTATGCTGGTCAAAATAGCCAAAAATCACAACTTTTAACCAAGATGTTATTTTAATGGAGATTAGGTTTTTTTTCTTAGCCTTATATTAATGAAATGCTTAAGATATTTCTTTGTATAAAATGATTTAACAACCCTTTGATTAAAACATTAACTACAATGCAAAATGAGATTTTCAAAATTTTGACATAGTGCCCCCTTGTTCTTGTGCAAAAACCTGCAAAACCAAGAGCAAAAAGTTACCAAAATGCCAAAAAACTTGAAAAAGACAAGTGTGAGAGTGCAAGGTGAGTGTGTGGGTGTCGTGAGAAAATAGTGCCACTATATCCTAGAATAGCACCACTGTGCGTTGAAATCGCATCGAAACACGAGACAATAGCACCACTACATGGGAAGATGGCGCCGACACCTGTAACTCCTCAAAAACACATACAAAAACTCACACAAGTTGTTAGATTGGACCTTGTGGGTCCCACCGAGTGTGCCAATGCGATTAGTGAAATCCAAATGAATTATAAAACACAAATATAATGCATAAAACAAATATTATACCTCACTATGATCCACAAATCTAAGATAGGGTTGTAGAAGCTTGCACCCAAGAACTCCTAGATATACCCAAGATGATGGATTCTATGTGAAATTCTCTCACAAATGCAACTCACAAACTAGCTCAAGAGATTTTTTAGCATGGTAGCACTACTTAGAAATTAGATGATAAAATGGCTTGGAGGATGTTGTATTTATAGGTATTTGGAGGGATTTTGATCCAATGGTTGAGATTGATTTGAGAGATCAATGGTGGAGGATGAAGATGATGTGGAGGGCCTAGATTTCATCTTAGAAAATGGAGGGATAGGAATAAAGATAAATTTTAAATTCATCTTGGAAAAGGGGTGAATTAAATGAGGTTGGGTGAGATGGATTATTTGTGAATTAAAAATTCACATGGGAAAGAGTAAAATTAATTAAAAATTCATTTAAGGAAGAGTAGCTATTAATGAGTTATGACATGTGTAAGGGGTGTAAGAGGTATTGAATGAGGGTTATGACACATGTGTATAAAAAATTGATTTATATGAGATATATTTCAAATTTTTATTTGTGGGATGTGGGGAGGAATGTCAATCAAGGTTTGACCATCTTAATTAGGGTGATTAGTCTAATTAATATGAATGGAAAAAAATAGGGAATGGGTTGATGGGAGGTTAAGATTAATTAAATAAGGTTTTATCTAATTAATCCTAGGTCTAGGGTCATGTAGGTTAGGCTAGGTAATTAAATAATAGATATTTAATTAACCAGGGTAGGAATAGGTTGATTAATAGGCTGAATTAATTAGATAAACCTGATTTACCTAATTAATTAGATTTAATGAAAAGGTGGAATTAACCAATTATGTTTATTTAATCAATTGGGTAAGGTTGGACTATTGAATTAATTAAATTAATCCAATTGTAGGGGATAGAATGATGAAAATTTAGGTGATAAAGGGGTAATTAATTGAATAAAAATTTAATTAATTGATTAGAAGGGAAATTGGTATGTTTAGGGATGTCGAGATTCGGTTTGATGATAAAGACATTTTTTGGTGACATCTACAACTGTAACTAACATAACACAGTAATGATCTCAATTGCTAAAGGGTGATCTCACAATACTAAGTTCCAAACTTGGGACATCCTAATTTTTGTCTGAAATCACATATTTTTTAGAATGGGTCCCATCTAAAGGGGTTTAATTGAAGGGGGATAGATAAAACCCCCTTATATCAAACCCCCTTGGAAAGAACCCCCCTAGTCTTAAATCAAAACCTCAATGGAGTCTCCTCCACACCTATCAAAATTTTGACAAAAACTAATTCTTTTTCACCTTTTGGGGGATCAAATGAAGCCATTTAGAAATTCTATTTTATAAGTATGTAGCCCTTAGTATAAGCTTTCCAAAAAGTATGATTTTGAATATATTTCTTTTATTATTATATTTATTTTATATTTTCTAGTGAACATAGGTTTTTCACGGAACATTAAGGTCTCTATTCCACACACACAGAAAAATAAAAAAATAGAGAAAAAATTTTGAAAATTATCTACACACTAGGTATTAATGTCCTTGTTTCAACAAAAAAAATAATAATTTGGATACATATAGAAAATGTTATGTTGTATGGCATACACCTATGTCTGAATTATATTTAATCTCACTTTAAAAATTAATCAAAAAATATATGTAACAAAAAATTATGAAAAAATATATGTGCACTAGATATTTCTATTACTAATCTATGTTTAAAATTTTATAATTTTATCCTTTCTATAAAAAAGTTGTGATGTATGGTATAAACACCACTTTTAAAAAATGTTGTTAACTATAAAATTAAGTTATTAAAAGTTACGTAAAAAAAATCACAAATTATTTCTTAATTTTTTTTTTAAATAAATTTAGAATCTACATACAAAATCTCAAAAATGACTAGTTCATATCATCTTCAAATTCTTAACCGTTTAGTTGTTATAGGTGTCAGAAAGTGAAATTTTGGTTAAAAATACTAATTTCAATGTCCTACTTTGGGCAAAAAGTGGGACACAATATTGTGGGATCACCCTGAAGGAAACTCACATAGACTCATATAGGTTCAAACAGAGGTTAAGGCAGAGAGATGAAAGTTTGAAAGGGACCATTTTATCTACAATACATAGCTTACATATATCAAATAAACACAGTGTAAGAACAATGAGAGAGGCAAAAATTAGTTTATATTGATCATAGGGGCTAAATAGCCATCACAAAAGAAGAAGAATTCATTACAGGCGTGAGATAGACACAAAATGATAGACTCTCCTTCATTGGTGAATTGATACGAAGACATGAGAGGCTTTGAAAAGAGCACAATCCATCAAATCCACCTAGTTTTGGAGAAAACCACAAGGCACAAACTTGCAAAGAACTTTCTACCTTCGAAAATGACCCAATGCAACCAATCCCTTAAAAATACATCTTAACATGCTTATATAACTTTTACAATCACTGTGTAGTAGTCATGGATGGTCAAAATAGGTCAACACTTTATGCCCAGGGACCCACACTACATTTAATTTTGCCCATGGCCCTATCAGAAAATCTACAAATAGGGATAGCTACCATGCTTTCTCAGGTCTGCAAAATTTGCAGAAGAAGATTACCTACATGTATGGGTGTTAGGTGCATTGAAGAGTGAAGGTCTAAAATCCATCTATGGTACCTATAAATTCATTTTGTCCCTCCTGTACATTGAAGACTGATCTGCAATATTGTCCTTTAGGTATTTACCTTTGTTCTGCAACAATGGCATGATTTTAGAAAATCATGCCTTGTAAGCTTTTACAACACATTAAAAGTGTTTATTTTTAGTTCTGCCTTCAGCACCTACAATTTTCCTTATCAATGAAGAACTCTTCTCTCTATCACTTATTTGATTTCCTTGCTTAATCTCACTTTGGTCAGGAAAATCTCCATTTGGTGAACCATCGAGTCTTGTCTCTTTTCTCTTTTTGGACCCCTTATGTCAACAAATCACCCTATCGACAAACTTGAGAAACCACAAACTGATCGATGAGTTCATGTTTTTACCAATTTTTGGTTTCTCCTTTTTGTTTGATCTTTTGCCTCCTTTTCACCCTATCGGTGAATCTTCTTGCTCACGAACTTGCCTTGCTAACCACCTAGCTGGTCTTTACTTTTTTCCCCTTTATCAAAGAAAATTCTCCTTTGTGAACTATTTCTATGTTTCTTTTCCCTCTTTAGTTAGTGAAGTTTCCATTTGGTGAACCATCACCTTACCTTTGTCTTTGTTCCTTGTTAGCCCTTTGATTTATTGGCAAATTTTGAAAATCATGACCAAGCGATCAACTTACCGACCAAGCAATCAACTTCCCTTTCCTTAGTCTTTTGTCGACTATCATCTTTCTTACAACTTCTTCCTTCCTCTTTCTTTTCTCCTTTTGGGCCTCTTAGTTGGTGAATCACCTTATCAGTGAACCTCAAAAATCATGAACTCATTGGTGAGTTGGTGATGTTGTCGATTTCCTGATCTCTCGATAAGCTCTTTCATTCGGTCTTCAACTTGCTTGTCTCTTTCTGCCTTATTGACAAACTTTCCTTTGTCTTTTCCTTTCCTTGGTCAACGAAGTCATCGATCGGCAAACCAATTGGTTTGCCAACTTTGAGTTTTTTCGATAAAGGCAAACCCCTTTGTCTTTGCTTTCACTCCTTCAAAGGAAACCTTTCCCAATGCCTTGCCCTCTTTAGTCGGTGATCCAACTGATCAGAAAACTAGCCGGTCGGTAAACTTTAAGTCCACCGAACTTAAAATTTTCTAACCAAAGCATGCGTTCACCACTTTTGCCTTAGAGAATTCTGCTCACTTGTTGGTTCCTTTAGTCAGCGAATCGACAAATCAGCAAACTGAGGGTTTGCCAAACTCAAATTTTGCTGACTAAGGAAAAAAATAAAGGCAAAATACTTGAATTTTTTGGGATTTTGAAGGGGGAATTTTTTCCACTTAAGCTTTCTCAGATTAGATATTTCTGATGGAAGAAAGATAGGATTTTAAGGGGATCTCTTTGGGCTATTTTAGCCTTGGTTAAAATATGACAATAATGCTCTTGTTGGCACAAGGATATAAGGAAAACAAATATATTGTGGTATTCCTCTTTATGTGTTGAAAATCCAATTTTATACCTTTAGGGGATGATGCAAAGCATTGGATGATTTAGCATCCTTCCATGTTGACCTAGAAAATTTCTATTTTGCTTTCATGTGATATTTCTCCTTCCGTCTTAATAGTTCTACTGACTATACGATGATGACAGTTCCAAAAATAAGTGTCCCTTCATACAACTATTCATATGCTGACTCCAATCAAGTAGATCCCTTTGTGCTATTGTATGATGCTGATTGATTTATGTGGCATATGATTCTAGAAAGCTCTCATCCCTATTTTGAATGTATCATTGTTTCATGTAAAAAGAGGGTTCTTCAATTCCAATGGATGTGTGGGTTAAATCCTCCTTTTGAACACCTTACATTTAAGGACATAAGTCGAGTCAAGCCATAATCTTTACAAGAGGGCTCTACTACAGATTTAGTGTCACTTGTAACAAAGAGGAAACTTGGAATTTGTTGATTAATTGATTAATTAAAGCCTGATTATGCTTAAAACCCTAATTTCATAAATTTGTCAATAAACAGACGAATCACGACAAATACTCGCACACAGAGATATGAAATGACAATTAGTTACATACTAGATTCCAAGATTCCATATCCAGAAAAGTTAGGGATGAAAGAGCAGGCACCCGAGTCTAATGTGACAACTTTTTCATGGATCTCTGGAACTTGTCTGCAACTAATCACCACTGTCACAAAGGTTTACTACTTTGAGGATCTGGAGGGCTAAAGAGCAAGCACCCAAGTCTAGGTCCTAGTTTTCTTCTTAGATCTACAATCATGACACTCTGTTATGTCTCCCTACAACTCCACGTCTTCCATTTCTGCACCTATTACCTACAATTATAGGAAAGGGGGGTTGGGGGTTGTGGTGTCTAGGAGCTTGCCTTAATCAAGCCCTGGAAGGATATTTAAGTCTTCCAAACATTGTTGTTAGATACAAAATGTCTATTCCTATGGGATAGAGGCAAAAACCAATTGATAAATGATTGAAAACACAAACACAAATAAATATCACCTTAGAGGTGTATCTCGCATATAGATGAAAATATTTCACATCATGAGAAGATGAAGCCAAATTTGCATAACAAACACAATAACAAGACAAGTCTTCTCTATAACAATGAATACTTTGAATGCTCTACAATCATAAGTACGCCAAAAGTTCATAATCATCTTCTACTTTACAAATGAATCCCTAAACATGCTTATGTATGCAACTAAACACATTCCCACTTTAATTTCATAATTCAAACTTGAGATGTCGACAACGGACACTTCTAATGGTCACATAACTGACATTTAAAATTTTTGACCCTGCTAAATAGGGCAGGACTAGGGTGCAGGCACCCAAGCACTCAACCCCATTTTCAAGGTAGGGTCAATTTTTACACTGTCCCTAGGTCCATTTTGACATGGGTTTTTAGGGATTTTCCATCCAGAGTAAAAATGAATATGCTAAATGCAAAACAAGGGACCTGGGAGCTAAACTTAGGGGAGAAAGTCCCAGGGAGACATTTTCTAACGTAACATTTATCCCCCACTTTAATGTATGCATGAACGCAAGGCCCATACATGCATTAAAGTATAGTCAACAAACACACCAGACACTTAGAGCTAATGTATACACAAAGATTGAGAAACTATTTCTAGCCCCTAATCTTAGGTAGACATTAGAGAAGACACATTGTAGACACACCAAACACAATCAAGATAGTAACAGGACAACAAAATATGGAGAAGATAATAATAGTCATGCAAAACATGGAGAAGACAGTTTTGAAGACATGCCAAATACAATGAATACAGTGAATGCAGTGCTTATTTCTTTTTCATTTTCATATATATAAATGAATGCAGATGTAGATGCATGGAAAGTAAAAAGGCAACACACCACCCAAAATGTAGGAGGGGCATTTCACCATGCTCTTTGGACTACATATGGGGCAACAGACATGCAATACAAATCTCAAAACATAGGATGGACATTTCGCCACCCTCTTTGGACTACACTTGAGAACAAACACGCAAATCCCAAAGCATAGGAGGGGCATTTCTCCATGCTCTTTGGACTATACTTGTGAACAAACATGCCATACAAATCCCAAAGCATAGGAGGGGCATTTCACCATGCTCTTTGGACTATACTTGGGAACAAACACAAGGAAGACACACGGAAAACACGAGCGCCGTATGGTATGCCAAAGACATACTATATGTCTAAAAATGACAAACAAGGTGATGGAAGGAACTTATTTCTAAGCCATCTTAGGCACATTATAGGCACACCTGACGGTTGGGATTATGCCACAACAACTGCCAAAGACACGGTTAAGGGAGGATACAACAACCCCGCCTACTTAGAGGACTTTTGAAATAAAAAGGATGTGCACTAGCTCAAGAGACACACCATCCCCGCCTCCACAAAGGGCTTAAAATAAAATGATATGCATGATATCCTGCCTTTGTAGAGGGATTAAAATAAAAGGGTATGCATGATATCCCACCTCCGCAGAGGGCTTTTTCATTGCAATATAAAATAAAGATGTGCACTTGTGCGGAGATACAACATCCTGCTGCCACAGAGGGCTTAAAAAAATGCTTCATGAGTACCAAAATCATCAAACAACTTACCTTATATATGCCCCCACCTTAAGGTGGTTGAAATCATGTACCGATATCAAGCATGTTAAGGTAGAGAGAAAACACACAAGGGAACAAGAGCTTTCGCAAAGCCCATGCCCCTAGAGGTGACATGTTCTTCACGATGGCCGAATGTTCCCACAAACACACAATTTCATACAAGAAGAGAGGTTATAAATCTTTCCCTAAGATAATAACCACATCACATGATAAAAGTACTACATGTAATCATTCACATAAAGAGCCAAGGCTATACTATGGGATCGAAATCTGAGTATAACCGTGGGGCTATACTACAGAAATCTAAAAATTGAGTGTGACCAAGGAGGGATTCAAAGATAAACAAAGTGCACAGAGCAGATGTATTGTTATGGTTTGTTAGTACGATAAAACAACATCAAAATATTACATGGATTGATTCTACTAGCCAAGCATTGGATAATATATATCAACCCCATCATCATGCATGGACTAGATCTATTTTTCCTTGCTCACTAAAGGGACATGTTGTCTGTATCAATATTATTTGTTTTTTGTCATTCGCCAACTAGACAGAACCACTAGAAGAAGGTAAACAATAAATCAAGAGATTAGAGAAAGTGTCCTAGGGTCCTCACATAGGAAGGTGCCCCTAGGTCACCAACTGCAATGATATACCCCTAAGGCACGACACAACAATAAGATAGAGGAGAGTAGCAATATAGAAGAATGATGATACAAATAGAAGAATGGTCACAATAGAGTCTGTCTCCTGGTATCCTTGACCTTACAAGAGTATCAAGGGTCATCCAAGGAGGCCTAAACAGCACATAACACATCATGAGGGAAACAGAACATAGAGGTAAAGGGTTAGAAATACTTACCTAAAGGCAGGCTCGTGCTAGAGGTTGTCAACAATCAAATCATCCTCCTCCCAATCTTGGATGTTAGAGGAAAGAGGAACATAAGGTACAATTGCTAATTCTTTGTCATTGTTTGTAAAGTTTTCTTTGTTAATCTCTTCCTTGTTTGTTTATGTGTTATAAGGTGGAATATTTTCTTGTTCAAGTGTGTTTCTTTGTGCAAAAGATTGTCTTCTCTTCCACCTTTCTCTTGCATGTCGATTTCTTTTTATTCTATTGCTTATATCTTTAAAAATGTTGTCATCATGTTCCATTGGTTTTTGTATCTTCGAGGAGGAAGCTTGTTCAAATCTCATTTGTCTTGATGTAGTACCTTGTTCTCAATGAGTACCTCCTGATCCTCTTAAGGATGGCGGGGGAGGAACCTCAGCAAGTGCAATTTTTAATGATGATGAATGAAAAATGCTAGTTTTGTTGAAATTTTCTATGTGAAAGTGCAAATTTTTGAAATATGAATGCAAAAACACACAAGAATGCAACACTAAAAAAAATCATATTTTAATGAGTGCCTAAGATGAATAGTAAAATCTAAAAAAAGATTTTAACTACAAACCATAGTTTTCGAAATTACTAGTTTATAAGGAAAATTCAAAATTTCAAGCAAACCCTAGCAATTTTAAGATGAAAAATGAAATGCAAAGGATTATAATGTGATGAATTTATGTAATTTATATCATATAATTTAACAATAAGAAATTAAATGAATTTAAATGAAAATTAATTCAAATTATTTCAAAATGCAAGCCTAAAATGCCATTTTTTAAAAATTTTAAAATTTTTTGTAAATTTTCAAATGCAATATGAAAATGATAAATGATATTAATTTAAATCTGAAGTACACCACTCAACAAGGTGCAAAATTCAAATAAAGCATGGGTTCACCAAAATATTTCATGTAAAAAAAGGGTTCTTCAATTTCAATGGATGTGTGGGTTAAATCCTCCATTCACACCCTACATTTAAGGACATAAATCGAGTCAAGCCACAATCTTTACAAGAGGGCTCTACTATAGATTTAGTGTCACTTGTAATGAAGAGGAAACTTAGAATTTGCTAATCAATTGATCAATTAAAGCTTAATTATGCTTAAAACCCTAATTTTATAAAATTGTAAATAAACGGATGAATCATGGAAAATGCTCACACATAGAGATATCAAATGACAACTAGATACATACTAGAATTCAAGATTCCATATCCAAGAAAGTCGGGGATGAAAGAGTGGGCACCCAAGTCTAAGGTGACAACTTTTTCAGGGATCTCTGGAACTTGTCTGCAACTAATCACCACTGTCACAGAGGTTTTCTGCTTTGGGGATCTAGAGGGATAAAGAGAAAGCGTCCAAGTCCAGGTCCTAGTTTTCTTCTTAGATCTACAATCCTGACACTCTGTTATGTCTCCCTGCAACTCCACTTCTTCTACTTCTACACTTGTTACCTGCAATTACAGAAAAGGGGGGTTGGGCACTGTGGTGTCTAGGAGCTTGCCTTAGTCAAGCCTCAGAAGGACATTCAAGTCTTCCAAACACTATTGTTAGATAGAGAGTGCGTATCCCTGTGGGATAGAGGCAAAAACTAATTGATAAATGATTGAAAACACAAATAAATGTCACCTCAGAGGTGTAGCTTGCATATAAATGAAAATATTTCACATCATGAGAAGATAAAGCCAAATCTACATAACAAACACAATAATAAGACAAGTCTGCTCTACAACAATGAATACTTTGAATTCTCTAAAATCATAAGTGCCCCAAAAGTTCATAATCATCTTCTAGTTTACAAATGAATCCCTAAACATGGTTATATATGCAACTCAACACACTCCTTCTTTAATTTCATAATTCAAACTTGAGATGTCAGCAACAAACACTTCTAACGGTCACATAACTGACATTTAAAATTTATGACCCCACTAAATAGGGTAGGACTAGGGTGCGGGCACCCAAGCACTCAGCCCCATTTTCAAGGTAGGGTCAAGTTCATCATTGTCCCTAGGTCCATTTTGACATGGGTCTTCAGGGATTTTCCATCAGGAGTAAAAATGAATATGCTAAATGCAAAACAAGGGACCTGGGAGCTAAACTTAGGGGAAAAAGTCCTAGGGAGACATTTTCTGATGTAATAATCACTATCTCTACCTTAAAGGAAATTGCTCCCTGATGGTGTTAGCAATTACTTTAAGGTTGGGGCATACAACCTGCTATGTGCTTCATTTTGTTCACATACCACATGGTTGGTCTTGCTATCAAAACACTTTATTGTGGCACTTTACTAGAGCTACCTAGCAAACAATGCATCTTCCTTGGCCTGTAATTTCTAATATCATTGACATGAAACTCCCCTAGTAAATTTGTGGATCTTACTAGCCTGTGATGTTTTCATTTGCTTCTTGTTGACATGGAACTCACCTAGTAAATCTATGGATCTTACTAGCATGTGATGTTTTCATTGGCCATGCATTCATGACCACCTAGTAAACAACATATTTTACTAGCATGTGGCTCATGATGTATGTGTTTTGGACTAATTCCTAACATAACACAACTTTCTAGCTTGAGAATCATACCTTGTATGCTTTTTGTTTTCCATGTATGGTCCATGTACATGTTTTGTGTATGCTTTGTGTATGTTTAAATTTGACCATATTACTTTACTAACCATAGTTGTTCTGGCATACAATATTCATTCTCATTTGATGTTTGATAATTTTCAAATATAGGCATATATGTATATGTGGGATTCATTCTATGTGTCTTGTGTATGTGTAACCTCTTTATATAAGCATTGTAGACTCGTAGAATTCTGAACTTGGGGGCTACCACATCCCTCAAGTTAGTGACATTTTACATCTTCAACATTTTAGTGAAGAGATTTGGCTTCTTTGCACTTTAGTGTGTGTATGACCGTAAGTACATACTCCCACTAAAGTGGGGGATAAAGGTAGCGTCATAAATTATCACCGCTTACCATTCACGCTAGGTTTAGCACTCAGTTTAGCATGTATGTTTGTTTTTGCTTAACATGTGCCTATTTTACCACTTTTCTAAGAAACAAGGTTAGGTGCTTTGTTGACAAGCCCTTTGAGGACAACATCCACCAAGACACCAGCGCCCAGCACTAGCATCATGCCCATTAGCTTTAAAAGATTTTGAGTCTCACAATGTCAGCCTTGTTGTCTTAAGTGACACACATTGTTGGCCTTACCCAGTCAGGCCCCCCAAAAGTACTTGGGATTCATATATATACCACTCCCTCTCCCTCATTTTGATATACATGAATGAGATATACATGATCAATCTAAAATTTCTCTACAACTTCTAGGATGTGAATTCTCTCTAAAGAAGCTCTCTACTTGTGAAGATTATTTGTTATATGCACTAACACTTGTAGGTATTTGAGGAAGCTTCTTCTTTCCTCCATTAACTCCTTGTGGGTTATTTGTGTCGTGACACCAATCCAACAAGGGTTTCATGCTCATTGTAAAACTATTTCATTTTATGTGTTACTACAATATTTATAAGTTGTTCTACCTCTATTCATCATGAACATGCACTCTCTATCATCATCATCATTGTTGTTGTGGAGATGGGAACACCAACATGGGGTTTGACTAAGGCAAGCTCATATACAGCACAACCATTTTCCCTCTTTTACACGTGTGAAGATCTAACATGAAGTTTTTGACATCGAGGAGTGACAAGAAGACAAAGGATCATATACATATATCATCGCATAGAAATTTAGACCATACAAAACCATAATGATACTAGCTCTTAGTGCTAGTGTCCTGCATATTCTACCCCTTCTACTGGTGCCAAGTTCCATTCTATCTACAATTTTCTATTATGCTCCTATTTTTTGGAAACTGTAACAGTTGTATGTGCTTTTACTTAGTTAGTCAATTAGGTCTTCACATTTTTTAGCTTAATCAATCCATGAGGTATCAATCTTTCATTTTTGTAACAACGGAATAGAGCCCCCACCAACCCAGCATGGCTCTTGTCTAGGGACAACAACCAAGCCTCGATCCATAGGTGGCTTCTGTTCCAAAGTTGTATGTAGAGAAAAGGATTGATCTAGGTTGGTTCATCAATTATTCTAGATCTCTTTTCCCAAATAACAAAGTGTTACACTAGAAAATGTCCCCTTCCGGGATTTTCCCTCCTAAGGTTTAGCTCCTGGGGTCTTTAGAATGCATTTAGAGCATTTTTTATGTTAATTTGACATCTCGATGAGAAAACCCTGAAGTTTCATGGAAAATGGGACCTAGAGGGTACATTTATGATAAATCCTACCTAAAATAGGGGGAGGACTTAGGCATTCATGCCCTAGTCCTACCCTATTTGAGGTCAGGACCAATTTTGGAGTGTCGATTTATGACTGTTATTTAGGTCCTATGTCGACATGGTAAGTTTCAATTATGAAATTCTTAGTGGGAATATTTGTAATTGCAGATATAAGCATGTTTAGGCATTCATTTGTAAACTAGATAGACATTAGAGGAACATTTTGATTGACAAGCTTATGTTAAGGTGATTCAAGGCATTCATTATGTGTTGCAGAGTAGAATTTGTGTTGTTCTTGTGTTTGTATTTGCAGATTTGGCATCCATCTCCTCATGGCATGAAGAGCATCTTCCTTCCATGAGATCTTCACTACAAGGTGATATCAATTTTGTTTTCAATCATTTATCATTTGGATTTTTCCTCTATCTTGCAGGGATACGCACTCTTTATCTGACAACATTGTTCAGAAGACTTGAATGTCTCTCTGGGGCTTGACTGAGGCAAGCCTCTAAACACCACAACCCCCAACCCATTTTTTTGTCATTACAGGTTACAGGTTGCATGAGCAGAAAAAGTGGAGTTGTAGGAGAGCAGTGTAGACTATCAGAATTCTAGATCAAAGAACAAAATAGGAACCTAGACTCGAGCACCCACTCATTAGTCCTCTGGATCCTGCAACAGAGAAATCTCCAGAACAGCAACAACAAGTTGTAGACAAGATTCCCAGATCTCGACAGAAATGGTGGCACTGGACTAGGGTTCCTGTTCATTAGTCCTCAACTTTTCTATTTTCTAAACTTCAAAATCTAGTATGCATTTGATTGTCATTTGATATCTGTGTGTGCGAGCATTTTCTATGATTTGTCCGTTTGCTTCCGAATTTGCATAATTAGAGTTTTGAGCATAATTGGGCTTAATTGAACTACCAAATCATACAATTCTAATTTTCCCCTATATTCTGAGTGACCGAAGGCCTATATTAGATTTCCTACTCAGTTGAAGTCCTTGAATGTTTAGAGGTGAAAGGAGGATTTATACAAACAAGCAAAATCAACCCTAAACACTAATCAGATTCTCTTCATCAAATTTCACCTTAAACATTTTGGTGAATCCATGTTTTTAATGAATTTTGCACCTTACTGAGTGTTTTTCTTTAGATTTACATTCATTTCATTCATTCATATCATTGTTCATCTTATTGCATTTGAAAAATTACAAAAGAATTTAAAAAATTGGAAAAATTTGAAAAAAATGGCATTTTTAGCTTGTATTTTCAAACGATTTAGATTAATTGGCATTTAATTTCAATTAATTTCTATTGTTTTCTTTAGATTTGATTTAAAATACAGAATTTTTTCATTCATCATTCATTTAGATTGCATTTTCATGCTTAAATTGATAAAAATTGCTTCAAATTGTGTATTTTTCCATATAACCTAGTTTTGCATTAGCTAGGGTTTGTAGTCAAAATATTATTTTAGATTTTACTACCCTTTTAAAACACTCATCAGGATTGATTTATAACTGTAGCGTTGCATCATAGTGGTTTGCTTGTAAAAATTTCATGCCTAGGGTTTGAAAACATTGATTTTTCACTAGATTTGGCCTTATTGTCTCTCTAGATTTGCACCATTAGCATGTTGTAAAGGATTTTTATACATTAATTGGTTGTTCTTAGGGTTATTATCTTCTGCACCTCCTAAAATTCTTTACAACACCTTTTTATTGGCCTCTTACAGTGGAAATTTGGTGAAATATTTGTATATTTTAGCTATATTTTCCCTAGGGTTTGACCTTGAGTTGCACTATAAGCATGTTGTGATAGATTTGTTGGAATTAGGTGGCTATTATTACTATTATAATTTTCTATCCATCATCATTTTCCTCACAACACCCTTTGTCATACTCTTTTGCATTGAAATTTGGTGAAAAATTAAATATTTTGGCTATACTTGCCCTAGGGTTTGACCTAGATTTGCACTCCAAGCATGTTGTGAAAGATTTTATGGCTTTATGTGGCTAATATTACTAATATAATCTTCTGCACCTCCAAAATTTCTTTACAACACCCCTTTTGTAGGGTCTTTGCATTGAACATTTGTGAAAAATTGCATATTTTAGTGTATTTTCACTTGGTTTTAACTTGTCATCATCCTAGATTTGTATAAAATGCATGTTGTGAAGGATATTATGGCTTTATTGGACTGATATTAGACATTATTTTCTTCCCCTAATCAATTTCCTTACAACACCCTTTCTTTCACTTATTTGCATTGAAAAAGTCAAGAAATCAAGCATTTTAGATCTTAAACATATTCTGCTCCTAGGGTTTGTTCTATTAGTTTGTGCATTTTGTGTTGCATTCTCTTGCATGAGCCTTATGACCTGCTTCCCTAATAGAAATATACCTTTAAGAATAAGTAGGAGACTCATGGGATCTAGTGCCCTTGAAGAAAATGATATTCAGACCTCTAAAAACCCATTGAATACCTTCTTTACAAAAGGAGAGACAAATTTTACAAGATATTATACCTCATACAACCATTATGGAAGATTAAGTATTTCATGATGTCGTCAACACTATTGAGGTGGTCACAGATGTACCTAATGATTAAATAAACAAACTTGATAAAGAGTTAGCTGATTTTCAAGCATTCGTTGAAACTGAAAGAATAGTAGAAGTTGTACCTGTGATTCACCACGTAAGAGAATTACTAAAGGAAGGACAAGATGACATTGATGTTATATGAGGTTTAACACATATTGTAGACAATACAATGTCATGACAGTGACTGAATGTGCGAATGGCATCAAAAACAAATCGTCATCGTCTCATATGCAAGTATCATCACCTATACCAACCACTAGAATATCTACATTCACATCGACAATTTTAACAACTTTAATGCAAATGCTTGTGGTAATGCTACCATTGGTATTGGAGTATCTAATGGAACTAGTTCACAAAATTACAAATCTATGGGATTTAATTATCAGAATTTGGTTTCTAAGGGTACCTCTTCTATGAATAATTGTTCTCAACCACTTATCCATTCCACTTATTCTCAACCACCTATTACCTATTCGCAACCACTTTCCACCTATCACTATGTCGAACCACCATCGAACTATTCATATCCTCCACATATCACTACTCAAGCTCAATCACCTCCTCATTTTGGTTCTAATTCCTCGCTTCAAACTACATCTCCCAATGATGCCATCTTAAACCAACTTTTGCAGGGCATGACTGCTTTACAAAAAAAAGTGACAAACTTGACAAAGTCTTCACAACCTAATATACCAACTTATCATGCATGTAATCCCCTATCTTATGCAATTTTGAGAACTCCTATGCCTGAAAGATTTGAGACTCCTCACTTTGAAAAATATGGTGGAAAAGGTGATCCTAATACTCATGTGGTAGCATTCACGGCTATGTGTAGTGATTTCTACTTTGAAGAGGACTTGTTAGCAAAACATTTCCCGCGATCTCTCAAAGATACTGCTTTAGAATGGTTTTGCTCTTTACCTCTAAATTCAATACACTCCTTTTTGCAATTAGTTGATCAATTTTTACAACATTTTCAAGCAAATATTAGACCTCAAGTTTCTTTGATTGATTTAGTTCATTGCAAGCAAGGTCCAAAAGAGAAGTTAACTAAGTTTATTAGTCAATATCAATCTCTTTATGCACAAAATCAATATCAGAAGAAGGATGAGGATGTTCAAAAAATGTTTATTACAAATCTACAAAATAAAATCTGTGATAAGATTCTCTTAATGAAGTATAACTCCTTTCAACATTTATGCACCGCCCTTCGTGATTATCAACTTTCATCTAGTCAGTATGAAAACCAAAACTCATCGGCTCAAGTTGGTCAATCCATGGGTGGACAGTCACAAAACAACTTTAAGAGAAATAATAATACGAGTTTCATCAAAATTAATGGACCAAATTCGAATAACTTTTCTCAAGTGTTTGCTATCACTAATCTAAAGAAGGCACCATATCAACAAAGAAAGTTTACACCGATATCTGAGTCTTATCATTCTATCATGAATCAAGCTGTGAGTAATAATCTTATGAAGCTTCCCCTGATTAAGCCTTTAGATCCTAACAAACCTCAAGGACCTTGCTTCAATGCTAATGCCTTTTGTCATTTTCATAGGACACAAGGACATGACACTAAACGATGTATGTGTCTTAAACATGAAATAGAAGACCTCATCAACTCGAATGTGATACATGTATTGGGAGTGAATGACAATGGGAATAAGTCAGTTGCTCCACCGAATCAGAATTTACAAATCTTTACTAATCCTTTCCCTAAGTAGATTGATAACAATATGATGGAACATGGTTTAGTGGAAGTAGACAATGAGGATTATTTGGAATATGATAACATCATGGGCATAATTGAAAGGGAAAAGAGAACCTAGCATGCACCTTACAACATCCTATATTTTACTTAAATAGATATTCAATAACTTGATGCAAGCACATACTACTATGCCCTTAAAGTGGAAACAGACAGTTGATTTCCCATCTCATTAACCCTTAGAGGAAAGATAATATAGCTTACAAATCTAAATAAATTTCAGCAGCATAACAGCATATAAATTAACACTTTAAGATCACAAAAAGAAGAAGAATAGAAGAAAGATAGACAGAAGAAAAGAGACACCAATATACATGGTGAACACCCTTTCAGGTAAAAAACCCCACACTCCAAAGAATTGAACCAATGTATTAATCTGCAACAACAAACATGTTACAATACACTTGCAGGCTCAAAGTATTAACATGGAGATTTACATCTTGCTCCTCTGGAGGAAAAACTGACAGCATAACCCTGCATAAAACTCTCCTCTCACAAACTTCTCCTCAAGCCTCCAATGTATAGACTTCTGGCTATACAAGAAACCATATGTGGTTTGACAAAACCATGTGCTTAACTTCTTAGCTAAGATTCCAGTCTAAAAATAAGCTTTCACGTCCAAAATGTTCTCCCCTATTTTTGACCCTTATAGTTGTCATAGAATCTATCATAGTATCGCTAAAAATAGTCCTTCCATGATATACTACCATGTGGGCATCTTTTGACAACTAATATTTCAATTTTCAAGGCACCGACATGTGGCAAAAGTGTCAATTAAGAATTCAAACGCCCCTTCATTATTTTGGAGCTAAATAAAAATAATAACTAGCTGTGGGAAAATATTAAATACAAATAAATGCTATGAGAAATGTGCAAGGTTGAGACACCTCAGTTCCCAACATTCTCCCAATTGTTGAATACCTTGCAAGAGCCAGAGGAATCACAACCAGTTTGTGAACAACCAAGGTTACCATACTGCCTCAACTAAACTCCACTATGCTCACAAGTTTTATAGAAGCACCTGTAACATCTTCCAAGTGATCACCAACATGACAAAAAGATTAGAACTCCAAAAACATGATGAAACACTAAATGTCACATAGACACACCAATGTATCCAACTTCAAACCCATTACCAGAACATAACTTTGAAGTCCAAATACCTACAAAACAAGATCGAGCACGAATGCTCCAAAATAGTTAGAACAACAACCACAACTAGTTGTTTACATCCAACTAAAAAACCCACCATTGATAGAACTTCTGCACATGACATATCCAACCCATACTACAGCTCTCATCCATATATAATCCACTGTCCTGCTCAAAGTTACCATCTTCCATGATAACAAACACACCAAAACTATTGATGTGTAAAAAATCTAAAGACCTTTGATACTGCAGTCCAATAAAAAATAATCTACCAAAGATATACATACATCCTAGGAATCAACTGCATGAGCAATGCCAACCAAAGCAACACAAATTCTACCAATCAGCACTTATATAAAAGTGTGTCTTATAATCAAATCATGTAATACAAAGAATAATCACAATGATCTACAAATTGCAACTAGCTGTTGCAAAATAGGGCATACTTCCACAAACAATTTTCTGCTCACTCTCTTACCTTTGATCTCCTCCACTTCTCCCAAGTCCTCCACATCTCTAATGATATACATTAAAAGAACACATACTGCTACTAAAAAATAATAAAGTACAACAACAATAGATGACCACAAACTGAGTGATCATACTAGATGAATAAGAAACTCTAGGAAGAAATATGAGACCATAAAGAAAAACTACAAACCATATCATGTCTCTATGCCAACACCACCAAGTGCGAAGTTGTGCCAAGTAAGATCTTCACAAAACCCCAACTGAAAAGCCTTACCAACACCCAAATGTTCAATCTCAAAAGATCAAACAAAACATAATAATCTCATATAACATAAAATGGATGTAAGCTTCTCTAACCAAAGAAGATCAAACTCAAAGAAAAAATCCATTCCAAAAATAGGAATACAACCCACTAACATCTCCAAAACTTCTCATAAATCAAACCATATATCTAAGGAGCTAATCATGTCAAGTACTCCTCAAATGAACCCTCTAGAACTAGAAAGTATAGCTCAAGATCCATATCCATGAGAAATCAAAGCATAAAACAAAATGAATCTGAAATAACATGGGCAATACCTATCAAATCATTTTTTGCCAAGTGAACTGAGAGTGGGGAATGAGAATGATCCATTGAGATACACTGAGTCTCATAGACTCTCTCCAAGAACAATCTTCTCTCATCTGCAAACATGAACTCATGTCCATAACAAGTGAAAGCTCCATGATCTTTTTGTTGAAATTTCACTATTCCAACACATGATCCCCACAACAAGATATCTCTAGCCTCACCTCAAGTCTCTCTAGTATCCATGAACATCCATCATCCAATACATGCCAACTTCAAATGCATCCTGCAAAATCATGAAGCTTCAAGAAAAATGATTAATAGTCAAAATCAAAGAGAACTTCACCAGACCATTGTTAAAGCTCCCACTGCATGTTTGTAAAATCCAGGAACACACATGACATCATGATCTAACATCTCCTCCTAGGAGATCACTACCTGCTCCAATGAACATATCTTGCCAAAGGGGCACCATCATGCCAAAACTCCAATATTAGAAATAAGAATCCATCATGGCACAATACCATCTCCAATCATATGAAGATAACCATCCTTTAACAATGGAACTCAAGATGTCAAAATAATTTCATAGCATATAAGAATCATAATCTAAAAGCCTTACCATGACACCTACAACCACTGTAGAAGATCATCCATCACCAAGTAATAGATCCACATCATTGCCGAAGCTCCCACTGAAACTATGATACCGAGCTTATCAAGGCATTATGATAACCATCCTCTTAATAAAGATAATCCATGGCTCTAACACAATCTAATAATTAACCTGTGCAATACCACCAACACAAAAGAATAAAGTAGAACCAAGATCTCCAAGTCAAGAAATAAAACCATCACTGTCAAAAGTTCACACTAAGATGTGTAACCAAGCTATCCATGACATCATGATAAACATTTTATAAGTCCCAATAACTAACTATCCAGGCACTCTAATCATCCATCCTCTCATCCCAATGCAACATACCAATACACAAATGACCATAGACAAGGCCAACTAACAAAGTCTGCATAAACACTAAATCAATCTTGTGGATAAAGACAGTCCACATTTGAGTCATCCCACTGCAGCTAATGGGTAGCTAACCACAAACTACATAACTCAAAGATCCAAAACAAATGTAACATGCAAACTCATCATTATATTAGTAACTTGTAAACTAAGATATCAAAGAAGACAACCTGTAGACTTCAAGACTCAAACACCAAATCATCACTAGATTCGATTTGCCAGACAAGTCCACATATGAGTAACCATAGTCAAGGAACCCATCAAGTATATACTATAGAAATGATGAGTGACTAATCACATACCAACATCTCCACACTAAGAAAGATACAAACTTCCTCACACCATGCATGAAGCATACATGCAAACCTGCAACTATGTTACATCCAGAAACACCCCCAAGGAATCATAATCTAAAAAATAGTTTGTCTGCAGATCTACAAAACCATAAGTTTTGATTAATTGTGTAAAACTTGTAAAACCACCATGTCACTGACATACATGTAAATCCATATCCACTTATCATATGGAAGACCCACAAGTCTGAAAACCACCAAAATAGTTAAACTAGAATGATGGAATAACACAGATATGCATAACCATATATTTTGAACGAAAAATATACAAAACCCTCAAATCAAATCAATATGAAACTGAGACATGCAAGTACAACCAACCAAAAGGAAGAAGAGGTCTAGGAACTCCAGGCCCACTTGTAGGCCAAATCCACAACCACCACCATGTACAAGCATACAGAGGAGCTAGGTTGTTCCAGAAGCATTCAGATCATCCAATGATCAACTCTATAGCCTACATGCATTCAAGGTTAACAAAACAATGTCGTCCAATGCTAGGGACTAAAACCAAGCACCCAACATAAGCACATCAAACCATAGTCATGACAACCCATGTTTCTCCATGTGATCAGGGAGCCAAGAACAAACACCGAACATGAATACTTTGCTGCAAACAACCATAGAATGAAATAACATAACCACCATGCATGAGGGTTATTACATACTATCAAATAAGAGCTCCAGATTAATATCATATTAAATGTAACCACATGATCAACTCCATTATACTCCATCTTTTCCATCCTTCAAATGCCTAATATACCCTGAAAATAAGATCAACTGCAAGACTTCCACTCAAACAAGGACTAATAATCAGCCAGCTCCTTCCTACAGATTCCCTCAAGCTTTCCAAGCTAAGAAATCACAACAGAAGAAATACCTAGAACTTTAAACACCATGGAACCAACACATGCAATCTCATATAACCATGGAACGACCGTGGCTCTAATACCAATTGAAAGGGAAAAGAGAACCCAACATGCACCTTACATCATCCTATATTTTACTCAAATAGATATTCAATAACTTGATGCAAGCACATACTACTATGCCCTTAAAGTGGAAATAGACATAGTTGATTTCCCATCTCATTAACTCTTAGAGGAAAGATAATGTAGCTTACAAATCTAAATAAATTTCAACACAATAACAACATATAAATTAACATTTTAAGAACACAAAAATAAGAAGAATAGAAGAAAGATAGACAGAAGAGAAGAGACACCAATATACATGGGGAAAACCCTTTCGGGTAAAAAACCCCACACTTCAAAGCATCAAACCAATGTATTAATCTGCAACAATAAACATGTTACAATACACTTGCAAGCTCAAAGCCTTAACATGGAGATTTACATCTTGCTCCTTTGGAGGAAAAATTGACAGCATAACCTTGCATAAAACTCTCCTCTCACAAACTTCTCCTCAAGACTCCAATGTATAGACATCTGGCTATACAAGAAACTATTTATGGTTTTACAAAACCATGTGCTTAACTTCTCAGTCAAGATTCTAGTCTAAAAATAAGCTCTCATGTCTAAAATGTTCTCCCCTATTTTTGACCCTTACAGTTGTCATAGAATCTATCATAATATCGTTAAAAATAGTCCTTCCATGGTATACTACCATGTGGGCATCTTTTGACAACTAATATTTCAATTTTCAAGGAACCAACATGTGGCAAAGGTGCCAATTAAGAATTCAAACGCCCCTTCATTATTTTGGAGCTAAATAAAAACAATAACTGACTATGGGAAAATATTAAATACAAATAAATGCTACGGGAAATATGCAAGGTTGAGACACCTCATTTCCCAACAATAATAGAAGTGGATAAGGAAAAGTTGTATAACCCACCTCGTCCATGCAGAAAAGGAATTTATGCTAAGGTTCCTTCTCTGTTATCCTCACAAGGATCCAGAGATAACCAAAATGCATAAAAAAAAAATGGAACAACCAATACAAATAACTATAACAAAGCAAAAGAGTGAGATAGTACAAGATGATTCTTGTCACTATGGTAGACGAAATCAACAAAGAAAGCTAGTTAAAAATTGGAAACAAGTACGAAGATTATCATCAATTAGAAATAATAGTGGTTCTCCTCCTTATAAGAAACAAAAGGTCTCACTTACACAAGGATTTGAGAAACAAGCATTACATGGATTTTTTGACAAAAAACAAAACTCTCATAAGAACCACTCAACCTTCTCACAAAACTTGATCGAATACCTCTCCACGAGGTTCGCAAGTTCTAAAATTTAGTACGATAGTACTACTAGGTAAGTATTTTTAACCCTTTATCTCTCGTGATGTGTTTCCCTCGTGATGTGTTAAGTGTTGTTTAGGCCTCCTGGGATGACCCTTGATTCTCTCGTAAGGTCAAGGATACTAGGAGACCACCTCTATTGTGACCTTTCTTCTATTTGTATCATCATTCTTCTATATTGCTTCTCCTCTATTTTTCACTGTTGTGTGTTGTGTCTTACGAACATAGCATTGTAGTTGGTGACTTGGGGGCACCCTCCTATGTGACTATCCCTAAGGCACTTGTTTCTCCTCTCTTGATTTATTGTTTCCCTTCCTCTAGTGTTTATATCTAGCGGGCGGATGACGAAAAACATATTATACTAATGCGGACCTAGTGTCCCTTTAGCGAGAAATAAAAAATTGGACTTAGTTCGATGGGGTTGTTATAAATTATCTGATGCTTGGCTAGTAGAATCACTTCATGTGATCTTGATGGTGTCTTATCACACTTACAAAACATAAAAATAATGTTGCTCCATGCACTTTGTCTATCTTGAATCTTGCATTCCTTAGTTCATTATGTGGTTGATCATATGCATTGGTGTTTATCATGATTATATGGACACTAACACTTTTCTTGTAGGAATGTGTTTGTGGGAACACTTGGCGATCATAAAGTACATGTCACCTCTAGGAGGCATGGGCTTTGTGAGAGATCGTGTTCCCTTGTGTGTTTTCTTCTTACCTTAAAGTGCTTGATATCGATACCTGATATCAACCACCTTAAGGTGGGGGCATATATCAGGTAAGCTATCTATTGTAGATGTTAACAATGTGCTTGTTCTCATGTGCAGTCTTAAAGACTGGTGGTGATGAGTCCCTCCTGCACTCTAAGATTTGTTTGCAATCATTTAAGCCCTCATCATGAGCCAGGGATATCGTATCCCTTTTGTATCTTAATCCCTCATCGCGAGGTGGGTATGGTATATTTCTCAAAGAGAGTGCACATTCTGTCATTTTCAAAAAGTCCTCATCACGAGGCAGGGAGTGGTTCTATGACTAACTCAACCCTTAAGCGTGTCTTCAATGATTTTTGTGGTAAAGCCCAATCATCAGTGTGTACCTGTAATGTGCCTGAGATGGTGATGAACCTAGAAATAGGAACACTCCATCGCTTATCTGTTGTGTTTTCTCCATGTCTTCCAAGTGTGTGTGTATTGTGTGTTTGTTTCCAAGTATAGTCTTAATGACTGCTGGTAATGAGTCCCTCCTGTGCTTTGGGATTTGTATGGCATGCTTGATTTGTTTGGCATGTCTGTTACCCCATATGCAGTCTTAAAGACTGGTGGCAATGAGTCCCTCCAACATTATGGGTGGTGTGTTTATTTTCCTTGTACTTGCATCTACATTTCATATATATGAGAAAAAAGAAAAAAATCATCTCTATCTTCATTGTATTCACTGTATTCACTATGTTTTTCATGTCTTCAATGTTGTATTCTCCGTGTTTTGCATGACTGTAACTGTCTTCTCTGTGTTTTGCGTCCTGTTACTATCTTCTCTTTGATTGGCATGTCTTCTTCGTGCTTCACATGTTTGCTGTGTTTGTTGACCATACTTTAATGCATGTATTGGCCTTGCATTTATACATACATTAAAGTGGGGGCTAAATGTTATATCAAAAATATCCCCTTAGGGGCTTTTCCCTCTTAAGATTTAGATCCTAGGTCTTTAGAATGCATTTAGAGCATTTTTTGTGTTAATTTGACATCTTGATGAGAAAACCCTGAAGTTTCATGGTAAATGGAACCTAGAGGGTACATTTATGATAAATCCTACCTGAAATAAGGGGGAGGACTTGGGCACTCATGCCCTAGTCCTACCTTATTTTAGGTCAAGAACAATTTTGGAGTGTCGGTTTATGACCATTATTTAGGTCCTATGCTGACATGGTAAGTTTTAATTACGAAATTATTAGCGAGAATGTTTGTAGTTGTAGATATAAGCATGTTTAGGCATTCATTTGTAAACTAGATGGATATTAGATGGACATTTTGATTGACAAGCTTATGTTAAGGTGATTCATGGCATTCATTGTGTGTTGCAGTGCAGAATTTGTGTTGTTCTTGTGTTTGTATTTTTAGATTTGGCATCCATCTCCTCATGGCATGAAGAGCATCTTCCTTCCATGAGATCTTCACTACAAGGTGATATCAATTGTGTTAAATCAATAATTTATCATTTGGATTTTGCCTCTATCCCGCAGGGATATGCACTCTTTATCTGAAAACGGTGTTCAGAAGACTTGAATGTCTCTTTGGGGCTTAACTAAGGCAAGCCTCTAAACACCACAACCCCCAACCCATTTTTCCGTGATTGCAGGTTACAGGTTGCAAGAGTAGAAAAAGTGGAGTTGCAGGAGAGCAATGTAAACTGTCAAAATTGCAGAACAAAGAAGAAAATAGGGACCTAGACTTAGGCACCTACTCATTAGTCCTCGGGATCCCACAATAGAGAAATCTCTAGAACAACAAGAACAAGTTACAGACAAGATTCCCAGATCCCAACAGAAATGGTGGCACTGGACTAGGGCACCCGCTCATTAGTCCCTAACTTTTCTATTTTCTAAACTTTGAAATCTAGTACACAATTGATTGTCATTTGATATCTCTATGTGCAAGCATTTTCTGTGATTTGTCTGTTTGCTTTCAAATTTGCATAATTAGGATTTTGAGCATAATTGAGCTTAATTGAACAACCATATCACACAATTCTAATTTTCCCCTATATTCTGAGTGACTGAAGGCCTGTAGTAGACTTCCTACTCAGCCTAAGTCCTTGAATGTTTAGAGGTGAAAGGAGGATTCATACAAACTAGCAAAATCAACCCTAAACACTAAACAAATCCTCTTCATCAAATTTCACCTTAAACACAAAGACATCTTACAAAACATGAACAAACCCTATGAATGCCAAGTTTAGTTTATGTTCTGTAATACATGTCTTTTGTTCATAGGTCCCTCAAGAAAAAATAAAATCTAACAAAAGGTGCCATAGAAGAAATCTTACAAAAGATGAACAAAACCTATGTAGATGTATTTCAAGATACACATGTTTTGTTCATGTTTTGTAAGATGTCTTTTGTGTATTTTAATCTACATAGGTTTTCTTCATATTTTGTACAATGTCTTTTGTGCTTCCTTCTACTGGATTTTAATTTTTTTCAAAGAAATGTGGATCCCATCATTGTCTTCAACCTACACATGTTTACTTAATTATTTGTAAGATGTCTTTCAAATGTTGGTGAACTAAACATGTGTAGCTTGAAAACCATAATGTGTATTTCAACCTATAATTTTCTATACAAATCAAATCCCTAAAACTAATACATGTGTTGGTTCCCAAAATGATTGTAATCCAAAACTCTAAAACATTCCTAAATCACTTAGGCTAGGGATTGTCGTCAGGGTGATAGGAAAAAGGTTTATCAATAAGTTGAGGGGGATTTTGGCCAACTAATAGGAGTGGGTAGACTCCTTTGCACTTCGAGCTCAGCTTAGACTCTGGAGGGATATTCTAAGGGGTATACCTGAATAGGAATTGAGTTCAAACTAGATGAACAACTAAACATACTGGACAACCAAACCCAACTCATCATCTTGACTCCAAAAACTGTCACTAACTCAAGAATGACTAGCTGTCACATAACCCCTATATAGTTGATTCAACTATGTGAATGTACATGCACAGGACATATGGTTTTTTTCCTGAACCACATGTGAAAAATTAGTTTAAATTTAAAAAATGTTTGATCCCTCTCCAATATGGACCAGTGCCTACTCCATTGGGCAACTAAGTCAAAGCACTAAAGAGGAAGGAATTGGATTGAACCAGTATCAACAGAAGACTAAAATATACTAGCATATATTTCTCAGATTACATTTCATACATTGGACATACTTAATTATTCAAAACCAAACCATAATAACCCATTTGCAACAAAGAAATGACTCAACGCAAAGCATGTATTGACTGAAATGTTGTCACACATTATCATATCTCTATTACAATCACACCAGCAAATGTGGTGAAGGAAAATATACAACTATGATTATACATTCCCCTAAATCATTACAAATGGCCATGGAGACATACCACTGAATAAAATATGCATTACAATTCATTCCTACACTGCATCAAAAACACATTCCTCCATTCACTGCCCAAACATTATACTTTGCTTGATACCTGAAAATCTTCCTTAGGCCTTCCTGACCAGATAATTGGCTGAGCGACCAACCCCTAAAACATCTGAAAAATATGCATGTATATAGCAATCAGCTCCTGGGCATTGGAAGATTTGGTTAACAAGTAACTGTGTTGCATTGAATGTGATGCATGGCCTTTGTCAGAAGAATCGGTAGATTTTTTGGGCGCCCATGCCTTGCAAATTTATTTTGTGTCCCTAAGGGGACCTGCAGAAAATATGGATACTGAAACACTCTATCTTTCCATTAAATTTGGTACTTGTGTATTGAAGGCATATACCTGTTTCAGCCACCCACTTTGCATTTATGGCATTCCTAGAAGTAGTTGGCACATTTGAAAGAACAAGGAAGGCCAGGAAGTCAAGACAAATCAGACTTCAGAGCTTAGGCCTTCCGCCTTACAGCTTGCATATTGGAATAGAAGGAGAAGAGCACCTGACCCAATTACATACAATATGAAGGGCATCGGGAGTTAAGGCTCAGGCCTTCTTCCTTCCAGCTCACACCATGACATCATGGATATCCACTTGGTAGCTTCCTACGGTTCTGCAAGTCTACTGCGGGCCCACCCAAGAGGTTCCATAGAATGACAAAATGCCTTAGAAAATCTATCACCCATCGAGGTTCCATGCCTTCCACTTTCCACCTTCCATGGAGAAGATGAAAGGAAGGAAGCCTGAACTCCAACCTCTGACATACTTAGTTCTACATTGGCCCTGTTAGACTTCGACCCTTGGGCCTTTGTTGTTTCACCTACTTGGAAAAATAGAGAACATCATAACCCTAACCCTCGAAGTTCGCATTACTTAGTAAAATTTTCAAACCTTAGGCAGACTTGGCCCCCGGGCCTTTCACCTTATGCATTCACCATCTAGAAGAGGAAAGAGAGGAACCTCGCCAGCCAAAATTGCCACGTGTCCTCATCCCGTGGTTCTGCAAGCCAGTTGTGGGTTCCCCCAAAAGGCTCCATGGAATGGTGAAATGCCTTAGAAATAACACTTGTCAGGGGTCGGCCACTGGACCTTTTCCCTTCTACCTTCTTCAAAGGAATGAAGAAGAACCAACCTCCAAGCTCCACGACACACTTCATACACAAGTAAACCTATCAGTCTTCAAACCTCGGGGCTTTTCCCTGACACTTGCCTTATAGAAAACCAAAGGCCAAAGGCCCAAAATCTGACCTCCAAAACACTTACAAGAAAAAGAGCCCGTCAAACTGCAGCCTTCAGGTCCTCCACCTTCTAACCGCAACACCAAAGAAGATGAAAGGCTGAAGCTCAGGCCTCCAACTCACTTAGACAAATTTCAACACTTATGCAAATTTTGAGCCTCAGACCTCGGAGTCGATAGATAACACAAAGAGAAAGGCATGAACTCCAAACTTCGAAACACCAACAGAGGTAAAAATACAAGGAAAGACGTAGAGGTTTTTGGACTTAGTCATTTTCTAGGTTTCCTATCTTGCATTTTCAAAAGGAAAATACATGAAAACCTATGGAAGATATCTTTGAATGGTTATAAACTATAGGTTCAATAGTGGAGGTATAAAGTGGGATTCAGATGAAATTTGGGGCAAAATGGGGCATTTTGGGAATTGGTAATTCTGGGCACCAACAACATGGAAGCCATAGCTAAACCCTTTCCTTTGAGATTCAGGAATAGAAAGGGAAAAGTGGATTACATCATAACTGAGAATGTAACATGGCAAGGGAAAATTAGATGACAATGTTCCCTATATCATTCTTCCTACCTCATTCTTAGACATGATTAAATCCCTAAAACAAGTACATGGAAGCCACAATTAAACTCTTTCCATTGTAGTATTAAATGAATATGATTTATCATACATTTAAAACATAACACAACAAGGGTAAAGTAGACAAGCCATGTATCATAATAGAGCTAGTAGATCTATGTTGGATATCTAATTTCTACTTATTGGTTATATTGATAGCCTTAAGAGTTTTGACTTAACGGTTAGACGTCTGATTCAAAGGCTAGGATTCACAAATAACATATGGTGAAATAGGATATTCAAATCAATAGAAAGTGTGTAGTGCATGGAACTAAGATCATATAAAATGTACTAAACTAAGATCATATAAAAGTCATTTCTATTTATATTTTTATAAAAAGAAATCGAGTTCCAATTTACAGAGTAGAAATTATAATTACAAACATACATCCTTCACATTTTCAACATTATTATCACTCAAACTTGCTTCAACAGTATCTACATAGGTGAGCATACAACATGCCACCAATAGTATCTACATAGGTAAAATCCAGCCATGCCTTTGAGATAACCTTGAATGACAACCACTCCATTCATCAATGCCGCCAACCTCAACTCAATACCATGTTGTCTACATATTTTAAACACATTATAAATTAGTTAAGAAATGGCCATAAATTTGAAAGACATCTTAGAAATCATGAACTAAACTTGTGTAGGTTGAAAAACACAGTGATGTGTGTTTTAACCTACAATTTTCTATACAAAATCAAATCGCAACACAACAAATTAAATATAATAATTTCTATACATCCCTAAAACACATAACATTAGGTAGCCACTTTAATTAGGGTTACACTTGTGTGCACAAAACTCCATTACATCAAGAGAAAGGCTTTGAAATCAAATAGGGGGCTTTATGAAAGAGATGGTCGATGTCTAGAGGTCTCATTTTATCTTGATTCAAAAATAAAATGAGACCTCTATACATCCACGATTTTCCAAGAAAGTGATTAACTTGATGGATTATATAGACCCAACTGGTTTTAACTGTAGAGGTATCATTTTATTTTGTATAGAGAATAATCATTGACTGGTATCTTAGGCATATTTTAAATGAACTCATGAATACATATTTAGAAAACTACCTATTTAAACTTCTTAAAACTATATATGATAACGAACCAAAATAGATAGGAGATTCTATGGAAGAAAGGATTTGATTCAAAAATAAAATGACACATTTGGATGTCCACAATTTTCAAAGCAAGTGATTAACTTGATGGGTTATATAGACCGAATTGGTTTTGACTACAAAGGTCTCATTTTATTTTGTATAGAGAATAGCCAATACCTAGTATATTGGGCATATTTTAAATGAACTCATGAATGCATATTTGGAAAACTACTTATCTTAATTTTTTAAAATTATAGTTGATAACAAACCAAAATAGATAGGTGGTTCTGTAGAAGAAGGGATTTGATTTGAAAATAAAATAAGACTTCTAGACATCCATAATTTTCCAAGAAAGTGATTAACTTGACAGGTTATAGAGATCCAATTGGTTTTACCTACAAGGGCAGATCTAGATGAAATTATTTTCAAGGCCTAGAGGTCTCCATGAGAGTTGTTGAGGAAATCCCTCAAACAATTTCATGGAACCCATGGGTAAACTATTGCCTTTGAAGTATTAAACGAAAAATGTTTTACCATAAACTTGAAACATGACAAGGCAATGTTAAAGTGGACAATAGTGTACCATATTTCATTCTTTGTGTGTTGGCATGACACAATTAATTTTTTTGTCATGAATTAAACTCCACTAATTTACAAATTTAACAAAATATCTCGACAACGTAGCTAAAACATAGTAGCTAAACCTACCCAAAAGAGTTATGGTCAATTGCAACTCATTTTTTTGCTTTCAGTCATCTACAACTCATCCCTTGTGAAGTTGCAGTCGAAAGATTCTACAAAAGTAGGGCACGACACTATTAAATTTTTATTTTTTGACATGAGTTGAACTCTACTTCTTCAGAATTTCAAAAATTATCTACACAAACACATTGGCATAAAGTAGACAAACCTACCCAAAAGAGTTATGGTCAGTTGTAACTCGTTTTTTGTCTCTCCATCATCTACAACTTGTCCTTTGTGAAGCTAGTAGCAAACATGTCTATAGCTTAGTTTTAATTTCTCAAATTAAATCAAATGACAACAATGCTTGAAAACTAAACATATTTGAAAGCATTGGTGAAATGTGGGTCCCATCATCACCAAAGCTAGTGGTCCATCATGACGAAACATGGCATAGAGCAAACCGTCAAGTTAGATGTTCTATTATTTGTCCCATCACTATAATTGGCAGTTCATCATGATAGAGTATTATATATTAAAATCATGACTATTTTGTATGGAGAATCAACTATGCCACTATACCACTACATTAACATTTGTTTATACTCATTTGTGTAATTCAAACAAATTGAAAATTTCCCTTTTCACTTATGATTGCACTCTAAGTGTGATTGTTAATCATACAGAGCATCTATAAAACTAGTATTTAAGGACCAATGGTGCTATCAAATGGCCAATAGGCACAAATATTTATAGGCCTATTGCTAAATAGTTTATATTTATATTTTTACTGGAAAGTCATTACATGTAGTTGGTGGATAAGGTTATAAATACTATAATAAATTTAATTTTTTTTCCAAATAAAAATAATGGAATGGTATTTCCATTATATTAAATGATTAACCACATGAACAAAATTATGAATGAACCATTAGAGAATTGAATCATAAAGAAACCCTGAGAACTATGGCCTCCCATTCAACCACAATGCAGTCTATTAACATTGTCATAATTAGTGTTATATTATTTGTAAGTTGTATTTTATACATGTTTATTTAGTGTGTTTCACTTTGGAATCTATTTATTGTTTGGGTGGAGTGCAACTTTGGCATTCACTTTAATTTGATATACTTATTTTTTTGTGAAGTATAGGTTTGAACTTTGACATTGACTTATATTTGTTTTACTTTGTATGTTTAAATTTGTATCACTTTGTTCACATTTATTGTTTGTATAAAGTGTGTGTTTGCGCTTTGGTATTTACTTTGTGTATGTGTGTTTAAATTTTGGCATTCATTGATTGTGTGTTTGAAGTGTCATTGAGTTTTGTTTGTTTAGTGTGTTTCACTTTGGCATCCACTTGTTGTTTGTTTCAAGTGTGTGTGAACTTTATGCATTACTTTGTGTGCACTAATTGTTTGAACTTTTGGCATTCACTTTATATGTATGCTTGAAATTTGGCATCCACTTATTTATTTGAATTTTAGAATTCACTTTGTTTAGTGTTTTGGTATCCACTTGTTGTTTGTGTGAATGTGCATTTGAATTTTGGCATCCCTTTATTATTTGAGTGAGCTTTTGACATTCACTTTGTGTGTGTGAAATATGTATGAACTAACTTTCACATTCACTTTGTATGTGTGTGAGTGAACTAACTTTCACATTCACTTGGATTTGAGCCACTTATTGTTTGTGTATTGTCATCCACTTTGCTTATGTGAAGCATAAGTTTGAACTCTGACATCCCCTTAATTTGTTTGAGTTAATTGTGGATTCATAGCATTATATATTAAAATCATGACTATTTTGTATGGAGAATCAGTGCCACTATACAACTATGTTAATATTTGTTTATATTGGAAATGGAAATGGAAATGGAAATGAATCATTTTATAGTCTACGATATCTGGGGACTTGATTTTGGGTCTACAGGTAGCTTATAACATATAAGACTACCTCATACTCCTAGTATGTAGGAGGCACCTAACTGTGCTTCTAATATGAGGCATACATACCCTACCTCGTACAAGATTTGCACTTGTGACCTCTCTTTCAAGAAGGCAAGTTCATTCGTATATTTCAAACAAATTGAAAATTTCCCTTTTCATTGCTAGCCATACAAAGCATCTATACAAATATCTCACCCTCAAACTTTTGTAAATATTCTTCCACTTTTCTACCCTTACTAAAAAGATGCCGTTTCTAACTCATACTTTTTGGGCTCCTTTTACGGAAGGTTTTTAAAGCAAAATCACGTAAAGGATTATGACGCTTACGTACCATGCTACTTTCATCATACGAATGTGTACATACGATGTCCAACGTATAAATATACGCCTGACGTAAACCACGTCATAAATCATAAAAGTTCAAATAATAATAATAATATATTTGAGGCGGCTTTCGCAAATACCTGACGAGCCCTACCCGCCAGAGAATTAACAGGCTTCGTGTGATTAAAAAAAAGTTGAAATCAATGTATGGGTGTGATGAAGTGGTTAAGGTTACTTTGTTATCATGATAGAAATTGAGGTTCAAATTTATGGGAAGACAGGTTATTTATGAATTCTTTGTATTTTGGAATTCATTGGACAAATCTTGTTGAAGTATATGAAGATACTCCATTGACTTCGCTTTCAGATGATTTATTTGGTTTGAGAAGAGACGCTATCTATGAATTGCTTATATCTTAAAAAGGAAACTGCTTTTGTTCTTCCTAACTTCTTGAAAGGGAAACTGCTTTTGTTCTTCCTAACTTTCAAACTCTACAAAATTCAACCTTTATAAAATTCTAACTTTATTATGAATTCATTGAACAAATCTTGTTGAAGTACATGAAGATACCCAATTGGCTTCGCTTTCAGGTGATTTATTTGGTTTGAGAGAGAATATTTATACTGTATCAGAAAGTATGTTTACACGTTGCAGAAAAGAATAACACTTCATTTTATGTGCACAAAATTGACCCACATACGGTAGATTCTCTGCACCCATTAGTTTCTATGCTGGCATGTAGAATTTATACATTGGATATAAACTATTTAATGATCTTAGCAATACAGAAGGTCAAAAGTTTGGTGTTATTAGGATCTAGACTTACTGTAGAACGAGGGAAATGATTAATAAATGTGATGAAATTCGTTTCTCACCAACACGGGCTGTCATTTAAGAGTTTAATTGTCTTTGAAATTGTGTAGCATTTTTTAAATAAAATCTGTTGATACTGTAGGTTGGGATTAGTGAATTGGATGTAACAGGATGACTAACGGTAGGTAGGTGCACTTGTATATGTATTGAATTAGAGTCCATTTAGGAGACAATTTATCAAACCCTGTAGCATTTAAATCTTTTGCCAACATTTTAATCATGGTCTAATAATATTTGGATTGAATATTGAAATTTTGTGGCCTCACTAAACAATCTTCAAAATGTCACTTTCATGTTCATTTATTTGGAAATTAGGATTTCCAAACTCAACAAGAATTTGAATACTATCCTCAACTATATAGAAATTGTGGGTCAATATAATCAATAACAATTTGACCTTTTAACCTTAACAAGGTGCTAATGATTATGGCTTCAAATTATTAAAATCATACTTTTGAAGAAATTTATCTAAATGAATATTTACGAAAGCTATAATCTATGACATTTGAATCTCAAAATGATGTCTAAATCTTGTTGAAAATAAAACACTTTGAACACATGATTTCTTAACAACCAATTTGATTTGAACTAGAAAATGAAGACATTTTCCAAATTAAGCTTGAATTCCATTAAAATTTCAAAAAATGCTATATAATCTAAATACTTGCAAATAAAGTTAACTCAATCAAAATGCTCAAAAAATGTAAAGATACCATATGATTTTAATGTAGAAAAACTACAAAGCCACTATTTTCTACACAATTGTGTTAAATAAGACATCCATCCTAAGCTTGAATTCCATTAAAATTTGAAAAGTTTTTATATAGTCCAAATGCTTGCAAACAAAGTTAGCTCAATCAAAATGCATAGAAAATATGATTTTAACATAGAAAATTTATATTTAAACCACTATTTCTACACACACATCATATCACATCCAACCTAAGCTTGAATTCCATTAAAATTCCAAAAGTTGTTATATAATCTAAATTCTTGCAAGCAAAGTTAACTCGATCAAAATGCACAAAAATATGTAGAGCTATCATGAGTTTAACATAGAAAATTTATATTGAAAACAATAACATGCATGCATGCATACATACATACATATTGTTGGTGTATAAACACTTATCTTAAGTCGTTTATACTAACTTAATCATAGTTAGGCAAATTCCACACATGCTCTTTGACTGTGTCAAAGTGGTTAGTCATTTAGGAGATGTGTCAACTCAATGGACACCTCACACTATTCTCATGGATAGTTGCGCTATTCTAATGGATGGTTACTCGCCACCTATCCCTGTATTGTGGAGAATTGGGTATCCAATCTCTCCTATTTATACCTTCTCATTTGTTAATACATTTGTTCAATTTCATTTGCAATCTCGTGCTTGTTTGTTTTTCCATGATCTTGGCAGTTTCTACATGGTATCAGAGCTGGGTCAATATAATCAATATCAATTTGACCTTTTAAAAGTATTTTTTTAATTTAACTTGAAAGAAACTTTTGCACCTTAACAAGGTGCTAATGATTATGGCTTCAAATTATTAAAATCATACTTTTGAAGAAATTTATCTAAATGAATAGTTAAGAAAGCTACAATCTATGACATTTGAATCACAAAATGATGTCCAAATCTTGTTGAAAATGAAACACTTTGAACACATGAATTCTTAACCAATTTGATTTGAACTAGAAAATGGAGACATTTTCCAAATTAAGCTTGAATTCAATTAAAATTCCAAAAAATGCTATATAATCTAAATACTTGCAAATAAAGTTAACTCAATCAAAATGCACAAAAATGTAAAGATACCATATGATTTTAATGTAGAAAAACTACAAAACCACTATTTTCTACACAATTGTGTTAAATAAGACATCCATCCTAAGCTTGAATTCCATTAAAATTCAAAAACTTTTTATATAGTCCAAATGCTTGCAGACAAAGTTAGCTCAATCAAAATGCATAGAAAATGTGATTATAACATAGAAAATTTACATTTAAACCACTATTTCTACACACACATGATATCACATCCAACCTATGCTTGAATTCCATTAAAATTCTAAAAGTTGTTATATAATCTAAATTCTTGCAAGCAGAGTTAACTCGATCAAAATGCACAAAAATATGTGAGCTATCATGAGTTTAACATAGAAAATTTATATTGAAAACAATAACATACATGCATGCATGCATGCATACATACATACATACATACATACATACTGTTGGTGTATAAACACTTATCCTAAGTTGTTTATACTAACTTAATCATAGTTAGGCAAATTCCACACATGCTCTTTGACTATGTCAAAGTGGTTAGTCATTTAGGAGATGTGTCAACTCAATGGACACCTCGCACTATTCTCATGGATAGTTACGCTATTCTGAGGGATGGTTACTTGCCACCTATCCCTGTATTGTGCAGAATCGGGTATCCAATCTCTCCTATTTATACTTTCTCATTTGGTAATACATTTGTTTAATTTCACTTGCAATCTCATGCTTGTTTGTTTTTCCATGATCTTGGCAGTTTCTACATGGTATCAGAGCTGGGTCAATATAATCAATATCAATTTGACCTTTTAAAAGTATTTTTTAAATTTAACTTGAAAGAAACTTTTGCACCTTAACAAGGTGCTAATGATTATGGCTTCAAATTATTAAAATCATACTTTTGAAGAAATTTATCTAAATGAATAGTTAAGAAAGCTACAATCTATGACATTTGAATCGCAAAATGATGTCCAAATCTTGTTGAAAATGAAACACTTTGAACACATGAATTCTTAACAACCAATTTGATTTGAACTAGAAAATGGAGACATTTTCCAAATTAAGCTTGAATTCCATTAAAATTCCAAAAAATGCTATATAATCTAAATACTTGCAAATAAATTTAATCAAAATGCACAAAAAATGTAAAGATACCATATGATTTTAACGTAGAAAAATTACAAAGCCACTATTTTTTACACAATTGTTTTAAATAAGACATCCATCCTAAGCATAAATTCCATTAAAATTTGAAAAGTTTTTATATAGTCCAAATGCTTGCAAATAAAGTTAGCTCAATCAAAATGCATAGAAAATGTGATTTTAACATAAAAAAATTTACATTTAAACCACTATTTCTACACACACATCATATCACATCCAACCTAAGCTTGAATTCCATTAAAATTCCAAAAGTTGTTATATAATCTAAATTCTTGCAAGCAAAGTTAACTCGATCAAAATGCACAAAAATATGTAGAGCTATCATGAGTTTAACATAGAAAATTTATATTGAAAACAATAACATACATGCATGCATGCATGCATACATACATACATACATACATACTGTTGGTGTATAAACACTTATCCTAAGTCATTTATACTAACTTAATCATAGTTAGGCGAATTCCACACATGCTCTTTGACTATGTCGAAGTGGTTAGTCATTTAGGAGATGTGTCAACTCAATGGACACCTCGCACTATTCTCATGGATAGTTGTGCTATTCTGATGGATGGTTACTTGCCACCTATCCCTATATTGTGTAGAATCGATTATCCAATCTCTCCTATTTATACTTTCTCGTTTTTTAATACATTTGTTCGATTTCACTTGCAATCTCGTGCTTGTTTGTTTTTCCATGATCTTGGCAGTTTCTACATGGTATCAGAGCTGGGTCAATATAATCAATATCAATTTGACCTTTTAAAAGTATTTTTTAAATTTAACTTGAAAGAAACTTTTGCACCTTAACAAGGTGCTAATGATTATGGCTTCAAATTATTAAAATCATACTTTTGAAGAAATTTATCTAAATGAATAGTTAAGAAAGCTACAATCTATGACATTTGAATCGCAAAATGATGTCCAAATCTTGTTGAAAATGAAACACTTTGAACACATGAATTCTTAACAACCAATTTGATTTGAACTAGAAAATGGAGACATTTTCCAAATTAAGCTTGAATTCCATTAAAATTCCAAAAAATGCTATATAATCTAAATGCTTACAAATAAAGTTAACTCAATCAAAATGCGCAAAAAATGTAAAGATACCATATGATTTTAACGTAGAAAAATTACAAAGCCACTATTTTTTACACAATTGTTTTAAATAAGACATCCATCCTAAGCATAAATTCCATTAAAATTTGAAAAGTTTTTATATAGTCATTTAGGAGATGTGTCAACTCAATGGACACCTCGCACTATTCTCATGGATAGTTGTGCTATTCTGATGGATGGTTACTCGCCACCTATCCCTATATTGTGTAGAATCGATTATCCAATCTCTCCTATTTATACTTTCTCATTTTTTAATACATTTGTTCGATTTCACTTGCAATCTCGTGCTTGTTTGTTTTTCTATGATCATGGTAGTTTCTACATGGTATCAGAGCTGGGTCAATATATTCAATATCAATTTGACCTTTTAAAAGTATTTTTTTAATTTAACTTGAAAGAAACTTTTGCACCTTAACAAGGTGCTAATGATTATGGCTTCAAATTATTAAAATCACACTTTTGAAGAAATTTATCTAAATGAATAGTTAAGAAAGCTACAATCTATGACATTTGAATCACAAAATAATGTCCAAATCTTGGTGAAAATGAAACACTTTGAACACATGAATTCTTAACAACCAATTTGATTTGAACTAGAAAATGGAGACATTTTCCAAATTAAGCTTGAATTCCATTAAAATTCCCAAAAATGCTATATAATCTAAATGCTTACAAATAAAGTTAACTCAATCAAAATGCACAAAAAATGTAAAGATACCATATGATTTTAACATAGAAAAACTACAAAGCCACTATTTTCTACACAATTGTGTTAAATAAGACATCCATCCTAAGCTTGAATTCCATTAAAATTTGAAAAGTTTTTATATAGTCCAAATGCTTGCAAACAAAGTTAGCTCAATCAAAATGCATAGAAAATGTGATTTTAACATAGAAAATTTACATTTAAACCACTATTTCTACACACACATCATATCACATCCAACCTAAGCTTGAATTCCATTAAAATTCCAAAAGTTGTTATATAATCTAAATTCTTGCAAGCAAAGTTAACTCGATCAAAATGCACAAAAATATGTAGAGCTATCATGAGTTTAACATAGAAAATTTATATTGAAAACAATAACATACATGCATGCATGTATGCATCCATACATACATACATACATATTATTGGTGCATAAACACTTATCCTAAGTCGTTTATACTAACTTAATCATAGTTAGGTGAATTCCACACATGTTCTTTGACTATGTCAAAGTGGTTAGTCATTTAGGAGATGTGTCAACTCAATGGACACCTCACACTATTCTCATGGATAGTTGCGCTATTCTGATGGATGGTTACTCGCCACCTATCCCTGTATTGTGGATAATCGGGTATCCAATCTCTCCTATTTATAATTTCTCATTTGTTAATACATTTGTTCGATTTCACTTGCAATCTCGTGCTTGTTTGTTTTTCCATGATCTTGGCAGTTTCTACATGATATCAGAGTTGTGTGGAATAGTTTCAAGTTATTTTTGTTTTTTATCGATCCAAGGCGAAGTTGTTTGCTGTTGATATCGTGAGAGTGAACAAAGGTTTCGTGTCTTGCTGTGGAATGTGAGCAAAGGTGATTTGCATCGTTGAACAAGCGTCGAAGGGAGGGCATCCGCCATCGTGGCAACAACGAACATTCAAAGGCAAGCTTATAAAACCTGCGTGCCCCCAAAAGGCCGACCTGTGGCGTGAGGCACCAAGAGAGACTCAGGATTTCTGGTCAAAGCATACAACGGCCTTATAGGCCCTGTTGACCTCATTGGAGGAGGCCCAATCATGAGGCTTGACCTCACGGTTCTGATGATCTCTAGGCAAGCTCAAGCCTTGTTTTTTGTAGGCCACAACTCCTCTAGTCTTCTGCAAGCTTGAGACACGCCACAGAACAGAGGAGCTTGACGGTTACAAAAAAGGGCGAATACCCTGTCTTGATTTTGGTGCTTGCCAAGGTTAGACGCCCCTGTTTGGGCTCAACTTCTCCATATTCTAAACTGTAGCCTCTCTATGCTCACCATTCCTTTTTTTAGGTTTTTCAACGACTCTCTAACCAAGTCTTCGCTGTTTTTATTGGACCACTCAGCGTCCAACTCCTCCAAAGCCCTGTATGTGGCATCCATTTGCATTTTATGGTTTGCAGTTTATGTTGGAGACATTAAAGACATACATTGTAGAGTTTATCTCCAGTTTGCTTGTCTCGTGGCAGTTGCAGTGGCTCATGAGTTGATAGTTTTTACATGGTCAAAAGTGCCAACATCTCTAACGGCCATGTCAACCCAGTGGTTACTTTCTGCCTCGGTTTGGACGGCCATATCACCATGCTTCGTGGCATTTTCTACTGGATTGCTCAGCTTCTTAGCTCCACCATAGCCTGCCTCCTCTTGAAATTCACCACCAGTTGTTTGACAACCCTGACTCATGGTGTGGCAGCCAGCATGAGCTCGGGAGAGGGAGTGGTTGCTTTCGTGTTATCATAGTTTACATTTAATGTGAACTTCAAACACTTAAACAAAATCTTAGCCATAGTTAAAAATTTGTAAAACCAAAGTTTTTTTCAATGAAAGTGACAAAGGGAAAGTATTTATAGAGGGAGGTTTTTTATTTTGCCTTAGTTAAAAATTTGTAAAAGAGGAATCAATTTTCTATTTTGCAATGAATTTGGAAAATGGGGGATAATTATAATGGTTTTTGTCATTTTTTGAGGTTTTTAAAGGCATATGTCTTTTCCATCCACCTCTTGACATAAACTTCTAAGAACTTGTAATAGCAAAATGATTGTAAACGCACTCACATAAAGTGCCTCAAAACTGAAATGTGTGTTTCACATGGAGGGAAGTTTGAGAAATTATTGTACATACACTAAATTATAAAGTGTATTAGGGGGTATATCATCACAACATAGATTTTTGATTCTCACCTCATGTGAGTGTCTCTTGGACACACCTTGTACATCTCTACATTCTTTGCACACATCACAATTTGTTTGCTCATATTCTCTTAGCATTAAGGGGGGACTATGATGTTATGCTAATGCTTCTTTCAATGAAGCATAATCTTCTTTTTGGAAGGCCTCATGAACCTTCCTTCTAATCTTGATCTCTTATATGGGGGATTAATTCAGTGGATCACAGTTTGAGGTTCTAGTACTCCTAACCACAATATTATCTGTATTATCGACTTCAAAGAGTTTGGTTGACTTTGTGTCCATCATCGAGTAGTGTTCGAATGTTCACTCATGCAGTATCTTGTATCTCTTATCTTAATCTACAGTTCTTGAAAGTTCATTGATTCTAGCAGTTTCTAGTCCATCATCAGCAGAGTTTGCAAACTTCAACATGCTTCAGAGTTCTTCGTCATGATATTCCGATCATCAAGGGACGTCTTTTTAGGTCTTATTTCCTTCTTTTTGTCTCTTTTTGGAGGAAAGTTTTTTCCCAATGGGTTTTCTTTCTTTCTCTACTTTTTGAGATATGCATTTGTACATGGGTACCTCATCAAGCTCATAGTCAAGACCCATCTTTCATAAACTCACCTAAGCTATGCTTAAGGGGGGGTGTTGGTGTATAAACACTTATCGTAAGTCATTTATACTAACTTAATTATAGTTAGGCAAATTCCACATATGCTCTTTGACTATGTCAAAGTGGTTAGTCATTTAGGAGATGTGTCAACTTAATGGACACCTCACGCTATTCTCATTGATAGTTGCACTATTCTCATGAATGGTTACTCGCCACCTATCCTTGTATTGTGGAGAATTGGGTATCCAATCTCTCTTATTTATACTTTCTCATTTGTTAATACCTTTGTTTGATTTCACTTGCAATCTTGTGCTTGTTTGTTTTTCCATGATCTTGGCAATTTCTACACATACATACATACATACATACATACATACATACATATATAGATATATATTCCAAAAATTGTTATATAATCCAAATGCTTGTAAACAAAGTTAACTCAGTCAAAATGCTCAAAAAGTGTAGAGATATCATATGATATTAACATAGAAAATTAATATTTAAGACACTATTTCTACACACACACACACAAGTGATAAGAGTGCAGTGTAATGGCCATGTCACAACATTGTTGCGACAGCCACTAAGGTTCAAACCCCTACTAGGCCCTTGAACTCAGAGGCCATGTGCCTTCACTAGGCTAATGTGCTCACAGGATGTGTGTCGTTTCTAGGTAGTTGTGCTTTCAAGCAGTGTGCCTTCGCTAAGCCATTGAGATCACGGGTGTGAAAAATGTGATAATGCCTTAAGGACTAAGGCACTCCAATAGTGATATTAGTAGTAAAACTAAATGAAAAGAGATCTCTCCATTAGTGGTCTTTCTAGGCTTAGACTAGACTAAAAACTTGAGTTTACTAAATCATATATTTAGTAACATCTGACCTAAGCTTTAATTCCATTAAAATTTAAAATTTTTCTATATAATCCAAATGCTTGCAAATATTAGGATGATAGAATTGCATTAAGAGCTCGAAGAAGAAGCTACATAAAATATTTGCAAAATATTATGATCTAATATAAAAAAAATAAGCTAGATAGTGAGTTTATATAGACTAGGGAGAGGCTGGAGGTGGCAAAATGAACCAATAGGAAGAGACCATCAAATGGTCTAAACATAGTAAATTGAACTCCCTCATAAAATGGTGACACCTCAAAATACCCACTCACCTAATTACACTCACTTTATTAACCTAAGAAAGCTTAATAAAAGTGTAGTTAAAACTTACAAAATAGGAAAATAAATAGCCCACTAGGAAAATAAAAACCTACACTAACACCTCCCTTAAGCATAACTTAGGTGGGTGAAAAGATGGGTCCTGACAAATGAAGCCTGATGAGGTACCCACATACAAAGAATTTTTCCTCAAAGAGAATCTCCTCCCCAACACAAAAGGAATGGAAGCCCCCCAAAAATAGAGGGAGAACACCCCTTAATATAGAGAGAGAAAAGAGAAGGACTAAGAAGCCCTTGAAGTGGACACCTACCACACCCCTAACAAAGATTGCAAATAAAAGAACTTGGTATCAGTGAAGTGTTTAGTGAAGATGTTTGTGATCTACTCTGATGTCAGACAGTACCTGAGATTAATGATCTACTCATGAATCAACTCCTAAATATAGTGCATGTGGATCTCAATGTGTTTGGTTCATTGGTGATGGACTAGATCGTGAGAGACATGTATCACACTTTGGTTGTCACAAAAGATGATTGTAGGCTTTTAGAAAGGAAAACCAAACTCATTGAGAATGTTATGAAGCCAAATAGCCTCAATGGTAGCATTAAATGATCCTCGATACTTAGCTCTCTAGATGAAAGTGTAATTGTAGATTACTTCTTGCTCAACCAATAAATTGGACATAAACCAAGTGAAAAGAAATACCTTGAAGTAGACTTGTGATCTTGGGAATTACCTATCTAATTTGAATTTGTATGGCCCACCAAGTCAATATCCAATCCCGCTACATAGTGAGTCCCATAACTATGAGTTCCTTGTACATAGTGAAGAATCTTCTTAAGTGTCTTCCAGTATAGCTCATGTGGCTCCTGCATGAACCTAGAGACTAGGCCCACAACATATGAAAGGTCAATCTTCATGTGAGTCAAGTATATGAGACTCCCCACTAATTGGTGATGCAAGGTAGAATCCACCAATGGTGAAGAAAAATAAGCCTCAAGTTTGACCCTTGATAAAAATGGAGTTGATGTAGGCTTACAATTAGCCATGCAAAATCTAGAGAGCATATCAAGTGTGTACTTGGGTTATGCAATGAAGATACTGGAAGAAGACTGAGTGATCTCAATCCCTAAGAAGTAGTACAAAATCCTTAACTCTAACATCATGAAATAATCATGAAGGGTAGTTTTCACTTCCTTGATGGTTGATGACTGACTCCCTATCAACAAGTCATCAACATAGAGAATAAGGAAAGTAAGAGTATCATCTTATTGCATAATATACACATTTGGATTAGAACGGCATTGAGTGAATCCAACTAATATAAGGAGTCCATCTTGGTATACCAAGCCCAAGGGGCCTATTGGAGGCCATAGAGAGGCTTTCAAAGATGGAAAATTAGTGAAGGATCCTATACAAACCCCTATCACTACTCCATATATATCTCCTCCTAAAGGTCACCATGAAGAAAATCACTCTTCACATCCATTTGATGAACCTCCCAATGATGGGCTACAACAATAAGTCAGATGGAATTCATTCTAGAAAATAGTGCATAAGTCTTAGAGTAGTCAATCCTAGAAACCTAGGAGAATTCTTTGGTGACCAGGTGAGGCTTATGCTTATCAGTCGACTCATCTATAGAAAATTTTGTTTGATAGATCCACTTGCATCAAACAAGTTTCCTTCCCTTAGGAAGGGGGAAAAATCCTAAGTATGGTTCCTCTCCAAGGAATTGAACTCTTCCTACATAGCACCATCCCACTTGAGAGCACTAGAAGCTTCCCAAAAATACTATGGATCAAAAGTTGAAGTAATGAAGAGATGTTGAAGCTGCTAGAATTGTGACCTTGTTATTATAGCATCTAAAAGATCATCAACCCAATCACCTGCTGAATCTCATGTATGGCAAGAAAAAAGATGCTCATTGGCTAGGGAATTAGGAGAATTTGGAGGAGAATAATCACCCTCTTAATGATGACTAGGGGAGGAGGAAGATGAATCCTCATCATCATCATCATCTTCATCTGAAGTGGAGGAAGATGGCTCCTCATCAAGAGAAAGAGGATTAAGATCCTCAAAAGAACTATAATCATGTCACAATTTCTCCAAAGTGATGGTAGATGGAGAAGTGGTTGGAGAAGAACTAGAACCATCCTCTTCAAAATGAACACTCCTCTCAATGAACAATTCATGTGTGGTAAGGTGAAGAAGCTTGTAGCCTTTGACACCATTTGGGTACCCAGAAAATATGCAAGGCTTATTCCGTAGATCCATAGCCTTGTGTTTCTCTACTGGAATGTGAGCATATGCAAGAGAACTAAACACTTGAAAGTTCTTTACTATGGGCTTCTAACTAGTCCAAGCTTGAAAAGGAGTGACCCCCTTCACAACTCAATGATGAACTCAATTTTGGATGTAACATGCACAATTGATGGCCTCTGCCCAATATTGAGGTGCCATTGACATGGAGTGAATCATATAATTGACCATCTCTTTCAAGGACTTGTTCTTCCATTCTGTAATGCCATTTTTCTATGGACTGTAGGGAATTATGTTCTAAAGATCAATAGCCTATGAAGCACAAAACTTCTCAAACATTTGGTTGACACATTCCCCCATTATTTGTATGAAAAATTTTGATGGCCTTCCTAGACCATTTCTCTGCAAAAACTTTGAGGTCTTGAAAAGATGCAAGGACTTTAGACTTTTGTTTGAAAAAATATACCCATGTGTATCTAGAAAGATCATTAATGGAAGCTAGAACATATCTACCCATACTAAAAGAAGGATGTGGAAATGAGCTTGCCAAATCACTATGTACTAACTCCAAAAGATGTGTGGCCCTCCATGCTTTGCCTTTATCGTATTTCTCTTTAGGTTATTGATGAAGAATGCACCCTTGGCAAATTCCATCAAAAAATTGAATAGAAGGAAACCCTTTAACCATGTCTTGTTGATTGAGCTGCTACAAGTAATGGTAGTTCAAATGGCCAAATCATTGATGCTACAAACAAATCACCTCATTTGAGTGAGTGAGCAAAGAAAGTGAAGGAGAATTAGGGACAATGTGGGAGATGTGATACATTTTGTATTGATGATCAACTTTCCCAATAGCAACTGTAGACCCACTGTGTATGATCTTACAAATTACCACTATGTCTAGAGTGAACTCAACCTATTTAGTAGAGCTTGTATGAGTGATCTAATAGATAGATAAGAGATTAGTTGATAAAGATAGAACATAAAGAACATCATGAAATGTTCCTTCAACCACATAAATAGATCCTCTCCCATGCACCTCAACGTAAGTCTCATCACCCATTAGTATAGATGGCATAGAAAATGGCTCCAAAGAGACAAAACCATCTTGTGATGAAGCCATGCGGTGCGAAGAACCCGAGTCAATGATCTAGGTATTGGATTGTGAAGCAACAACAAATAGGGCCTTGCCCTTTCCTTTCCCCTTACTTTTGTTTGTGTCCTTTGAAGATTCCTGAGATGAACTCTGTTTGACATAATTAGGTACCTTAATATTATTCTTTTCAAGAAGTTGTGTAAGATGATCAATTTGTTTCTTTAAACACTTGTGTTCATCAAGTCCATGTTTCTTATAATAGGCACACTTTGCCTTAGATCATTCTTAGGCTTGTCACTTTTGGAAGAAGAGACATGATTAGCTGCATTAGAGGTAGCTAGTTTTTAATCTTGCCTATTTTCTCTTTGGTTTTATTGTTTCTTATTCTTCTTACTAGACCCTTTTTCCATCTTTATTGCACTAATTTGCAGCCAAGGAATGAGATTTAGAGGGCTTACTTGTGCCCATTTGAACAAGTTTATATTGCTCCTTTGCGAGTTCATTTGGAAAATCATCAAGATAAGGCATTTTATATGTGGTTCCTAAGGCACTTTTAGTAGCATAAAATGTAGAATCAAAAATTGAATAGTTAGGACCAAGTTTGGAAAGAATGATCAAGATCAATTGATTGTCCTTATTAATCCCACACTACTTCAACTACAATCTAATGGTTTTGAACTTTGTGAAGAAATCTTGAATTGTATCAAATTTACATGGATTTAACTCTATGAGTTCCTTCTCCAATTCATGTCCCCTTAATTCATCTTGTTTACCAAAGAACCCTTTTGAGATTTTCTAGACTTCATTTGGAGTTGATGTAGATTCAACATGAAAAAGAAGATCATCACATTTGTTGAACCATTTTGGTTTTTTTGCAATTAATGTTGGCTCAGTCTAAAGACCCATAGTTTTTCAATGAACCATTTCTTCTTAAGATAGATAGTCATTTTGTACTTCCACTCATATTAGTTATAGAGTGCGAGTATTGGTATTATTACTTGATCTATTTTAATGCAGAAAAATAGATTATTGCTATGTGGAGAAAGGGAATATAGAATTCAAAGAGAGCACATAGGACACCCCCATTTTCACTCAATAAAAGAACCCCCCCAAGAAAATATGATTTGGTATTTTATATTTAGTGAAATTACAATTGCCACCAACAAGAAACATTAAATGGACTTGATCTCAATGCTTTACAAAGTTCTCAAAAAATGAGTACATGATAAAAGTACAATCCTAGAATAAAACCAAGTGAAACAAATAGCACCACTACAAAGTACTCAAAAAATCATGCACTTTCAAAAAAATCATCACCATGTGAAAGTTAGGATTCTTCAAAGTTCCCAAAATGAGAACTATGCAGTGTCACTTGTGAGAATCTACAATTTGTTGAAAAACCATGCACTAAAATTAGACATTGTCTAAATAGCATGTAGAGTGTGAAAAATAAGCGCAAATAAAAATAAATTTCTAAGAAAAAGGATTCAATATGACCTTTAATGAAGCCTTAGAAGTTCGCCTTCAAATCTAGAAACTCCAACAGAGAGGGGTCTAAATTGCAAAAATTGGCCTGTCACCAAATTTAGCTGAACTATTGACAATTTTAATAGTGCCACCAAGTTAAGAGTCCTCTAGTTAGTTTAGAACCCTACTAACTTTGATTTTCTTTCAGATACATGTGGAGGCTTCACTAAATTTAGTGATAGCTAAATGTACAACCAAAATTTTGGTGGAGTTACAAAGTGTTGCCACAAATGCCAATGATGGCACATGAATCAAAGACCTAAAAATTGTAATTTTAAAATAACAAAGGTATGGAAGGCCAAAGGGGCACCCCCAAACTATATGGTAAAGGGTCCACATAGCATTCAATGGGCCATGGCCTTTACTAGGTGTAGGACCCTTTACATGTAGGGGTTGAAGCCCTTTGCATTTCACAAGGGTTAAAGCCCTTTACAAATCTACAATGCTTAAAGATCTTTCAATAGTACAAAGTGACAAGCACTTTAAGGTATTAATATTTTTCCATTTTTAATTTTTTGCCTCAAGAAGTGTGTTGGGGGGTTGTATGGTCCTCTTGGCAAAATAAATTGTCTCTGTGACTCCTAGCACCAAAAGTAGACAATCTTTATATGAAAATAGGGTTTTTTTGGCCTTATAGATGCAATGGTGAGGTCCTTTTGGTCTAAAAACACCCTAGATGGAAATTTTCTACTAGATCTGTGTAATTTCCCTTTCCTAAACCAGTCAGTTATGGGGTTAGTCTATCACTCAGGTTCTCGTGGACTAACATGGATGGTTAGAGAACCCATGTCAGGGGATCATTGTGGGGTTTAGCCATCCTAGTTGGCATGGAGTTTTTTTCCACCTTGGTGGGATGTCCGTTCTAACTCTTTTTGGAGTATTTTTGGGGCCTTGAGGTGAAACTTACTATTTTTAGTAAGTGCATTAGGATCAGTTGTGTATTGGTCGATTTGACATGTAATGTGCTCTTTCTTAATTGGTGATCATGGTGGTGCTTCAAAATTCTAGTTTAGAGTATGTTTGGGCATTTATTTTAATGTCGTGATAATTGGATTAAGTTAATTTAAATATTTCACTTAAGTATATAGTGTTAAAGTGACTTTATTAATATGTGAAGACTTGAGACATATTAATATTTAATAAAGTCACAATTTCCTTGGTTTGGGTGCCCAATTGATGAGAGGGAAAAATAATATTAAATTATTCTATTTCTCCAAAAGGGCATGGGGAATTATATGAGAGCTTAGATGCTCATTGGCATAGACTAATGGATATTTTGTGAAAGAAAATTGCTATGGAGCAAACTTGGGTTTTGTGAAGAAATCTAGCCATTGTGAAGACAAAAACCTTCGCATTGGAGAGTGCTTGCAGGAGTGAAAGATCCACCAAGTGCATTGTAAGAGTATTTTCATTCAGAGGATACAGTTTGCTTCATTTCAGATTGTAGGCTTGTCATGGAGGGATTTTCATTGATAAATATGGAGTTTTTTGGCATGGTAATTATGGAGGCATATCAGATAATACATTGTAGGGTTTAGTTTTGATTTTTATGTCATTTACTGTGGGTTTAACACCTCAAACTTGGTCGTACTATCTCAGCAATAGGTTGTACACTTTGGAGACTAGTTTTTTTGAGTTTGGAGCTTATTTTCATTTGGTCTTTCCTCCATCTTTTGCATGGAGTATCTACAACATATTTCCAACATTACAGAGGATAGATTTGAAGACCATTTGTTTGAAGGTTTTGAAGATATTTCTTGTTGCTATTCACTTCTATCTTGGCCGTCCTAGCCTAGGAAAGGTTGTGGGGTTCCATATAGCCCATTTTTGTGCCTTTGGTGGTTCTTTGAGCTTCACACAAGGCGTCAAACTCCCATATATATTGTTGTTCTTGTTATATGATGTAACAGTCCAAGTTTTGATGAATATGAAATGCTTCTATGGACTTTAAACTACTGCTAGGACTTGTACTCACAATACCAGCACATGGGTATGTTTATTATTTGATGTATTTGTATTTTAATCATATGGATATTGTTCATTAGTGATGCAAAATGCATTTCTACCTCATTCAAACATCTAGGTATTGTTAGTTTGTGCTACTTTCTGGGTTATACATGTATGCAAACTCCATGTTATGTTTAAAACACACAAAATGCATCAAGTTCAACTAAACCATAGAAAATAAAAAAAATTGGGCCTCAGAAAGGGATGGGACATTACATTATGAGCTTCAAACCCCCATTTGCAATGGTGTCAAATGATCTCCAAATTGGATGAAATGAAAGCCAATCTTGACTTTCTTGAGCCCCTTGGACATGTTGGAATAGTCAAAAGCACTGCCAATATAACCAAAATAGATGTGATCACCCAAATCTCACAAAACACATATGTTGGATAAAGAGGTTAATAGATCTTGTTAACTCCTTTCTAATTTCTAGATCATTGAGAAACATAAGAGAAGAGCTTACGAGACTTATATGATCTCACAAAGAACTCAATCTCCCAATTAGGAATCTAAGAACTCAAAACTTTCAAAAAAAAATCTCTAATCCCATGTTAGAAATCTAAAATAGATGAATAACCCAAGAACTTTTTAAGATATATTCTAAGCTACAAAAGATATAAATGCATGAACAAAAGAAAACCAATGATTTTGAGAGATATACAAATGTCAGAATGACTGAATTGCATTAAGATCTTAAAGAAGAAGCTACACAAAAGATTGGAAAATGATTACCATCTAAGATGCAAAATACAAGCTAGATAGTGAGTTTAGATAAACTAGGGTGAGGGGTGGAGGTTGCAGAATTGACCAATAGGGAGAGACCACCAAATGGTCTAAACATAGTAAATGTAACTCCCTCATAAGGTGGCGACACCTCAAACTACCCACTCACCTAGTTAAACTCACTTTATTAACCTAACCAATCTTAATAAAAATGTAGGAAAAACCTAGCAAATGGGAAAATAAATCACCTAGTAGTAAAATAAAACCTACACTAATATAATATCTGTATGTATGTATGTATGTATGTATGTATATGTATGTATATATACATATACATATACATATACATATACTATATATATACATATACATACATATATATGTATGTATGTATATGTATGCATATATACATAATTGTATGTATGTATATATATGTATATATATACATACATACTTGTTACGTTAGAAAATATCCCCTTGGGGGCTTTTCCCTCTTAAGGTTTAGCTCTCAGGTCCTTCAAATGCATTTAGAGCATCCTACATGATTTTGATGACTTCTGATGAGAAAACCCTGAAGTTTCATGGCAAATAGTACTCAGGGGATGCACTTAACATAAATCCTACTTGAAATAGGGGGAAGACTTGGGTGGATGTGCCCTAGTCCTACCCTATTATAGGTCAGGACCAATTTTAAAGTGTTGGTTTATAACCGTTATTTAATTCCTATGCCGACTCGGTAAGTTTGAATTACGAAATTCTTAGTGGGAATGTTTGTAGTTGCATATATAAGCATGATTAGGTTATCATTTGTAAACTAGATGGACATTTTGATTGACAAGCTTATGTTAAGGTGATTCAAGGCATTCATTGTGTTGTAGAGTAGAATTTATGTTGTTCTTGTGTTTGTATATATAGATTTAGCATCCATCTCCTCATGGCATGAAGAGCATCTTCCTTCTATGAGATCTTCACTACAAGGTGATATCAATTGTGTTTTCAATCATTTATCATTTGGATTTTTCCTCTATCCTGCAGGGATATGCACTCTTTATCTAACAATGGTGTTCAGAAGACTTGAATGTCTCTCCATGGCTTTACTGAGGCAAGCTTCTAAACACCACAACTATCAACCCATTTTTCCATGATTGCAGGTTAATGGTTGCAGAAGAAGAAAAGTGGATTTGCAGGAGAGTAGTGCAGACTATCAAAATTGCAGGTTAGAGAAGAAAATAAGCACCTGGACTCAGGTGCCCGCTTATTAGTCCTCCAGATCTCGCAATAGGAAAATCTCCAAAATAGTAGGAATAGGTTGCAGACAAGCTTTCCAGATCTCGACAAAAATTCTAGCACTGGACTAGGGTACCCGCTCATTAGTTCCCAACTTTTCTATTTTCTGAACTTCAAAATCTAGTACACATTTGATTGTCATTTGATATCTTTGCGTGCGATCATTTTCTGTAATTTGTCTGTTTATTCACAAATTCATGTAATTAGGGTTTTGAGCATAATTGGGCTTAATTGAATAATAAAATCACACAATTCCAATCTTCCCCTATGTTCCAAGTGATAGAAGGTTTGTAGTAGGTTCCTCTACTTAGCCGGAAGTCATTGAATGTTTAGTGGTGAAAGGAGGATCAGCATAAACCATTGAAATCAAACCCTAAACAATATCCTCTTCATTTTTCATCCTAAACATTTTGGTGAACCCAACTTTTTAATGAGTGGTGTACATCATATTTACATTCATTCATTTCATTGTTCATCTTATTGCATTTGAAAAATTACAAAAAATTGGAAAATTGGAAAATTTTGAAAATATTGTCATTTTTAGCTTGCATTTTCATATAATTTGAATTAGTTGGCATTTAATTTCAATAAATTTCTGTCATTATCATCATATTTGATTTTAAATACATAATTTTTTCATTCAACATTCATTTAGATTGCATTTTTATGCTTAAATTGTTGAAAATTGCTTGAAATTATGCATTTTTTCATATAACCTGGTTTTGCATTAGCTAGGGTTTGTAGTCAAAATATTGTTTTAGATTTTACTACCATTTTAAAATACTCATTAGGATTGATTTCTAACTGTAGTGTTGCATCATAGTGGTTTGCTTGCAAAATTTCATGCCTAGGGTTTGAAAACCTTGATTTTTCACTAGATTTTGGCCTTACCATCTCTCTATATTTATATCATAGGCATGTTGTAAAGGGTTTTTATATACTAATTGAATATTATTAGGTTTATTATCTACTTCCCCTATTCAAATTATTTACAACACCTTTTTATCGGGCCCTTGCATTGAAAATTTGGTGAAAATTTGCATATTTTGACTATATTTTTCCTAGGGTTTGACTTAGATTTGTACTCCAAGTGTGTTGTGATGGATTTTATGGCTTTAGTTGATTGATATTACTATTATAATCTTCTGCACCTTCTAAAATTATTTACAACACCTATTTTATTGGGTCTTTGCATTGAAATTTTGTAAAAAAAAAATGCATATTTTAGTGTATTTTCACTAGGTTTTGACTTGTCATCACCCTAGGTTTGCATCAAAAGTGTTTTGTGAAGGATATTATTGCTTTATTGGACTAATATTAGACATATTAATTTCTTCACTTCATCAATTTCATTACAACACTTTTTCTTTCACTTATTTGCATTGAAAAACTTGAAAAAATCAAGCATTTTAGGTCATTTTTACACATAGTTTTGCACTTGTCTTTTCCATAAATTTTAAAATATGATCTTACATTGATTTGAAAACTTATAAAGATGGATTCTAATCACAAAAACAATAATAGGTTCCCGAACCTAAAATTGTGTTTACACCTCATGATAGAACAATTGGAGACACTAAAGGCCCTCTTTATATCACTATGAAAATAATGGGAAATCCTATGGATGGAACCCTTATTGATCCTAATTGCATGACTAATGTAGCAATAGAAGAGTTCTTCTATTCACATGGATTGATGCAAGGATTTTATGACCCTTTGGATATGATGATTAAGATACATAAGGCAACCTTTATAAACACTTCTGGGAAAATATCTTTATTGGTCACTATATTTGAAAAATCTATAGAACAATTGTTTGATGTTGTCCCTGTTTTGGACCTTTTTCACATAAAATTAGGACATCCATGGTTAAAGGCTATGAAAGTTGTCCCTTCAACAATTCATAACTGTGTAAAATTTCCTTTGAATGGACAAGTGCTTACTATCCCTCGCAATAAGTATAAACCTTTGGTTATAAGACAACGTTTTACACTTGATTACTTTTGGGATATATCTGAGGTGGAACCAAAGCCACGGATAGACTTCAACTTCTTGAGCTATAGAAACTACAAAACAAAATTATTACATCAAGTGGCTGGTCCTTCTATTCAAGAAACAACAAGAGACGAACAACCCGCATTTGAAGATAATCCTAGAGTGAAAGGAAATGGACCCTCTGCTAAGGTTGCTCCCCTGCCATCCTTACAAGGATTAGGAGGTATTCGTTGACAACAAAACATTCCACCTAGACAAATGAGATTTGATCCTAGTGCTTCCTCCTCTAAAACATAAAAACTTATGGAAGAGCAAAACACTATCTTACAAGAGATAAGTGGTAAGACAAAAAGAAATAGACAAGCAAGAGAAAGGAGGAGGGGACAACAAGCTTATGCCCAACTAATTGCATCTCAACAAGAAAACATCTCACCTAACATTGAATCAAACCAAGAAGATCTTAAGAATGGACAAATTGAAGACAAGAATAAGCATTGGGCTATAGTACCTTATGTCCCACTTTTCTCTAACATTCAGGAGTGGGAAGATGATAATGATTTGCTCGATGACAACCTTTAGTAAGGTTGTCCCTATAGGTAAGTATTTCTAACCCTTTATCTCTCGTGATGTGTTTCCCTCGTAATGTGTTATGTGTTGTTCAGGCCTCCTAGGATGACCCTTGATTCTCTTATAAGGTCTAGGATACTAGGAGACCACCTTTGTTGTGACCCTTCTTCTATTTGTATCATCATTCTTCTATATTGTTTCTCCTCTATTTTCACTGTTGTGTGTTGCGTTTTATGGACATAGCGTTGTGGTTGGTGACTTGGGGGCACCCTCCTAGGTGACTGTCCCTAAGGCACTTGTTTCCCCTCTCTTGATTTATTATTTCCCTTCCTTTAGTATTTCTATCTAGTGGGCGAATAACAAAAAACATTTTGTACTAATGTGGACCTAGTGTCCCTTTAGAGAGAAATCAAAAATTGGACTTAGTTCCTACATGACGATGGAGTTGATATATATTATCTAACACTTGGCTAGTAGAATCACTTCATGTGATCTTGATGTTGTCTTATCACACTTACAAACCATAACAATACTACTACTTTATGAACTTTGTTTATCTTTGAATCTCACCTTGGTTACACTCAGTTTTGAGATTTCTGTGATATAGCCCCACGGTTATACTCAGCCTCTAAATCCATAGTATAACCTCAGCTCTTTGTGTGAATGATCATATACATTGTTGTTTATCATGATCATATGGATGCTAACACTTTTCTTCCAGGAATGTGTTTGTCAAAACATTTGGCAATCGTAAAGTACATGTCACCCATGTCACCTCCAGGGGGCATGGGCTTTGCGAGAGTCCATAGTTGATATATATTATCCAACGCTTGGCTAGTAGAATCACTCTGTGCGATCTTGATGTTGTCTTATTGAACTTACAAACCATAACAATACTACTACTCCGTGCACTTTGTTTATCTCTGAATCTTGAGGCCTTTGTTACACTCGATTTTGAGATTTCTACGGTGTAGCCCCATGGTTATACTCAGCCTCTGAATCTGTAGTATAACCTCAACTCTTTGTGTGAATGATCATATGCATTATTGTTAATCATGATTATATGGCTGCTAACACTTTTCTTCCAGGAATGTGTTTGTGGAAACATTTGGTGATCGTAAAGTACATGTCACCTTCGAGAGGCATGGGCTTTGTGAGAGTCCATGTTCCCTTGTGTGTTTTCTTCCTACCTTAACATGCTTGATATAGGTACCTAATATTAACCATCTTAAAGTGGGGCATATATAAGGTACGCTGTTTGGTTTAGATGCTAATAAAGTGTGCTTATTCTCAAGTACAGTCTTAAAGACTGGTGGCGATGAGTCCCTCCTACACTCTGAGATTTGTTTAAAATCTATTGCAATCATTTAAACCCTCTGTGGACATGGGATATTGCATATATACTTTTTATCTTAAGCCCTCTGTAGAGGTAGGGATAGTGTATTTCTCATGGAGAGTACACAACCTTTCATTTTCAAAAAGTCCTCTGCAGACACAGGGAGCAGTTTTGTGACTAACTCAACCCTTAAGTGTGCCTTCAGTGATTGTTGTGGCGAAGCCCAATCATTGGTATATGCCTGTAATGTACCTGAGATGGTGATGAATCTATAAATAGGAACACTTGATCACTTGTTTGTCATGTTTTCTTTGTGTCTTCCAAGTGTGTGTGTATTATGTGTTTGTTCCCAAGCATAGTCTTAAAGACCGATAGCGATGAGTCCCTCCTATGCTTTGGGATTTGTATGATGTGCTTGATTTGTTTTCTGTGTCTATTGCCCCATATCCAGTCTTAAAGATCAATGGCAATGAGTCCCTCCTACATTATGGGTGGTGTGTTTACTTTCCTTGTACTTGCATATGCTTTTCATATATATGAAAATGAAAAGAAAAAGAAAATCATCATTGTTTTCACTGCATTCACTATATTCTTTGTGCTTTGTGTGTCTTCAATGATGTCTTCTCCATGTTTTCCATGACTGTAACTATCTTCTCCATGTTGTGTGTGCCTATTACTATCTTCTTTGTGATTGGTGTGTCTTCTCTATGCTTGGCATGTTTGTTGTGTTTGTTGATTGTTTGTTGACTGTACTTTAATGCATGTATTGGACTCAAGTTTATACATACATTAAAATGGGGGCTAAGTGTTACATCAAAAAATGCCCCCTTGGGGGCTTTTCCCTCTTAAGGTTTAGCTCCCAGGTCCTTTAGAATGCATTTAGAGCATCTTGCATGATTTTGATGACTCCCGATGAGAAAACCCTAAAGTATCATGGCAAATAGGACTCAGGGGATGCACTTAACATATATCCTTCCTAAAATAGGGGGGAGGACTTGGGCGCCTACGCCCTACTTCTACCCTATTTTAGGTCAGGACCAATTTCAAAGTGTCGATTTATAACCGTTATTTAGGTCCTATGCTGACACGGTAAGTTTGAATTATGAAATTCTTAGCAGGAAATTTGTAGTTACATATATAAGCATGATTAGGTTATCATTTGCAAACTAGATGGACATTTTGATTGACAAGATTATGTTAAGGTGATTGAAGGCATTCATTGTGTTTTGCAGAGAAGAATTTGTGTTATTCCTGCATTTGTATTTGCAGATTTAGCATCCATCTCCTCATGGCATGAAGAGCATCTTCCTTCCATGAGATCTTCAGTACAATGTGATATCAATTGTGTTTTCAATCATTTATTATTTGTATTATGCATCTATCCCATAGTGATACACACTCTTTATCTGACAATAGTGTTCAGAAGACTTGAATATCTCTCTGAGGCTTAACTGAGGCAAGCCTCTGAACACCACAACTGCCAACCCATTTTTTTGTGATTACAGATTACAAGTTGCAGAAGTGGAAAAAATGGAGTTGTAGGAGAGTAGTGCAGATTGTCAGAATTGTAGGTTAGAGAAGAAGATAAGGAACTAGACTTGGGTGCCTTCTCATTAGTCCTCTGGATCTCATAATAGGAAAATCTTCAAAACAACCAGAATAGGTTGCAAACAAGGTTTCCAGATCTCAACAAAAACTATAGAACTAGACAAGGACGCCCACTCATTAGTCCCTTCCTTTTCCATTTTCCAAGCTTTGAAATCTGGTACGCATTTGATTGTCATTTGATGGTGCAGTCACAGTAGTAGGGTTCACAGAATGAACTGTTCGGACAATGCAGCAAGAGTAAACACAATGGAACAACTCAAAGAAATAAAGCAAATGCATATTCAATCATTCAATATATCATAGAATTCAAATAGAGATCGACTGGTAACATGCGGGCTTACAATTAGGGCTCACAGGCCTGATTACATACATGCACAAGATAAAGCTTTGAAGCCCCTTTGCACAAAATCTAAACTATCAATTATCACTATGTGAACTACTTGATAACTACTTTCCTAAGGATCTATAAATTATGACATAGAACTCTTGATCATAAACTGCATATATTCTCCTTGCATCATTCAACTTCTAACTAAAATATGCTACAGGTCTACCTTCTTGACTTAACACTGCTCCAATTGCATTTCCACTTGCATCACAATCAACTTGAAATACCTTATTGAAATTTGGTAATGCCAACACAAGTTGCTCTGTCACTTTTTGCTTCAATAACTCAAAACTTTTATCTACTCTAGATGTCCACTTGAAATCCTTTCTATCACCTCTCATTGTCTTTGTCATAGGGTTACAAATTGGAATGAAATTTCTGATGAACTTCCAGTAGAAACTAGCCAATCCATGAAATGATCTAACTTCTCCAATGCTCTCTAGTGTAGGCCATTTAATTATTGCTTTCATTTTCTTAGGGTCTATCTTCAATCATTCCGTAGAAATCAGAAATCCCAAATATACCAACTCTTCCTTCATGAAACTACACTTCTTGGTGTTTATCGGCAATTTCTCTTCCCTCAACCTCTGCAAAACTTGTCTAATATGCCACAAATGTTCCTCTTTTGTCTTACTAAAAATCAGAATATCATCGAAGTACACAATAACAAACTTACCCAAGAATTTCTTCAAGACTTCATTCATCAATCTCATGAAAGTATTCGGTGCATTTGTCAATCCAAAAGGCATCACTAACCACTCATACAATCCTTCATTTTTCTTAACAGCAGTCTTCCATTCATCACCTTCTCTAATTCTGATCTAATAGTATCCACTCTTCAAGTCTATCTTTGTGAAATATTTTGCTCCACTCAAGCAATCCATGATATCATCCATTCTAGGTAAAGGAAACCTATACTTAACTGTGATATTGTTTATTGCTCTAGAATCAATACACATTCTCCATTCTCCATCTTTCTTAGGTGCTAACACTACAGGTACTACACAAGGACTCAAGCTTTCTCTAATCAAACCTTTCCTCAACAACTCTTGCATCTATCTATTCAGTTCTTGATTCTCTGCCGATGTCATCTGGTGTGCTGCTTTGTTAGGCAAACTTGCTCCAGGAATAAGATCCATGTGATGATTGATACTCCTTCTAGGTGGCAATCCATCCAGTACATTATCTGATATGATGTCTTCATACTCTATCAATAATTCCTTTATCTCCTCTGGTTGTGTCTCTTTAGTTTCTCTCTTCAATGTTTTAGGATTCTTAGGAATCGGAGCATAACATATATTCTCATGTCTCAAACCATCCAGAAATTTTCTTCCATCTACCAAATAGATTCTAGAATTACCACATACTTCACTCTTAGGTTCATCTTCTAAAGGAATCAAAGTAATTCTCTTTCCATTTTCTGTTATAGTATATGTATTTTTTCTCCCTTCATGAATAGCTTTTCTATCATACTGCTAAGGTCTACCCAACAAGATATGACAAACATCCATAGGCATAATATCACACAAGACTTCATCATGATAAGATCCAATATGAAATTTCACCAAACATTGTGTTGGGACCTGAAATTTACATACCAATTTTTGCAAAAATTTTAGGTCCCCATAATGAAAAAGTCAGCTCCAACACTCAGAAATGCACCTGCACAATATGCTCAAGTGGCCTACTTAGAAGCATTATAATTCGGAGCCAATTCGTCTTCATGCAAAATCACTTTACAAACATGTTTGTTTGCCATATGTAAGTGAGTACACCTGATTTTAGCTTCCTACGATCAATTTTGACTAGGTTTTGAAGAACCAAGTTGGAGGATTCTAGTAAGGTTTGCTGTTTGCACATTGTGAAATCTGCTTCGGAGGTCAACTTTGAAGGCAAATATTTCGTAGCTGGATGATGATCATGATGAACTAATCAATGTTCCAAATTCCCCCTATGATATTGTCCTCCCATGTCCGGTTTGAAGGCTCCAGCACATCGTTTGCTATTTTTTCAAAATCAAAAGGAAATGCCTTCAGCCCTGATTTCACAGTTTCACCTCCAAAGAGGTCAACTTTGGCCCTAAATATTTTGTGATCAGAGATGATTGGTAAAAAAATCTCTTGCATAGGTACTCATCAAGCCTAAATGAACTAAACTCTCCAGTTATAACTTCCCAAGAAGAGATTTAATGGTCTTTTAAAATTGCAAGTTGGTGAGCTCGAATCAGGTTTTGATAGGTGCAGTTTTCAAGTGGTTCACTTTGGAACCTAATATCTAGCAATTGGGTCATATTCATGAAAAACCAATTGGTGTCTCGAATTCTTCCCATATTAATGTGCCTTCATGCCAATTCTCAAAATCCCAGCACTTCGTTTGATATTTTTTCAAAATCAAATCCAAATGGGTTTTACACAATTTTGTGACTGCGTTCTCAGGCAGCTTCAAAGAGGTCGACTTTGGCACCTGATATTTTGCGAAGGAAGAGGAATGATGAAAAATCCTTTTGCACACATGTTCATTTAAGCTAAATGACCTAATCTCCAGGGTAGTAGCTCCTCAAAATCAGCTTTGATATTTTTTCAAAGAGGCAAGTTGGCAAGTTTCAGATGAGTTTAAACAGGCATAAAAATATGTTGAGTGAGCTACTTTGATTACGAGCAGCTTTTAATCCTAATAACTTCATGCAAAACTGTTTGTTGCATTGAATTCTCGGGTCAACAATCTACAAGTTTGTGCATTTTCATAGCTTTGGGAGAAGTTTTGATCAGTTTTCCAGATTGATTTCGAAGGCTACTTGGCCTATTTTGCTCACAGTGTAAGATACCTGAAGGTGGATTCTAATGATGGCCCATTTCAAATCTTCACTCTAGAAGCATGTTAAGGTAGTCCAAAGTCAATTCAAGAGAAAAACTTGCTTGAAAACAAAAAAAATTAGCTGGGCCCATAGGAGACCGACATGCTTCACACAAATAAGGCCAAGAAAAGTCTCGAATCTTGAATATGTTGGAACCAGTGAGATGGGACCACTTTCAAAAGGGACAGTGATCCTATTGATGTTAGATTGAGAGATTCAACAAATTGGGAACTATCAAGTGTTATTGGCATCAAGTGAACATTCCAACCCTTTTCCTTGGTCTCTTCTCTATGATTGATGCAATCCCCAATGGGTCATGGGTTGATATCTGCTAGAAAGATTGAGTGGAATACTCATTAACAATAATCAGAGCAGATGAATTAAACAGGCTCATAGCAGATACCGGAGGATTAGGAGATATGGTAGGTACTCTACCAAATGTTTTAACTTGATGCAGAACACCTTGAAGGGAAACACAGTCTCATGATCACAAGATATGAACAAAATGATTTTGTTGAAAAGCATACAAAAAATTTTCAAGCGAATGCGATCGCCATATATCATAGTTCAAAATGCTCCGGTGAACATGTATGCAAGTTGCAGAAGGCGAAGGGCAATGAAATGATTGACAAAATGCCATAAAAAAATGTGGTCTCATGGAATTCAATGATCATAGGATATGTAAGCAAGTGCAATCAGTGAATAAAACCGAGCCTATTTAAATGTACAACACAAGAGATATCCTAATAGAAGAGTTGAGCATTAGTCATTGTGCAGAGTAGCTGAGGTAAGAAGTATCAGACGTTGAAGATAAAGTTGAATTGTTTTTTGCCAAGGCATGAAACTAGACTCTACTACCTATTGCCAATGTCCTCTGAGCCATGTCAAAATGAGGACTTTGGAGTAGGCATGTATACGAAATGTGGAACCTTGTTCAATGCACTTGAACTATTTGATAGATGTTTCATTAAGTGCAACCGTCTTGGCTCACAAGATGTTCACGAAATGGATTTATTGAAAATGCACCAGAAACTCTCAAGCAAATGCATATGGCAGATGTAAAACCAGAAGCAATAACCCTCGCTAGAATCCTCGCTACCTATGCTAAAACCAACAAAACCTAGACAAAACCCTAAATATCGGCAAGATGATAGTTATCGGAGTGAACAATTTCCTAATTTTCGATAGCTCGATAAAGGAATAAACTAGGCAGAAAAATACATCGGCAGAAGAAAATGAATCAAAGCAAAAATTATAAATCATACCGATTTTATGTGTCACACCGATGGAATAATCAATACTTATATTTGAGAGGTGATAAAAAACTCACTAAAGTCACTACACCAATAAAAAGTCATCGGTAGGACCAAGCAAATCGGAGCAAAATTTTTAAATCACATTGATTTTATGCCTCATATCGATGGATACTCTTTTGGAGAGAATATGTTGGAGTCCCGACATAAGGAAGACTTTAATCAAAGTGGAGAATTAACTTCACTTAAGGTGAATTATTTTTTTGGAAGAATTAACTCGAGGGGTAATCGTCCAAGGAAAGATTTTTGATATTTTCACCCCGAGATATTGAAGGAATTAAGTAGGTAATTATTTTACCTAAAGAGTATTTTAAAAGAAGATTGCATATGGTGGCCTGTGAAAGTTTTTTCACTCGAAGAATTATAAATTGGAACATTTTATGAGTAAAATCACTTACAAGACTACTGGAAGAATTTAACATTTTGGTAATATTCTTGTGAAGAAATTATTTAATGCTAAATAAAAATTTACTTGATGGTTAAGGCTTGGAGTAAAATCTTACTCATAAGGTAAAGATTTTATTAAATGCCAAGGGAAAAATATTAAAATGAGTTGGCAAGGACAAGATGTTATAAGTGGTACCTTCACGGGAAAACTAAAATATTTTCCACTCGAATGGTTATAAGTTGGACATAATCAATATTCTATTTTCATTCAAAGTGAAGTATTTATCACTGAGGAGGTACTAGCAGGATAATGTTTTACCCAAATTAACATTTCAACAAACAAAGGTGAAAACACACAAAGATATAATTGAGAGATGGAAGTATTGAAGAATATTTTATTTTCATAAAGTATTAAAGAAGTTGAGAAATAATTAATTAAATAGAAAGACACATTGGGTAGATATGTGAAAGGTCACAACCCTAAAAATTACAAGGTATAAAGGAGGAACAACAATCAAGAAATGATGATCATCAGTAGATTAGAAAAAATATCATGATCAGAAGTGGGAGTTAGATAATTGGACAGATTGATCAGTTGCCAAAATAGAACATTATGCTGTATATTGTAAAATCTTTTGAAATTGTATAATGGAGAAGAATGCATAAATTGATGATTTCATATTGGTGTCTATTGTTTGTTGAGCCAAACAATTATTTGGTTGTCTCCACATTGTTATTTCTCTATTATTTGAACTTGAGTTTCCAAGTTGATATTTCAGTTTCATTGAGACACATTTGTTGTTTTTGTGTAATCGAATTAATTGGTTTCTATTAAAGGATTAAAATCCTTTTGATTGATTACAGTAACTTGGAAGTAACATTTGGATTAGTAAGAAGAGCACTATAATTGACAAGATTGCTATACTATCTCCAACTCGATATTGTCTTGTTATTTAAATTGAGGATCTACTCCATTTGTCAATACACACTTGTTGTCATTGTGTGATTCTGTTGATTGGTTCCTTCAAGCAAGGATTCAAAATCCTTTCAATAAGTCATAGTAACCTAGTAAGGATCGAGTGGATCAATAAGTAGAGTCTGTCAGTCACATTCTTGCACATTTATACAAGATATAAACAAACACAAGTGCCAAACAATTAGAATTGTAACCAGTAAGTAAATCATACATCATATACACCTTGACTCCATTAGCCCAATAGAAATAGGCATTGGTCATACCAATTCCACTCTAGGATTACATAAAATCTTATTCAAACAATTACATCTCAAATCTTAGTATTAGGAGTAGAAGTAGTTTGCAAGCTTTTATCTATTCCACACTTTATGCCATTGTAAGTAGATACCTAAATTCATTTGAGTCATACATTCCTTTTATCTACTTCAGCTTTCAAGGTTCACCCGCCTAGGTTTAGCAGAGCCTGAAGTACATGGAGTCATCAACCATCTAGATTAACTCTGTTAGTTGGTTCAAAAATGTTGCAAGTTTGATCATAGAGCTTGGCATCCTCTTAGGGCTTGAAACCTACATTTTTGAGACATAACACATTGTTCACTCACCAGTACCTTATGATCATCTTAAATCCATGCTATCTGATATGGCTTAGGGTGTTTCAATCTTTTTAACTTCAGCTTAGTCACCATCTCCTCTAAAACTAGGTTATCTGAACTACCCCTATCAATCACAACTTTACAACACTTACCTCCATATTTGCATCTAGTTCTGAACAAACTTTTCCTTTGTGGTGGTTCCTCATTTGTCTTTGTTTGAAATAGTGCTCTCCTCATCACCAATGATTCTCCTTTCTCAAGTTTTCCAACAGAATAGGGGTCATCTAGTTCAACAAGCTCTTCTTCAACATAGGCTGCTCTTCCACTATTTTCTGTCCTCTTACTTGTACTACCCTGATTATATTCAAATGCTCTATGTCCTTCACCTCCATACTTGAAACAAGTACCTCTAAATGTTCTCTTGTCAAATCCTCTTCCTTCTCTTTTGTATCCTTCATTCTGGTATGCACTAAGGTTTCCTCTCTGGTAAAAAAATCTATCATCTCCCCAGTAAGCACTGTTATCCTTCCTAACTAGGCTATCAAACTTATTTTTCTCTATAAATGGTCGATCATATCTAGAAAATGTTCTTCCTCTCTAAAATTTACTCCATCTTCCTCTCTATTTCTGATCATGCCTCTTTTTCAACTTCGCTTCAACTTTTAGGGAAAACTGATATGCTTCCTCCAAAGATGTCATCCTTACCAAACTTAATTCTTCTTGAATGTTCATTCTTAGTCCATTGATGTATCTAGCCACCTTCTCCTTACTTGGTTCACTATGTCCTATTCTTATCATCATCTTGTGAAATTCTTCAGTGTATTCCTTCATAGATTTCTCCTTTTGTCTCAGGTTCTGCAATCTCTTTTACAGTTCCAACTCATAGTTAGTAGGTATAAACTGATTCTTTAAGTTTGTCACCATCTAGTCCCACTTTGTAATCTTTTCTTTTCCTCTTCTATTTCTTTCTAACTGAACTTCTTTCCACCATATCATAGCATGTCCTTTCAACTTTGTCTTTGCAAATTTCACCTTCTCTAGATCTTCAATTTCCTCTTACTCGAAATATTCTTCCATTTCATTTATCCAGTCAATCAATTCTTCAGGATTCAAATTACCAGTATAATTCGACACATCAACTCTAGGTCTCTTTCCAATCTTTGAAATAGCTTGCAACATCTTTACCTAATCTAATTCTTCTTCTTCATCACCTTCTAGGGTTTCACCAGTGTGTTCAACAAATTAAAATTCTTCCTCATCATCACTTTCAAAATTAGGTTTCGGTGTTAATCCCCTTTGCCTATCCTCTTCAACAACATCCAATCAGATTCATATTTCTTTCATTATATCCATCAACTCATCTATTCTACCAGCCATTGTTCCAACAACAACAACTCTCCTCGGCGGCATTCTTCCTAGGATCAAGTGTAAGCTACCTCAGGTTCGGCGATCGGGCTACAAGGTGACAGCTGCCTCACAATTAGCAATTGGTTGCAACATAGGTAACCTGCCTCAATTTGATGATCTCTCCATAGCAAGATCTTATGGAATTCCCTCACATACTTTGCTTAATTCACTCCCAAATATTCAAACTTTTTCTCTTATACCACTTGGTGCAGTCACGGTAGGAGGGTTCATAGAATGAACTATCTGAACCGTGCAGCAAGAGTAAACACAATGGAAACAACTCAAAGAAATAAAGAAAATGCATATTTATTCATTCAATATATCATATAATTCAAATAGAGATCGACTGGTAACATGCAGGCTTTCAATTAGGGCTCACAGGCCTGATTACATATATGCGCAAGATAAACCTTTGAAGCCCCTTCGTACAAAATTTGAACTATTAATTATCACTATGTGAACTACTTGATAACTACTTTCCTAAGTATCTATTACATCAATACATATCATTTTCAGACCAATAGATTCCTCTGCGTTGGCCAAGGAAGGTCACAAACTCCAATCAAGAGTTGTAATGTGTTCACAGATAGGTCGAACCTAAATGCATATAAAACTTCCTCAAATGAATGGAACACTGTGCAGACCCTTTGGGAAGGTTGGCCATGAACCAAAGGACATTGAATGATGTGTCATTGAGATCCACAAGTCAAGGAATGATCTGCAAGCCTTCTACTTCAGCTGATTATCAGGAACTATTAGAATGCTCTGCACTAAGAAAATAGTGGATCTTCTGAGAGTGATGTCTTTCTAGTAATTGATCCAAATACTCTGAATTCTTGATATGATATAGATGAATGAATGTATATGCTAAATCTAAATCCTCAAGGTGTGAAATACCAATACCAGACCACAAGTTGAAATTGCTTCTAACTGAACTGCCTGAACTAAACTAAACTGGAAAAGAAACAAACTGAACTGCAAACAAATTGAAATGCAAATGTTTTTGGTTGATGCAAGATTACTCTTGAACTAGGGATGCTCCTATATCATTTGATATCTCTCTGTGCGATCATTTTCTGTAATTTGTCTGTTTGTTCACAAATTCATGTAATTAGGGTTTTGAGCATAATTGGGCTTAATTGAATAACAAAATCACTCAATTCCAATCTTCCCCTATGTTCCAAGCGACAAAAGGTCTATAGTAGGTTCCTCTACTCAGCTGGAAGTCCTTGAATGTTTAGTGGTGAAAGAAGGATTGACATAAACCATTGAAATCAAACCCTAAGCAACATCATCTTCATTTTTCATCCTATATATATACATATATATATATACAAATATATATATATATATACATATATATGTATATATACATGTGTGTGTGTGTGTGTGTGTGTGTCTATATATGTATATATATGTGTGTGTGTGTTAAGGGAAAATTGGATCAACAATGAATAAACAATACTAATCAATATCAAGTTACCCAAAACTTAATGAAAGGGTGAACTAAGAAACTTAATCAAATAAAGCAATGAACAACAAAACAAACCTCCTTAATTCAAAGCTTCCATTGATTGCCTATCACAATCATTCTTGCATGTATGAAATAGGCCCTCAGAGAGTGCACTTCCTTGCTATGCTTCAAGAATGTCAATTGGGAATGGCAGTGATAGTTTATTGTAATGAAGAGGAGCTTCACAACAATGGTAGTAGTGCGTAGTAATGAGTGTGATCACAAGCAATGAAAGAATTGGTGCCAAAGGCACACTGTAATTCAGGCAGAGTAACAATACTTAAAGCTTGGATGAATAGAATAGAAGAAGAAGGTTCAATTTATAGACTTGGGAAAGAAGAGATCAACAGTATAGAAGACTTGAGAAGATCAATGATTGAGAATAGTTGAGGAACGTGCAATGAATAAGAAGAAGACATGTGTCTTGCTTTCTTTTGCATGAGAGGAGTTATCAAGAATAGAAGAGTGAGTTAAAGCATTTAAAAGATTATAACAATCAGTTAAGTGATTTAAAACAAGAAGAATGGATTTGCATGAGAATAAGAAGATATTTTTCTTTATTAAATAGTAGGAATATTTAATTGCATGTGCATAGAGCTTGAATTGTATTTAGAGATAACTCAATTTAGAAGAAAAAACAATTTAAATAAATAATTGATTTATTTAAATTTAGAGAAGATTTTATTGGAAGAAACAATTAAATAATTGGTATTATTTAATTTAGAAGATAAGAAAGCAAATTAAAAAATAAATTTATTTAATTGTTGTGCATGATGTGGAAGAATAAATAAAATGTTTGATTGTATTTTATTTTTGGAGATTTGAGAGGATTCAAATAAATTTGATTTGATTTATTCAAATTTGGAAGAATGATTTGATTTAATTAAATAATTAAGAATTATTTAATTGTTTGGAAGAATTTAATTAAATAAAGGATTTTATTTAATTTGGACTTTAGAAGAGGTAATTAAATATTTTGATATTTAATTAATTTAGAGGAATGTGAATTGAATAAATAATTTTATTTATTTATTTATTGATAGAAGAATAAAGATGGGAATAAATATTAAGAATATTTATTTAGACTAAATCATGTCAATTTTAGCCATATACATTTTGCCCCTCTTTGATGCAATGCAATTTACGGCATTGCTTCAAAGAATAGATTTCTGATAATGATACATGTCTTAGTTTGCCCTTGGTATAGGTTTAACAATGGTAGGATGCCCCCTCAGGAGATTGGACGGGAAGAAGGCAGAAGGCGTGAGACAGACAATCTCACGAAGAAGACGGTGAAGAAAGAGTTGAATGATATGCTATGCAAGATAGAATGATAACACACACAAGCAAGTAAGCAAGTATACACAATGATACAAGAACAAACAAGGTATTGCCCCTGTCGAGCGGTAAACCAATGATATACTGATAATGATATATGATAGTGTTGTCATGGTAGGGAATGATATATTCCAAGACCAACACGGTAGGCATGTTGTCATGGTGGGGAATGACGGATCCCTATAGCAACACGAAGGATAGTGTCTGGTTTCAGGAAATGAAACATGTTGTGAATGATATGCTATGCAAGATAGAATGATAACACACACAAGCAAATAAGCAAGTATACACAAATGATAAAAAAGAACAAACAAGGTATTGCCCCTGTCGAGCGGTGAACTAATGATATACTAATAATTATATATGATAGTGTTGTCATGGTGGGGAATGATATATTCCAAGACCAACACAGCAGGCATGTTGTCATGGTGGGGAATGACGGATCCCTATAGCAACACGAAGGATAGTGTCTAGTTTCAGGAAATGAAACATGTCGTGTAAGATGCGTGTATTGGTCTAATTTTGACAATGTTACATCTTGTATAAGACAATTGATTTATTAACTGATTGAGTTGGTTTACGACTAGACAAGGCTCAAGACCATTGATTGTGATTGGATCATTTGACAAGATTGACTTGACTTGATTGGTATGGATTAAGAATGGACTTGCATTTGGATCATTGCTCAGACTGACAACTAGAACTGTTGACGAGAGATACAACGACAGATAGAAGAATGACTTGATAGAAGAACTCACAAGCTTTTATTTGTATTGATACTCTGCATTTTTTGGATCTTTTATTGCATGAGATACAATATGGATACTTTTGTGGATGTATAATGGATGCGAATGGTGTTTTCTTTTGTCGATGCGAGTGGATGTGAATGGTTTTTGACATCTTGATAGTGCAAGTATTTCGAAGTACTTATTTCATCATTGGGCTTTTTTTTTTGTACTTTTTTTGAATGTTGTAAGTTAATACAAGAATCTAGGTATAATTGAACCAAGATGACCTGAGTATCGCTTACATGGATTTTGATTTAGTGAGTTGATACAAGCATCAAGGTATAATTGAACCGAGATGACCTAAGTATTTCTTGTGTATCAACAAATAAGGATTGCCCCCATTCATGTTAGACCTTGGATGTCCTCAATGATCTTTTGCCGATCATGTCTTTAGACGAGGCTTCACATTACTAAAGTTTAATCCACAAACAACAAACAAACAAAGATAATCATGCCTCCATCATAGCATCTCTAGCTTTTGGCATCCTCGAGTAGCATAGAAAGGCATGATAGGAAAAATCAAGACTCTGTAAGTTAACTTAACCAACACAAAACTTTCAGGGGTGCATTTAAGAAATGGCCTCACCTGCGTGACAATGTAGAGGCAATGTAGTTCATGGACTTGGATGGACCTAATATATGGATCAGATGAGACATGATATGGAATAGACATGGATCAAACAATACATGATATGGAATGAATATGGATCAGATAAGACATGATATGGAACAGATATGAATCAGATATGGAATGGATATGGATCAGATATGGAACATATATGGATTAGATAAGACATAATATGGAACAGATATGGATCAGATAAGAAATGATATGGAATAGATATGGATCAGACAAGACACGATATGGAGTAGATATGGATCAGATATGGAACAGATATGGATCAGATATGGAATAGATATGGATTAGATAAGACATGATATGTTTCAGACAAGACACGATATGGAATATATATGGATCAAACAAGACATGATATGGAATAGATATGGATTAGACAAGACAAGATATGGATCAGACAAGACATGATATGGAATAGATATGGATCAAACAAGACATGATATGGAACAGATATGGATTAGACAAGACACGATATGGAATAGATATGGACCAGATGATACTAATGACAAGGAGACACCATGGATAGGTAGATGAATGGGTGATAGAGAATGGAACGGGTAGGTATGAGGATGGGCAATAGTGGATAGAAGGAAACAAGGATGTGATCTCCAAGGACCATGTCGCATAACAATAACATGCCCCATAGTAAGTAGAGTACTTAGGATATTTCATGGTAATGCTTATGACGACAGGAGGATAAGAGGATACTGAAGGATTTGCATGGATGGGAGGGATAAGACATATCAAGAGCCATCTAAAAAATTTGTCAACATTGTGCCCCCAATCTTTATCAAGACCAAAGAAATAGAGGAAAGGAAGATTAGGATGGATAGACTAGATAGTATAGGTAGGATAAGATAGGAAATGGTATGGAAGGAAACTGATAGGAGGAGAGTGATATGCCGATGAGACAAGACGCCCCAAGTGTAGGTGACATAGAAGATCAACTTACACATGATGCCTATTTGCCAGGTTTTCATCATGGTACTTATCCAAGGCGCCTATTTTCTAGATTTTCACCATTGGATGAAGGGATTTTTCTTTACTTTTTTCTTTTTGAATATTTGGATAGGATAGGTAGAATGGATAAGAGACTCAAGTATCTTGTTCCTTGAAAGGTGATAGTACTGCTAGATGGATGCTGTCACATGGACAAGGTCAAGTGTTCTCACAGATGTTGGTAGGGGATTGCATGAAAGTGAGATGGATAAAGTAGATATTGGATTATGAAGGGTGTGATAGTGGATGATGATGTAGAGTACGGAGGACTTTATGCAAGGATGGATGAAAAGTCTATGAAAAAGCATGGACCATAGGAATAGGATGAGGAAGATATGTAGGATAATAGTGGAAGGAAGGGGAGATGGAGGTATATGGAAATGTTGTGGGATGGAAGGGAATCATGACCAATGGTTGCACATACCATGATAAACATTGAAGCTGGTGATGGGAAAGTAGTGTAAGAAGCAACAGAGACTTTTTATTGTGGATGAATGACTTAGGAATGTAGGGATCCACATAAACTGAGTATTTTGCTGATTTTTCCTTGTCATGTGGGATGGAAGAATTTGAGACTTTTGGATGGAATGGGAGAAAGTGGATGGTTGAGATTCTTGAGAGGTAGATGCCTCATGTAACTTGAGGGCTTTTTTCTTAGGTACCCAAACTATTTTGTTTTTAGATAGTACTTGTGAAGGTATGGGTTTGGGTGTATGTAACTTTTGTGTAGCTTTTGGAGTAATCATTTGTTGGATGCGGACCCACACCTTTTTCAGCTTGGCGTATAGGTGTGTGGGTTTATGCAACTCTTGAGAAGGATGTTTCTTTGATTCTTGGTTTTTGTATCCTAGGTCATGAGGATTCTTAAGATTTTTGACTTTATAGGAAGAGGCATCTGAATTTTTTCTATGAAATTCCCTTGGGATAGTGGAAGTGAGGTTTGTGGAAGCCCTTTGTTTAGACAACACGTGCATTGGTTGGTCATGATTGGGATTGTTAGAAGATTAATAGATGGGTGAATAAGGTGTTGGAGGAAGTGGTTGTAAAATTCATGGAGGGATGTTAGGAGTTGGAAGTAGCGGAGGTAGATTGGATGGTGGAATGTGTATGGTCACATGCTTTTGACGATTATAGGATGATGGATGTGGAATGGCGACATATGTTTTGGGGATATGATAGGGTTTGTGATGGAAAATCATGGACTTTGGAGGAGTGGATGAAGTACCAACATATCAATATTGTTAACCTTGGGTTGTGTATCCAAGGCCATATGAAGGAGGAGGAACATTGACATGGACGGGCTCCAAAATACCTTTTTTGTGAAGGCCTAAGCCTTTACTTTGATAGTTCATATGTTGGAGTATGCATTGGACAGCAGGATTATGTGTAGGTGGAACACTAGACACAAGTTCCTTATTGGATGAAGAAGGTGGGATAGAGTGGTGCAGGAGCACCTACCTGACAGCTGGCCTCCAGGAGGTAGTTAGTTTGTTATAGGTCTGGTTAATGTTTCCAAGAAGGTCTTATAAGACCAATGCATGTAATAAGGTCATGTTGACCATACTTTACTATTTTTAGGTAGGTTGTTAGGATAGCTGTTATGCTGTATGTTCAGTTGGATCCTCCCAGCTGCTTGGAAGCTCCCAGCCGCTGGGAATCGAGTGGTAGTACTCGCAGGAGATCCTATTTATGCATTAGGATCGGTTGGTTTTAGGCAGTATTGCAGATCATCGATCAGACTTTGCTGAGAGTGAGATAGAGAGGGAGAGACTGAGTATTGTATTGCATCTTTTGAAATCAATAAAGAGATCCTGTTTGTGTCCATTCTCTGTTTTGAATTCCATTGTGTAATCAAGTTGCTGTTCTGGTGGTTGCATGGATTCGCTGATCCATTCCACCGGTTGATTCGTCGAATCGGTGGAATGGCTATGTACGATAGTTTAGGATTTAGTTTGCATTTTCTATTTGTTCACATGTATGTTTGCAGGATCGCAATCAAGAAGTGTTGAGAACCCTAGCATGGGTATGTGCTAGGTCGTGCTGGTTGTTAGAGTCTGGAAGATCATCCAGGAAGCAGATCGGGTCACCTCAGGAGGTTCGGCGGATTGAAAATTCGCTAAGGTTGGGAAATCCATCACAACGGCATCATCAGGATATTTCTGTGTATATCCTGCAGTTACTTCAGGCTTCATCCGAGTAGATGGAGGTGAGCATGATGCAATCATTTGCATAAGGTGAATGCGTTTCGGGGTGATCATCATCAGGTGTTGCCGAGGAAGAGTATATCGGCATAAGGTAGAAGATCAGGTTGATAAAACCATCGCGGGCTGATAATGTTAAGTTTGGCCGACAGCAGGATATTGGAGGAGCTGCATATGATGTCATCGTCATCAGGATAATCGTCATCAGGACATTCTGAAATATCACCTGATAAAGGTTTATCCTGCTGACCATAAGTGTTTTGGTATCGGCATAAGGCATTGAGAAGTTAAGTGGATCGGGAGGAGGATATTTGGAAGAATATTTGTCATCAGTATAAAATTGAGTATCATCATCAGGATGTTTCAATATGACCGGATAAGTCATATCCTGATGCTGTTGTTTAAGTAGTCGGATATCGGGGTGACGTAAGCATCGAAGGAAAGGTGCATGAAGTGTCGTCATCAGGATATATGGAGGGAACCGGATATTTTATATCCTGCTGATGAACATGATGTTGAACATCATGATGCTGCAGATAGAGGTTGGCGGTAAGATGAACAGTGAACATCAGGAGGATGTTTGTGCTTGCCGAATATGATGATGCTGCTGACAGATGAAGGGTCGAAGGTTTGTCTACAGGAGGATATCGGTCGGCAGAGAAAATATGATGATGCTGACAGTGTTAAGGGAAATATGATGATGATGATGAAGGGTTGTAGACATACATGCTGTATGTCAAGGTTTTAGTGTGGATGCCTCTGCATCATAGTGGTATCAGAGCTCAGCAAAAGGTCTGGGCTGTTGTGTGTTGATTCTGTCACCGAAAGGACAGAAGTAGAGGAGTGAGAGGTTGACAAAATGTCTCCGAAAGGTAATGGTACTGCAAGGGAATTGCAGGAGATGAAGGAAAAACATGCCAGAGAGATGAGGAAGATGAAGGAGCTTGCTGAAGCACTTCAAGCCAGGCTTGTAGCCTTGGAGAAGAACAAAAAGAGGGAAGTGGAAGACAGTGAGTCTAAAGAAGATGAAGATACTGTTGAAGAGTATGAAGAGGTAGCTGAAGATCTGGATGCTGAAGACCAGAGATTTGCAAAACTGTTAAAGGCAGTGCAGAGTGATAAACCTAAAGTAAAGGTTGATGTTTCCAAGTATAATGGAAGTTTGAATGAAGATGAGTTACTGGATTGGATTGCTGCACTTGATAATCACTTTGAATGTGAAGATGTTGCTGAGGATCAGAAGGTAAAGATTGCAAAGACCAAGTTAGGAGGTCATGCTTTGGTATGGTGGGATTATGTACAATCCAAGAGAAGGAAACAAGGAAGGTCAAAGATCACTTCATGGGATAAAATGGTAGCAAGGATAAAAGGTAAATTCTTGCCCAAGGATTATGAAATTCAGATGTTTAAGAAGCTGCAATTTTTAAGGCAGAAGGAAATGGATGTGAAGGCATATACTGAGGAGTTTTATAAGTTGAGTATGAGATCTGGTCATCATGAGAATGAGGTAGAAAAGGTGGCTAGGTACTTGGCTGGTTTGAGATTGAACATACAGGATGAGTTAGTTTTAGCTAACCCTAAGAATGTAGAGGATTGTTACCAAATGGCAATCAGGATTGAAGAAAAAATGAATAGGAGACAAGATAAGTCCATGAGAGGAAGAGGCAGCAATATGAGGGGAAGAGGATTAGCCCCTACAACAAGGCAAACCAATGAGGGTCAAGAAGACACTGGTAAAGGACAGGGACAGTCTGATTTTAGAGGTGGATGGAAAGGTAATAGAGGCAGATTTGGAGGTGGTAGAGGTTCTACTACATTTTCAGGAAAGTGTTACACCTGTGGTGAGTTTGGTCATCCATTTTTCAAATGTCCAGAAAGCAAAGGTTCATCATCCAGAAATGATAGAACGAATGACAAGAGAGTACAACTTGTGCAAGAAGAGAAAGTAGAGCAAAGTGTGCAAAGTTTAAGCACTTATCAAGATAGAGTTCCTGACAATTATGGGTATCCTGAGGAGGGAGAAGCATTGATGCTTAGGAGAACTAGTTTGCAGGCATCAAAGGATATGATGCAAAGAAGAGCTCTTTTCAAGACCACATGCAAGAGCAAAGGTAAGGTATGTAAGGTTGTCATTGATACTGGTTCAACAGACAACATGGTATCTCAGGAAATGGTGGATAAACTGAATTTGGAAAGGATTCCACATCAAAACCCTTACAAGGCATCTTGGGTGAGTGATAGTCAATCACTTTTTGTCTATGAACAGGCATATGTGGATTTTCAGATTGGAGCATATCATGATAGAGTTTTGTGTGACATTTTGCCCATGGAATGTTGTCACCTACTGTTGGGTAGACCATGGCAATTTGATAGGAGAATAGTGTATGATGGGTATGCTAATACCTACACCATCAAGAAAGATGGGAAGACTATTATGTTGATGCCAGTGCAGGCAAATGCTGCAGCACAGGGGACAGCCAAAATCATTTTAGTGGGAAAGAAGGAGTTTGTGCATATGCCTATAGCAGCGGGCATAAAGGCAGTTGAGGACACTGCAGGGAAAGGAGTTGTTAAGGACAACAGGTTGAAGAAAGTTTCAGTTGTGACTAACAGAGGTCAGCAGCAGGTTCAGAAATAGGTTTGCAAACAGCAACCAGTTGAGAGGAATGACAAGGATGTTGTCATAGTTGGGACTATTGTTTGTCCTATAAAGGTTGAAAGGAAGACAGAGTTGAACATTGCAGAAGTTCAAGAGGCAGTTCAGACAGAGGTTCTGGTAAAACAACCTGACAAACACAAGGTATGTGAGAGAAGGGCCTACATTAACAGGCATGAGGATTTACTTGCCAGAAAGCAAGTTACAGTTCAGAAGTCTTGGAGCAGCCGAGAGCCAGCAGAGGACAAAGCTAGAACAGGTCAAGACACTGCAAAGGCAAAGTGTAAAGATGGAGGACTTCCACAACCTAACTCATGGGACATGAGTTCTTTTCTATTGGGGAGTATGGTGCAGGAGCACCTACCTGACAGCTAGCCTCCAGGAGGCAGTTAGTTTGTTATAGGTCTGGTTAATGTTTCCAAGAAGGTCTTATAAGACCAATGCATGTAATAAGGTCATGTTGACCATACTTTACTATTTTTAGGTAGGTTGTTAGGACAGCTGTTATGCTGTATGTTCAGTTGGATCCTCCCAGCCGCTTGGAAGCTCCCAGCCGCTGGGAATCGAGTGGTAGTACTCGCAGGAGATCCTATTTATGCATTAGGATCAGTTGGTTTTAGGTAGTATTGCAGATCATCGATCAGACTTTGCTGAGACTGAGATAGAGAGGGAGAGACTGAGTATTGTATTGCATCTTTTGAAATCAATAAAGAGATCTTGTTTGTGTCCATTCTCTGTTTTGAATTCCATTGTGTAATCGAGTTGATGTTCTGGTGGTTGCATGGATTCGCTGATCCATTCCACCGGTTGATTCGTCGAATCGATGGAATGGCTATGTACGATAGTTTAGGATTTAGTTTGCATTTTCTGTTTGTTCACATGTATGTTTGCAGGATCGCAATCAAGAGGTGTTGAGAACCCTAGCATGGGTATGTGCTAGGTCATGCTGGTTGTTAGAGTCTGGAAGATCATCCAGGAAGCAGATCAGGTCACCTCAGGAGGTTCGGTGGATTGAAAATTCGCTAAGGTTGAGAAATCCATCGCAACGGCATCATCTGGATATTTCTGTGTATATCCTGCAGTTACTTCGAGCGTCATCCGAGTAGATGGAGGTGAGCATGATGCAATCGTTTGCATAAGGTGAATGCGTTTCGGGGTGATCATCATCAGGTGTTGCCGAGGAAGAGTATATTGGCATAAGGTAGAAGATCGGGTTGATAAAACCATCACGGGCCGATAATGTTAAGTTTGGCCGACAGCAGGATATTGGAGGAGCTGCATATGACATCATCGTCATTAGGATAATCGTCATTAGGACATTCTAAAATATCACCCAATAAAGGTTTATCCTGCTGACCATAAGTGTTTTGGTATCGGCATAAGGCATTGAGAAGTTAAGTGGATCGGGAGGAGGATATTTGGAAGAATATTCGTCATCAGTATAAAATTGAGTATCATCATCAGGATGTTTCAATATGACCGGATAAGTCATATCCTGATGCTGTTGTTTAAGTAGTCGGATATCGGGGTGACGTAAGCATCAAAGGAAAGGTGCGTGAAGTGTCGTCATCAGAATATATGGAGGGAACCGGATATTTTATATCCTGCTGATGAACATGATGTTGAACATCATGATGCTGCAGATAGAGGTTGGCGGTAAGATGAACAGTGAACATCAGGAGGATGTTTGCGCTTGCCGAATATGATGATGCTGCCGATAGCCGAATATGATGATGCTGCTGACAGATGAAGGGTTGAAGGTTTGTCTGCAGGAGGATATCGGTCGGCAGAGAAAATATGATGATGCTAACAGTGTTAAGGGAAATATGATGATGATGATGAAGGGTTGTAGACATACATGCTGTATGTCAAGGTTTTAGTGTGGATGCCTCTGCATCATAGAGGATAATGGTTGTTGGTGTTCTAAGGAGGAACACTCATGAATGAAGGCAGTAATACCAAGGATATACGGTGGGGGATTTGTAGCATGGTCGATAGTGGATGACGCGGGATTATTATTGGTTTGATCTTCTATGCTTTCTTGGGAGGCAACTGTCTCATCAAAGGAGGAGGAAGTTGTTGGATCTTAGATGGGACTAGATGGGGTTATAAGCTCAAGACCATGGAATGCATAAAGTGGGCTAAGAGGATCATCATGGTCTGCTTGATCATAGATAGGCTCTTGATCATAGATGGGATCTTTATAATATCTTGATCATGGAAAGGATATAGGCCATGGAGAGGTTGGAATCTGATCTCTTGTTCATGTATAGGATCAAGTTGCTCATGGATAGCTTCTTCATCAAAGGTAGTATCTTGATCATAAAAGAGATATAGGTTATGAATGGTTTGAAATTGGATTTCTTGCTCATGTATAGGTATAGGATCATCAAAAAGATAAAGGTTATGCATGGGCCGGATGGGGGTGCTTTGATCTTGACTTAGACAGGGGGTTGATGTTTCCACATGTTCTAAAGTGTGCTCTTGACATAACTCTTGGGTTGTTTGAATGGAAGTGGAGGTAGAAGTTTCTTGGATAGGCTCTTGGTCAACAACATGAAGGTGCGATGGACCTTGACTTTGGTGCATGGTAGGAGGTTCTTCAATATGCTCAAGGGGTTGCGGGTTACATGAAGAGGTTGGAGTAATGGACATGCTTGAAGGTCTTTTGATAAGGTCCAAGACCGGAATTTGGGGACATGGTTGACTCTTTGCTAGTAGCCCTTGGATCACATCATTGGTAGGTGTATGGGTAGAGGAGTGAGGTAATGGATGAGTGGACTTGGAGTTCTCCATGGTAGGATTAGTATGCTTTGGGCCATGTGTTCTAGGAGATGGTGAAGGAGGACTAGTAGATGGATTGGTATACGATTTCCAACTTGAGGTGGTGCTTGCCTTGTCATGAGCATCATTAAGACAGGAAAAGGATGTATGCTTTTGGTGTGAGGTGTAGCTAGTACTGACACATTTAGCTCGTAAGATTGCCATTTCTTGTTGTATCACTTGGAGTTCTTGGGCAATTTCTTTACGATCTTGGGGTGAGAGATCAAAGTTTAATTGTTCTTGCAGGTATTGGAGTTCTTGAGCAATTGCTTCTAATTGGTATGTCATCTCTACAGAAACTAACACAAGACTGAAATGGGTACCTAGAAAACCTAAAATTTTTCTCTGAAAAGATGTGGAAGTACTCACTGCTACGCATGTGTAGAACAGATGCACTACGAAAACTGGTAAATGCACTAGAAGTCAGGATATATGTGCCACAATGGTAAAAAGTAGATGTAATGTAATAGATAGTGAAAGCACTGCAGGTAAGAATAGATGCGCCGTAGGTCGGCCCAAATGCGCAGCAACAAAGGACGGATAAGCTGCTCTAGCTTTTCTTAATATTTTTGCAATTTTCTAGAATTTTTTTATGTTTTTGGTACTTTGGTTGCAAGAAGGTCTTTGTGATTTAATTTTATGAATTTATGGCAAGAAGACACAGCAAACATAAAGAATATTTTTATGGTTTTTTTAATTTTTTGTGATTTTTTGACTCTTTTTAGACTAAAAAGAAAGCAAGTACAACCCTAGGTTTCAAAGGACAGTATAAATCTATATTCTTCCTATCTCTAGGTGAGGCATGTTTGGGAGGTAATAATCGCCCTTCCCTGCACTGGATTATAGAGGTTTTTGGTCTTTCTAAAACAAGGATGAGTATTAAGGCAACCATTCTACATGCGGCAGCACTACTCTCTATTATGGAGTCTCCCAGCCTGCAAGGGTTGTGCCTTGGAGGGTTTTGGGGGAAGTTAGCTATCGGTATAACACAACTGCACTCATTGTTTGAAGCTTTCGCTCCAAACACAATTTATTTATAGTGGCTTGGAAGGGCTTGGCATCTAGCCTGTTACCACTTAGGGTCATTCCTACTTGGATGAACGGTATCCAAGAGCAGGCCCCTCTAAAGAAAAACACATGCAAAAATGATATGTCTGGCATTTTGGTCACCCAAGATAGGGGAGAGCATAGGCCTGGTATCATTCCCAAAACACATAATACAGTTGTTCTTTTCCCCTAGTTAAAATGAGAAAAACTAGATGAACTATCTACTTAGACAAGCACACAACTTCGAAGTGATAACAAGATAGCAATGGTCTAGTTTTAACCAAGATAGCAATGATGAGTTCAATTTTATCCATGTAGCATTGTTAACTTCGAAATGATTATCAATCGAGATAGCAATGGTTCATTTTTAACCAAGATAGCAATGATGAGTTCAATTTTATCCACATAGCACGAGTTGTTAACTTTGAAGTGATGGTCAATCGAGATTGCAATGGTTCAGTTTTAACCAGGATAGCAATGATGAGTTTAATTTTATCCCGATAGCAATGAGTTGTTAACTTTAAAGTGATGGTCAATCAAGATAGTAATGGTTCAGTTTTAACCAAGATAGCAATGATGAGTTCAATTTTATCCTGATAGCAATGAGTTGTTAAATTTGAAAAGATAGCAATACCAATGATTCAATGACATGCAAGATAGCAATGATTCAATTACCACTTTCCTAGTTAAAACTACGTGAGATTTGCATGAGCATCCGTTTTACTTTCTTTTTACAAATCGAAGTGTGAGCTAACAAGTGCAATTATATGAATCTAAACCAATACCTAGCCTACAAAAATAGATCAAGAGAGTTCTTGCAAAAGCGTCAACATGAGCAAAAATATTCCAAAAAAAAACTCTAAAATCACTGACTACAACAAATGCGCCGCTTCAGAGATTGAATGTGCATAAATAGTCAACAGAAGCACCATAATACATATATGCTGAAATAGTGATTAAAAGAACTAGAATATAGTGTATATGTGCTGAAGTAGCAAACACACCATTTCATATGGTAAAAGTGTTGTAACAGAGTATATATGCGCTATAGTAACGAAAGTGCCATGACAAATAATAGATGCGCAAAAAAAAGAGTATATGCGCTGCAGAAATGTATGGACCGTGATAGGTAACAGATGTGTGTTAGGAAGTGACAGATGCACTATTTCCTCATGTGTACTACTTTCTAAAACACAAAAACTCAGTCTTTGGGTTAAATTTGGGGCTAGGCCCCACGGTGGGCACCAAAAATGTTAAGGGAAAATTGGATCAACAATGAATAAACAATAATAATCAATATCAAGTTACCCAAAACTCAATGAAATGGTGAACTAAGAAAATTAATCAAATAAAGCAATGAACAACAAAGCAAACCTCCTTAATTTGAAGCTTCTATTGATTGCCTATCACAATCATTCTTGCATGTATGAAATAGGCCCTCAGAGAGTGCACTTGCTTGCTATGCTTCAAGAATGTCAATTGGGAATGGCAGTGATAGTTTATTGTAATGAACAAGAGCTTCACAACAATGGTAGTAGTGTGTAGTAATGAGTGTGATCACAAGCAATGAAGGAATTGGTGCCAAAAGGCACACTGTAATTCAAGCAGAGTAACAATACTTAAGCATGGATGAATAGAATGGAAGAAGAAGGTTCAATTTATAGACTTGGGAAAGAAGAGATCAATGGTATAGAAGACTTGAGAAGATCAACGATTGAGAATAGTTGAGGATTGTGCAACGAATCAGAAGAAGACATGTGTCTTGCTTTCTTTTGTGTGAGAGGAGTTATCAAGAATAGAAGAGTGAGTTAAAGCATTTAAAAGAATATAATAATCAGTTAAGTGATTTAAAACAAGAAAATGGATTTGCATGAGAATAAGAAAATATTTTTCTTTATTAAATATTAGGAATATTTAATTGCATGTGCACAAAGCTTGAATTATATTTAGAGATAACTCAATTTAGAAGAAAAAACAATTTAAATAAATAATTGATTTATTTAAATTTAGAGAAGATTTTATTGGAAGAAACAATTAAATAATTGGTATTATTTAATTTAGAAGATAAGAAAGCAAATTAAATAAATAAACTTATTTAATTGTTGTGCATGATTTGGAAGAATAAATAAAATGTTTGATTGTATTTTATTTTTGGAGATTTGAGAGGATTCAAATAAATTTGATTTGATTTAATTAAATAATTAAGTATTATTTAATTGTTTAGAAGAATTTAATTAAATAAAGGATTTTATTTAATTTTGACTTTAGAAGAGATAATTAAATATTTTGATATTTAAATAATTTAGAGGAATGTGAATCGAATAAATAAATTTGTTTATTTATTTATTGATAGAAGAATAAAGATGAGAATAAATATTAAGAATATTTATTTAGACTGAATTGTGTCAATTTTAGGCATATACAATGTATATACATACATATATATATATATATATACACATATATATGTATATACATATACATATATACATATATATATGTATACAGGCAAGCACAGAACTTCGAAGTGATAACAAGATAGCAATGATGAGTTCAATTTTATCCATGTAGCATTGTTAACTTTGAAATGATTATCAATCGAGATAGCAATGGTTCATTTTTAACTAAGATAGCAATGATGAGTTCAATTTTATCCACATAGCACGAGTTGTTAACTTTGAAGTGATGGTCAATCGAGATTGCAATGGTTCAGTTTTAACCAAGATAGCAATGATGAGTTTAATTTTATCCCGATAGCAATGAGTTGTTAACTTTGAAGTGATGGTCAATCAAGATAGTAATGGTTCAGTTTTAACCAAGATAGCAATGATGAGTTCAATTTTATCCTGATAGCAATGAGTTGTTAAATTTGAAAAGATAGCAATAGCAATGATTCAATGACATGCAAGATAGCAATGATTCAATTACCACTTTCCTAGTTAAAACTACGTGAGATTTGCATGAGCATCCATTTTACTTTCTTTTTACAAATCAAAGTGTGAGCTAACAAGTGCAATTATATGAATATAAACCAATACCTAGCCTACAAAAATAGATCAAGAGAGTTCTTGCAAAAGACGTCAACATGAGCAAAAATATTCCAAAAAAAACTCTAAAATCACTGACTACAACAAATGCGCCGCTTCAGAGATTGAATGCGCATAAATAGTCAACAGAAAAAACCATAATAAATATATGCTGAAATAGTGATTAAAAGAACTAGAATATAGTGTATATGTGCTGAAGTAGCAAATGCACCATTTCATATGGTAAAAGTGTTGTAACAGAGTATATATGCGCTGTAGTAACAAAAGTGCTGTGACAAATAATAGATGCGCAAAAAAAAGAGTATATGCACTGCAGAAATGTATGCACCGTGATAGGTAACAGATGTGTGTTAGGAAGTGACAAATGAACTATTTCCTCATGTGTACGACTTTCTAAAACACAAAAACTCAGTTTTTGGGTTAAATTTGGGGCTAGGCCCCATGGTGGGCACCAAAAATGTTAAGGGAAAATTGGATCAACAATAAATAAACAATAATAATCAATATCAAGTTACCCAAAACTCAATGAAATGGTGAACTAAGAAAATTAATCAAATAAAGCAATGAACAACAAAGCAAACTTCCTTAATTTGAAGCTTCCATTGATTGCCTATCACAATCATTCTTGCATGTATGAAATAGGCCCTCAGAGAGTGCACTTGCTTGCTATGCTTCAAGAATGTCAATCGAGAATGGCAGTGATAGTTTATTGTAATGAAGAGGAGCTTCACAACAATGGTAGTAGTGTGTAGTAATGAGTGTGATCACAAGCAATGAAGGAATTGGTGCCAAAAGGCGCGCTGTAATTCAAGCAGAGTAACAATACTTAAGCTTGGATGAATAGAATGGAAGAAGAAGGTTCAATTTATAGACTTGGGAAAGAAGAGATCAATGGTATAGAAGACTTGAGAAGATCAACGATTGAGAATAGTTGAGGATTGTGCAACGAATAAGAAGAAGACATGTGTCTTGCTTTCTTTTGCATGAGGAGTTATCAAGAATAGAAGAGTGAGTTAAAGCATTTAAAAGAATATAATAATCAGTTAAGTGATTTAAAAGAAGAAAAATGGATTTGCATGAGAATAAGAAGATATTTTGCTTTATTAAATATTAGGAATATTTAATTGCATGTGCACAAAGCTTGAATTATATTTAGAGATAACTCAATTTAGAAGAAAAAACAATTTAAATAAATAATTGATTTATTTAAATTTAGAGAAGATTTTATTGGAAGAAACAATTAAATAATTGGTATTATTTAATTTAGAAGATAAGAAAGCAAATTAAATAAATAAACTTATTTAATTGTTGTGCATGATTTGGAAGAATAAATAAAATGTTTGATTGTATTTTATTTTTAGAGATTTGAGAGGATTCAAATAAATTTGATTTGATTTAATTAAATAATTAAGTATTATTTAATTGTTTGGAAGAATTTAATTAAATAAAGGATTTTATTTAATTTTGACTTTAGAAGAGGTAATTAAATATTTTGATATTTAATTAATTTAGAGGAATGTGAATCAAATAAATAAATTTGTTTATTTATTTATTGATAGAAGAATAAAGATGAGAATAAATATTAAGAATATTTATTTAGATTGAATTGTGTCAATTTTAGGCATATACAATGTATATACATACATATATATATACACACATATATATGTATATACATATACATATATACATATATATATATATATATATGTATATATGTATATACATATATACACATATATACATATATGTGTATATATATATATGTGTGTGTATATGTATATACATATATGTATACACACACACACACATATACATACATATTGTTTAGTGTAAAATTTGGTAGTTTATCTCAACTAGGTTAAGTACTACTATTTCAACCAACTAAACATTGGGGGGACAAGGATTGAGTGCAAGGTCAATCTATGAGTTGCTTGGCTTTCTCTTATGCTCACAGTATGTGATTTCAAAAGCCTAACTAAGGTTCTGTGAAGTGTTTTGCTCATAAACCAAGTAAAACCCTAATTATGCCTTAAATTAGAAATATTCAGAAATCAGTAACAGAGCAGACAAAACTGATCACAAAAATGTAGAGAAAGAGTTTCAAAGATTGTGCACCTAGAGTTTGATGGCTGATTGGACTAGGGCACTCGCTCCTTAATCCTGAAAGTTCCCAAAACTAAAAATCTTTAGCACATGCTATTTGACACTCCCAAATGGCTCCCAGATCTTGGAAATTTACCCTAGTCAGACTAGGGCACCCGCTCTTTAGTCCCACAAGTGTCATAATCTAAAAACTCAAAAGTCTGTGATGAATGTACCCGCAATATCCTCCTTCCTGTAACTTCTTTCCACCAGAACTTGCAAAATACAATTTGCACCTACAAAAGAAGGAGAAAGATGTTGTGGCTATATAGGAGCTTGCCTCAGTCAAGCCCCATCCTTGGTATTTCTACCTCAACAATAGCCAGAGATAAAGATTTGCAGAAGTGTGTGCAAACCTAACAATGTGTATGCAAAAATATTAAACCCTAGATGTCTCAATCAAGGGAAGATCAACAACTTTCTTTGAATCAATAAACACATACAACTTCACCTCAAGGAGATGAAAACAAATGAAGACATGTATGAACAAGAAGGGGAATTAGCAATGTTCCTGAAGGATCTCCAAGCTCAATGTTGGAGGCTTCAACCCTTCTCCCGATCATGCAAAGAATGTACAAAGCCTAGGAAGAGCAAGATAGTCTCAAGATCTTGTTTCCTAATCTCCATCCATTATCTCCATGATAGAAAAAACAAAATACTTTTGAAAGCTTCAACAAGTCACTGATCTCCAATGGCAATTTTGGTAGAGTTTTGGCATCAACCTTGCATAAGAATTGTGTATGTTAAAATGATTTTCAAATGTCTTTTTATATCTAGCTTTAGGGAAATTCAAATTTTGAAATAATGTCTCGATATCACATGATAACCAAGAATTTGAAAACATAATCTTGAGGCACTCAGTGGGAGCTGACATCCTGCCAAAATTCAAAATCCTAGGAAACAAGGGAGGACTAAGGCACAGGCGCCCAAGTCCAAGCCCCCAATTTCCACTCATATCTACTTTTTGGGAGTCCTAGGGACCTATAATTGAAGCTCCCTTTTTGCGTTCCATCAAAAGGTTACCTCAAAAGTGAACATTTTTGTAACTAGACCTAGTCAATCAGGGTTTCGAGAAGGTTAGAAAGAAAAAGGTTGAGAGGTCACCAAAGTGAGGAGCTAAACTGAGGGAAATTGTACCATTCCATATAGGAGGACAATTTTTGACGTTACATTTAGCCCCCACTGTAGTGGCCATATGACACTACGTGCATATACAACTAAAAGAAAGTAAAAACATCAATCATGAAAAGGATACCCAAAAGGATACTATAAAGGAAGCCAAAGTGTTATCACTGAGAAGGATCCCCCAAGTCTATAATCATGCAAGACCACAAAGTCAGGAACTGCAACCTGCAAAGGAACACTTGTCAGAAAATCAAAACCAAATCAACCTGCAACCACCACCAATGAGTTAGTACAAAAAACACTAAGGGGGTTGAGTGATGAGACATGATGAGAGGGAAATTAAGGGGGATATATGCCCCACTTGTTTTTGTTTGCTTAGTCTAAGAGTAGAAACAAGGAGATATCCACGCGTGCTGATTTTGGGGAAACTTGATGAGAAATGTGTTATGAGGGTCATTTGAAAAAAAACAACACTCAGACATAACACATTGGGTAAGAAAGAGAGCAGAACCAGGATTCTAGTGTAACAAATGGCACTGAAATCAGAGTTTGACAACTCAAGATAAGGGTTCTAGAGTAAAAGAAATCAATCTTGCACCTAGTTAGGGATAGGAAATCTCACTCATTTACTTTATATAAAGGGGAGTTGTCACTTATCACTTGCTCATTCTTATTTCTTGTCATTGTAAAGAAGTAGAGGGGAGAGAGAGAAGGAGAATAGGAGGACAACCATGCCGAGATGACACCTGTATCAGCCACCATGACTGGAGATGCTTCGAGCTTGAGTAGCGAAGAGGCATTTCAAGGATGAGGTAGGGTCCTAATCTTGCACTTCTATTATCTTTCAATTTATTTTATGCTTCGACTTTATCATTTACTATGCCAAGAGGGAGGAATGGATAGGGGTCCCTGAGAGGGGCACCCAGGTCCACTTAGGGCGCAAGAGTCTCTCTAGGGCGCCCTAGTCCCACAAGGGTGCTAGTGTCCCTCTTGGGCACCCTAGTCTTCCTGGGGCACCCAGGTTCACAAAGGACACGTGCTGTAGGTATAGGCACTCTTTTTGATGCAAGAGCAATCTTGCATCAACCAAAAAAACATTTGCTTTTCAATTTGTTTGCATTTCAGTTCAATTCAGGCACTGTAGTCAGTAGCAGTTTCTAGCTTGTGGTCTAGTTTTGGGATTTCACATCTTACGGATTTAGACTTAGCATCTAAATTCATTCATCTACATCATATCAAGAATTGAGATCATTTTGATTACTTACTAGAAAGATATCACTATCACAAGTTGACTATTTCTTAGAGCAGAGCATTCTAATAGTTCCTAATAATCAGCTGAAGGAGAAGGCTTGTGGATCATTCCTTGACTTGCAGATCTGAATGACACATCATCCAATGTCTTGTGGTTCATGGCCGACCTTCCCCAAGGGTCCATGCATTGTTCCACTCATCTGAGGAAGTGTTCTATGCATTTAGGTCTGACCTATCTGTGAACACATTACAACTCTTCATTGGAGTTTGTGACCTTCCTTAGCTAATGTGAAGGAATCTAATGGTCTAGAAATGATATATAAAGATGTAATAGATCATTAGGAAAGTAGTTCAATAGTTAGAAATTGATTCATACTTCATAGTTTAGATTTTGTGCGAAGGAGCTTCAAAGTTTTATCTTGCGCATGTATGTAGTCAGGCCTGTGAGCCCTAATTCTAAGCCCGCATGTTGCTAGCTAGATTGTATTTGAATTCTTTGATATACTGAATGATTGAATCTATATTTGTTCCATTTCTTGAGTTGTTTATGTTGTGTTTACTCTCACTTCACGGTTTGGATAGTTCATTCTATGAACCCTTCTACCATGACTGCACCAAGTGGTATCAGAGCAAAAGTTTGAATCCATGGAGAACAGAAGTTTGATTCTTTGGAGTGAATTGGCAAAGTGATTCCATAAGATCTTATTGCAAGCAGATCACCGATCTGAGGTAGGTTACCTATTCACAACTGATCATTGATTGAGAGGAAGTTGTCACTTGTAGCCAATCGCTGAATTTGAGGTAGTTTACACTTGATCCTAAGAAGATGTCACCGCGAAGAGTTCCTCCTATTGGTACAATGGCTAATAGAATGGATGAGATGTTGGAATTGATGAGAAGAATGCAAATTTGTTTGGATGTTGTTGAGGAAGATAGGTGAAGAGGATTGACACCTAGACCTAATGTTGAAAGTGATTATGAGGAAGAATTTCAATCTACTAAAGAAATTGGTGAAACCCTAGAAGGTAATGAAGAAGAAGAATCAGATCAGATTGAGATGTTGCAAGCTATTTCAAAGATCAGAAAAGACCTAGAATTGATGTACAAAACTACACTGGTAATTTGAATCCTGAAGAATTGAGTGACTGGATAAATGATATGGAAGAATATTTTGAATATGATCCCGAGAAGGTGAAATTTACAAAGACAAAGTTAAAAGGACATGCTGCTATATGGTGGAAATAAGTTCAGTTGGAAAGAAATAGAAGAGAAAAAGAAAATATTACAAAATGGGACCGGATGGTGACAAAGTTGAAGAATCAGTTTATACCTGCTGACTATGAGTTGGAGTTGTTGAAAAGATTGCAAAACTTGAGATAAAAGGAGAAATTTGTGAAGGAGTACATTGAAGAATTTCATAAGATGATCATAATGACAGGACATAGTGAAGCAAGTAAGGAGAAAGTAGCTAGATACATCAATGGGTTGAGATTGAACATTAAGGAAGAACTAAGCTTGGTAAGGATGACATCTTTGGAAGAAGCATATCAGTTTACCTTGAAAGTTGAAGAGAAGATGAATACGAAGCATGATCAGAGACAAAGAGGTAGAGGAGGTAAATTTCAAAGAGGTAGAACATTTTCTGGATATGATAGATCATTTGTGGAGCAGAACAAGTTTGACAGCTCATTGAAGGATGATAGAGATAACAATGCTTACCAGAGAGATGAAAAAAAATTTTATCAGAGAGGAAACCCTAGTGCATATCGAAATAAAGGATACAGAAGAGAAGGAAGAGGATTTGATAAGAGAATATTCAGGGGTACTTGTTTCAAGTGTGGAGTTGAAGGACATAGAGCATTTGAATGTAATCAGGGTAGTGCAAGTAAGAGGACAAAAAATAGGGGGAGAGCAGCCTATGTTGAAGAACCTATTGAATCACCCAGTTCTATTGGCAAAATAGAGAAAGGAGAATCATTGGTGATGAGGAGAGCACTATTTCAAATAGAAACAAATGAGGAACCATCACATAGGAAAAGTTTGTTTAGAACTAAATGCAAATCTAGAGGTGAGAGTTGTCAAATTGTAATTGATAGTGGTAGTTCAGATAACTTAGTTTCAGAGGAGATGGTGACTAAGCTGAAGTTGGAAATATTGAAACACCCTAAGCCCTATCACATAGCATAGATTCAGGATGATCATAAGGTACTAGTGAGTGAACAATGTTTGGTGAAATTTCATATTGTATCTTATCATGATGAAGTCTTGTGTGATATTATGCCTATGGATGTTTGTCATATTTTGTTGGGTAGACCTTGGCAATATGATAGAAAAGCTATACATGATGGAAGAAAGAATACATATACTATAACAACCAATGGGAAAAGAATTACTTTGATTCCTTTGGAAGATGATCATAAAGATGTGGTCTATGGAAATGCTAGAATCTATTTGATCGATGGAAGGAAATTTTTGGATGGTTTGAAATAGGAAAGTATGTGTTATGCCTTGATTCCTAAGAAGCTTGAAGTGGTGAAGAAAGAGACTGAACTGGATGAGATAAAAGAGTTACTGATAGAATCTGAAGACATCATATTAGATAATGTACCTGAAGGATTACCACCTATAAGGAGTATCAATCATCACATGGATCTTACACCGGGAGCAAGTTTGCCTAACAAAGTAGCACATAGAATGACACCGACAGAGAATGAAGAATTGAAGAGACAGATACAAGAGTTGTTGAGGAAAGGTTTGATTAGAGAAAGTTTGAGTCCTTTTGTAGTACTTGCAGTGCTAGCACTGAAGAAGGATAGAGAGTGGAGAATGTGTACTGACTCTAGAACAATAAACAAGATCACAATTAAGTATAGGTTTCCTTTACCTAGGATGGATGATATCATGGATTGTTTGAGTGGAGCAAAATATTTCACAAAGATAGATTTGAAGAGTGGATACCATCGGATTAGAATCAGAGAAAGAGATGAAAGGAAGATGACTTTTAAGACAAATGAAGGATTGTATGAGTGGTTAGTGATGCCTTTTAGATTAACAAATGCACCAAGTACTTTCATGAGATTGAGGAATGAAGTTTGAAGAAATTCTTGGGTAAGTTTGTAATTGTATATTTGGATGATATTTTGATTTTTAGTAAGACAAAAGAAGAACATTTGTGGCATATTAGACAAGTTTTGCGGAGATTGAGAGAGGAGAAATTGCTGATAAATATCAAGAAGTGTAGTTTCATGAAGAAAGAATTGGTATATTTGGGATTTGTGATTTTTGTGGAAGGATTGAAGATGAACCCTGAGAAAGTGAGAGCAATTGTTGAATGCCCTACACTGGAGAGCATTGGAGAGGTTAGATCATTTCATGGATTGGCTAGTTTCTACCAGAAGTTCATAAAAAATTTTAGTTCAGTTTGTAACCCTATAATGGAGACAATGAGAGGTGATAGAAAGGATTACAAGTGCACATCAGGAGCAGACAAAAATTTTGAGTTGTTGAAGCAAAAAGTGACAGAGAAACCTGTTTTGGCATTACCAAATTTCAATAAGGTATTTCAAGTTGATTGTGATGCAAGTGGAAAAGCAATTGGAGTAGTGTTAAGTCAAGAAGGTAGACCTATAGCTTATTTCAATGAGAAATTGAATGATGCAAGGAAAAGATATTTAGTTTATGATCAAGAGTTCTATGCCATAATTCAAGCCTTGAAGAAGTGGAGACATTACTTGTTGCCTAAGTAATTTGTGTTGTTTACAGATCATCAATCTTTGTAGTATTTGAACAGTCAAGGTAAGTTGAATCAGAGACATATGAGATGGGTAGAGTTCATGTAGAGTTATACTTTTGTGTTAAAGCATAGGAGTGGTAAATCAAACAAAGTTGCTAATGCATTGAGTAGAAGAAGAAACTTGTTGACAAAGATGAGAGTTGAAATGTTGGTTTTGATGAATTGAGGAACATGTATGAGGGAGACATTAATTTTGTAGAACCTTGGAAAGCATGCAAGGAACCTATTGTGACATATAGGAGTATGCGGTTAGACTATTTCATTTAAGAAGATATGTTGTTCAAAGGAAGTCAGTTGTGCATACTTAGAAGTTCAATGAGGGATAATTTGATCAAAGAGAAGCATAGTGGTGGATTAGCAGGACATTTTGTCATTGATAAGATAGTGGCTTTGGTGAGTCAAAAGTACTTTTGGCCTCAGATACATAAGGATGTTCAGAGATTTGTGCAGAGTTGTAGAGTTTGTCAAGTAGCAAAAGGGAGTAGTCAGAACACCGGATTGTATAAACCTTTGACAGTATTGGAGAGACCTTGGGAAGATATAAGCATGGATTTTGTAATGGGATTACCTAAGACATAGAGGGGAGATGATTCAATACTTGTAGTGGTTGACAGATTTTAAAAGATGGGTCATTTCATACTTGTAAGAAGACAACTAATGCAGTGCATGTAGTTGACCTATTTTTCAAGGAGATTGTGAGATTGCATGGATTACTTAAGAGTATAGTTTTAGACATAGATACAAAGTTTGTTGGATACCTTTGGAAGACACTTTAGAAGAAGATAAAGATAGATTTGAAGTTCAGTTCTACTTTTCACCCACAGATAGATGGACAAATAGAGGTAGTGAATACGAGTTACAGAAATTTGTTGAGATGATTGGTTGGAGACAAAGTTGGAAGTTGGGACTTGATTCTTTCACAAGCAGAGTTTGCATACAATAATTTAGTACATAAGAGTATCGAAAGAACACATTTTGAGATTGTTATCGGAGCGAATCCTAGATGAGTTGTAGAATTGAGAGACATCAGTACAGAGGAAAAGAGAAGTGTAGAAGTAGAGGAATTTGCAAATCATATGAAGATAGTGCATAATTCGGTAAAGAAACATTTGGAGACTATGAACATTAAGTACAAAGAGAAGGAAGATGAGAAGAGAAGACATAAGGAATTTGAAGTTGGAGATGAAGTGATGGTGTACTCGAGAAAAGAAAGATTTCTAGTTGGGACATATAACAAGTTGAAGATGAAGAAGTTTGGACCTTGTAGGATACTCAAAAAATTTGATTCAGGAAATGCATATGAAGTGGAATTACCAGAGACATTGGGTATTTCACCTATTTTCAACCTTACAAATCTTTATCAGTATCATGAAGCAAAGTTCAGTGACAACATGGAAGAAAAATTGAAGAAGAAGCTACCACAACAAGTACCAGAATAGATTGAAGACATTTTGGATAGTAGAGTTGGATGCAGCACTAGAGGAAGACAATACAAAGAATACCTCATGAAGTGGAAAGGTAGACTGGAAGAAGATTCATCATGGATTTCTTAGGCTGAGGTGAACCGTCTTGGTTCTCCCCTAGCCCCAACAAAGTGACAGACTCACTTTTTCAATAACCTCAGATGTCTGATGCAGGAGCATCCCTGGTTCAAGAGCAATCTTGCATCAACAAAGAAAAAAAATTTCTTTTCAATTTGTTTGCATTTCAGTTCTTTCATTTTTCAGTTCAGTTTAGGTAGTGTAGTTAGTAGCAGTTTCTATCTTGTGGTCCAGTTTTGACATTTCACATCTTGTGGATCTAGACTTAGCATCTACATTCATTCATCTACATCATATCAAGAATTTAAAGTATTTGGATCAGTTACTGGAAAGTTATCGCTATCAGAAGTTGACTGTTCCTCAGAGCAGAGCATTCTAATAGTTCTTGATAATCAGCTAAAGGAGAAGGCTTGTGGATCATTCCTTGACTTGTAGATCTCAATGACACATCATCCAATGTCTTGTGGTTCATATCTAACCTTCCCTAAGGGTCTGCATGTTGTTCCACTCATTTGAGGAAGTGTTCTATGCATTTAGGTCTAACCTATCTATGAACACGTTACAACTCTTCATTGGAGTTTGTGACCTTCCTTAGCCAACGCAAAGGAATCTGATGGTCTAAAAATGATCTATAAAGATGTAATAGATCCTTAGGAAAGTAGTTCAATAGTTAGCAATTGATTCATACTTCATAGTTTAGATTTTGTGCGAAGGAGCTTCAAAGATTTATTTTGCGCATGTATGTAGTCAGGCCTGTGAGCCCTAATTCTAAGCCCACATGTTGCTGGCTAGATTGTATTTGAATTCTTTGATATACTGAATGACTGAATTTGCATTTGTTCCATTTCTTGAGTTGTTTCTGTTGTGTTTACTCTTGTTGCACTGTCCAGATAGTTCATTCTGTGAACCCTCCAACCGTGACTACACCACTTTTTCTATCTTTGATAGCTGCTTTTAGTTTTTGAGGAGATTTTGATGTTCTTATTTGCTTTTTGATCTTCAGGACATCCCTGAGTTACATGAGCACATAGGTAGTCACCTGATGGTGCTACAACGAGAGTATGCTAGTTCATTGTCCATTATAGAGAGAGAACGCCTATAGACAGTGAGCCTATGGTGGGTATTTGATATGCCCACAATAAGATTTCACTACGCTATGTTGATGGCACTGATGGAGAGATGGGATGCAGATACATCCACATTTCACTTACCGACAGGTGAGATGGCCATCACGCTAGAGGATGTGTACAAGATCCTTCGACTTCCCATCCAAGGAGAGACAATGAGGATAGCAGGACATCGCTCAGTGAGGTGCACCCACGAGAGTTAGTTATACTGCTTAGGTCACACTATTTCTTAGGGCAAGCAAGGACACATCCAACTTTGACTTCTAGAGTAGGGATGCGGTGACATTCGCTTACTATGGAGGATTATGATAGTCACAATCTTATTATCCATTGCACAAGATGGACGAGGCACTCACCTACATAGGGGTCTTGTTCACACCATTAGAGAGATGGAGGAGCATTATATAGTCTATGCATGGGGGTGCAATATGCTTTCACACCTTTACCATGACTTGGGGTGATATGTCCACTATGAGATGCATAGTCTGATGATCTACACATTAGTATAAGTTTGGGCCTTTGAGCACATTAGGTGCACACAACTAGTGGGTTATCCTATAGGTGCAGTATTCACCCATCTGCATGTTTACGCCTATTCACTAGTCAGGTGTTGGAGGCATGGTAATCTTATATACTAGATAGTTGGTTTTGATAGATTATAGTCTGACAACATTAACTAGAGACCATATCATGGCTACATCGGATGGCCTAGTCAGTAGAGGCAGTTACCGAGGATACAGAGGGATCAGCTGATGGCTGATTGCCTTGATCATGTCATGGCTTGGTTTTATTTTGATAGGGTGGTATGATAGTTTAGATAGATACATGATGTTCCTACAGTTCATTTGAGCTATGCATGTGCTACGTGCAGTGCAGTCAGGGCAAAAATTGTCTGACAGCCAACAACAACAGATGTGCCTCTTAGTGATGAGGAGAGTCCTGAGGATGTAGAGCTAGTGTTAGATACAGATGATGTCAGTTGTACTTGAGCATATAAGACCTGGTGACACACAACACGACTTGCTCCTATCATTCCACTTGGTCACCCTATAGGTGATGCTTGACCTTGGGTCGGTCACGCTAGTGACATAGGGGTAGAGGATGATGTTAGTGATTTTTCCAGATACTACGATCTTGATGAGGATGAGTTAGAGGAGGTCCCACTGTAGTATGTCTTCAGAGTGAGACCATGATAGGGCCAGCAAGAGATAGATACTAACAAGGAGACTGAGTCGAGACCATGGTTTAGGGCTTATGGTCCTATACCTGTAGGCAATGTGAGACCTAGTTAGAGAGAGCAGGGGGAGTGTAGTAGGCCTGTGCCCCTAGCTATAGATTAGACTCCATAGCTCATCACACCTTTGGCAATCTGAGATCCAGCCTGGCAAGATGGAGATCCAAGTTAGGTTTGATTTATTATTTTGATGCTTTGTATAGTTCATTATTTGTGAGATTTATATGGGATTCTAATAGTTATTTTATCTTCTATTTTGTAGTCGAGACGGACGCTTGGTGAGAATTTGTGGGTCACGTCATAGTAGATGTAGAGGAACACTAATGTATTGTAGACTTAACTATTTTAGGGGAAAACCTATCTGAACAATCCACTCTATCACTATGCATTCCTACATTGAATTATCAACCAAGGAGCATACGCTTATGATGGTACTTACAAAGTATATGCCTTTAGGGCTTATATGGTTTCCAAACTATTCTATCTTAACTTTTAAACAAATAAATCTATCTTGCTGGAATTGATAGAATTACAAAACAATGAAAATAGCTATGAATCCTATTTGCTATGGGTACCTACAACAAGGTATGTAGATAACTATTACAACAGGTAAACTGTAGAATTAACTTAATTGAATTGACAAGAATGAAATGACTAACTCCTGACCTCCGGAGGATTTGTAACCACACTAATATGCAATTGTGCATGAACTATATCTAGTTGATAAAAAAATAATACTAACTTGAATTCAAATTATGATTAACAGAAAACTAATAAACCAACATTAATTGAAATGAAGTAAACAAGGAGAGAATCAGTACCTTGCTTGGCCAGCTCAAGAGATTGTCTTCCTTAACTGAAACCAAATCTAATCCAGATTCTACGTATCTTTGTAACACATACCAAAGCCTAAATTATTCCATACATAGAATCAACTCATATCAAATTGTTCAACAATGAAATCCTTGTTGTCATATCCAGATTGTATTCCATAAATGTTACATTTTTGAGTCTTTGCACATAGAAAAGGAAATGATAACTGAATCAACCTGAACTCCTAACAACTTGACTCTACTACCTTATATATCTCATCTTCCCCTTACTATAGAAAAATGGAGAGAGAGCCTTATTTATTAATTAACTGACTCTGATCATTAACTATGCCTAGATACGAGGTCATGGAGTCAAGATCACATTCTTATTCTAACTAACTATAAAAAGAAGAATTCAAATCAAATTAGAAGTTTGATGCATGAACAACATCTTGTTGCAAGTATTGGCCTAACTAGTGTTGTCATTGATGTCAACATACTCCTGTTGCATTAATGATAAGGTTTGGATGAGCCGTGAGCTGAGGATATTGAGAAAATTAGTCTCAATTAGGAATAGTGAAGAACAGTGATGACAGTAAGGAAAAAGTCCAAAATAGGATGAGGATCAGAGGATACGGATTAAAGGGTTTGTAGATATGTGTCTGTAGGTGATCTAGTAGAGATTTTAGAGGTCCACATGAAGATATGAAGAAGTTGTGGCTGCTCAAGTAAAACTGGTTCCAGTAGGTGTTCAGAGGTGACAGAGTGTAACAAGAAAGGCCCGTTGAGATCTGGAAATGAAGTTTCCTACTCTATGGATTTAAGGGAGTCCTAAGAAAGTCTTTGTTGTGTATCAACTCTATTAGTTCATGGTTTGAAGTTCCACAAGCATCTATTCCTTTGTGACAGTAATGACAGACTGTGTTCTTGAGGTTCTGGATGAAGGAGAGAAGGATTTCAGTAAGCAGAAGAAGTGTGGATGTTCTTGGTGATTCAGGCAAGCTTGTGGACGTCTTTGGATCATGTCCAGTTCATGTTGGTGGTCCGCATTGAAGTTGAAGCTTGAAATTGAAGAGTAACTTTTGGATGGTGGTGTTCTTCTTGAGACAGTTTGACCGGATGAGTTATGCATCTGGCGGATGATCTTATGAATGTTTGCTGACTTAGATGATCATTTCTAAGTTGATGCCTTGTATAAATAAGGGATTGTGAAGTTAGTTTGTAGTTGTCCTAGTTTTGATGAGAGTGTTGTAGCGAGGAGGAGAGTGAAAGGCAGAGCAGAAGTATTGGGTTTAAATGGAACTAATTCAAGCATGGTGAAAGTGCTATTCTCCAGTTCATGCATATGATATTTATTTCTTTGTAGACAGTGTGTCTCTTGTAGGCAGTGAGCCTCTTGTGAACAGTGTGCTCGGGCAGTGAGCCCTAATTGGCATGTGCCATTTTGTTCTTTCTATTCTTCTAATATAGAATACAATCTTGGTTTAATCACCCCGTGGTTTTTCCCTTAACCGGGTTGTCCACGTCAAAATCTTGGTGTCTTATGTGTTGATGTGTTTCTGCTCTTGATTTGAATGCATTATGGTTCATGATTAATATACTGCTAATCACTAAGAAGATTTAAGTGTTTAATTGGAGAAAGTTTTGCACAATTGATTCCCCCCTCTCAGTTGTGTGCCCTAAGTCTAACAATTGGTATTAGAGCTAAGTTCCTTGAAAAGAGCTTAACCGCTTGAGGAGATCCAGGATGTTGTCCTACAAGAAGAATAGTCTGAAGTTTGATGGAACCAATTTCAATCTACGGAAAGGTCACATGAAGTGTCACTTGCAATGCATGGGAATGGCATACTAGACCATGGTTACAACACAATATGTACCTCCATAGGGTGGTCCAAAAGCTCCAAATGAAATCATAGATGCTGAAAACAATCTGCGGACTATAGAAGCTCTTCTAAGCACATTATCTGATTCAAAGCTCTCAAATATTATTGACCTTCCAACTGCTTTTGATATTTGGAAAAAATTAGAAATTTTGCATGAAGGAGACCAGTATGTTAAATGTGCAAGGTTATAGAGTCTAAAAGGAAAATTTGAAAACCTAAAGATGAGAGATGATGAAAATATTACTACTTTTATGCCAAGAGTAAATGAGCTTGTTTGTGGAATTAGGAATGTTGGTGGAGTCTTCGATGAAAATGAGATTGTTGGAAAAATTCTCAGATCCCTTCCTACTTCCTACAAAATCAAGGTTGCTGCCATTGATGAATTTAGAGCCCATACAATTGTCACAAGAGATCAATTGGCTGGAAAATTGGTTGCATTTGAAATGACCGAGTTTGGAGATGATCCCCCCAAGACTGAATCTGCATTCAAAGCTAGTGCCTCTGTAAAAGGTAAACAAAGGTTTGATCTGGGAGAGAACTCATCAAGGAAACTGTCATGGTATGAAAAAGCACGAAAAGACCTAGAAGAAAAAGAAGTAGAAACTGCTCAACTTGAAGCCGTCATTGCAAAGAGACTGCCAAGAGGATCCAGTAAGTATGAAGGAAAATTGCCTTTTAAGTGTTTTAACTACAATAAGATTGGTCATTTTGCCTCAAGATGTCCGGAAAGATTTTCAAGGCCAAATCCTGATAGATCAAGGTTCCAAAAGAATTGTTACTATGTTCATGAAGAAGATGATAATGAAGGAGTAACAGATGATGAATCAGAGATAGTAAACAAATTTGGAAGTGAATGGGTGTTTATTTCCATCAAGGAAGAAGAACCAATATCCTCTGTATCTGTCAATCATAAAGTTGAAGAAAGAGCTCTAGCTGCCTAAGTTTAAGAAAAGGATGATTGGGTCATTGACAGTGGTTGCTCTCACCATATGACAGGTGACAAAAATAAGTTCATAGATTTGGAAAGGTATGAAGGAGGAGTGGTGAAGTTTGGTGATAATTCTGCTGGTAGAATCAGAGGAAGAGGAACTATTTCCTTTGATGGAAGGAACAAAACTGGTAATGTTCTATATGTTGAAGGCTTGAAGCACAATCTTCTCAGTGTTGGACAATTGGTGGACAAAGGCTATGATCTCTGGTTCAAGAATGGAAAATGCAAGATCTTTGAAAGCTCCAAAATAGAGATTACATCCGGTACCCAAACTAAAGGTAATATCTTCCACTTGGTTGCCACTGGTAAAAGTTGCTTATTTGTTCAAGTTGATTAAAGTTGGTTATGGCATAGGAGAATGTGTCATGTGAATTTTGATAACATCATCAAGATAAGCAATACTCAGGCTGTAAGAGATCTTCCTAAATTGGTGAAACCTACTAATAGCTTGTGCAAAGAATGTCAGTTGGGTAAGATGAACACAATCACATTCAAGAGTAAGGAACTATCTTCTACCAGATTATTGGACTTAGTTCATACTGACCTTTGTGGCCCGGCAAGAATCAGGAGTATGCAAGGTGATAGATACTTCATGTTAGTAATTGATGACTATTCCCAGATGATGTGGGTAACTTTTCTGAAAGAGAAATTAGAAGCTTTTGAGAAATTCAAAATATTCAAGGCTATGGTAGAGAATGAAACTAGATTGAAATTGAAATGTCTGAGGTCTGATAGAGGTGGAGAATTCACATCTGGTGAGTTCATAGAGTTCTGTGAGAAACATGGAATAAAGAGACAGTTGTCTGCTCCTAGGACTCCACAGTAGAATGGAGTAGTGGAAAGAAAGAACCAGACCATACAAGAAGCATCTAGGACCATGATGATGGAAGAAAATATTCCTCACATCTATTGGAGAGAAGCTATCAGCACTGCAGTCTATACTGTCAATCAAGTTCAAATCAGAAGCAATACTGGTAAGACTCCTTATGAACTTTGGTTTGGCATCACTCCTACTGTGAGGTATTTCAGAGTTTTTGGTAGCAAATGTTACATTAAAAGAGATGAAGATCTAGGAAAGTTTGATGCTAGAAGTGATGAAGGAATATTCTTAGGTTACTCTACTCAAAGAAAAGCATATTGGTGTTATAACAAAAGACTGAGAAAGATGATAGAAAGTACAAATGTGAAGGTTGATGAGGGAATTGAGAAACCCTCAAGGTTTTATGAATATGATGAAGATGATCATAATGGTGTTTTGACTCAAGGAGCCCAAGCCTCATCTGTTAGTCAGATTCAAGCTAATCCGGTAAACCAGGAAGAAGAAATAAGTTTCAATGAGCCTGATCAAGAATCAAAAGTGCAAGAAATTCCTAAAGTTCCTAGGTATGTAAGACTAAACCACTCTAAAGATCAGATCATAGGTGATAAAAGCAAAGGAGTACTAACAAGAAGGAGAATTGCTCAAGATTTAGAAGAGTATTGTTTGATTTCAAAGATTGAACCTAAGACAGTGAATGAAGCTTGTAATGATGAAAACTGGACTAAAGCAATGGAGGAAGAGTTGGTGCAAATAGAGAAAAATCACACTTGGGATCTTGTTCCTAGACCTAGAAACAAGAATGTGATTGGAACCAAATGGGTCTTCCGGAACAAACTAAATGAAGTTGGTGAAGTAATCAAAAATAAAGCCAGATTGGTCTGCAAGGGCTACTCTAAAATAGAAGGAATTAATTTTGAAGAAACTTTTGCTCCAGTGGCAAGAATTGAAGTAGTCAGATTATTTCTTGCCTTTGCTGCCTTTAAGGATTTCAAGGTATATCAGATGGATGTCAAGTCTACCTTTCTAAATATTGACTTGGAAGAAGAAGTGTATATAGAGCAACCAGATGGATTTCAATTGTCTAATCATGGTGATATGGTCTGCAAGTTGAAGAAGGCACTATATGGATTGAAGCAAGCCCTAAGAGCCTGGTATGAAAGATTGGATAAGCATCTTTTGAAGATTAGTTTCAACAAAGGTACTGCTGACAGTAACTTATATTTCAAAATTGATCATGAAAACATCTTGATTGTTGAAGTATTTGTTGATGATATCATCTTTGGAGGAAGAGATAGTATGTGTAAAACTTTTGCAAATCAAATTAAAAGTGAGTTTGAGATGTCTATGCTTGGTGAAATGAATTTCTTCTTGGGCCTATAAATCACTCAAACAAAGTGATAGGGAAGGACTCTAGAATGTCAATTCTACCTATCTTGAATCAATTCAAGACTCTGGACAACTCTAGCCTCTCTACCAATTCAAGTGCTCATGACATCTTTCTACACAAAAATGTCTGCTAAATTCCTCAACTCTTTGCAGAGATGGAAAATTCTATCACTCTACTTGGTGTGGGACACATTCATTGTCCTCACTGCTTCCAAGATACTGCCTCAAAGGCACATAACTTTTCTAAGCCCATTGTCCACCCTTCTCTCTCTATTCAAGGGTCTTGACTACTTGGTGCTCACTTTCACCCTCTTTGTTTTCCACCCTTGCAAGTCTATTCTCCTACTTGTCTATCTAGCTGGACTCCTTACTGAGCTCGCCTAGAACAAGCATGCATTGCCTCTAGGCGACAATTCGACCACCCCACAAAAGAAAAACAAACAAAAGGTAGGGCTCTACTTGATGGCCTCCATACTGTACAAAGGAACTTGAGGAACATCAATATAGAGCCATGGTTGGCAAAAGGAACACAAAACTTTAGAAAAAGGAAACGACTAGTCTACTTCAGAATAGTAAACTGAAAATAGAACAGAAATACACAAATAGGTCAAACTGTTGTATTTGATTTATATTCAAAATTTACCCTTACATCAAAATGCTTCTCAAATCAAAATCTTTTCCCAGCCCTTACAGAGAAAATTTTACATCTTATCGTTCTCTCCTGTCCGTTACAGGACGTTTTAGTTCTCAGACCGGTTCATATTCTAACTGCCCCGGTGAGTCTTCCTTTCACACTTGTCGGTGTGACTTTCAACATCACTCTGACTTTGGGCTTGTTCGCCGATCCTCCATCTCACACCGAAATGCATAACACAAAACTTCACCATCACAGCTTGCTTGACTTCAAATTTTTCCCATCGGCAAGACTTATCATCATCGGTAACCTTCGAATTTGCTATCCTGATGTGGGATCTCTCACCAATGAACATTGATTTGCTTCCATTGGTGAGACCCTCTCCATCGCTAAGACTTCATCCTCATCTGCCAATGACTCCCTTTACGTCGATGAACACTGACCCATTAGCCAGACTTCCACCATCGGCCTAACGTTCACATCTTCTGCCGATATCCTTAGTCACTCCGATGAGCGGCTTCCTCTCTTTGCCTATCAGCAAGACCACACTCTATTGGCACTGTTTCCGTATCTCTCTCTGACACTCATCTTACGCCGATATAACTATTATCGGCCAGACCTTGAGCATCGGTGTATCTTTATTTTTGCTCACCGATATCTAATGTCTCCCCGTTGTTCTTACCATCCACTAACCATTGGTAAGACTTCACCATCACTCAGACTTTACACTTGTTCTCCGATATCACAACCTCATGCCAATGTGCTTCAACACTCCGCTTATCTTCAGTAGGATATCCTACCATCGGCAACTTCTACCATTCTCCTGCCGATATCCACATACACCTTCTATTGGTGTGACTCCGTCGATCAACATGACTTCTTAATGGCTCCACCGATGAGCTCTCTCACACCGAAATGCATAACACAAAACTTCTCCATCAGCCAGACTTTCTTCTTCTTATGCCGATGGTTCTATTTTGAATATGCATAAATTACTTCCCGTGCCTTCCTAATTTGAAAATTCAAAACATCACACCAAAATGCAAAAATATATACACATGGGCTCCAAGCCCTTGGTGCTCCTGTACCATTCTCCCCCTATGCGAAAAATGTCAAGTCACCTCTGGTGACAACAAGGCAAAATCAATGCCCCTCTTTTTGAATTCTAACTCTGCAACCCAGGTAGCTTCTGCCTCAGGCAACTGCTTCTATTTGACCAAAAGCTCCATGTAGATGCCATGTCTCGTCTGCTTCTATACCCTAGAATCCAATGTTCTCTCTGCCTGTAGTTTGAGTTTTGGAGGCAAGGTCACATCATTCACTGTCTGTGTAGCTTATGAACTAGATTCCCCTGCTGCTAGATGAGGACCTTTATATGGCACCAGGTCTTGAACATTGAACACTGGTGACATTGCCAAGTCTACTGGCAAATCAATCCTATAGGCATTGTTGCCATACTTGTTCATGATTTTGCAAGGACCAATTCTTCATATTTGCAGTTTGGTTGGCATTCCTTTCTGCAGTCTGGCTTTGTTTAGGTGCACCATAACCAGATCACCAACTTCAAACTGGATGTCCTTCCTGTGGACATCTACTCTGTCCTTGATCTTCTGTGTGTTTTCTATCAAGGTTTTCTTCACCTATTCATGTACTTCTTTCATGGATTGTGCAAAATCCTCTGCATGACCACTTCTGTTCTCCGTGTTTCCCATATTTCTGAGCTCACATACACCTTTGGGGTGCATTCCATAGACTATTTCGAATGGACTCTTACCAATAGTCCTATTCACACTTTCATTATAGGTAAATTCTTCCTGATGAATGACTTGATCCCAGCTCTACCCATATTCCTTGGTTATACATCTTAACAGGTTACCCAGCATCCTATTTACCACCTCTGTCTGACCATCTATTTGTGGATGGTATGCTAAGCTAAAAGATAAATTTGTCCCTAATCTCTGCCACAAAGTTTTCTAGAAATGCCCCATGAACTTAGCATCTCTGTCAGACACAAAGCTTGTTGGAAGTCCATGAATCCTTATCACTTCTCTAAAAAACTAGTGTGCTATATGACTGGCATCATGAGTCACTTTACAGGGAATGAAATGACTCATCTTGCTAAACCTATCCACAACTACATATATGCTATCATAACCAGTCTTAGTCTTAGGCAAACCAACCACAAAGTCCATACTTACACATTCCCATGGCCTGGAAGGAATGGACAAAGGTTGGTACAATCCTGCACTTGAAGTGGTTCCCTTGGCCTTCTGACATACGATGCACTACTCTACATACCTTCTGATGTCTCTGTGCATCCTCAGCCAATAATAGAACCTTTGGACTAGCTCCAGTGTTTTGTTCAGACCAAAATGGCCACTCAGACTGCCATTGTACTTCTCCTGTATGAGATTTTCTCTCATAGATCCCCTTGGCACACATAATTGTCCAACTTTGAATAGCAATCCCTGCTGCAAGGTGAAATCTGCAAACTCACTGTGAAAGTGATTCTCAAAATATTGATATACCTTGTATGCCTCAGCAAAGTCTTCATCATCTCTATAGAGATCCTTGAAGTCTTCAACTCCAATGCTCTTCAACTGCACTGTGAGCAACCTCCTGCTCAAAGCATCTACAACTTTGTTGAGTTGTCCCTTCTTATGCTTAATTATAAAAGTGTAGGATTGCAGGTACTCCATCCACTTGATATGTCTGCTGCTCAACTTATCCTGTGAGTTTAGAAAACTTAGGGCTTGGTTATCTGTGTAGACAACAAATTCCTTAGGTAGGAGATAATGTCTCCACTTCCTAAGTGCTTGGACTAGAGCATACAACTCTAAGTCATACGAAGAGTACTTACTCTTTGCTTCATTCAACCTCTCATTGAAAAAGGCTACAGGTCTGTTCTCCTGATTTAACACTGCTCCTATAGCTATGTTACTTGCATCACATTCAATAGTAAATAGCTTATCAAAACTAGATAGCAATAGTATAGGTTGTGTTGCTACCTCTCTCTTCAACTGTTCAAAACTTCTATCTGCAGCTGGGGTCCATCTGAATTTTGCTTTCATTCCACCCTTAATTGTATCCAACATGGGTGCACAAATCCCACTGAAATTTTTGATAAACTTTCTATAAAACTGGGCTAAGCCATGGAAACTTCTCACCTCTGTGGTTGCTCTGGGAGTAGGCTAGCTCAATATTGCCTCTACCTTTGACTTGTCCATCTTCAATTCTCCCTGGGACACCACAAAACTAAGGTATACCAATTCCTGCTTCATGAATTCACACTTCTCCAGATTGATGGTTAGTTGTTCATCATGTAATTTTTGCAAAACAATATTTACATGTTCTAGATGTTCTTCCTTAGTCTGACTAAAAATTAGAATATCATCTAGAAAAACAACTACGAATTTACCAATACAATCCTTTAGGACTTCATTCATGAGTCTCATAAAGGTGCTAGGTGCATTTGATAGACCAAATGGCATAACAAGCCATTCATATAGTCCTTCTGTGGTCTTGAAGGCTGTCTTCCACTCATCACCTTCCTTGATTCTTATTTGGTGGTAACCACTCTTCAGGTCTATCTTAGTAAAGTACTTTGCTTTTCCAATATAGTCCATGAGATCTTCAATTTTGGGAATTGGAAATCTATATTTACCTTATATCTATCTTGTTTATGGCTCTGGCATCTGTGCATAATCTCCATGATCCTCCTTTCTTCGGTGCCAACACTATGGCCACTGCACAAGGACTAATATTCTTCCTGATCAATCCTTGATCGAGCAACTCTTACACTTGTCTGGTAATTTCTTTGTGCTGGTCTGGAGTCATCTTGTAAGGAGCCTTGTTTGGCAAAGATGCTCCTAGAATCAGGTCTATCTGATGGCTTATTGCTCTCTGTGGAGGCAATATGACAGGTGTACCATCACTGATTATGCCCTTATACTTCTCCAGTATAGGTTGCATCTCCTTGGGAATCACTGTCTTCTTATCCTGCTACTCTTCTTTTGGTTTTACTATGATGGCATAACCAATACCATCCTCCTTAAGAGTATTCAAAAACTCTTTCCCACTCACAACCAAGATATTAGGAATCTTTGTCTGAACTGCATCCTCATCCTCCAATGACTGAATCTTATAGGTGACACCATCCTTCTAAAAAGAATAAGCATTCTTCTCACCATCATGTATTGCCTTTCGATCATACTGCCATGGTCTGCCCAATAAGAGATGGCATGCATCCATAGGTAGTATATCACATAATACCTTATCCTTATAGCCACCTATACTAAACTCTACCCAACTTTGTTCATTTACTACCACATGTTGACCCTTATTCAACCATGTGACTCTATATGGGTTTGCATGAGTTATTCTTTTCAAATTCAGTTTCTTAACTGCTTCATCAGAAATAATATTATCAGTAGATCCTCAGTCTATGATAATTTTACATACCTTATTCAAAATCTTGCACTTGATTCTAAATAGTGCTCTCCTCTAGCTTGGTTCAGACTTTATTGGTTCCTTCATCAAGGTTCTCCTTATCATTAGGTTCTCTCCTTCTTTTGAGTTCAGACTGACCTCAGGTGATGGCTGTTGGATGCATTATCTTGCACATAGTGATTTCTCTTATCACCTCCTTGAAAAGAGGATGTGGCCTTTTCCGGACACCTATATGCTGGATGACCTAGATTTCCACAGTTGTAACACTTCATGGTGGTGAAATAGGATCCTCTGCCTGATCCTCCCGACCTTCCTCTGTTAGATCCTCTTCCTCTGTGGTTTCCTCTACCACTCAACTCCCCACTCTGCTCTGTGAGTTTGGATTCTGCTTGGGATTTATTGTCAACATTCTTTCCACCAAAACTTCCTTTGTGTCCTCTGTTATCTCTGCCTCTTCCTCTTCCTCTGCTATTTGAGTCTTGTTTCCTCTTGCTCTTTTCCTCCACTTTCAGTGCTAGCTAATAGCATTTGTGCACTATTGTAGGACACAACAAATTGATCTCTTCTTGTATATTCCACTTTAGACCATTAAGGTACCTTGCTACCTTTATGCTTTCATCCTCCATCACTTTGGACCTTAAGCATAGCTTTTGGAATTCTTTAGTGTATGCACTGACATCTAGTTCTTTTTGTCTCAGGTTCTACCTCTTCCTATGCAACTGGATTTCATAATCTTCTGGCATATATGCTTCTTTTATCTTAGCTACCATTCCCTTCCATGTAGCTATTGGCTTCTTATCTTCTTTTACTCTTTCAGTCTACACAAACTTCCACCAGGTTAAGGCAGCTCCCCTGAGTCTAGTTTTGGCCACCTTTACTTTCTGTGCCTCGCTTACACCATCACATTCAAAGTGATTTTCAAGTCCTTTTATCCACTCCATGACCAAATCTGGGTCCATTTTCCCACTGAAAAGTGGTACTCCTTCCAATGTTTTACCACTCATTACTTTCAAAGCTTTCAAGAATGGTTCTTCCTGCATTTTAGAATCTGGTGTGGGTTGTTCATCTTCAACAGACACACCTTTCTCCTTATCCTCAGAGTCTTTAACTCTCTGGCTGACTTCTTCAGTCTTTTGCAACATTGCACCTAGCTTATTCTCCATTTCTGCTAGTCTTTCTTTCAGAAGTCTATTTTCTTCTTCCTGTTCGTCAACCTTCTTGGCCAATTCTTTATTGGTCACTATTCTTTTTTCTAAATTCACAGATTCACTAGTTGATGACATACAACTCTTCTATTCCAATCTAAGAATAACCCAAATCTTACTGCTCTGATACCAATTTGATAGGGAGGGACTCTAGAATGTTAATTCTACCTATCTTGAATCAATTCAAGACTCTGGACAACTCTAGCCTCTCTACCAATTCAAGTGCTCATGACATCTTTCTACACAAAAATGTTTGCTAAATTCCTCAACTCTTTGCAGAGATGGAAAATTCTATCACTCTACTTGGTGTGGGACACATTCATTGTCCTCACTACTTCAAAGATACTGCCTCAAAGGCACATAACTTTTTTGAGCCCGTTGTCCACCCTTCCCTCTCTGTTCAAGGGTCTTGACTGCTTGGTGCTCACTTTCACCCTCTCTATTTTCCAGCCCTGCAAGTCTATTCTCCTACTTGTCTATCTAGCTGGACTCCTTACTGAGCTTGCCTAGAACAAGCATGCATTGCCTCTAGTCGACAATTCGACCACCCCACAAAAGAAAAACAAACAAAAGGTAGGGCTCTACTTGATGGCCTCCATACTGTATAGAGGAACTTGAGGAACATCAATACAGAGCCATGGTTGGCAAAAGGAACACAAAATTTCAGAAAAAGGAAACAACTAGTCTACTTCAAAATAGTAAACTAAAAATAGAATAGAAATACACAAATAGGTCGAACTACTATATTTGATTTTTATTCAAAATTTACCCTTACATCAAAATGCTTCTCAAATCAAAATCTTTTCTCGGCCCTTACAGAGAAAATTTTACATCTTATAGTTCTCTCATGTCTGTTACAGGATGTTTCAGTTCTCAGACTGGTTCATATTCTAACTACCCCGGTGAGTCTTCCTTTCACACTTGTCAGTGTGACTTTCAACATCACTCTGACTTTGGGCTTGTCCGCCAATCCTCCATCTCATGCTGAAATACATAACACAAAACTTCACCATCACAGCTTGCTTGACTTCAAACTTTTCCCATCAGCCAGACTTATCATCATCGGTAATCTTTGAATTTACTATCCCGATGTGGGATCTCTTGCTGATGAACATTGATTTGCTTCCATCAGTGAGACCCTCTCCATCACTAAGACTTCAGCCTTATCTACTGATGAACACTGACCCATTGGCCAGACCTCCACCATCGGCCTAACGTTCACATCTTCTACTGATATCCTTAGTCACTCTGATGAGTGGCTTCCTCTCTTTTCCTATCAGCAAGACCACACTCTATCAGCACTATTTCTGTATCTCTCTCTGACACTCATCTTATCCTGATATAACTATTATTGGCTAGACCTTGAGCATCGGTGTAGCTTTCTTTTCGCTCACTGATATCTAATGTCTCCCCAATGTGCTTACTATCCACTGACCATCGGTAAGACTTCACCATCGCTCAGACTTTACACTTGTTCTCTTATATCACAACCTCATGCCGATGTGCTTCAACACTCCGCTTATCTTCGGTAAGACATCCTACTATCAGCAACTTCTACCGTTCTCCTGCCGATATCTGCATACACCTTCTATCGGTGTGACTCCGTAGATCAACATGACTTCTTAATGGCTCCACTGATGAGCTCTCTCACACCAAAATGCATAACAGAAAACTTCTCCATCGGCTAGACTTTCCTCTTCTTATGCCGATGGTTCCATTTTGAATATGCATAAATTACTTCCCGTGCCTTCCTAATTTGAAAATTCAAAACATCACACCAAAATGTAAAAATATATACACATGGGCTCCAAGCCCTTGGTGCTCCTGCACCACAAAGAAAGGAATCTTCATTTCGTAGACCAAATATGTGAAAGAATTGTTGAAGAAATTTTGGATGGAAGATTCAAAGCCAATGAATACTCCCATGGCAACCGGATGTAAGTTGAGCAAAGATGATGACTCTCCTAAGGCAGACCAGACAAAATACAGATCAATGATTGGAGGATTGTTGTATCTCACTCAAACTAGACTAGATATTATGCAAGCTATTGGTCTTGTTGCTAGATTCCAAGCTGATCCTAGAGAATCCCATGTCATGGCAATCAACAGGATTTTTAGATATCTAAAAGGGACGGTTGAATATGGTCTGTGGTATCCTAGAGATCATGATTTCTCTCTTCATGTATATACAGATGCTGATTGGGAAGGAGATGTGGATGACCGGAAGAGTACCAGTGGTGGAGCATTCTTTTTGGGGAAGAGATTGGTTTCTTGGCTAAGCAAGAAACAAGAGGCAATATCTCTATCTACAAATGAAGTAGAATATATTGCAGCAATAGGTAGTTGCACTCAAGTTTTGTGGATGAAGCAGATGCTAAGAGATATCAAAGTGGAGTATGAGGAACATATCACAATCTTCTGTGATAATTCAAGTGCTATAAATATATCTAAGAATCCAGTGTTGCATTCAAAGACTAAACACATATCCATCAAGTTTTACTTTTTGAGAGAGCAAGTGAACAAGAATGAAGTCAGATTGGAGTTTGTGCCTCCCAAGGATCAGATTGCAGACATCTTTACTAAACCTCTACTTAATGACTCTTTTGAGTATCTCAGGGAGAAGTTAGGGGTTATTTCCCCTCTAATGATGAACTAAGGTACACTAAGGTGCATCACTCCAATGGATATCACAGTCATATCTTGTGATCCAGATTGATGGGAGCTGCTACTCAGGGGGAGCAGCAGGTATGATTCTGAAGTGTTAGAATTGCAAGTATGTACCCTTTGCCATTGATGTCAAAGGGGGAGAGAAGACATGTGAAAAACAAGTGGTTACTAATCAAAGGGGGAGCAGTATAAGGAGAGAAGACATATGAATGGTTATTGCTGATAGGGGGAGTTGTGACAGTGAGGAGAAGTTCTTGTCTTGATGATTAAAATAGTTTTTCACATCTTATGTTTCTATCAATGACAAAGGGGGAGATTGTTGCAAGTATGGGCCTAATTGATGTTATCATTGATGTCAACATACTCTTGTTGCATTAATGATAAGGTTTGGATGAGCCGTGAGCTGAGGATATTGAGAAAATTAGTCTCAATCAGGAACAGTGAAGAACAATGATGACAGTAAGGAAAAAGTCCAAAATAGGATGAGGATCAGAGGATGCAGATTAAAGGGTTTGTAGATATGCGTCTGTAGATGATCCAACAGAGATTTCAGAGGTCTATATGAAGATATGAAGAAGTTGTGGCCGCTTAAGTAAAACCGGTTCCGGTAGGTGTTTAGAGGTGACATAGTGTAACAAGAAAGGTCCGGTGAGATCTAGAAATGAAGTTTCCTACTCTGCAGATTTAAGAGAGTACTAAAAAAGTATTTGTGGTGTATCAAATCTATTAGTTCATGGTTTGAAGGTCTGCAAGCATCTATTCCTTTGTGACAGTAATGACAGACTGTGTTCTTGAGGTTCCAGATGAAGGAGAGAAGGATTTCAGTAAGCAGAAGAAGTGTGGTTGTTCTTGGTGATTCAAGCAAGCTTGTGGAGGTCTTTGGATCATGTCCAGTTCATGTTGGTGGTCCACATTGAAGTTGAAGCTCGCAATTGAAGAGTAACTTTTGGATGATGGTGTTCTTCTTGAGACAGGCCAACCAGATGAGTTATGCATCTGGTGGATGATCTTATGAATGTTTACTGACTTAGATTATCATTCCTAAGTTGATGCCTTGTATAAATAAGGGATTACGAAGTCAGTTTGTATTTGTCCTAGTTGTGATGAGATTGTTGTAGTGAGGAGGAGAGTGAAAGGCAAAGTAGAAGTATTGGGCTTAAATGGAATTGATTCAAGCATGGTGAAGATGCTATTCTCCAGTTCATGTATATGATATTTATTTCTTTGTAGACAGTGTGTCGTGTAGGCAGTTAGCCTCTTGTGAGCAGTATGCTCAGGTAGTGAGCCCTAATTGGCATGTGCCATTTTGTTCTTTCTATTCTTCTAATAGAGAATACAATCTTGGGTTAATCACCTCGTGGTTTTTCCCTTAACCCGGTTTTCCATGTCAAAATCTTGGTGTCTTATGTGTTGATGTGTTTCTGCTCTTGATTTGAATTCATTATGGTTCATGATTGATATACTACTAATCACTAAGAAGATTTAAGTGTTTAATTTGAGAATGTTTTGCACAACTGATTCCCCCCTCTCTCAGTTGTGTGCCCTAAGTCTAACACATCCATAATCATATTTGAAACAAATCCACTCCTTAATTTATTCCTATCCATGATGCTCCATAATTGTCTTCAATTGTCTCTGCATTCTTAGCATTGAAACTCATACTTTTATTAAATCCTTTGTTTGTAACCTGCTACAAATGCTTGATCTCATCATGCCACATCCAATTATACACATAGAATTAGTTCCCAAAAGCATATACCACAAGCATTCTCTGTGACTAACCATAAAGACATCTTATTTATACTTTTATACATATCTATATCTAATTCATTCATTAGATAATATGATCATCACATTCTATATTAATATTATAAGTTTAGGTCTTAGAAGTATAAAGAAGGTCAACATATCAAAGGGCAAACATGGATAAATGTCTTAAAGGATGCTATGAAAGAAGTCTTTGAAGTATAAAAAGTAGCTTAAAAGAGACTAATTCTGTAGCCCATCATTTCTCCCCAACTAACCTTTTTCTTTCCCTCAAGTAAAATTACTCAAATAGATACATAGGGAAATGAATTATAATGTAAAACTATTTTCCTCAAGTCCATAACTACCCTGACACCCTCACCCTATTTCAAATAGAAGCCATTGTAGCATGAAAGCCTTTGTAGTCTGATAGCTTCTGTAGTCCTACATTCCTCTCCCTTTTCTCTTGTCCAGTGTGGAACTGGATATAAGAGTAGAGGTGGATGGTAGGTAAGAGGCAACAATACCACACCTTTATTCTCTAAAATTTGAATGTACCTATGTAATCTTTCAAACATGTTCATAAAGTTATGTAAGGAATGAGGTTCTTTCCATTAAAGAGTAGGTGTCAAACTAATCCATCTGCTTTGCACATATCTAACACAACCTTGTAACATGGATCTCATCATTCTCTATATCCTTCTATGATCCCTTATTCTTAAGTCCATAATGATTTTGCTTGGGCCCTTATGAGAGAGAAATCTGTACCATTTTATGAGGACATCTTAAGGGTTAAATGCCTCTTGTCTAATTGGAAGTGATACCTTCTTCTCATATTCTTCATACCTATCCATCAATTCTCCTCTCAACTTTTCATTATTTAGGTATGATGCTATTGCTCTCAGCTATAAATCTCCAACATTTATGGAGGGATTCCATTCTGTATCTTCCTCCACTAGGTAGTTGTGCAAACAGAACTTACATAGCTAATCTTGTTGTTCTAGACTAACCTTTTGAAAATAACTAAAGAAATTGTGTCTAGACTACAGAACTGGTTGGTCATTAACAAATCTATTGAATTCAAAACTCAGAAATTTATCCTTCAAAAATAATGCATAAACCCTTGAAGGTGGTCTGCATTCAATGATTTCCATGGCCCTGCCAATTATACCTACCATCTTTGCCTCTAATTTCTTAATTTCAAGATTCTGATTCTCAATTATTTCATTAAAATTTTTCCTTTCTTTATCCCAATTCTCTGTGTCTTGTTTTGACCTACTAGTGACTTTCAACAACTCAAAACCTAATGAAACAGTGTCATGTCTCATACTTTGCATACTTGATTGAATGGTTAAATTGCAATAATTACATTGATTGGTTAAATTGATCGCTTCAACTATTTCATTTGCTTCGGCTATATTGGGACTAACTTATTGATAGTTTTATGAGTTTGACTTTTGCAGTCTTGTCGACAACAAGAGCATGGTTCAGGTAGGGGAGTACTAGCTTCATGGCAACATCTGACAGGTTTTATTTGGTGTTTACACACACTCACATAGGATTCATTCGTGCATGATTGATTTGATGGATATTTGTATGGCATGTTTGATTTAATGGATGTATGCATTTACATGTTGACTTGATGATGTTGATCTCTTTTGTCATTTGATATTGTCAAATCTCTTTTTTTTGACATTATCTTCAGTGTGCTTTCACTATTAATCAAGTTTGATACCTATCATGTCAAGAAAATAAGGAAACAAGTTAGTTTTATATTTGAATTCAATAGGTATAAGAATTCCTTGTAGTTATCAAATTAAAATAAAAGCCAGTTCTTTATTCCTATATGGTTCTTATGTAAAGAATTTAGCTTGAGAAATAAGTGAATTAAAAATATGCAAACCTAATAAAAGATATTATTATCTTTATTATCTTTAGAATGTATTTTATTTATTTTTACTTGGTATAAAAAAAATAAATTGTATATTTAAATTAAACTAAAAAAATAATAATAATATAATATACATATATATATATATATATATATATGTTCATGCAAGAATCTAAATTAAGATGCATATATATTTGGGTTATAACGTAAAATAGATAATTCCTTATTTTTATATTCAAAGAGGAACATATAACATGCACATGCATGCGAATTAAAGAAGTGGGAGTTATTTATTGTTAATTAAAATCAAACCTTGCATGAAGGAGGGGGGGGCATCATGGAGTAAGGAAATTAGGGTAAGTGAAGTGATAAAAAAAGGAGAATACTGGGAGGTAAATAGGATAGACAGTGCTGGGAACCGTAAGAAGAAAAGAAAAGGTTGGACGATGAAGGATTTTGTAGTGAAAGAAGAAAGATCTGTATACAAGCAAGTTTAGGTATTTTCCTTGTTTTCTGTGTTTGAAATTCTTGAATAAGCAGTGGAAAGAATGGGCAGCGTGTGTGTTTGTGATATTTTGGTAGTAGTTATTTTTCTTTTGGCTATCAACTAAAGTAATTGGCCATACCACTATTCACAAAGGCTTGATTTAGGATTGAACATTCTTTTGTTATTTTGATCAGCCTTGTGCTGTAGCAAATTTTGGGGTGTTCTGCCAGCCTACTGATTGTGTTTTTCATGTTATTCTGATGGTGTTATCCTTCCAACCATGTGGAATACATTCAGATACTATTAATGAGCCTCTTTTAGCATTTTTTTCCTCTAATGCTGATGAAGGGGGTAAATCATAAAACATACAATAATAGAAATTGAACACAGAGAATAGAACTTTCTTTTATTGATCTGGGCAACTCATTACATTACAAAAGCTTAATTCCAATCAGAGGAATCAGTCCTCTATAGGCTGCAACACACCACAGCTACCATCACCAGGCTCTAGAATCTTCTGCCTTCTATAACTCCCAAATCAGCTAGGGTTTTTGTTTTCCCACCTATTCTTGACTCTACACTTGCCCCCTTAACTCTCCTTCTTGACTCAAACCCTCTTCGCAGCTCCTCTTGCAATGCATTGATTTGTCTTTGCAAGGCTCTAAAACCCTCTTTTGTCAAAGTATTCCTCCCACCATGGTTTCTTCATGGAGGCATCTTGATTTCTATGGCAAACCCACAACCTCAGGTCCTGGTGTAAACTACCTCACAGTCGGCGATCTGTCTACACACTCAGGAACCCTTGCTCTGATACCACTTGATGAAGGGGGTAAATCATAAAACATACAATAGTAGAAATTGAACACAGAGAATAGAACTTTCTTTTATTGATCTGGGCAACTCATTACATTACAAAAGCTTAATTACAATTAGAGGAATCAGTCCTCTACAGGCTGCAACACACTACAGCTACCATCACCAGGCTCTAGAATCTTCTGCCTTATGTAACCCCCAAATCAGCTAGGGTTTTTGTTTTCCCACCTATTCTTGACTCTACACTTTCCCCCTTAACTCTCCTCCCCCCCAGGGTTCCCAAAAATGGTTATTAATAGCCTTTTTGGTGGCCAACACCCTAATTTCGAATTTTGCATCTCCCTCCAAAAATAGGTCAACTTTCGAGAGCCATAACTTTTGATCTGGGACTCCGATTGATGAACCATTTTATGTGTCGGAAAGGTCACAGAGTGCTCTACGTGCTAAGAACTAGCTCTGTTAGTTCTGGCCATTTTCGGGCCCATACGGGGCCGTTTAGTGCCTCAAACCTGAGTTTGAATAATTTTCAGGCATTTTTCATGAAACAGAAACTTTAATATCTTTCAGCTCACAAATGATCTTCATGTGATTCCTTTGTCAAAGGTCTTATATTTCTGTTATGTAACTTCCTGTAAATTTTGACTTCATTCCGTGCCCAAATGCAAACTTTCTAAAAATAGCAGTTTACTATTTTTAGTAGTTTGGAAAAACTGAAAGTTCTACATTATTATTCAGGCGATTATGGGACCAGAACCATAGATTTTGAGAAGAAATGGGTAGAACATCAACAATTTTGAAACACATTTTTTTTTGGGTGATGCAAGATTGCCCTTACACCATTGGATGCTCCTGCATCAAATGCAATCACCTCTAAATAGCCTTGTAGCCCTTACCGGCACCTTACACTGCTATGTGCTGCTACCATGTTTTTTTTTTCTTTTTTTGTCTTTTTGCTGTTCAATCATTGAGCTGCTAGATTAATAAGCGGGATAATGAAAACATCAATGATCTACTTCAAGCTGTAATGCTCCAATCAAATTCAGCTAGATCAGCTCAAAAGTTATCTAAAGCTTAATTACGATTTAGCCTAAAGGCATCACGTCTTCTGCTAATCTAGGGCGACCGGTAGTAATTAGTCAATCCACCCATAAGATACTAAGAAATGATCTCATTCTAGCTGTGAATTATGTCTTATCCAATGGTATATCACTCTTCATGACCTCTAATTAGTAGATCTGAGTTACGCCTTTGCATGATTAAACGGTTGTCAATTTAGGTGTGATTTCCACCTTTTTCCTTTTGTTCTCCGTGAGATGTGAATCATTCAGCATTCTTTTATTTTGGTCTTTAATAAATTTGACCTCTGGCTGTGCAAAAGACTATTCGTTACACCCTCAATATGACTTCTGGTTGTGTAAAGACTATTCGCTGCACCATAAAAATGACCCTTGGCTATTCCAGTTGTCATTCATTGCATCACATGCCGATCTATGGTGTTTGTTTTATGTCTATCGCTATTTTTGTGTGTCCTTCACCATCTCCTGAATATCAATCTTAATGGATGTAAAATGTTCTCAGAATAATAGAATTATGGCTGTCTAAATAAAAATTCTGTGTGTAAAATAAAAATAGATCATTTCTGTATGACTTAAAAATGACCTCCGTCTGACTCAAAATGACCACTATTTATTTTAAGATATTTCTGTATGATTTGAAGCATTAGCTGCATAAATTAAGTCTTAAGAGCGATTAGATCAAACCAGTTGCATTATTTTTAATTGATTTGTTTGACCATTGAAGTAGACGCTATTAAAACAGAAACATGCTCTAACTTGGATAACTATATAGGCTTGTAAATTAATAGTTTTCATCAACAAAAATGATATAACTGGATAATTGAATCGAATAGTTATTTGTGCGGAAAGGACTTTCAATCACAGATAAACGTTTCTTTGAAGCTTGATTCAAAATAAACATTTCTAGCTTATACCAATTCTTGCTCGAAAATAGACATGTAGGGAAAACATTTCTTTTTTAGTATTCCTTATCAACGCAAGAATCTTTGTTCAAGAAATTTAAGTCATTATTGCTCTAATTAAATCACTTCTAGAATTGAATAGACTACGGAGTTATACTTAAAAGAATCAATTTATTTTTCTCTTACACTGAAGTTCATTCAAATAGAGTTTATTTCCTTCACATTGAGATGTGTTACCTTTATGAAATGAATGAATTGCTTCATTCTCTTCTTGGAAGTTTCTGACAAAATGATGATTACTATACATAGAGTGAGTTGTTTACCTTGATTTTTGCTTATCTTCGTCATGTGTATTAGAGTTTTGAAGGAAAGATTGTCTTCCGGGACAGGTATTGAATGTGGGTTAAATAGGGAAGTGAGTTTTCTTTTTCAAAACTTGCATGCCGTTACAATGGATAAATGCTTTGGCCAAAGCGAATAGAATGTTGAAATAGACATTCACCATTGAAATAGATGGACTATTTCCTAGCTATACATTGTATATTTTCCCTACCATATCCTATTGATGAGATGCTGCATTCATATTAGTAATGCATGTAGATTGATAGGGACATACCAGATTCCACCTTGCATATGTTTCTAGATTGCTAGGCTCTTCGAGTAGGGTCAGGCATCCTTCAGTTTGAAGGATACCGGGGAAGCGCAAGCTTCATGGTTGGGCAGAAAAAGTGCCTGAACCATGTTCTTGTCCTACAACATAGCAGATGGATGATTGGTCAATGGTGGTCGAGGACTCCTTGATAGATTTATTTGACATTAATGAAAAATGTACTTCTTGTATTCAAATGATTGTAAGGCTTGATGCCATTATTCGACACTTGTAATATTATGTCTACATACTCTGTAAATGACTTCAGATGTATCTATATACGCATTGTAATTATGGTTGTACTTTTACTTATGAATCTAAAAACTTTCTTGGACTCTTGAATGTTATCTTATTATATTTCCTTTGGAACGATGAGTAGAAGTTATTTTACCATATTTGATTTTACTTTTAGTAAATCTAGGTTTTACTCTAGTTTCTTGTGATGTGAATTTTTAGTACTTTACATTTGGTATCAGAGCGATGGTCCTACTCTAGGACTTTATGGAACCATTATGCTAAAGGTTGTAAACTCTTGCAGATAGTTCATCATGAACACTAGGAACTCTAGACATAGGGGAGCAACCCTAGGATCTGGCAGTAACCCCGATATTGGAAATAATGAAGAAGCCAATGTTGGAAACAATGCTAGCACTGATGTAGGAGGGGCTAATGCAAGAAACAATGAGGGAAACAATAATAACAATGCTGGACAGAATGGTGAGGAACAGAATAATCAATTGACCCAAATCTTAGCTCTTCTGACTCAACAGGGAACCAGAATGAATACCATGGAAGAGGAAATTAGAGGCATAAGGGGAAATAGGAATGAGGAAAGAAGAGAAGAAGCTCGAGGTCCTGAAGGATAAGTGAATGGAAACAACAAAAATAAGATTGCTAAGGAATTAGGAAAGGACCTTAAAAAGGTTACACCTCCTAAGTTTGATGGTAAGACTATTGGTGACGATACTGAAGCATGGATTATTGAAATGGAGAAATACTTTGATCTCCGTGATTTATCCACTGAAACTAAAGCTATTTGGGGATCTTATCAGCTTACTGGAGAAGTAGCTACTTGGTGGGACAATGAGAAAGCTGAAAAGAAACTGCTTCCAGGAGAAATCACATGGGATCGTTTTCTTGAGCTCTTCTGAAAGAGGTGGTTATCATAGCTCTACTTCGACAAGAAAATGACAGAATTTCAAAACCTCACTTAGGGAGGTATGACTGTGACTCAGTATTGGGAGAAATTCTCTCACTTATTGAAATATGTTCCACAATATCAGCTTGATGAAAGGTTCAGGATTCACAAATTCATCTTGGGTTTAAGGTCGTAGATTGGATCAGATGTTGATATGCATAATCCATTAACCATGGATGAACTGTTCAAAAAGGCTACCAAGTAGGAATAGAAACTACAACAGATCTTAAATTACCACAAGAATCAGGATATGAAGAATGGAAACAAAAGGTATCAGAATGACAGTGGCAACCAAGGAAATAGTAAATGCCAGATAAGGAATCTCAAGAAGGGAAATAACTACCTGGAAAAGAACAATGGAAACCAAGGTGGAAATAACAATAAGAAAGGTAGTTATGGTAACAATGGTAACAATGGTAACAATAATCGAAGAGATAATCCAGCTAGGCATAGGGGACCCAGAGATGGATGTTACACTTGTGGAGGAGAGCACTATGCTAGTGCATGTCCTTGTCGAGTAGAGAATCAGAGAGATGGAAATTGATAGAGAACTCCACAACACCAGATTCATGTAGTAGTGGATCATCGTCAAGCAGATTTCCAAGCTACACCCATTTAGATGTCCGATAAACTCTTTGGCCTTCCAATCTCTATTTTAATTAATACAGGAGCTACAGAATGTTTTGTTGATCCAAAAGTTGTAGCTAAGTTAACTATTAAACCTAGATACATGGAAAACTCGTGGATGGTGTAGTATGGTAACAATGCAGAGAGAAGGGTAGATTCATGTCTTGTATGCAGTGAAATAGATCTTCCCACTTTCCAAACTCAAGTCAATCTTTATGTTGCACCTCTAGGATCTTATGATGTGATTCTATGAATCAATTGGTTGTCAGAACATAAGTCTTTAGTAGATTGTGAAGAGAAAGTAGTGAAATGCCTTGATGACTTTGGAAACCTAGTAGAAATTCATGGATTATGAACACCCCTTAAGCTAAGACATATATCAGCCATGCAATTGAAAAAGGCTAAGAGGAAGGGTTGTTCTATCTATGCAGTGAAGATAAGAGATCTAAATAATCAGGAACCATCTTTTAAACAGTATCCTATCCTTAGAGAATTTAAAGATGTCTTTCCTAATGAGTTGACTGAACTACCACCTAAAAGAGAATTTGATTTCTCTATAGATCTTATGCTAGGAACAGAACCATAGTCCAAAGCACCTTACAGGATGACAACAACAGAACTATATGAACTTAAGGCACAATTAGAAGAATTGTTAAAACAAGGGTTTATCAGACCTAGTGTGTCACCTTGGGGAGCACCAGTAATCTTCATTAAGAAGAAGGATAGAATGTTGAGGTTGTGCATTGATTATAGAATGTTCAACAAGGCAACTATCAAGAACAAATATCCTCTTCCAAGGATTGATGAATTGTTTGACCAAATGAAAGGTGCAGAGGTATTCTCTAAAATAGACTTTAGATCTGGTTATCATCAGTTATGGATTAAGGATGAGGATATTTCTAAAATAGCATTCAGAACATGATATTGCCACTATGAATTCACAGTAGTACCATTCAGGTTAACAAATGCTCCAGCAGCATTCATGAACTTGATGAATAGTGTATTTAGGGATTGTCTTGATGATTTTGTTCTAGTCTTTCGTGGTGACATTCTGATTTATTCTAAGTCATTGGAGGAGCATGAAAGACACTTGAGAATAGTCTTGCAGTGGTTAAGGGAAAGAAAACTTTTTGGCAAGTTATCTAAGTGTACTTTCTATCAGAGTAAAGTGCACTACCTTGGCCACGTAATTTCAGCAGATGGGATAGCAGTAGATCCTGAAAAGATCAAGGCAATAACGGAATGGCCCTCACCACAAACTGTGACTGAGGTTAGAAGCTTTATGGGGCTGGCAGGATACTATAGGAAATTTGTAGAAGGATTCTCTATAGTTGCAGCACCCATAACCTCGTTACAAAAGAAAGGTAAGAAGTTTGAATGGATGGATAAATGTGAACAATCTTTTTAGTTGTTGAAGGAAAGACTCACATCAGCACCTATTCTGACCATATTTGATCCTAATGGTCATTTCATAGTGATTATAGATGCTTCTGGTGAAGGAGTGGGAGGAGTGTTGATGCAGGGAGGAAAAGTAGTGGCATATGAATCAAGGAAACTAAAGCAACATGAGTTAAATTATGCACCTCATGATCTTGAGTTATCTGCTATTGTTCGTGCACTTCAGATGTGGAGGCACTATCTCTTGGGTAAGCCTTTTGAGCTTAAGACAGATCATTTAGGGCTTAAATATATCTTCACCCAACCTAATCTCAACGCTCGATAGAGAAGGTGGTTAGAATTCCTTAGTGAATATGATTTTGGAATCGAGTACATAAAAGGTAAAGAGAATAGGGTTGTAGATGCTCTTAGCAAAAGACGACATCTATCAGCCATGGTGACTTCTAGATCTAATCTGAGACAGCAGGTAATCTAGAACTCACAAGGAGATGAGCACTATGAAAGGGTTAAATAAGCATTAGAAGTAGACCCTACAGATCATTGATTTGATGGGTATGTAATAGAATCAGATGGGCTTCTGAGATATCAGGGAAGAATGTATATCCCAGATTCAGGTGAATTGAGGAAGTTAGTTCTCGAGGAGATTCACAGTGCTCCATATTCTGGACACCCTGGTGTGACCAAGACAATGGAAGGATTGAGGCCATTGTACTTTTGGCCTAAGCTTAAGAAGGATGTGACAGAATTTGTAGCTCAATGTTTAGAGTGTCAATGTGTTAAGGCAGAACATGTCCATCCTACAGGATTGCTTTATCCACATAGCATACCTGAGTACAAATGGCAGGTGATTAGCATGGACTTTATTCAGGGATTGCCCATGTCGAAGAATCGGCATGATGTCATCTTAGTGGTTGTTGACAAACTAATGAAAGTGGCTCATTTCATTCCAGGAAATCTCACGGATGGGTCATTGACTTTAGCAAAGAAGTTTGTACAAGAGATATTTCGACTACATGGAGTGCTAGAGACGATCATTTTAGATCGTGACACTCGCATGACCTCTAGGTTCTGGGTCACACTTAATGCAGCTTTGGGGACTAAGTTGAACTTTAGTACAGCTTATCACCCTGAAACAGATGGTCAGATAGAGAGAGTCAACCAGGTTGTAGAGGATCTTCTGAGGATGTACTGTATGGACCAGCAGTACAAATGGGAGGAATATCTACCCTTGGTAGAGTTTGCTTATAATAATTCCTACCATGCATCCTTAGGTATGGCACCTTTTGAGGCTCTCTATGGTCGCAGGTGTAGAACTCCAATCAGTTGGGATAGGATTGAAGACTGAATAGTAGTTGGACCTAACATGTTGAAGGAAATTGAAGATCAGATGAGGCTAATCAAAGAAAAATTGAAACAATCCTCGGATAGACAAAAGAGTTATGTAGATAAGAACAGGACTTTTAGGCAATTCTCTGTGCGTGACAAAGTGTTTTTAAAGGTCAAGCCACATAAGAGTTCAATGTCATTTGGCAAGGCATCCAAACTAGCTCCAAGATTCGTAGGACCTTTCGACGTTCTTGAAGTGATCAATCCAGTTGCATACAGACTTGCATTGCCACCAGCTCTTGCCAAGATCCATAATGTTTTTCATGTGTCTTTGCCCAAACCTTTTCATCCTGATGTTTTGCATATTCTTGATTGGCATGCTCTACAGGTACAGGATCCAGGAGTGGTGCTAGTGGAGCCCATTCGAGTCTTGGAGAAGCGCAACGTTAAGTTGTGTAATCGAGACATAGTATAGTATAAGGTCCAATGGGACCAGTATTCAGTGGACAATGCCACTTGGGAGGATGCTTCTGATATTGATAGATCTTTTCCACATTTAGGAAATTAGATTAGATGTTTTAATTACATGCATATTTAGATATTATGATACTCAGATGATGATACATTATTGTTTTGATTTTATTGTTTACATGATGTAATAAGACATCAAGACGATGTCTCTTCCAACTGGGCAAGGATGTCACGTCTCATACTTTGCATACTTGATTGAATGGTTAAATTGCAATAATTACATTGATTGGTTAAATTGATCACTTCAGCTATTTCATTTGCTTCAGCTATATTAGGACTAACTTATTGATAGTTTTATGAGTTTGACTTTTGCAGTCTTGTCGACAACAAGAGCATCGTTCAGGTAGGGGAGTACTAGCTTCATGGCAACATCTGACAGATTTTATTTGGTGTTTACACACACTCACATAGGATTCATTTGTGCATGATTAATTTGATGGATATTTGTATGGCAAGTTTGATTTAACGGATGTATGCATTTACATGTTGACTTGATGATGTTGATCTCTTTTGTCGTTTGATATTGTCAAATCTCTTTTTTTCGACATTATCTCTAGTGTGCTTTCACTATTAATCAAGTTTGATACCTGTCATGTCAAGAAAACAAGAAAACAAGTTAGTTATATATTTGAATTCAATAGATATAAGAATTCCTTGTAGATATCAAATTAAAATAAAAGCCAGTTCTTTATTCCTATATGGTTCTTATGTAAAGAATTTAGCTTGAGAAATAAGTGAATTAAAAATATGCAAACCTAATAAAAGATATTATTATCTTTATTATCTTTAGAATGTATTTTCTTTTTTTACTTGGTATAAAAAAATAAATTGTATATTTAAATCAAATTAAAAAATAATAATAATATAATATACATATATATATGTTCATGCAAAAATCTAAATTAAGATGCATATATATTTGGGTTATAATGTAAAATAGATAATTCCTTATTTTTATATTCAGAGAGGAACATATAACATGCACATGCATGCAAATTAAAGAAGTGGGAGTTATTTATTGTTAATTAAAATCAAACCTTGCGTGAAGAACACCGAAGGGGGGGCATCATGGAATAATGAAATTAGGGTAAGTGAAGTGATAAAAAAAGGAGAATACTGGGAGGTAAATAGGATAGACAGTGCTGGGAACTGCAAGAAGAAAAAAAAGGTTGGACGGTGAAGGATTTTGCAGTGAAAGAAGAAAGATCTGTATACAAGCAAGTTCAGGTATTTTCCTTGTTTTCTGTGTTTGAAATTCTTAAATAAGTAGTGGAAAGAATGGCCAGTGTGTGTGTTTGTGATATTCTGGTAGTAGTTGTTTTTCTTTTGGCTGTCAACTAAAGTAATTGGCCATACCAATATTCACAAAGGCTTGCTTTAGGATTGAACATTCTTTTGTTATTTTGATCAGCCTTGTGCTGTAGCAAATTTTGGGGTGTTTTGCCAGCCTACTGATTGTGTTTTTCATGTTATTCTGATGGTATTATCCTTCCAACCATGTCAAATACATTCAGATGCTATTAATGAGCCTCTTTTAGCATTTTTTTCCTCTAATGCAATCGCCTCTAAACAGCCTTGTAGCCCTGACCGGCACCTTACACTGCTATGTGCTGCTACCATGTTTTTTTTTCTTTTTTTTGTCTTTTTGCTATTCAATCATTGAGTTGCTAGATTAATAAGCGGGATAATGAAAACATCAATGATCTACTTCAAGATGTAACACTCCAATCAAATTTAGCTAGATCAGCTCAAAAGTTATCTAAAGCTTAATTACGATTTGGCCTAAAGGCATCACGTCTTCTGCTAATCTAGGGCGACTGGTAGTAATCAGTCGATCCACCCATAAGATACTAAGAAATGATCTCATTCCAGCTGTGAATTATGTCTTATCCAATGGTATATCACTCTTCATGACCTCCGATCAGTAGATCTAAGTTACGCCTTTGCATGATTAAATGGTTTGCAATTTAGGTGTGATTTCCACCTTTTTCCTTTTGTTCTCTGTGAGATGTGAATCATTCAACATTCTTTTATTTTGGTCTTTAATAAATTTGACCTTTGGCTATGCAAAAGACTATTCGCTGCACCATAAAAATGACCCTTGGCAATTCCAGTTGCCATTTGTTGCATCACATGTCGATCTATGGTGTTTTTTTTATGTCTATCGCTATTTTTGTGTGCCCTTCACCATCTCCCAAATATCGATCTCAATGGATGTAAAATGTTCTCAGAATAATAGAATTACGGCTGTCTAAATAAAAGTACTCTGTGTAAAATAAAAATAGATCATTTCTGTATGACTTAAAAATGACCTCCGTCAGACTTAGAATGACCACTTTTATTTTAAGATATTTTTGTATGATTTGAAGCATTAGCTGCATAAATTAAGTCATGAGAGTGATTAGATCAAACCAGTTGCATTATTTTTAATTGATTTGTTTGACCATTGAAGTAAACGCTATTAAAATAGAAACATGTTCTAACTTGGATAACTATATAGGCTTGTTGTAAATTAATAGTTTTCATCAACAAAAATGATATAACTGGATAATTGAATCAAATAGTTATTTGTGTGGAAAGGAGTTTCAATCACAGATAAACGTTTCTTTGAAGCTTGATGCAAAATAAACATTTCTAGCTTATACCAATTCTTGCTCGAAAATAGACATGTAGGGAAAACAATTTTTTTTTAGTATTCCTTATCAACGCAAGAATCTTTGTTCAAGAAATTTAAGTCATTATTGCTCTAATTAAATCACTTCTAGAATTGAATAGATTACAGAGTTCTACTTAAAAGAATCAATTTATTTTTCTCTTACACTAAAGTTCATTCAAATAGAGTTTATTTCCTTCACATTGAGATGTGTTACATTTATGAAATGAATGAATTGCTTCGTTCTCTTCTTGGAAGTTTCTGACAAAATGATGATCACTATACATAGAGTGAGTTGTTTACCTTGATTTTTGCTTATCTTCATCATGTGTATTAGTGTTTTGAAGGAAAGATTGTCTTCCGGGATGGGTATTGAATGTGGGTTAAATAGGGAAGTGAGTTTTCTTTTTCAAAACTTGCATGCCATTACAATGGATAAATGCTTTGGCCAAAGCGAATAGAATTTTGAAATAGACATGCACCATTGAAATAGATGGACTTTTTCCTAGCTATACATTGTATATTTTCCCTACCATATCCTATTGATGAGATGTTGCATTCATATTAGTAATGCATGTAGATTGATAGGCACATACTAGATTCCACCCTGCATATGTTTCCAGATTGCTAGGCTCTTTGAGCAGGGTTAGGCATCCTTCAGTTTGAAGGATACTGGGGAAGCGCAAGCTTCGTGGTTGGGCAGAAAAAGTGCCTGAACCATGTTCTTGTCCTACGACGCAGCAGATGGTTGGTTGGTTGATGGTGGTCAAGGACTCCTTGATAGATTTATTTGACATTAATGACAAATGTACTTCTTGTATTCAAATGATTGTAAGGCTTGATGCCATTATTTGACACTTGTAATATTATGTCTACATACTCTGTAAATGACTTCAGATGTATCTATATACGCATTGTAATTATGGTTGTACTTTTACTTATGAATCTGAAAACTTACTTGGACTCTTGAATGTTATCTTATTATATTTCCTTTGGAATGATGAGTAGAAGTTATCTTACTGTATTTGATTTTGCTTTCAGTAAATCTAGGTTTTACTCTAGTTTCTTGTGATGTGAATTTTTAGTACTTTACAAACAGTAGTATGGCATGTTGGAGTTCTTACCTCAAGAAATGATGGTGGAGGTTCCTTCTCCTCATCTGAGATGATATTGCTAATAGCCAATTGTGATAACAAATCCAATTTAGACCCTTGATTCTGTGTCTAAATCCTCTCCTCTAATTCTTGTATCCTCTTTTCTTTTTCTATCTCCTTCTCTTCATACCTCTTTACCTGATCCTCTAGGGTTTTGATTCTATTCAATGCCTCCTGAAGTTCTTTTCAGAGGTCTCTTTCTTCTAACAATTCATTTCTTTCCTCACAATTGACATTAACACCATCATTGTTATCAGAAGCATTAAATTTCTTTAACAAGGTTACCAGGGGTTACTTTTCTCATCTTTTTGGCAATAAATGGGTCTTCTGAGTCAAAGTCAGAAGAAGAAACATACCTTTTCTTCTTTGAAGAAACATTCACATTATCCTTATTTGCAGAGATATCATCTTCGAGTATATCAATAGGAACATTCCCAGGAGCATTTCCCCTTTCCTCAGAATCTTGTCCCTACTCAACAATCTTTTCTTCAACCATCTGTTTCCTCAATTTGCTTTATCTCCTCGGGGTAGTGGTTTCTTGCTCAACAACCCTTTTAATCTACTTTTTACCTTTCCCCTTCTATTTCTCCTTTGCTTCCCCTGTATTGACATTTTTCTTTCTTTTTCCTTTTTGTCTTTTCTTTCCTGACATCTTTTCCTTCTTTCTTCTTCTTTCCTTTCTTGCTTACAAGTTTTGGGGTCACATGTTCAGAAGGAGAGAATGAAGGTTCCCCTATTTCTTCAGGTCTATTTTCAAGGATATTTTCCTCCTTTGGCTCTTCATGAATAGGTTCATCTTCAGGTTCAGCATTGTATGGGGGTTTCTCTTCCTCCTCACGAGGTTTCTCTAACAAGGTGGAAATATCAACACAATCCTTAAAGGCCTCCCAATCAATTTGTGGGTATTGCATCGGCAAACTCCTCCTAACTAGTAGTGTAATTAGATAATGATGAGACACCAAAGTATCTACTGGCTTCCTGTGGTATTTTGAAGCCATTCTCTTTAGGAAGTTATAGAGGTAGTTCAGAACATTCACAAATTTTTCATGATGAAGATGGTTCAACAATTAAAAATGCATAGTGTACATCATTTTATATCTCCCATCACAAGTGAAATACCTGATAATGTAGGGAGCACATTTACCCTAGAGAAATGGTAGAGATAAGCATTTTGTACCTTGAGTTGTTGAGTCTAAATGCTCACCTCGCTCGCAAAATTCTTCTCTGGCAGTGGTTGCATAGCTCGGGCTGGGTATTCCAACCCAGTGCATAGCAATCCAGTCACTTGGGCTATAGCTACCTCAGAAGCATCAACCATTAACCTTTTCACTACTACTTCGTCACTTTGCAATGTAACTGCAAATTTTGTAGCCATATCATTGCCATACTCTATCAATTTTAAGAAGTACTCAAGCCATCCTACTCTGGTGAAGAGTGGTAAAAACTAGCACATCTTCAAGAATCTCCTTGTGCACAGATGGCTCTCTCCTTACTAAGTCACCTTCCATGTCTATAATCCTCTGTATAATTCCACTTTGCCACCTTGTTATACTTAACCCCTATTCTTATCTTCTCTACAATTCCTCTTATTGCTTAGGGTTAACTTGATTTGATTTAAGCAAAGATATTAGGAAGGTAACTCTCACTGGTTATTTACATAGTACACGAGGATGAAAAATCATTTGAAAACCAGTCAAAAAATCAAGAATGACAACCCTTCCCCTCGATTGAATGTGAAGTGACCTCACTCACACAGCAAAGGAAGTGGTAGGAAGTTGTAATTATTAATTAGAATGTTATGAAATATTATCACATGCATGAAGTAAATAAGGATAATGATAAATGCATAAAAAGAAATTTAATGGCAATCATGAAAAGTTACCTTGGGAATAATGCCTTGGAAATAAATGTGGGAGTACTCTTTGAAAGGAGATATTGTGTACAATGCAATTAATCTACCAGAACTGTAAGGTCATGCATGCGGATGAATGGTGAGGTGGCACGTCAGCATGTGTGATTTGATTGAATTTCTTGAAATTTGGCACTTGAGGTGTAGGCATGGTGATGAAGCAAGGTGTAATGTACAGATTGAGTAGATTGGTAGTGCATTGCATGGAATACATTTGCAGTTTCTACAAGTGCTTGTAGAATTATTACAAAGTGTAGATTTTGATAGTGATCAGAATAGGTGCAAAAGTAATAGGTCCCAGCTAAATTTTGTAAATAGGTCCCAACTAAAATTTATAATCATCATGTTAAAGGTGTGGTGTGTGCATGTGGTGCTATGTCTGCAGGTGTTTGGAAAGAAAAAGAAATTATGTCTCAGCTACAGGGGTTGAGTATTCCAACTCAACCTCTGTATCAGTAGTCAGGCTATGTGGATCATGATCTGACGCTGCATCAACTAGTGTCATAGTATCCTCATCAAGGGTGCTGGAAGCACCATATGCAGTAGCTAAGAAAATAATGAAGTCTTCCTTCTATAATGGCCTCTTATACAACTTTAGCCTATGTCCATTGACCAAGAGTGAAAATCTGACCTCATCTATAGTTTGCAACTGAACTGCTCCATTTGGGAAAACTTGCATGATTTCGTACGGTCCAAGCCACCTGGATTGAAGCTTTCCCTTGAAGTCCTTATACCTGGAGTCATATAAAAGTGCCCAATCACTGATTGTAAATGATTTGTTCTTGATATGACTGTCATGCCATTTGACCCTCTGTTTTTGGATAACTTTAGTATGGTGGAGTGCCTCAAGCCTTATTTCATCTAGAGCATTAAGATGTTGAATCCTATCTTGCTGTGATGCGGTCAAATCCATCCCAAGCTCAATAGCTATCCTTAGTGTTTTACATTCAAATTCAATTGGGAAGATTGTTGTTTGTCCATAAACCAATTCATATGGGGTAAACTCTGTGGTGCTTTTCCAAGTGGTTCTATAGCCCTAAACAACCTCTAGCAACCTAGTAACCCAGTCTCACCTATGGAGTTGCACTGATTTGGTCAGGATCTTTTCCAGTTCTCTATTGGTTACCTCAACCTATCCATTGGCTTGAGGATGATAAGGTGTAGACTTTTTATTACTTATCTGATACTCCTCCAATAACTTTGTGATCAGATCAGAGGTAAACTAAGGACCTTGATCTGTTACTATTTCCCTTGGCACACCATATCCAGTGAAAATGTCCTCATATAAAAATTTAGTGACATTACCATCTCTTGCAAACTGTAATTCTTTGACCTCAACCCATTTTGTAAGGTAATCAGTACATATCAAAATATACTCCTTATAGTTGGAGGTTGGAGAAATAGGACCAACAAAATCTAGTCCCCACTTGTCAAAATGAGCTAATGAAATTTGTGATTGCAAAGGCATTTCATCACTTTTAGTTGGTCGGCCCATTCATTGACACCTATCATAGCCTCTTGTATATTTGATAGCATCCTTGTGAAGTGTTGGCCAATAATACTCTATTGTCAAAATTTTGAAGCCTATTCTTTTTGCTACAAAGGGTCTCCCACATGGTTCATCATCACAAGCCTTCATGATATCAAACACTTCATCTTCTCTAATCTATCTTCTCATAATGTTGTCTGGTCTAGTATAGAAGAGAAAACCTAAGATCCAAGAGTAGGGAAAGCATTCGTGAACAAGTTATCTCCATTCTCTTGGGGAAAAATATCTTGGAATCTACCCTGTAACCAAGTAATTTGTTATGTCTGCATACCATGGTGTGTGTATAGTGAGAGAAAATAGATGCTCATCAAGAAAGGAATCATCAACCACACCCTCTAAGGATTGAGTGGGCAATCTAGATAACAAGTCAACAACTAGATTAGCCTTATCAAGCTTATCAACAATTACGATATCAAATTCTTGAAATAACAATAACCATCTGACCAGCTTGCCACCCACTATTGGTTTGTTCATTAGATATCTGATGGCTATGTGCTGAATATGAATGAATAATTTGTAGCTGGTTATGTAGTGTTTGAACTTGCTGATGGCATAAACAACTACCAACATTTCTTTCTCTATTACTATGTAGTTTAGCTCAGCCCCTACAAGTTTTTACTAATGTAGTAAATTGCATATTCCTTGTTGCCTTTTTGCTGGCCTAACATTGCCCCAATGGCAAAGTCTGATACATCAGTGTGAATATGAAAGGGCAATTTCTAGTTTGGACCTCTCAATACTAGGGCCTGTGTCAAGGCTACTTTCAATTTTTCAAAAGAATGTTGACATTTAAGTGTCCAAGCAAATTCAATATCCTTAGATAGAAGTGCAAACAAGGGAGCAACAATTTTGCTAAAATCTTGAATAAACCTTCTATAATAACCTGCATGCCCAAGGAAACTTCTAACATCCTTCATTTTTTGTTGAATAGGAAGTGTAAAGATTATTTCTATCTTCTTTGGGTTGACCTAGATACCTATAGATGAAATGAAATGTCCCAACACCACTCCTTCAGTCATCATCATAAAACACTTTTCATTACTTAAGGACAAATTATGCTCTGTGCATCTTTTCAAAACTTTTTCAAGATTCTGCAAAGCCTCATCAAATGCTTCAACATATGTGGTGAATTCATCCATATAAATCTCCATGCTATCATGAGCAAAATTAGAAAAAATACTAAGGACTACTCTTTGAAAAGTAGCTAGAGCATTGCATAGTCCAAATGGAAAAATAGAGTATGCATAGGCCCCCCAGGGGCAGGTAAATGTGGTTTTATCTTAATCCTCTGGAGCAATCTTTATCTAATTATACTTCCTAAAACCATCAAGAAATGAGAAGTACTTCTTTCCTACCAAAGAATCTAGGACTTGGTTAATAAAGGGCAATGGAAAGTGATCTTTTCTGGTGGCAGTGTTGAGTTTTCTGTAGTCAACACAAACTCTACACTTGCCACCCTTTTTAGGAACTATTACCAATGGTGAAACCCATTCTCTATTTGAAATGGGGTAAATAAAACTTGCATCCAGAAGTTTTTGAAGTTCATCCTTGACTATGTCCCTTAGAGCAGGGTTCATACATTTTTATTGTTTCCTAATAGGTCTAAAGTTAGCATCACTATAGATCTTGTGCATGCATAGATTTGGGTCAATGCCTTTCATATAACTGTAATCCCATGCAAAAGCTATTGAATTGGCCTACAGGACATTTTGAAGGGATTGCTCCTGTTCTTTAGTCAAGGTATTATTGATAGTCAACATCTTTCTAGGCTGTATCTGTAATGGTTTAGTCATTGGTTGAATGGAAGACACATCAAGGCTAGGAAAGACTGGTAGATGCTGCTAGGGTAGTAAGGCATGAAACAATTGAGAAATTTCTTTTTTGGAGCTGCTAGGTATTATATTGCTCAGTGGATCCTGCAGACAGGATAGACAGTCTTACTGCTATGGGTGCCTCCCACAGTCATTTTGGATAATGTGTGCCAGTAACTCATCTTCATCTTGGATATTCAACAAAGGACTACGTTCAATGGTCATCAGGGTTTACAAAGAATAATTGTCTTCTTCTAGAGTAGGCCAAATAGTTTGCTCTAGTTCATGGTATGGTTGGGCTGGTTGATACAACACCAATTTCTTGGTAATGGTTCCATTAGATATAATCATGTTCCCTGACCGGCAACCTATAAATGCATTAGCTATAGCAAGCCATGGTCTGCCTAGTATAAGAGGGTAACCAACAAGATTGACTACAATGAAATTAGTAGGATATTCCTAGGAATCTAATGCAATGACTAAGTCTTCAATGATACCTTCAGGTTTTACTGTTAACCTATCAGTCAATTGTAGGACAATCTGAGTAGGTCTAAGATTGGTTAATTGCAACATTTGCATTGTGTCCTTAGTCATGACATTGATTGTTACACCCAAGTCTATTAAGGTATTCTTGATTAGGGCTCCATTGATCTTGACATCGACCACTGGACTTCTTGGATCGGTATACATAGGAACAGTGATATTTCCCAACATGATGTCTGCAAGGTTACCTAGGACATGGATTGTTTTTGGGTATAATCTTTTTCTCCCTAGTTTCTTGATACAAAGATCCCTAATTGTCTTAGTGTAGATAGGAATATCTTTGATGGCCTAGATCAAGGGTATCTTTATATTTATATCTTGCAATTGTCATATAAGGTCATTGGTAGGTTATTCTATCTATTTTTGGATAACCAAGCGCTCAGGGAAATGAGGCTTAGGGTTTGATATAGATTGAGGTTCATGAATTGGTTTAGGTTTTGAGGGTGATTCATCTAAGGCTTCCTCCATTGGTTCTCCATCATCTAGCTCTATGATTTGGGGAGATGAAGGACTTGTAAGGTGTTCCCCTAATCTGAGGTGAACATTACTTACCTCAACTTTATAGGTGGGCTACTGCATCACTTCATTAGTATAAGCTTGTTGAACAGGCTTGTTGTTAGGGTTAGGTGTAGGTTGGGTAGGAATTTGGGTAGGTCTAGGAGGTTGATTTAGAGGTGCTAGTGGAGGCATGATGGCTTCTTGCTATGGCTATGGCTAAGGTGGAAGCAAGGGTTGTTGATATTGGGAATTTGGCTGCCATGGTTGGCCCTTGTTCTATTGAGGTTGCCATTGTTGTTTTTGGGTAGGCCACTGGGGGTTATAGGTAGGGCTTTGGAAAGTTTACTAAGGCCATTGTTGCTATTGGTTCCACCCTGCCTATGGAGTAGACTATGGTGGGCTCTGCCAAGCATTTGAATTAGCAAGCTAGGGATGATTATTCCAAGTAGAAATTTTTTGATTAGCAACAAGAAAAGATGGATTATAATTAAGTGGATCATGGGGCATACCTTGCCTTTGCTGCCACGGTCTTCTTTGAGAAATAAAGAATAGTTTCTCATCGTCACCTTCAAATGGTTGAAGTTTTGTCCTTTCAATCTTCTCCTGCTGTATACTAGCTACTTTTTTGCATGTACAGTTGGCCTTCCTTTGTCTACAGCTTGGGTAGTATTCAGTGAGCATTGCAACTGCCTCTTCTTGTTTCTTTTTAATGTGGAGGATGTCCAACTATGTAGGCATATGGCTAATGATATCTTCTTTCATATTGGTCAACAGGTTACTAATTTCCACTCGAGAAACTCCATTAACTGACTTGCCTGCAATAGCTACTCTTTCTCCTTTGCATTTTCTGGAAAAAGTCCTAGAGTAGTTCCTGCAAGCTATACAAATATCTTCAAAGGGTAATTGGGAGATATCCCCTATTCTAATGAGATTCATGGTATCCATGCAATCATCATTGACCCCTCTTAAAAAGACCATCTTCAATGATTCTTCAGACAACTTATTCTGAGGGTTTTTGTTCAAGGCAAATTAGAATCTTTCCACATAGTCTTCTAATGGCTCCTCCTCCTTTTGTGGCATCCTAAAGATGTCATCTCTCCTCCTATCATGTCCTCTACAGTAGTTTGTATTTTGTTAGGAACTTTGTCTTCATGGTATCTGAGTCTGGGATGACATCTTTCCCTAGGCCCATAAACCATCTCAAAGCAACATCTTTTAGGGTGGCATGGAAGAAATTGAGTTTGTAAGGATAAGTGGTGTAATCATAACTCCTACACAGAACATCAAACTTGAACAGGAAAGTGTTAGGATCTTCAGTCACCAAACCATAGAAAATAGGCAAAGCAGATGGTGGTATATTTTCAAGGTAGCTACCCGCGCTAGGTCTAGTATAGAGAATTCAAATGTAGCTTGTCCTAGAGGATCCTCTACTACCTCTACCATTGTTCTAAAAGTTCCCTCTATGGCAGTAGAGGAAGATGATGGAGATGTAGGGGATGTTGATGAAGATGTAAAAGGAAACTCTCCATCAGTACTTCTTATTGTGTAGTTGTTAAAATCAGTTGTACCCTCGTTGTTCTGAGAAGTTGATGGGAGGAATCTACCTCAAACTTCTCTCTACCTCCACACATAGTATATTGAACTTTATGTTTCAGGAGTCTTGCACAATGTTAATAGAATGCCTGGTGTTTCCTGAAAGGTGTTTTAACTCTAATGCTAGAAAACATGAAAATATTTAAACTATGAAAATATGTAACAACAAAATGAGCCTAAGAAGTTAGTACCATCCATAGCAATGGCACCAAAAATGTAGATGAAAACTAATGTGTTGTAGACTTAACTAATTTGGGGGAAAACCTATTTGAATAGTCTACTCTATCACTATGCATTCCTACATTGAATTATCGACCAAGAAGCATAAGATTATGATAGTACTTACAAATTATATGCCTTCAGGGCTCATATGGTTCCCAAACTATTCTATCTTAAATTTTAAACAAACAAATCTATCTTGCTGGAATTTACATAATTACAAAGCAATGAAAATAGCTATGAATCCTAGTTGCTATGGGTACCTACAACAAGGTCTGTAGATAACTATTACAATAGGGAAACTATAGAATTAGTTTAATTGAATTGACAAGAATGAAATGACTAACTACTGACCTCTAGAGAAATTGTAACGACACTAATATGTAATTGTGCATGAACTATATCTAGTTGATCAAAACATAATACTAACTTGAATTCAAATTATGATTAATAGAAAACTAATAAACCAACATTAATTGAAATGAAGTAAACAAGGAGAGAATCAGTACCTTGAGTGGCCAGATCAAGAGACTGTCTTCCTTAGCTAAAACCAAATCTAATCTTGATTCTACATATCTTTGTAACACATACCAAAGCTTAACTAATTCCATACATAGAATCAACTCATATCAAATTGTTCAACAATAAATCCTTTTTGTCATATCCATATTGTATTCCATAAATGTAACATGCTTGAGTCTTTGCACATAGAAAAGGAAATGATAACTAAATTGAACTGAACTCCTAACAACTTGACTCTACTACCTTATATATCTCATCTTCCCCTTACTATACAAAATGGAGAGAGAGCCTTATTTATTAATTGATTGACTCTGATCATTAACCGCACCTAGATACTAGGTGATGGAGTCAAGATCACATTCTTATTCTAACTGACTATAAGAAGAAGAATTCAAACCAAATTAGAAGTTTTATGCATTGTTATGCCCTTACTTCTATAGTGTATATGGTTATGAATAGTCGGCTTGTGGCTATCTTAACTCTTAATTAAGTCATATTATCATTATTATATTGTTATTTAGTTGTTTAGGTCGGCCTAAGGCTTCTATAGGGCTATCTAAGTCGGCTTAGGTGATATCCTAGGCATAAATAGCTATATATAGGGGTAGTGAGTCTTATTAGATCATCATATTGTGTATTGTGTTCTCATTGAAGAATATTGGAGGTATCCCCCTCGAAGTGGATTAGGAGGTTGCCCCCTCAAAGTGGCATATTATTATCAAGTATTTGCAGCATATTTACTATTATATTCAGATATTGTGCAAGTTGTTTCATTACATGCATGAACAACATCCATAATCATATTTGAAACAAATCCACTCCTTAATTTATTACTATCCATGATGCTCCATAATTGTCTTCAGTTGTCTCTACATTCTTAGCATTGAAACTCATACTTCTATTAACTCTTTTATTTGTAACCTGCTACAAATGCTTGATCTCATCATGACACATCCAATTCTGCACATAGAATTAGTTCCCAAAAGCATATACCACAAGCATTCTCCATGACTAACCATACAAACTTCTTATTTATACTTTTATACATATCTATATCTAATTCATTCATTAGATAATATGATCATCACATTCCATATTAATATAAGTTCAGGTCTTAGAAGTATAAAAAAGGTCAACATATCATAGTGCAAACATGGATAAATGTCTTAAAGGATGCTATGAAAGAAGTCTTTGAAGTATAAAAAGTACCTTAAAAGAGACTAATTTTGCAGCCCATCAGCAAACATAGTACTTGCAGATGTCTCAAAGAAGCGAGTGAGGGCAAGTTATTCACCACAGTCATCTACTGGGTGATATGCAAAAAAATTTATGCCTTTCATCTGGTATAGGACTGCTACGGAGGCTATGCTAGAGCAGTCTACATGAGAGGGAGAGAGGAGTTTTGATAGAGAGTTGAGCATGCCAAAGTTGAACTTAGGGTACAGTGAGAGCAAATGGTAGCGGTGCCTACATCAGAGGGAGAGCTAGCTGTCAGTGAGTTCTTACTATGTGAGGTTCATTAGGTGAGAGCTGACAGAGACAGGGTTTAGTCTGAGAGAGACTAGTACTAGAGAATGTACCAGGAAGCACATGAGTAGATGATAGAGATGAGAGGTGAGATTAGGGGGTTATAATCATGAAGTGTCTCTGGGAGTCATTCGAGATCTATAGCCACACATGGTCAGGCTTCTATCATGTGCACACCATGAGGGCCTAAGGGTACTGGCAATTGAGGCTCAACTATGTGATGTATTTATTTAGGCACTACGACATCCCATTTTGTCCCGAGGTATAGTCAACTCAAATGTATGTTTAAAACTAAGGATATATGTATATAATGTTTATTTCTTTTTATCTATGTGTAATGGTTTTTGATCTATCACATGTGATTTTTGTAAAAATGCAACTAGTGATGATATTTAAAAGCTATAATTAATGCTATTGTGGTATACTAACAATTCTTAAAAGAACATATAATACTAAGCACAATGATCAAGTATTTTACACATAAACCAAATTTTAATGCTATATTTAGTTAATACCAAAGTGATCTAAGAAAAGAATTCTTAATCAGGATACAACAATGATCAACTAAACAAAGTTATAATGTTAAATGAATTAAGACAAAACAATAACATCTTGTCAAAATTGAAGCTAATCTATGTATTAAATTAGCTTAGGGAAATTTAACATTAAGCCTTTAAGCATAAAATCTCGTGAGGTGTTCTGCATTAATAGGTTCCTTAAGTGGCGTTCCTTTCTCATCAGCTAACTTATACACACTGGATCCAAAGGTTTCAATAATTATATACGGTCCAAGCCAATTAGGGCTGAACTTACCTTTTTCACTAGGCGGTACATTTACATTGTGTTGATTTTCATAAAGAACTAGATCCCCAACGTTGAATGAACGTTATATGACTTGTACATTATAGGATTGTTGTACACCCTTTTGATAAGCCTTGAGGTGCTCAAGAGCATTAATTCATCTTTTGTTAAGCATCTCAAGTTCTTGTAATCTTTTCTCATGTTCCATTTCATCATCCATGATGTCTCTTAGGGAAAAGAAGGAATTTCTAACTCCAAGGGCATTATCGCGTCTGCACCATAAATGAGATTATATGGTGTATTACTAGTAGACATTTGAATGCTTGTTCTGTAAGCCCATAATGCATATGATAATTGAGTATGCCAATCGTTTTGATGTTTATTAATAGTTTTTTGTAAAATCTGTCAAATAATTCTGTTTGAAGCTTCTGCTTGACCATTTGATTGAGGATAGTAAGGCATAGAGAAGTGGTGTTGTATATGGTATTTTTTGAGGAACTTTTTCACATCTTTATTGTTAAATGGTGTACCATTGTCTGAAACAAGGGAGGAAGGTATTTCAAATCGAGAAATAATGTTGTCTTGTATAAATCGACAGATTACATTGGTGGTCGTAGATCACAAGGGGACTGCTTCGACCCACTTCGTAAAATAATTAGTGGCATTAATGATGAACATATGCCCTTGAGCGGAGGGTGGGGAGATTTTACCAATTAGATCCAAACCTTAAATAGAGAATGACCATGGTGACACCTGGGCATGAAGCTCTTGAGCGGGAGCATGGATTAGGTGTTTGTATTGTTGACATTGCGGGCATCTCTTGATGTAAGCAAAGGAATCTTGTTTCATATGCGGCCAATAATAGCCCATTCATAACAATTTTTATACCAAGGACTTTCCTCCAAAATGCCCTCCATAGGTATGGTGCAGGAGCACCTAGAAAATCATGTTTTGTGTTGTAATAAGGTCTATTTCACCAATGCATGTCATTTCAGTTTGTATCTAGGTTCTTCATGACCTAGAACCAATTTTGTAAGTCCCAAGTGACTTAGGACACATTTGTCAAATTATAATCACATAGTGCCAAAAAAGGGCAGTAGGACAGTTTGAGGTAGTTTTTGGATCAGTTGGTTTTTCTCAACTACTCTGGATCGGTTGGCCTCCCATTGTAGTGGGTTACAAAAACCATAGCAGAATGAACATTAGGAATGGGTTTTGTTCTATGTCTTGTTGTGTGTTCATTTTTGGAAGTATGTATGAATTGTGCTGAAGAACAATAAAGCTCTGTTTCATCCCCTTTATGTTTTCTTGCTTGTATATTCAAGGATTTTGTAATTGTGCTTAGTAGATTCTCATTTTAGTAGTTTGTTGCAAAATGGTTTGTTCAAGCATTCCATTGGTATGATTCTTGTCGCGATCAGTGGAATGGCTTCATTGTACAAGTATGTGTTTTTGTTTCCTATTTTGTTTTCCTGTTCGATGGCATAGAGAATTGAAATAGAGTGTCTTGGACAGTAGATCACCTAGCATCTCCATGTGCTAGGGTTTAGTTGAAGAGTAGATGAATCGTAGGGTTACAGAGCTATTGAAGGCATTATCGGTGAGACCAAGGCCATTGAAAAAATATTTCTTTCTCGAAGTGATAAGGATAGTCTAGCCGAAGAGAGGTTCAAGCTGTTGAATGGAAGTCACGGTCTAAAGATTCATATCGGGATGACAAGGTCATCAGGTTGATAACTTGGTATTGGACTAACAACATTGGTCTTATTGATCAAGGCATATCAAAGACACAAAAAGGAAGTCACGCTGAAGAGTGGTTGGTCCATTGGTGCATCAGCCTAAGTTTGTAAGTGCTCACCAATGACAAGGGTCACAGCAAAGACAATAGTCATCGGCATATTAGTGAAGCTAATCTTACCATGGCTGATAGTAATTGTCTTGCCGATAAGTGAAAGTCAAAGTTGACGCTAGAGGGATCGGTGCATTAGCCGGATGACTATCCAAGTCTCACTGAAGACAAATGTCATCGGTGCATCGGAAGACAAGTTCAAAGTTTCACCGATAGAAGTATGTCTCACCGACGATGAAGAGTTGAGTTATTAGATTAATGATAAGACTTGAGAATGTTATTTCGACCGACGTTTATCTCACCGATCGAGTTGTATCGGTGGCTTGTAAGGGGAGTCTTACTGATAGAAAACAAATTTTGGTTTTGTCTGCTCTCTCCTCATCAAGGCACCAGAGTGAGCTTCTTCTAAAGCTATCAGGATCTTAGAATTACTTAAACATCAAAGTAAGGCACCATTGTAACTTCGTCAATATAAGACAATTGGCAGTATAATGTATCGTGTTGCTAGTTTGTGTAAATGGATTCAAGCATTCTTAGATGTTGAAGTAGGAATAGTTCCATCACACAAATAATTGAATATATAGGAGAACCATTAATTGTGTTGTGCTAACATAGCTACTAGAGCATTGTTAGATGCTGTGATATATAATAGGAATGGTTTATCAGAGACAGCGGGTTGTAAAACAGGCAGATTAGCTAGATAATCCTTTATGTTGTCAAAAGATTTTTGACATTTAGAATTCCATTGAAATTTAGAATCCTTCTTTAGTAGTTGCGTAAAGAGTCAAGTCCTATCCATGAGTTGTGAAACAAATCGGTGGATGGCCTGTATCTTTCCTTGTAAACTACAAAGTTGAGATATGTTCTTAGGTATTGGCATATTAACAATTGCATCTATCTTTTTCATATCCACTTCAATACCACAATTTGAGACAATAAATCTTAGTAGCTTTCCACTATCCACACCAAAAACACACTTACGAGGATTCAATCGCATATTATATTTCCTTATGCACTCAAATGATTGTCAAAGATTTGTAGCATGATCCTTACAATGGATAGACTTCACCAAGATATCATTAACGTAGTCTTCTAAAATATTGTGCATATAATCATGAAATATAAGAGTCATTGCATGTTGATAAGTAGCTCCTGCATTCTTAAGTCCAAACGGCATGACTACCCAACAAAATGTACCCCAAGGTGTTATAAAAGTTGTTTTATATTGGTCTTGAGGAGTTATTAAAATATGATTATATCCTGAAAAACCATCCATGAAAGATAGTAGTTCATGTCTGGCTATGGAATCGACAATCATATCGATATTAAGGAGTGGAAAATCATCTTTCAAGGATGCAAAATTCAAATCTCAGAAATCTATGCACATTCTTATATGACCATCAAGTTTAGTGACAGCAACAATATTTGAAATCCAAGGCGAATAATCAATAGGTCAGATGAAACTAGCTTATAGAAACTTTTCTATCTCAGTTTTAACAAGCAATGCTATCTTAGGATTCATCTTACGAATCTTTTTTTAAAATGGCTTAGCATCTGGTTTCAACATGATATTATGTGTTACAATCTAAGGATCAATGCTAGGCATGTCAGAATACTTCCAAGAAAATAATTCTGAGAATTCCTGCAATAACTTAGTCATTTCTTCTTTGTCTTCCACATTTAAACAATCACCAATAGGGAGAACTTTTTCAGTGTTAGCCTTATCCATAACAACATGAACAATCTTTCCATTAAGGAGAGTACTATGGTCTAAGGGATTATATGATTGTAATTGTTCTTAAAATTTTCCAATGGGATTTACAGTAGCATTTATCTTGCTAGTAGTTTTTCCAAAATATGCGTTGTTTAAATAATAAGGTAGGCCACGTTTATGATGATAATGAGGAATATTGTCATAAGTGCCCAAAAATTCTACTATTGCTTTGTCCATTGAGAATACATCCAACGAGAGTGGTCCTGGAGGACAATTAGTGTCAATCATCTTAGGAAATATCAAACTAAGTGTTGATATAGTATTCACATTAAGAGTAGGGTATTTATGGGCTTTGGATTCCTTGAAAGGATTATATCCAATGCCATTGGAGCAATGTCACAAAGTAGATTCTATAGAGACTTTGATTCATTGTTGATTTATACCATAGCCTTTACCCATATAATCACAATCTTTATAAAGGATTTGAAATCCTTGACCATAAAGAGAAGCCATTTACTTAGAAGAAGGTAGAGCTTCATAAGTGTCATAATCAGTAGTGTAAGGGTATTATCCTTATTTGTTACTAAAGAAGCTTTATGTTTATCATTCAAAGCATGCTATGTGATTGATACAATATTTGATGTTTTGGGGATGGGGTTTTTGTGTATGTATTCTCCTGTAGAGGAAGATGTATAATCCAACGAACCCCAATCATCACCAACAAATGCATTCGATTGTTTAGGCTCTTGCATAACATTTTCGTAGCAAGGGGAGTTGATAAATCTATTTTTAGATTGTTTAGAGTCTTATGACAAACATGTTTATGAACTTCCATTTGTAAGCAACTATCAGGTTCAAGATCAGCATGAATAGTGTGTAACTTATCTTTGAATATAAACTTGATTGAACGATATAGAGTAGAAGGAACTGCACCTAATGTGTGTATCCAAGGTCTACCAAGAATCATGTTATAAGATAGAAAGGCATGACATGAATCAAGGTAGGAACCATCACAGGTCCAACTTGTATAGGTAAAGTTATAATGCCCATGGATTGTCATTGGTTTGATTGCAGATGTATCAACCTTAACCTTATGTAATAAATCAATACAACAAATGTTAAGGGATGATCCATTATCGATTATAACTCTCTTAACCAATGTTTTGTTTATTGTAATGAAGATAATCAAAGGATCATACTAACTTTGAACTTCAGGAGATGGTAATTGATGTTGTAGAAATATAATATCTATTTTTGTTGCATGCATACAATGTAATAAAGCAGCAACATCATTTGGTTTAATAGCAAGTGGAACAATCTGTTAGATTTAGGATAGACAACTGAAAGGGGGGGTGAATCAGTTGTCTAAAACTTTCTTCCAATTAAACACTTAAAGCCACTTTGTGATTCAGCAGCATAATAATAAATTAATCATGGAAACATAATGCATTAAATTAAGAGCAGAAACACATTAACACACAAGACACCAAGATTTTGATGTGGAAAACCCAGTTAAGGGAAAAACCATGGGGTGACTAACCCAAGAATGTATTCTCTATTAGAAGAATAGAAAGAACAAAATGGCACATGCCAATTAGGGCTCACTGCCTGAGCTCACTGCTCACAAGAGGCTCACTACCTACAAGAGACACACTGTGTACAGAATAATAAGTATCACATACTTGAACTAGAGAATTGCATCTTCACCATTCTTGAATCAGTTCCATTTAAGCCCAATACTTCTACTCTACCTTTTGCTTCTCTTCTCTTTACCACACTCTCATCACCCCCAGATACTTTTGAAGTGACTTTACAACTCCTTATTTATACAAGACATTGACTTAGGAATAATCATCTAAGTCAGCAAACATTATAGAGAAAATACATAAATACATCATATCTAATTACAAAAGACTTCACACGGATCAACACATTGTCAGCCACACAGATTTGAGACTTCAATCTTCTTCTAGGAACATGCCAATCTTCACATAACATCTTTAAGATCATCTATAGGATGTGTAACTCATTCGATCGGCCAGACTTAGGAAGAACACCATCATCCAGAAGTAATTCTTCACTTGCAAGCTCAAACTCTAATGTGGACCACCAACACAATCTAGACATGATCAAAAGACCTCCACAAGCTTGCCTGAATCACAAAGAACATCCACACTACATCTGCTTACTGAAATTCTTCTCTCCTTCATCTGGAACCTTAAGAACATAGTCTATCATAATGGAATAGATGCTTGCAGACCTCCAAACCACCAATCAATTGAGTTTTTAATTCACATTAACTTCCTAAACACTCCCTCAAATCTACAGAACAAGATATTGTAGGAGTTTAGGACAACACTGAGAGGGGGGTGAATCAGTGTTGTATAAATTTTAACCTTTTGCAAATTTAACTTTCAAGACATGAAGAAAGAAAGATATCATTTGTTACACACATGTGCACATAACTGAGAATGAATGATGAGATTAAAATCTCATGAATAAATCATACACACAAACAGAGAGAAAATCAATATGAATGAAGACACAAGAATTGCACGAGTGGAAAACCCTCTTGGGGTAGAAAAATCACTCCAAAACTACCTCATTGGCTTAACCTTAAAAATATTTTTACAAGCCTTACTGGCTGATGTGAGTGTCTCATTGACAAATACAAAGGTCTCACTGACCACAAGCTTCACTGGCATAGAAAGGTCTCACTGACCACAAGCCTCACTGGCATACTATGCCTCACAGGTAAACCAAATCACCAACAAATGTAATAAACAAATCAGAGGGATACACTATTTCCATTCAATACAAAACATATGTCTGTCAAATGCCCATTCTATTCAAAAACAATTCGACATCTGTATACACTCAACAATCCTTAATCTTAATCCATCTGCCAAGCCAATATATACAAGATGACTTTTCATGTTTTGTCTTCTCTCAACAACTATTTCAATCCTTGATTTTTTTGTATTTGCATAAAACCTTTTATATTCTGCACAAGATAATTCAATAATTTTCAATATTGCCCCTGCAAGAAAATATTCCTTAGTCTTTTCATATTTCTCTCTGCATTTTAAATTCTTCAATAAAAACTAATCAATGCTCTCTGAGAACTTTTCATCTTCTCAAACCCTTTAATCTGGAAAAATAAAATCATCTTAAAGAAAAAAACTTTCATACTTATTTTCATGTTCTTCTTCCAAAAAAAATCCTCTGCAAATGTCCATCTGAATAAAAAAACTCTTATGCTTCCAATAAAATCATACACCTGCAAAATGACTTTTAATTTTTTCTCATAACAAGTATTCTTCATATCTCTGACAAAATATTTTTCATCTTCTTCAAATATTCTTCAAAGCATAAAAACTTTCAACTTCTTCCCACATAGAAAATAAATCTTCATTTTGCAAAAACAATTTCAAAAAAAATTCTTTCAAAAAGATATTCAATTTCAAAAACAAATATCCTTGATATTCTTCTTTCTCCAAATTTATCTTCATCTGCCCTTAAAACTTTCATCTTCCATCTCTGCATTTCTTCTTTCAAAAAAAATCAAATCTCTTTCAATTTGTAAATGACTTCAAAAATAATTAAATCTTTACAAAAAAATGCCTTCTTAGAAAAATCTCTTGTATAAACTCAACTGCCACAGGAGAATAGAAGGAAATAAAATCCTTCTTAAAATCTTAGTTTTCAAACTCCAAAAAAAATGCTAAAAATAGCTTTAGACAAATCTTTTATCTGTAGTTACATAAAGCAGATGACACTTGGAAGACCGTCAAAATCAGCACATGGGAGCAAGGGCATAAGTTTGAGTTTGAATTGTGTCCATCGATCTTGTGAAGAGTGCCCAAAAACCATTTGAATATAACCTTTGATTGTTGTTTTACCGCTCAAAAGTTTATGTTATGACCGATGCTATCGGTAAATGTGTAAAAGAGGCCAGTTTCCATACGATACCAAACCCTTTATTCTACCACTTAAGTGGCCTGTGACCTATTCAAAAGGTCAATGTAAAATTAAAACAAAAAGAACACTTTACATGTGACGAGCAGAATATGTAGTGTGACAAAGACTTTAGGGACTTAGGAACCAACTTAGGAAGATCAAATCTTTAGGAGGTTTCAATCTTTAAATTCTATCAAATATTCTTGAGCACCTTTACCACCACAAATAAACAAGCACTCCAATTGGCATTTGATACATAATATGAAACAACATGTATTAATAAAAACACCATCTTATCATCCACTCATGATGATGAACTCTGCAAAAACCTACTGAAGTCACTGATGCAAGCAAATGAACCACATCTGACCATAATTAGCATTCTGCCACTGACATTGAACTAGTATGATTATGAAGAGATTAAAGTGGTCTAACTCTAGACAATCAAGGACTCATGCCTTGATAATATAAATGAAGATCTTGAAGGCAACATATACTAATACACTGATCTCAATGTAAGACAGTTCTCATCACACTTTATCAACATGAAGAAGTCCTGAAGACACTGAAGTATAAAGTATTACATTCCTCAACATAATGTTCTCCAATGAAGAATATGCAATCTCTCACTGATATCAAACAATTCTTGATTTCATCAAAAATGATGATGACCTTTTCTCACAAGCATTATCAACATGCAATGTCATAAACAAATACATTATGTTTTGAACCTTGGTGAAGCATGAACACACCTATGAAGCATCAACCTCTTGCACTTACCTCCTGCAAGACCTTTTTGACATCAATGACAATCTGACACCATCAGATATTACATTTCTAGATCTCACCAGACCTATCCGTGTCACTTTGTCACCTCTGAACACCTATTGGAACTAGTTTTACTTAAGTGGCCATAACTTCTTCAGATCTTCATACGGACCTTTGAAATATTTTTTGGATCATCTCAAGACACATATCTACAAGCCCTTCGAAGTGCATCCTTTGATCTTCATCTTAACTGGGATCTTCACCTTACTGTCTTCACTGTTCTTCTTTGTTCCTGATTAGGACTAGTTTTCTCAATATCCTCAGCACACAGCTCATCCAATCCTTATCATCAGTACAATAGGAGTATTTTGACATCAATGACAACACCAGTTAGTCCCATACTTGCAACAATCTCCCACTTTCTCATTGATGGCAACATATGATGTGAAAAACTATTTTGACCATCAAGACAAGAACTTTTTCTTACTAACACAACTCTCCCTATCAACAACAACCATTCATATGTCTTCTCTTCCTTTACTGCTCCCCCTTTGATCAGCAACCACTTGTTTTTCACATGTCTTCTCTCTCCCTTTGACATCAATGGCAAAGGGCACATACTTGCAACTTCAACACTTCAGAATCATACTAGCTGCTCCCCATCATCAATCTGAACCACAAGATATGACTATGATATCCAATGGACTAATGCACATCAGTGCACCTTAGTTCATCACTGGAGGGGCAACAGCCCCTAACTTGTCCCTGAGATACTTAAAAGCGTCCTTAGGTAGAGGTTTAGTAAAGATGTCTGCAATCTGATCCTTAGAAGGCACAAACTCCAATCTAACTTCATTCTTGTTTACTTGCTCTCTCAAAAAATAAAACTTAATGGATATATGTGTAGTCTTTGAATGCAACACCAGATTCTTAGATATATTTATTGCACTTGAATTATCACAAAAGATTGTGATAGGCTCCTCATACTCCACTCTGATATCTCTTAGCATTTGCTTCATCCACAAAACTTGAGTGCAACTACCTATTACTGCAATATATTCTTCTTCTGTAGTGGATAGAGATATTACCTCTTATTTCTTTCTCAGCCAAGAAACCAATCTCTTCCCCCAAAAGAATGCTCCACCACTGGTACTCTTTCAGTCATCCACATCTGCTTCCCAATCCGCATCTGTATATCCATGAAGAGAAAAATCATGATCTCTGGGATATCACAATCCATACTCAACTGTCCCTTTTAGATATCTAAAAATCCTCTTGATTTCCATGACATGAGATTCTCTAGGATCAGCTTGGAATCTAGCAACAAGACCAACAACATTCATAATGTCAGGTCTAGTTTGAGTGAGATACAATAGTCCTCCAATCATTGACCTATACTTTTTCTGATCAGCCTTAGGAGAGTCATCATCTTTACTCAATTTACATCCAGTTGCCATGGGAGTACTCATTGGTTTTGAGTCTTCCATCCCAAATTTCTTCAACAATTCTTTCACATATTTGGTCTGAGAAATGAAGATTCCCTTCTTTGTTTGAGTGATTTGTAGACCCAAGAAGAAATTCATTTCCCCAAGCATGGACATCTCAAATTCACTTTTCATTTGATTAGCAAACATTTTGAACATACTATCTCTTCCTCCAAAAATGATATCATCAACAAACACTTCAACAATCAAGATGTTTTCATGATCAATTTTGAAATACAAATTACTATCAGTAGTACCTTTGTTGAAACCAATCTTCAAAAGATGCTTATCCAATCTTTCATACCAGACTCTTGGGGCTTGCTTGAGTCCATACAGTGCTTTCTTCAACTTGCAGACCATATCACCATGATCAGATAATTGAAATCCATCCAGTTGCTCAATGTATACTTCTTCTTCCAAGTCTCCATTCAAAAAGGTAGACTTGACATCCATCTGATATACATCAAGGTCCTTGAAGGCAGCCAAGGCAAGAAACAATCTAACTGCTTCAATTCTTGCCACCGGAGCAAAAGTTTCTTCAAAATCAACTCCTTCTATTTGAGAGTAACCCTTGCCGACCAATCTGGCTTTATTTTTTATTACTTCACCAACTTCATTCAGCTTGTTCTGGAAGACCCATTTGGTTCCAATCACATTCTTATTTCTAGGTTTGGGAACAAGATCCCAAGTATGATTTTTCTAAATTTGCATCAGCTCTTCCTCCATTGCTTTAGTCTAGTTTTCATCATTGCAAGCTTCATTCACTGTCTTAGGTCCCATCTTTCAAATTAGACAATACTCTTCTAAATCTTGAGCAATCCTTCTTCTTGTTTGTACACCTTTGCTTTTATCACCTATGATCTGATTTTTAGAGTGGTTTAGTTTTACATACCTAGGAACTTTGGGAGTTTCTTGCACTTCTGATTCTTGAATAGGTTCAATCACACTTGTCTCTTCTTCTTGATTTACCAGATCAGTTTGAATCTGTATTTCAGAAGGGGCTTGGACTCCTTGAATCAAAACATAATTTTGATCATCTTCATCATATTCATAAAACCTTGAGGGTTTTTCAATTCTTTCATCAACCTTCAGATTTGTACTCTCTATAATCTTTCTCAGTCTCTTGTTATAATATTGGTATGCTTTGCTTTGAGTAGAATAACCCAAGAATATTCCTTCATCACTTCTAGCATCAAATTTGCCTAGATCTTCATCTCTTTTAATGTAACATTTGCTACCAAAGACTAAAATATTTCACAGTAGAAGTGATGCCAAACCAAAGTTTATAAGGAGTCTTATCGATATTGTTTCTAATTTGAACTCGATTAAGAGTGTAGACTGCAGTGCTCACAACTTTTGTCCAGTAGATTTGTGGAACATTTGCTACCATCATCATGGTTCTAGCTACTTCTTAGATGGTTTGGTTCTTTCTTTCCACTACTCCATTCTGCTGTGGAGTCCTAGGAGCAAACAATTGTCTTCTTATTCCATGCTTCTCACAAAATTCTATGAACTCACTGAATGTGAATTCTCCACCTCTATCAGGCCTTAGACATTTTAATTTTAATTTGGTTTCATTCTCTACCATAGCCTTGAATATTTTGAATTTCTCAAGAGCTTCTGATTTCTCTTTTAAAAAAGTCACCCACATCATCCGGGAATAGTCATCAATTAATAACATGAAGTATCTATCACCTTGCACACTCCTATTTTTTTCTGAACCACATAGATTAGTATGAACTAGGTCCAATAATCTGGTAGATGATTGTTCCTTTCTTTTGAATGAGACTCTACTTTGTTTACCGAACTGACATTCTTTGCACAAACTATTTGTAGGTTTCACCAATTTTGGAAGATCTCTTATAGCCTGAGTGTTACTTATCTTGATTATATTATCAAAATTCACATGACACATTCTCCTATGCCACAACCAACTCTGATCAATATTGACAAATAAGAAACTTTTCCCAGTACCAACCAAGTGGAAGATATTACCTTTAGTTTGAGTACTGGATGCAATCTCTGTTCTAGAGCTTTCAAAGATCTTAGATTTTTCATTCTTGAATCAGAGATCATAACCTTTGTCCACCAACTATCTGACACTGAGAAGATTGTGTTTCAAACCTTCAACATACAGTACATTACCGATTTTGTTCTTTCCATCAAAAGAAATAGTTCCTCTACCTCTGATTATGCCAGTAGAATTATCTCCAAATTTTACCACTCCTCTTTCATACCTTTCCAAATCTATAAACTTTTTTTTGTCACTTATCATATGGTGGGAGCATCCACTATCAATGACCTAATCATTCTTTTCTTCAACTTGGGCAGCCAGAGCTCTTTTCACAATTTTATGATTGACAGATTCAGAGGGAATTGGATCTTCCTCTTTGATAGCAATAAACATCTAGTCACTTCTAGATTTGTTTTCAGATTCTGACTCATCATCTGTTACTCCTTCATCATCATCTTCATGAACATAATAACACTTCTTCTGGAACCTTGATTTGTTAGGATTTGACCTTGAAAATCTTTCTGGACACCTTGAGGCAAAATGACCAATCTTATTGCAGTTAAAATATTTAAAAGGTAGTTTTCCTTCATACTTACCGGATCCTTTTGGCAGCCTTTTTGCAATAAGGGCTTCAAGTTGAGCAGCTTCAGCTTCATCTTCTTCTAGTTCCTTTCTTGCTTTTTCATACCATGAAAATTTCTTTAAAGAGTTCTCTCTGGGATCAAACCTTTGTTTTCCTTTTACAAAGGCACTAGCTTTGAATGCAGATTTAGTCTTGGGGGGCATCTCCAAACTTGGTCAATTCAAATGTAGCTAATTTACCAACCAATTGATCTCTTGTGACACCTAAATGGGCTCTAAATTCTTTAAGGGCAGCAACCTTGTATTTATAAGAAGGAAGGGATCTGAGAACTTTAATCTCATCCTAATCCAAGACTCCACCAGCACATCTAATGCCACAAACAAGCTCATTTACTTTTGGCATAAAAGTAGTGATATTTTCATCTTCTCTCATCTTCAGATTTTCAAATTTTTCTTTTAGACTCTGTAGCCTTGCACATTTAACATACTTGTCTCCTTCATGCAGAAGTTCTAGTTTTTCCCAAATCTCAAAAGCAGTTTGTATGTCAACAACATTTGTCAACTCTGAATTAGACAAGGCACTTAGAAGAGCTTCTTTAGTCTGCAGATTGTTTTCAGCATCCGTGATTTCATTTACGATTTTTAGGTCATTTTGTGGAGGAGTATACTTCGTTGAAGTCATGGTCTAGTACTGCATTCCCATACATTGCAGGTGACATTACATGCGACTTTTCCAAAGAGTAAAATTGGTTCCATCAAACTTCAGACTATCCTTCTTGTATGATGACATCCTAGATCTCCTCAAGCGATTAAGGTCTTTAAGAGGAACTTAGCTCTAATACCAATTGTTAGATTCAGGACAGACAACTAAGAGGGGGGGTGAATCAGTTGTCTAAAATTTTCTTCCAATTAAACACTTAAATCCACTTTGTGATTCAGTAGCATAATAATAAATTAATCATGGAAACATAATGCATTAAATTAAGAGCAAAAACACATTAACACACAAGACACCAAGATTTTGACGTGGAAAACCCGGTTAAGGGAAAAACCACGGGGTGACTAACCCAAGAATGTATTCTCTATTAGAAGAATAGAAAGAACAAAATGGCACATGCCAAGTAGGGCTCACTACCTGAGCTCACTACTCACAAGAGGCTCACTGCCTACAAGAGACACACTATCTATAGAATAATAAGTATCACATACTTGAACTGGAGAATAGTATCTTCACCATGCTTGAATTAGTTCCATTTAATCCCAATACTTCTGCTCTGCCTTTTACTCCTCTACTCTTTATCACACTCTCATCACTACCAGATACCTTTGAATTGACTTTGCAACTCCTTATTTATACGAGACATCAACTTAGGAATAATCATTTAAGTCAGAAAACATTATAGAGCAAATACATAAACACATCATGACTAATTACAAAAGAATTCACATGGATCAACACATTGTCGGCCATACAGTTATGAGACTTCAATCTTCTTCTAGGAACACGCCAATCTTCACACAACATCTTCAAGAGCATCCGCAGGATGTGTAACTCATCCGGTCGGCCAGACTTAGGAAGAACATAATCATCTGGAAGTAATTCCTCAATTGTGAGGTCAAACTCTAATGCAGACCACCAACACAAATTAGACATGATCCAAAGACCTCCACAAGCTTGCCTAAATCACAAAGAACATCTACACTACATCTGCTTACTGAAATCCTTCTCTCCTTCATCCAAAACATCAAGAACATAGTCTTTCATTACTGTCACAATGGAATAGATGCTTGTGGACCTCCAGACCACAAACCAATTGAGTTGTTAATTCACATTGACTTCCTAAATAGTCCCTCAAATTCGTAAAATAGGATATTGCATTTTTGGATCTCACCGGACCTATCTGTGTCACTCTGTCACCTCTGAACACCTGTCAGAACTAGTTTTACTTAAGTGGCCATAACTTCTTCAGATCTTCATGTGGACCTCTAAAATCTTTTCTGGATCATCTCAAGACACATATCTACAAGCCTTTTGAAGCGCATCCTCTGATCTTCATCTTAACTAGGATCTTCACCTTACTCTCATCACTGTTCTTCTCTATTCCTGATTAGGACTAGTTTTCTCAATATACTCAGCACACAACTCATCCAAACCTTATCATCAATGCAACAGGAATATGTTGACATCAATGACAACACTGGTTAGTCCCATACTTGCAACGCAATCACATTTTGTAAAGCTTCTTGTAGCATTCCATGGTAAGTAGGCAAAGTTTGTATAAGTTCCCAAAGAGATATCTTTGTAGGAGTAGTGTGAATCTACTCTACAAGATCATAGTCTTTACCACCTTTATATGTTAAATGAGGTGCTTGAGGAATCATAGGCTAAGAAGATGGCAAAGATATTGGAATACTTGATTGTTGTATACTTTGTCTATTATTTCAAGTATTGTATACATGAGAAACCACATTATGATTAGTTTGTTGTAAGTTTTGTTGCACTATTTGTTTAGCATAATCATAAATATGATTAGGAGGTTAAGAAAAACATGGATAACCTTTAATAGTAAGCACAGGTTTAGAAGATGGTTGCACCACATTTGAACATAAAGTGACCATAATTTTCAGTTTTTAAATCTCTTCTTTAGATTTAGGAACATAAATTGCATTTACAAATCTTTGAAATAATGATAGCTTTGAGGCCATAGCGGAATGTTCAATTGAGATAAAGTCCTCAAGGGCTTCATCTAGCATATCAAAGTCATCACAACTAAACGAATCATCATAAACATGAAAATATTGCAAAAAATAATCTAACATTTTAACATGCTCTTTTTAATCCAAGATTCAAATGCACAATGATGGGCTATGAGAATGAAATACTATGTAAGAACAATGAATAACAGTTTTTTCCCAACTCTTTTAGTGAAAAGATAAAGAATATGATTCACAATTCAATGCATGCAATTTCACCAAAGAGATTTTTCAATCGAAATATGCTCTACGACAACAAATTATTTTAGATCTAAAGTTTAAAAGGATGCAAATTCTTTAAAGCTCTAGTTCACCAAAATGTTTAGTGTAAAATTTGGTAGTTTATCTGATGCAGGAGCATCCATGACAAATTGACAATCAGCATCATAAAAAATATTGTTATTTTAATTTGGTTTGTTTTCAATAAGGTTTATGGGCTTGGGAAATAATATTTTAATTTGCAACAAATATAATTTTCCTTGGGATATTAGTAAATTTAATTTTTGTGGAAAAATACCCCGGTAATTTATAATTGCCTCAAATAGTGGAGAATATCTTTCCTAGGCAAAGACATTAAATTCTATTTTTTTTGTGGGGGTTAATTTTTATCATAAGTGGGGTTGATTCTGTCATAAGGAATCATGGAATTAATGACACCTATTATTGTAACCATCATAGAGTAAAGAATCTTGTAAGTGGTTTTTATGGCCCAGGTTGGTGGACTTAACTCCCAAATTTTATTTTAGTAATTCTAAAATTTGTAACTCCAAAAATGGGGGGTCATAATTATGAGACCCAGTCTTGGTAAAATAGGCATAACTTTCTCATATCTTATCGAAATTAAAAAATTTAAAATGTTTTGGAAAGTTGGAAAGGAAATCCACGAAACCTACAAATTGTTTTAGAAAATTATGAAAAATATGTGTAGTGAGAGGAATAAGTGACAGGTTTTTATTGGAGCTAGAAGAAAAGAAAATAGAGGAGAGACCCACATGTTGAGAAGGAGTCTAGAGATGGAGAAAATTATTTGTTGTAGGTGATTGGATGTGTAATTCTTAGAAGCTAACAAGCTTCCTTATTTTGTAATGCATTTTCAGATTTGAATGAAAGATTGTGTGCAGATTTCTCTTCATTATCTTTGTTGTAGTATTTTATTTTCAGCTTTCTTGCATAGGCTTGTTGAAGTGTTGTGTTGTAGATTTGAATGGACTAGTATATCATTGTTGCATCAATTGCTAAATTAGTATTCCTCTCTACATCAATTGGTATTAGAGCTCAGAAAGTCTATGCAAAAGAGAGTGTGGTGTTTGCAGGTTTTTGCTTGTGTAGGTTGAATAGAGAACCTCGTTACCAAAAGACTAGGTAGAGGAAAAGAAGAAGAGACCTACGTGAGGCAAAGAAAAGAGGAAGCAAGGGTAAAGGGATTTCTTGAAGAGAAGATGGATTAGTTGAGAAGGTACCTACAAGCTAGGGGTTCACAAAAGAAGAAGCAAGAAGAAAAAGAGAGGAAAAGAAAAGAAGAAAAGATAAAGCAAAAGAAGAAGGATCAAGAATTGAGGCAAGGACTAGAGGTGATGAAGGGGGTAAATCATAAAACACACAACAACAGAAATTGTACACAAAAAGTAGAACTTTATTTTATTGATTTGGACAACTTATTACATTACAAAAGCTCAAATACAATCGGAGGAATCAACCCTCCACATGCTGCAACACATTACAACTTCCTCTCGCAAGACTCTAGAATCATCTACCTTCTGTAACCCCAAATCAGTTAGGGTTTTTATTTTCCCCCTATTCCTGACTCTATACTTCCCCACCTTAACTCTACTACTACCCAAGGTTCCCAAAAATAGTTATTAATAGCCTTTTTGGCAGCCAACAACCTAATTTCAAAATTTGCATCTCCCTCCAAAAACAAGTCAACTTCCAGGAGCCATAACTTTTGTCTGGGTGTCCGATTGACAAACCATTTTATGCGTCAGAAATATCATAGAGTGCTCTATGCACTAGGAACTTGTTCTATCAGTTCTACCCATTTTCAGGCCCGTACAGGCCCGTTTAGTGCCTGAAACCTGAGTTTGAATAATTTTCAAGCATTTTTTAGGAAATGGAAACTTTAATATCTTTTAGCTTGCAATTGATCTTTGTGTGATTCCTTCTCCAAAGGTCTTATTTTTTAGTTATGAATCTTCCTGTAAACTTTTACTTTAATCCGTGCCCAAATGTAAACTTTCTAAAAATAGCAGGTTGCTATTTTTAACAGTCTGGAAAAACTAAAAGTTCTACATCATTATTCAAGCAATTATGGAACCAGAACCACAAATTTCGAAGAGAAATAGAAAGAACATCAACAATTTTGAAACACATCTTTTTTTGGGTGATGCAAGATTGCCCTTACACCACTAGATACTCCTGCATCAGACACCCAGGGTAATTTGAGAAGTGACCCTATCACATCTCAGGTGTTTGTGCGAGGAAAACCCAAACAGTCAGCCTCTACCTTAAACAACCAAGAAGAATCTTCAATAGGCCTTCCTTTCCATTTCACCAGATATTCTTCATATTGCTTGTTCTGAGTACTTCTTCCCACATGGCTATCTAAGATCTCTTCTATCTCCTCTATTGAAGTAGATGCTAGAATACTCCACTGTTCTTTTGTTGGTCCATCCTCTATTCCACCTTCATGATATTCTGATAAATCAGCAATGTTGAAAATAGGGAAAATGTTGATCCCACTTAGTAGCTCTACCTCATATGCATTTCTTGAATCATGTTTCTTCAAAATTCTGCATGGTCCAAATTTCTTCATTTTCAACTTATTGTATGGTCCAATTGGGAACCTTTCTTTTCTCAAGTGAACCATGACTTGATCTCCTACCTAGAATTCCTTATATCTCCTCTTTTGATCTACCTTAGCCTTGTACTGAATATTCATCTTATTAATGTGTTTTCTCACCTCTTTATGAAAATTCTTCATATGTTTTGTAAAGTCTTTAGCTTCAGCACTTGTCTTTTCTCCTTTGTCCAGCTTTCTTAACTCAGAAGCATTTCTTGGGCTATTGCCATATATAATCTAGAATGGTGATTTACCAATACTCCTATTGATAGAATTGTTGTAAGCAAATTCAGCCTGTGGTAAAATCAAATCCCATCCCTTGGGCTTATCTCCTACTAAGCATCGTAACAGGTTACCCAAACTCCTATTCACCACTTTGGTCTGTCCATCAGTCTATGGATGGTGTGTAGAACTAAACTTCATATCTATCTTCAACTTCTTCCACAATGTCATCTAGAAATAACCAACAAACTTGGTATCTTGATATGAAAGTATGCTCTTTGGTAGACCATGTAATCTCACCACCTCCCTAAAAAATAATTCATCAATATGAATAGCATCATTAGTCTTCTTACGAGGAATAAAATGTGCCATATTTGAGAATCTATCCACCACCAGAAAAATGGAATCATGTCCTCTTTGTGTCCTTGGAAAACCAAGAACAAAATTCATACTAATATCATCCCATGGCTTCGCTGGTATAGGTAGTGACTGATATAGACCTGTATTCTGATTTGCTCCTTTCTCCATCTGACATACTCTGCAACTCTACACAAATTTCCTCACATGCAGCTGTGCCCAATAATAATTTCCATGAACAATAGAAATGGCCTTATCTCAACCAAAGTGTCTAGCCAATCCTCCACTATGCTTCTCCTTAATCAGGTTCTCTCTCATGGAACTCCTTAGAATGCACAATTGGCTTCCTTTAAACAACATGCCATCTTGGATTCTGAAATCCAACCATTTTGTCCTGTCCAAACTAACAGGTTCCAGACAAGCTTTCCAAGCCTCTGCAAAATTTTGATCTTCAGGATACAAACTTTTGAGCTCATTGAACCCAACAACCTCTATCTTCATTTCTATCAATAAATTTTGCCTTCTGCTCAAGGTATCTACATCTCTATTGGACTTCCCACTCCTGTGCTTCAAAATAAAATTATAACTCTGCAAAAACTCAACCCATTTTAAGTGCCTCTAGTTCAACTTTCTTTGACTATTTAGATATTGCAAAGCCTGATGATCAGTATATAAAACAAACTCTTTTGGCAAAAAATAATGTCTCCATTTCTTCAAAGCCTAAACTATTGCATAAAATTCCTAATCATAAACATAATATTTTTTCTTGGCATCATTAAGCTTCTCACTAAAATAGGCAATGGGCATACCTTCTTGACTCAAAACAACTCCTATAGCACTACCACTAGTATCACAATCTACCTGAAATACCTTATTGAAATCTAGAAGTGCCAAAATAGGTTGCTTTGTAACTTTTTGCTTCAATGTGTCAAAACTTTTGTCTACTCCCTTAGTCCATCTAAACTCTTTTCTATCTCCTCTCATTGTCTCAGTTAGGGGTGCACAAATGATACTAAAATTTCTGATAAACTTTCTATAAAAACTTGCCAAACCATGAAAAGATCGTACCTCTGTGGTACTCCTTGGTGTAGGCCATTCAATGATAGCCCTTACTTTTTCTGGGTCCATCTTAAGACCTTCATCTGAGACAACAAATCCCAGGTATACCAACTCCTTCTTTGCAAAACTACATTTCTTCAAATTAATTAGCAACTCACTCATCTTTTTTAAAACTCTTCTGATATGCATCAGATGCTCATCCCAAGTTTTGGTGAAAATCAAAATATCATCTAAATAGACAATAACAAAACTTCCCAAAAATTCTTTTAGTACCTCATTCATGAGCCGCATGAATGTGCTCAGTGCATTGGTTACCCAAATAGCATGACTAACCACTCATACAAACCCTCCTTTGTCTTGAAGGTTGTCTTCCATTCATCTCCTTCTTTGATTTGAAACTGGTGATACCCACTCTTCAGATTAATCTTCGTGAAGTACTTGGCTCCACTCAAACAATCCATTATGTCATCCATTCTAGGTAATGGAAATCTGTACTTGATCATGATCTTTTTGATGGCTCGAGAATCTATACACATTCTCCTCTCTCCATCTTTCTTTGGAACTAGTATTGTAGGTACCGCACATGGACTTAGGCTCTCTCTTATCAGCCCCTTCCTTAATAGCTCTTGAACTTGTCTATTTAGCTCTTCACTCTTTGCAGGGGTCATTCTGTGGGCTACCTTATTCGGCAAACTGGCTCCTGGTATCAAGTCCATTTTATGACTTATCTTCCTCATTGGTGGTAAACCTTCTGGTACATTATCAGAGACAATGTCCTTAAATTCTTCCAACATATCTGAAACTTCTACTGGTACATCTTCACATTTCTCTTGATTTATCTTAGGAATCAATGCAAAGCAATAATGCTCATGCTTCATAGCTTCAAAAAATTTCCTACCATCTACCAAGCAAATTCTGGTAGTACTACATACCTTTTCTTCCACCTCCTTCAAGGGCTTCAACTTATGACGAACTCTATCCTTTGTTAGGGAATATGTGTTTGCACCGCCATCATGGACAACGTTCCTATCATACTACCATGGCCTCCCCAATAGCATATGACATGCATCCATCGGTATAATATCACATAGCACCTCATCATGGTAGTCTCCAATCTTGAACTTCACTAAACACTACTCATTGACCAAAGAACTATGGTCTTTCTGTAACCATGCAATCCGATATGGATGTGGATCCTTTGTTCTTGTCAACTTCAACTTATCAACTATCTCCTTTGAAACAAGATTGTTAGTGCTTCCACTGTCGATAATAATATCTCAACACTTACCTTCACATTTGCACCTTGTATGAAATAGACTCTTCCTCTGATTGGATTCTTTCTCCTCATTCAACAAAGTTCTTCTAACAACTAGGGTTTCTCCCCTTTCAGCATCTTCAAAATGCTCAGACTGCACATCTTCATCTGATGTGTAACTCATGCATTACCTTTAGGTCTTCTATTTGTCCTTCCTTGATGTTGCGGACACTCGTATGCTCGATGCCCTTCTTCTCCACATTGGAAAGAGGTTCCTCTGAAACCTCCTCTTCCAAGTCCTTACCCAGGTTGGCCTCTTCCTCTTCCTCTTTGCTCTCCATTGTTCTGGTCATGAGGGCGGTAGGTATTATCTCCTCTTTGATTTTGACTGGTGCCAGTTTCTTCACTTTTCTTTGAATCTTCATTTCGGCCCCCATAGGGTCTTCCACTAGTCCTTCCACCTTGACCTCTTCCCCTTTGCTTGTTGTAAAATATTTTATTTAGCTTCTCTTCCACCTTCAGGAAATACTGGTATGCATCTTCTATGGTGGTCATTTTGACTAGGCTCATCTCCTCTTAAATACTTGGTCTCAACCCATTAATGTAATGGGCTACCTTCTCCTTACTGGCCTCTACATGACCAGTTCTGATAGTAATCTTATAAAACTCTTCTGTATACTCCTTAACAAACTTGTTGCCTTGCTTCAATCCTTGCATCTTCTTCAATAACTCCATCTCATAGTCCACAAGAATGAACTATTTCTTTAGTTTCTCCACCATTCGATCCCATCTGGTGATCTTTCCTTTTCCTCTTTTGTTCCTCTCTAACTGGACCTCCTTCCACCAAATACTGGCATGGCCCTTCAATTTTGTTTTTGCAAACTTGACTCGATCTAGGTCTTCCACATCTTCATACTTGAAATATTCCTCCATGACATTGATCTAATCAATAAGCTATTCTAGATTCAAATCTCTAGAATATGTAGAAACTTTGATCCTGGGCCTCTTTCCAATCTTACAAATAGCCCTTAATAACCTAACTTTTGTAGGATCTCCTGTAGCTTCTTGTTCTTCCTTAGATAGCTCTTCTTCAGCTTCATCATCATTTTCTTCTCTTGTTCTCAGATCAAACCCTCTTCGTAGCTCCTCTTGCAATGCATCGATTTGCCTTTGCAGGGCTCTAAAACCCTCTTCTATCAAAGCATTCCTCCCAATACAATTTCTTTGTGGAGGCATCTTGATCTCCATAGAAAACCCACAACCTTAGGTCTTGGTACAAACTGCCTCACAGTCGGCGATCTGTCTACACACTCAGGAACCCTTGCTCTGATACCACTTGATGAAGGGGGTAAATAATAAAACACACAACAATAGAAATTACACATGGAAAATAGAACTTTCTTTTATTGATTGGGACAACTTCTTACATTGTAGAAGCTCAAATACAATCAGAGGAATCAACTCTCCACATGCTGCAACACATTACAGCTTCCTCTCGCAAGACTCTGGAATCATCTACCTTTTGTAACCCTAAATTAGTTAGGGTTTCTATTTTCCCAGCTATTCTTGACTCTACACTTCCCCCCCTTAACTCTACTACTACCTAGGGTTCCCAAAAATGGTTATTAATAGCCTTTTTGGTGGCCAACAACCTAATTTCAAAATTTGCATCTCCCTCCAAAAATAGGTCAACTTCTAGGAGCCATAACTTTTGATCCAAGTGTCCCATTGATGAACTGTTTTATGCGTCAGAAAGCTCATGAAGTTCTCTATGCACTAATAACCTGCTTTTCCAGTTTTGGCCATTTTTGGTCCCGTATGGGGCCATTTAGTGCCTCAAACCTGAGTTTGAGTCATTTTTAGGCATTTTTTAGGAAACATAAACTTTAATATGTTTCAGCTTGCAAATGATCTTTGCATGATTCCTTCGCGAAAGGTCTTATTTTTCAATTATGAAGCTTCCTATAAATTTTTACTTCAATCTGTGCCTAAATGCAAACTTTCTAAAAATAGCAGGTTGCTATTTTTAGCAGTTTAGAAAAATTGAAAGCTCTACATCATTATTCAAGCGATTATGGAACTAGAAAACCCAATTTTGAAAATAAATGGAAAGAACATCATAAATTTTGAAGCACATCTTTTTTTGGGTGATGCAAGATTGCCCTTACACCACTGGATGCTCCTGCATAAAGAGGAAATTAGTATGAGGATAGAAAGATTTGAGGCTAAGATGGAGCAAATGTATAGTCAAGCCACAAGTTGGCATTTGGCAGTAAAGAAGAAAGTTGTATGGCCCATTAGAAAGATTATGCAAAGAAGGAAAAGACAAGCAAGGCAAGTAGCCATAGAGGAAGAGGTAAAGTTTGAATCTAATGTTCAAGATGTGCAGGGTGAGAAACATGATGTTGATCAAGTTTTTGATAAAGCTATTGATTTTGAGACTAATGATATGGTTGATGATATTGTTGTTGATCAACAAGTAGAGAAAGTTGTAGGTATTGATACTTGTTGGTGGTGGTTTTAGCACATAGCAACGTAGGTGTGATTGCTAGTTTCACACCTCTCTTGAAAAGTATCCTACCTTAGGTAAGACTACTCCAAGGATAATATAGCTAGGTCTTAGCTTGCTTGGAATCTCTTAATTGGTAGGTTCTAGCTGTGCCTACAAGGGGTCTTACATGCAATCTATAAATCTTCAAGTTTGGGGTAGCAAGTACACATAAACCATTTTATGATTTTCAACTATTAAACAAGATAAAGTGCTGCTGAAATTCCTATTCTAACAACTAACAGTAGTTTTTTTTTAAGAAAATACAAAAGGTTTAGGGTTTTAGAAGAATCCTAAGTCACATTCACAATGCCTAGGTTATCTTTAGTAGACAAATACTCCAAATCTTCAAACCAGCTTCCTAAGTTACCAAACTAAAAAGGGTATTACAGTGCTACAAAAAATGGTGGTATCTTCAATGGAGGTTAAAAGATTTTCAGATCACATTCATTTGCTAAATACCCAATAAACAATGCAACTTAACTCATGAAATGCAATTGAACTTCAGCACAAATAATCAGCCCAAACTAACTTTACACAGCTATTTACCATCAGTAAACAACTAAAAGTATGGACCTAGAGTATTCATCAGATACTACAGCAAACCATGAACATTATAAAAGCACAACTAACTAACAACAGGAGAGTAAGAAGTGAACCATGAAAACCATAATGAGTCAACACAAGGTACAAAATCTTAGAATTACTATAGAAACTTATTTTGTAATACTTCAAATGGCATAGAGTCAACAATTTGGTATCAAAATCTCTCTTACAATTGAAGGAAATGGTAGCCCTTTATATAGAAAAGTAGCATACCAATTTTTCAAATGAACGGTGGAGATTAACTCGACACCGACGATCCAGATTATATCAATAAATACAATTATGATGGCTCACATCAATTCTCAGATTACATTTTGTCCTTTATGAAAAAGATGAAAAACAACCCCCAAATACATTGAATCTAGTCAATTTGACTTGCCAACTTAATATATTAATAGAAAAGAACATTTTAGAAGCATGAAAAAGACAAAATAGAGTCACATATACAACAATTTGTAATTGTGATGGGACTACATCCTTAGAGTATTCAAAATAATGTCAAGATTCCTTATCTAAGTCAATTTTGTCTTCACTAGCCAGCTTGTTGCGATAAGTCAACCACGCATCAAGTGCAGGATTAATGTCAAATGGATCTGGATCCTTCAAATGATTTATCTAATAGTCAAACACCTCCAGTTCTCAACTGAATTTACTATGTATTATTTCTATCTCTGCCCCTGCCTTCTAAAATGCCTTGAATTCAGCTCTGAGGTTGCTTGCCTTGTCCAACCTCTCCTCCATACTGAGTGTGGCATCTTCAAAAATTACTTTATGCAACTTATCTTTACATTTCTTGATATCAAAAGGGGCATAATCATCGTAGGATGCTTCCCTGCAATCCCTCAAAGAATCATTGATATCATATATAATTGATCTTAGTTCTTCATCAACTAGTTTATATGCTTCCTTTATATGTTCAAAGGACTCTTTTCTCAAAAGTAACTATTGATACCATTCAATGGCCTTCGGTAGCTAATTCCCAGTCAAAATGGTCTCTACAACTAGAGTCTGGGTAGGCAATTCTCTGATACCTTTTATCCGGGGATACATATGTGAATAGTACTCATCAAAAGAATTGCATTCCTCATGCAAGTCCTTCCATTTCTTATGTAATTCCACCATTTTCTGGTGTACTTGAGCAGAGGCACTAATGGTCTCACATCCCATCTCAAAAATTTTTAGCAACCAATTCTCCATACCTTGGGATTTTGATCTTACCTTGCCCAATCTAGCCATTTCATTAGTAGTCAGGAAAGTGGGTATTGCCCTTATATCTCCTCCTGCATCTACTGGTTTGACTAAAAACTGGAGGCATGCACAAAGTTCCACATTTTGTTGTTTCAAGTCCTTCTTTGACATCTCATCCTTGTCTAGTTGCTCCAAAATTAATGTGACTAAATCTTTAAAATCATCCACTCTTTGAGCACGAGTGGTTGGTCCTAGATCAACTGTAGATATGATGTAATCTTCTGCCCTGACTTGTTCTCTTGCTACATCAGTTGGCAGGACTACTATTTCTGCTATCCTTGATCCTGATTCATTCTTATAGACTCTTGATTGAATCTTAGCCTTTTTCTACTTCTTAGGCTTCTGAGCCTGTGACAAGATCGAACTCAGATCAAGATGCATTACTTCTACTTGTGGCTTGGGATATGTCATTCTACCTTGTAGCCACTCAGAAACAGAAGGTTTGTTTAATTCAGAAGCTCCATCCTTATCAACTACATCCAGTTCTTTGGGTGGCTCTTGCTCTTGATCTGGCTCTTCTTTCTTCTCTAGACTTTTCTCTTCTTCCTTTTCTTCTTCTTGAGACAAATTCTCTAGATTTGTTACTACATTCTCTTATGCAAATTTGAAATCTTCCTATTTTTGATCTTTGTCCAGAGGACTATCAGATATATCAATAACTTCCACATTTACTAGAGGTTCATGGAAGTCTTCATTATTTACTTCAGACAATACCCCTTTTTCCTCCTCAAGTGTTGTTTCAAGCTCTTGCAACCCCAATTCTGCACACACTTTCTCAATCCCAGGCAGTAGTGATACTGCCAATGAATCTGCAGGCATTTGGGAAATAGGGATAGTAGAAGAGATGGCTAAGGAAGGTGTACTAACCTGTGTAAGGTTGGCCAAGACTGAGGATAAGGAGGAGGGAATGACAAGAGGTGAAAGAAAAGGTAGTGAAGGTAGAGGAGGAGAGGGTGAAAGGATGGTGGAAATGGGAGGCAATGGTAAAGAAGAAGAAGATGTAGGCGTAGTGGTAGTGGAAGGGTATGAAATGGTGAGAATGGAGGAAATAGGGCTGCTAGGGGTGCCAAAAGAAATTGCCAATGAGCAAGAAGTAGCAGGAGATGTTTCTTGAGTTATGGAAGTTAAAGCTATGGGTGAAGTCGATGTAGTGGAGGAAGGAGGAATGGAAGGAGAAGTGGCAGGGGTTATGATAGTAGTGCCTTCACTTTGGGTAGGAGGTTGGGCAGTTGGAGGATTGGAATCATTCTTGGTTGTAGCATCCTCTTTATTAACTTCTTTCACTTTCACCCTTTTGACCTTACAACTTTCTCCAAAACCACTTGGCATGTCTCTTTTCTTGGAAGCCCTTGTCCTGGTTGAGGGAGGTTGATCTTTCTTTTGAGGAGACCTTACAAGTGGCTTCTTCATCTTCTTTGCCTTTTGTTGCAGAGATGTATCTTCTCCACTATCTGACTTCTATTTCTCAGTCGACTCTACCTCATCTGTGACGTGTATTGGTTCATCCTCTTCTCCCCTAGAGCCCTTATCTAATTCCATGGTTGTGTAAGTGAACTGAACTCCTTGTCCCTCCAGAATAGCCACTTGGGCTCTAACCCAAGCTTTGATCAATCTGATTGGTTTTCTCATAACAATATCAAGGGAGCTCTCTTCTACATTTGCCCAATTTGGCAATGGGATAGTCTGATGGTACTGATCCTTCCATGGTCCTCTGACCATGACATTTTCATCATCTTCTAATTGATCTAGTACTGCCATTATGTGATACCTCTTGATGAAATCTAGAGGTAGCCTTGCATGTGCTTTCTTCATGACCTTGTAATCATCAGGGCAATTGGCCCAAAAGTCTTCAATATGCACCTTGTGGAAGAGTTTCTTACAAATCTTTCCATCACTCTATTTGGATCAAAATGACCCCTTGCATTGTAGAAGTACAGATTCAGGAGCTGAAGCTCTTTATCAAAATGTTCTGCCGATGCCAAAGAAGGACATGCATAAAGTCCCTTGTCGAACATGATGGGAAACTGAACATTGGTTCTATGCAAGTGTTTAAACTTCTCACCACAGGGGATTAATTGTCTAGACAACTCCAGAAGCACTGTCTTATCATCTGGATACCTAGGGAGTCTGTAGGCTATCCCAGTGAAGCCTTGTACCCTTATGTATGTAAATTTCTCAAATTGGATGTACCATCTGCCATATCTAGTTATTTCATTCATGGCCTCAGTGGAAATCCTCAAAGCTATGTTACCCTATAGCATTTTGGCTATATACATTGTGAATGCATCATTTACCCTCTTGAAGTGTATCAATGATTGAGATGAGGTCAGTTATGGGTAACATTCATATACTTTAATCTGAGCCTTCTCATCATTCCCAACTTCACCAACCTTGGACAATCCATCATAGTGATTCCTTCTTGCCAATGCATAAACAACATAAGATGTCCATCTGAAGTAACTGTTATCTTTGAAATTGCTGAAGGCTTCATGGATGTTGTCACTGAGGATCTAAGCCTAGTGGAACTTAGTTCCTTTCAATATTTCAGTGATAATGACAAACATCTAGTCCTTGAAAGTGGAGGCTATTGGCAATCCATATATTCTGCTCAGGAAGGTTACTAAGTCTCCTATCTCATCATGGAAGTCACTTCTATATAGTATTTTGGGAAGCTTAATGAGAGCAGACTTTCTTCTTTTAACCCAATTATCATTTATGCACTTTCTACAACCTTCTACATCTTTTTTATAAGCATCACGTGATCCTTGTTTATGTGGCATAGTCATGACCTTGTGCCAAGGAATATCAAAGATTTCAGCTAGAGAAGGTAGAGTTAAATCAGCCAAGATATCCCCATTGGCTATCTAAATTGTTCTTGTCATTATGTCATATTTGTTTGCATAGGTTTCCATTAGCTTTGCACATTGCACCAAAGTAGGGAAGGCAGCTGCTTGTGCAATACTACTATGTCTAAGTACTCTGGCCCTAGGAGTTGGGTTTGGACCAAAGATCCTCAATCTGAAGTCATCTAGGTTTATATGATCCAGGTCTGTGTCTCCTACATCACTCCATCCGAAGTGGATCTTGGTTTTTGGATGAATTCCTTTGAACTTGTACTTCATTGCTTGGGCTCGAGCAGTCATTTAGTCTTCACAACTAGACCTTATAAGTTTGATACACTAAAGAATCTTATAACCTACTCCTAAGTTTCAGATGAATCTTAATGCAAATCTGCTATTTACTACTAACATACCTTTGCATGCAATCAAATATCTAATGTTGTAAGAAATTTCATGAAAATCATCCTTAACCATACATTACAACATTAATTCTATCATTTTAAACACTTTCCCTTTGAAAATTTTAGAAAATTCAATCATTTGCATGGTGTTGTGCTAATTTGATGGGTGTTTTACCTGTAGGCAAATAAGCACTAAATTCAAGGTCATCTGACCTTGGCGGGGAAATTGGGTAGGTCTGACTAAAGGTTTTACTTCCTTTCATTCTTTTGAGCATTTTACGTGGGTTTTGATGAGTACCGACCTACACGGGATATAGAGGCTTCCGACCTCCATGGGTTGTCAAGTTGGTCAGTTGTGCTTTTAGTGCAAATCCTATTGATGCTCTATATTGCTTTTGTGCAGGATTTTGCAGTGTTTAATTTGCATGAGTTTTGGTTGCTACCGACCAAGTCGGTGGGAGGGTATTGCAGTGCAGGTCCAAAGAGGTCATTTTTAGCATAAATTTGAGGTATTGTTTCCAAGGGGATTTTAGGAAGCTACCAACTTTGTGGAGGAATTTGGGGCGTCTGACCAAGTTGGAGACAAGGTCTTTTAGTACAAAGTCAGAGCGAGGGATTTTCGGTGCAAAAGACAATTTCATAGCTTGTGGGGTTTGGAGGACCTTCCGACCAAGCTAGAGAAATGTGTTTTGGGTGCATAGGTCAGACGTCGAAGTTTTTAGTGCCAAGTAGGTTTAGATGTGTGGTGTAATTTTTGAAGGTCTATGACTGACTAAATGGTGGTTCATTTTGTAGGTTGGTCGGACCTTGTTTTAGTGCCAAAACTGAAAGTTCACGAGAAATTTGCCTAAGTTTTTCTTTTTTAGCAATTCATGGCAAACCACTCTCCACAAGAAATCCTAACCAAGGGTTTGAATAAAAAAACAACTACTTATTGTATGGAAACCCTAGTCAGAAACCCTACAAATACTAGTTTAAGAAGATTTAACCGCTTAATTGCTCATTTTCAAGAAAGATTCAATCGTTTAATTCCAAACCCTAACTGTTTGCAGAGGAAAGTTTGAAGAACAGAGTTGAGTTCAAAAACCCTACCTAGTAGATATGAAAGTGTGCTTAGTTTGCACAGGTAGGTCACGGGTTCGAGCTCTGGTGAGTCAACAGAGGTGTGAACGGAGCTCCAAAAATCCTATTTGATTTCACGCAAATGATTAAAAATGGATGGTTTTCCCCTTATATTCCTATGAATTTGCCATTAATGCACAAGCGTATGTCTACCAATTTTAGGGTTTATCGCAGATTTCCTTAGCTCAGACTTGGCGGGAAAATCAAGTGCGTCAGACCTGGTCAGAGCAAGCCATTTTCAGCGCTAAACTTAAAGGTTCAATTTGCACAGTCTTGCGGGTGTTTCAGGTTCATCTGATTTGTGGGCTTTTCTTGTTCATCTGACTAAGTTAGTGATCGCTTGATCTAGGGTAAGTCGGAGAAAGTCATTTTTAGCACAAAAGTCCATGAAAGAGGCAATCAATGTTGAAGTCGGTAACAATAGTTTTTAGCGCCAGGTCAGTTGGAAGACTATCCAGTGCCAAGGTTAGAAAGATAGGAATTTAGTACTAAGGTCGGACAAGTGAGAAAAGGGCAATCTAGCGCAAAAGGTCATTTGAAGGCCTTCAAAGGGAAAATAAGGATTCAATATAGCAGATTTTGAAGTGATTTTTTGATACTACCTTTCAATCAAGGTCAAAATGTACTTTGACCATTCAATCACTTAAGAGATGAAAAGATCCAATGACTCTCAAGCCAAATCAAAAGAGGGGGTCCCCATTTTGAATGGGGCATGTGTGCAAGGCACAACAAATGGTGACTCTACTAGGAAATGCTCCCGAGCATTCCAACGATAAACGTTCAGTTTGAACCTAGAATCTTTGTGTTACCCACATATTAAATGAAAAAGAAAGGTATCTTATCAAAGAATCTAAGATCACTAACCAATACAACCATCTGCATCCTGAAAACATGAGTGTGTGCAATTGTATTCATTCCCATCGTTCGGCAACTAAGTTCACCCAAGATCCCCTAAGACAAGCTAGAAAGTTGAGATCATTCTACCACCGGGAAATGCTCAAATTTTGAAATGTGCTGAGCTTTGTAATGGACTAATGACCAGTAAAGTTTTCTGGTATGATGATATTTGATGTTGATCATTTCTAGATAGGACCTTTTGTAAGAATTTGCAATTTGGTGGTCTCTTTTATTTGCACCGTAATGGGTCTGGTGTTGAAAAACACCTTTTATTTTTTACCCAATGTAGGCTAGCAACACTTAGTATCACCTACCTTCTTTCTTGATTGATAGTGCATGTGGTAGAAGAAGAAGTCAACCTCTTTTACTTGACACAAGATCACATAGACTCGCCTAGCTACTTCAGGATTATTTAAAGTGTGAGAGGTATATGGTTAGAAAATACTTTAGGTGCACCGACTAATAACTCATTTCCAATGAACATACATGATACTCCTTGACATAACAATGGACCTAATAGTGAAGCTAAGTGGAAACCTTAGCTTCTTGAAGGAAGACTCATGATTATTCACCCATCAAAGAAGCCCTTGCAGGTCTGCACAACAGCCACCACATCAAAAACAAAGACCCCATAGGAAAGCAAGCGCAACAAACAAAAACAAAAGGATAACTAATCTATGAAAAGCACCTAACAACTAAGGAAAACAAAGGCAATAAAGAAAAAGTAAACTAAGGGAAAACTAGACTAACCAAACCAAACAAACCCCTAACTATGTACACTAAAATGAGGCATGACTACCTCTCAAGCCTGGAAGTAGTGCTTTAGGAACTGGCCGTTGATAGGCAGTGGCAGCTCCTCACCTGTAAGGCTCTTGAGATTGTATGTATTGTCTCCCAGGATTTCATAAATCTGATAGGGACCCAACCAAAGTGTTCTCCTTTCTTCACTTTATCCCAATATAGGACCAAATTAGAAATGCGAAAGGCTTTGACCTTGGCTCGCTTATCGAACCATCATTTTACTACTCCCTGATGTTTAGCAAAGTTTTCTATAGAAGTGTTGTGTTTCTCTTTAAGATACAATAATTGGGCCAACCTAGAGGACAATTGATTATTAGTTTCAAGGTAATCTTGCATAAATTGAAGTACTAGGATTCTCAAATGGATGAGAAATATGGGTTCAACCCCATAGACTAGGTGATAAGGAGATGTATTCAGGGCTGCTTTATGTCAGATTCTATCAGCCCATAGAGTGAACTTAAGTTGAGTATGCCAATCTCTGGGGTTTTTGTCCAATAGTCTCTTAATAACCTCAAGCAAATTTTTGTTCGTTGATTCAACTACCCCATTCCCTTGTGGATAGTAATTAGATGAGAACTTGAGAGTAATCCCATAATCAAATGCCCAGTTAGAAAAATGTAATGATGAAAAGGCAGAGCCATTATCACAAACTAAAGCAAATGGACAACCAAATCTAGTGATAATATGCTTTTCAACAAATTCAATGACTACCTCTGTGGTGAATATCTTACAAGCTATTGCCTCAGACCATTAAGTGCAGTAATCAGTAGCAGTCAAAATATACCTGTGGCCTGTAGAGGAAGGTATATTGATCATACTGATAAAGTTGAGGCCCCATTGAGCAAAAGGTCATACCTCCACTACTGGTTGCGAAGGCATGGCTGCATGTCATTCTTTGTGTGTGGTAGTCTCGCATATATGACAAGTTCTTACATGTGAATAGGCATATTTGAATAAAGTTGGCCAGTAATATCTGGCATGAAGAACCTAATTAGCTATTGAGTGTGTTGACCCATGTCCCGTCCTGAATCTCTCGTGAAAACTGGTTAGTACCTGATTGACCTCTGATTTATCCAAACACCTTAGATAGATGCCTTCGTGATTCTTCTTGTAAAGGACTGATCCTTTTATCATGTAACTACTACTTTTTAGTTTGAGAGCTCTTCTTTGTACTAAATTCAGCTATGGTGGATAGCGTTGATTGAGTAAATAAAATATGATATCTCCGTACCACTCATCTTTTGAAAAATCTTCCAATAGGTACTGCTGAGAAACTAGGTCTGGTCCTACTTCAACCATCATTCTAGTCAAGGCCTAACCTCGTACCAATTTCATAGGTTGAATATCTATGTCAAACTCTTATAGTATGGTGACCCACTTCCCTCTTCTTTCCCCTAATTCACTTTGCATCAACAATGCTTTGACTGCTGCATCTGAGACTATGGAAATTACTTGACTTCTCAAGATGTAATGAAAAAAATTCTTGACTGCCTTTACTAGAGTGTATGCCTGTTTTCCACATTTGGATACCTTAGCATCATCAACTATGTCATTTCAATGGGGTGCTCATGGAAACAATGGGCCTTTCATCATCAACTGACCTCTTCTACATCAACATTGTAGCACAAGTATGCTCGGAAGCAAACAAATATGTTTGAAATGGCAATGTATAATTGGGGCTCACCAAGACAGATGCATTGGATATGGATTATTTAATTTCTATGAAGGTAGCCTTGGCTTCTAGAGTCCAATCCATTTTAGCATCTTTTTTCAGCATGGCGTTGAGAGGTTGAACAATCTCAACAAACCCCGTGATGAATTTGTGTACGAAATTGATCTTACCAAAGTATGACTTAAGTTCCTTCTTGCTGGCTAGGGAAGGCATTTTGAGTATTTCTTGGATCTGATCTAGGTTGATAGATATTCCTTGCTTAGATATTACATGTCCCAGCAACTTCCCCTTAGTTACTCCAAAAATGCACTTCTGAGGATTGAGTGATATACCATAATCCTTGCATTGCTGCAACACCTTTCTTAGATCTACTACATGATCCTCCCATCTTTTTGAGAATACTGTGAGGTCGTCTATGTAGATGATAATACATTTTCCAACCAACCCCTTAAAAGCAACATCCATTGCATGTTGAAATGTTGCACCCGCATTTATTAAGCCAAATGGCATGCAGTGGTATGCATAGATGCCCCATTTACAGGTGAAGGACATTTTCAATCTATCTTCATTTTCTACCATCACCCAATTATAACGAGAGTATTTGTCTAGGAATGACATTATCTGGGACCCATTAACAATCTGTAATACTTCGTCCAAAGAAGGTAGTGGGTAATTATCCTTTCAGATGCTCTATTTAAGTTACAGAAGTCAATACAAACCCTGATTTCTCCATTTTTCTTTTGGACCAGGACTAAATTTGCTACCCATGTAGAATGTTTGACCAAAAATATTATTCTTGCTAATAGTAGCTTCTGAGCTTCTTTGAAAATCAATGGTTCCAGTAGAGCATTCACTAGCCTTTTCCTTTATCTGAATGGTTTTGCTCCTAGCTTCAACGGGATGGTGTGCATGATGATTGAGGTATCATATGTTTTTAGATCTTTAGAGCTCCATGCTATAACCTCATGGTAATCTCTTAATGCATGTATGATTCCAGTCCTTTCTTCTTCGGTACTGGCTTTCCCAATGAACACATTCTTAACATTTTCTTTTTTTCCCAAGTTGAACGGTTCACACTTTCCTCCTGGAGATTCTCCTTCTTTCCTTTGGGTCCCTAAATTATCTGCATCAAATAGTCTTTCCAATTCTACCATTCCTCATGGGATCATGTTGGTTTTCAGGTTTAGTACTCCTTCTAAATCCATTTCAGCAGGTTCCATTTCTTCTTCATCTATTATTTGAGCAGTGAACACATTGAATGAAGAAAGAAAATTGATTATATGTTGATCATCTTCAAAAACTTAGAAATTGGTAACATTATCCGGTACAGACGGGGTAGCAACAAACTCAATAGAAAACTTCTTTAATCCTGCCATAGACATTGGCTCTAATGTACTTGTTGTCTAAGCTACAGCATTTGCAACATGGTTCTGCCTCCTTGGGATCACTTAGATGTTAAAACTGTCAAAGCATTCTATCAAATCCCAGACTTTGTTCCTGTACCTATTCAACCTCTTATCATTGCATGAGTATTATTTTCTTACTTGTTTCAGCACTAACTCAGAATCACCAAACACCTAGATAATTATGACTTTCTTTTGCAGTGCTAGCAGTAACCCTTGCACTAATGCTTCATATTCAGTGACGTTGTTTGTGCAAGGAAATTGCAGTCTTTGTGATGCCAGATGTGAACTCCCAGTGGGGCTGATTAATTCGACCCTTACACCAGACCCTTGTCTACATCTTGAGCCATCAAATCTTAAGGTCCATAAGTGAAAATCTTTATTGTTATCATTCTATTTTACAGACTTCTTCTCATCAGAAGGGGGTTCGAGTTTTTCCTTCTTTTCAACAATTGGTACCTCCTTCAGAATTATGGGGATCTTCAGTTGTCTTTGCACTTGTTTGACCGCCTCTTGATACAGTTGGCAAGTAAATTCAGAATGTGAGGTATCATGTATATGACACCAGTTGGGTAGTAGTAACTCCTCCATTTGAACCTACTTTCACACAGCAGTTTGATCTTGAGCAAATCAGGCCACAAAATCATGAAATCCTTCCAATACCCTGGGTCCCTCTTCTTCTAAAGAGTCTTCTTCATCTGATTGAATGTATACTTCTATATTCTCTGGTCTTTCTATAAGTGGTTTAGAGGGTCTTAAGCAACTCAACATAAGAACTTCTTCTGACTGACTAATGTGTGGAAGATAAACTCCCAAATCAACTTCTAAGAATAGAATCTCATTGGGTTGATTGTATTCTGTGATCATATGCTTCATCTTGGGTTCTCTTTCAATACATATCTCATTAGCCAATCCTTTCCATGGCAGCCACATGTGGGAAAAGTCAGTTTCCATATAACCGTTCAAAGTCCTAGACCAATCTCTACTCAAAAGCATGCCGTATTGATCTGGAATGTCTACTACTTGAATATCTATATATTACTGCACCCTAGGATCAGAAGCTAGTTGCATGTGTATCATGTTTAACTCACCCACTACATTCACTTCAGTCTTTTCTAACTGTGTCACCTTCCTAGAAGACTTGGCTGGAGTGAGCCCAAGTGCCTTACAAACTGATAGTGGCATTACATTTGTGGAAGCACCAGAATCTACTAAATAGTTATGAAGGTTCCTATTGAATATCCTAAGTGTTAAGAGGAAAGGAGGACTTTCTCTCTTGTCTTTATATAGTGTCATCTTTTGTTCCACATCAGTCACATGTATTCTTTCTTTCCCTTTATCCATGTTATCCTTGGTGATATTTTCCTATGGAACATAATCAATCTTAGCTCCAACACCTATATCTTGGAAGAAAGATGTCCTAACCTCAGGTATTTTAAGCAACTCATATACAGAAAGACTAATATTCATTTTCTTTATTTCTTTAGCTACATACTGTCCTATCTTTACTATGTCAGATTGTTGAGAATTTTTTGCAACAATAGCAACACCCTAATATACTGATTGGTGGGAAACTTTCAGGGGTTCAAGATTATTGGTATCTTTGGGTCAAGCAGGATTTGATAGCTATTTGGAGGAATGGAAGTGGTGAAAGGACTTTTAGGCTTGCTACTTCTTAGGTTACAAGGAGTCTTATTGTACTGTTGATATGCATTAACTTCATCAAACTCTTCTTCCACAGGCTGATTATCATCTTGGAATGGAAATGTGTAACTATCAAAAACTAGGGTAGTATCATACCTTTGAGAACAAACAATTTCATATCTTGTTGGTGAAGTCTCCTAATTTTCAGCATTTTGAATCTCCATTTGGAAGTACTGGATACAATCTAGAATTCTAGGCAGTCTAGTTCAGAATGAGCACTCATGTTGTGCAGTCTACACCAAGTGGATAAAGCTGCTTCAGCTAACATCACACGACCTGAGGGCCTGGTATCATTGTTCTAATTTTCTAAGGGTGAAGGCACTCCTCCATTGTTTGGTCTGGTGTTCCAGGATCAGTTCAACCTTTGCTAAAAGTTCTAATTTTGGTACTGATTCTAATTTGGGAATTGGTTCTCACTTTGATTCTGAGAATACCACTGATTCTAAAAATGTTGTTGATTATGTCCCCTTTGGGAACTAGTTTGGTGTTCCAGGATCAGTTCAACCTTTGCTGAAAGTTCTAATTTTGGTATTGATTCTAATTTGGGAACTAGTTCTAACTTTGATTTTGAGAGTACTACTGATTCTAAAAATGTTTCTGATTATGTCCCCTTTGCTGTAGATAAGCGTTATGGTTCTTGAGGTGGGTAACCTTAGGGGTAAGCTTCTTCATTTGCTCAACCAGCTCTTTGATATCATCTTTGTCTTATTTGGTCTTGGCTATTTCTAAAGACTATAGGAAAGGCATTTATGCTAGAAGCATTTCAGCTATTGGATTGCCTGGGTGGATTACTAAGGCTTATGTTGCAGCTAGGTTTGGAATTGGGTTCATCACAAGAGTATGATTAGCTAATGTTTGATTTATCATAGGTATTTGATTCGGCATTGCAATAGGCCCCATATGGTTTAATGGACCAGAAGCTATTTGCCCTAACTGGGTACTCACGGTGACAGTAGTAAAATATGCTTGAGCTAAAGTAGCATGGATTGGGTTAGCTCTCCTTGCGAACATGGAGGTAAGTTTGTCCAAGGCAACATAGTAAATGGGTAGGGTAGCAGCCTGATCTATAGCGTAAGGGGCCTGCAAATAGCTATAACCCTTTTGGAATCTATTGTTAAAGGAACTTATCATCTCACCTTCATCTCAACGGATTTCCACAAAAGATTGATAAAGATCAGATGGGGTGGTGGGCATACGAAACCTATCTAGAAAAGCAGTCTTCAGGTTCTACCATGAATTTATGGATGCTACAAGGAGGTTAGCAAACTAGTAATAAGCTTTGTCCTATAGGGAATAAGGGAACAACCTACATATCACATCCTCATACTGTACTTGTAACATAAACATGTTAGATTCAAAGATTTTGATGTGCTCATCTGCAGTCCTATTTGGATCATTCACTCTAAATTTTGAACAAAATTTGTTTGGGTTCTTGGGCATATCATGGTAATCATTGAACAGAAAAGGAGATTGGTTATTTCCTGCAAAGAAGGCCATGTTGGGAGGATTAATGGGAGCTGCAGTGGTATTTCTTGGGGCTGATTGAGCTCTTGGTGCCCTGGGTATTCCTTGATCCCTTCTTGTTCGTCTAAATTCTACCAGGGATAGTAGCTCTTCTCCAGCTGAGCTAGAACTAGTGTGTCTCTATCTACTCCCCAGACTTGCTAATTTTTTAGCAAAGGGAAAATAGGGGCCCTCCTTCTAGCACCAATTCTGTTGATGGTGGTTTTAGGACAGATCAATGCAAGTGTGATTACTGGTTTCACACCTCTCTTGAAAAGTATCCTACCCTAGGTAAGACTACTCCAAGGATAATATAGCTAGGTCTTAGTTCGCTTGGAATCTCTCAATTAGTATGTTCTAGTTGTGCCTACAAGGGGTCTTACATGCAATCTACAAATCTTCAGGTTTGGGGTAGCAAGTACACATAAACCCTTTTATGATTTTTAGCTATTACACAAGATAAAGTACTACTGAAATTCCTATTCTAACAACTAACAGTAGTTTTTTTTTAAAGAAAATGCAAAAGGTTTAGGGTTTTAGAAGAATCCTAAGTGACATTCACAATGCATAGGTTATCTTTAGTAGACAAATACTCCAAAACTTCAAACCAGCTTCCTGAGTTACCAAACTGAAATGGGTGTTACAGTGTTGCAGAAAATAGTGCTATCTTCAATGGAGGTCAAAAGATTTTTAGATCACATTCATTTGCTAAATACCCAATAAACAACACAACTTAACTCATGAAATACAATTAAACTTCAACACAAATAATTAGCCCAGACTAACTTTACACAGCCATTTACCATCAGCAAACAACTAAAACTATGGACTTAGAGTATTCATTAGATACTACAACAAACCATGAACATTATAAAAGCACAACTAACTAACTATGAGAGTGTAAGAAGTGAACCATGAAAACCACAATAAGTCAACACAAGGTACAAATTCTCAGAATTACAACAGAAACTTGTTTTGTATTACTTCAAATGGCATAGAGTCAACAATTCGGTATCAAAATCTCTCTCTTACAATTGAAGGAAATGGCAGCCCTTTATATAGAAAAGAAGCATACTGAGTTTTCAAATGAACGGTGCAGATTAACTCAACATTGACGGTTTAGATTACATCAATAAATACAATTATGATGTCTCACATCAATTCTTAGATTACATTTTGTCCTTTATGAAAAAGATGAAAAACAACCCCCAAATACATTGAATCTAGTCAATTTGACTTGCCAACTCAATATATTAATAGAAAAGAACATTTTAGAAGCAAGAAAAAGACAAAATAGAGTCACATGCTGCCCTGAATATAGCAATTTATAATTGTGACGGGACTACATCCTTAGAGTATTCAAAATAATGTCAAGATTCCTTGTCTAAGTTGATTTTGTCTTCACTGGCCAGCTTGTTACGATAAGTCAGCCATGCATCAAGTGTAGGATTAATGTTAGACTGATCTGGATCCTTCAAATGATTTATCTGATAGTCAAACACCTCTAGTTCCTGACTAAATTTACTATGTATTCTTTCTATCTCTGCCCCTTCCTTTTGAAATGCCTTAAATTCAGTTCTGAGGTCACTTGCCTTGTCCAATCTCTCCTCCATACTAAGTGTGGCATCTTCAAAAATTACTTTATGCAACTTATATTTACATTTCTCAATATCAAAAGGGGCATAATCATCATAGGATGCTTCCCTGCAATCCCTCAAAGAATCATTAATATCATATATAATTGATCTTAGTTCTTCATCAGCTAGTTTATATGCTTCCTTTATATGTTCAAAGGTCTGTTTTCTCAAAAGTAGCTGTTGATAGAATTCAATGGCCTTCGACAGCTGATTCCTAGTCAAAATGTTCACTACAACTACAGTCTAGGCAAGTAATTCTCTAATACCTTTTATTCGGGGATACATATGTGAATAGTACTCATCAAAAGAATTGCATTTCTCACACAAGTCCTTCCATTTCTTATGTAATTCCACCAATTTCTTGTGCGCTTGAGTAGAGGCACTAATGGTCTCACATCCCATCTCAAAAACTTTTAGCAACCAATTCTCCATACCTTGGGATTTTGATGTTACCTCACCCAATTTAGCCATTTCATCAGTAGATAGGAATGTGGGTATTGTCCTTATATCTCCTCCTGCATCTACTGGTTTGACCAAAAACTGGAGGCATGCACGAAGTTCTTCATTTTGTTATTTCAAGTCCTTCTTTGACATCTCATCCTTGTCTAGTTGCTCCAAAATTGATGTGACTGAATCTTTAAAATCATCCACTCTCTGAGCACGAGTGGCTGGTCCTAGATCAACTATAGATATGATGTAATCTTCTGCCCTGACTTGTTCTCTTGCTACATCGGCTGGTGGGACCACTATTTCTACTATCCTTGATCCTAATTCATTCTTATAGATTCTTGATTGAATCTTAGCCTTTTTCTGCTTCTTAGGCTTCTAAGCTTATGACAGGATCGAGCTCATATCAAGCTGCATTACTTCTACTTGTGGCTCGGGATATGTCATTCTTCCTTGTAGCCACTTAGGAGCAGAAGGTTTCTTTAATTCAGAAGCTCCATCCTTATCAACTACAGCTAGTTCTTTGGGTGGTTCCTGCTCTTGCTCTGGGTCTTCTTTCTTCTTTAGACTTTTCTCTTCTCCCTTTTCTTCTTCTTGGGCTAAATTCTCTAGATTTGTCATTACATTCTCTTGTACAGATTTGAAATCTTCCTCTATTTGATCTTTGTCTAGAGGACTATCATATATATCAATAATTTCCACATTGGTTGGAGGTTCATGGAAGTCTTCATTATTTACTTCAAATAATACCTCTTCTTCCTCCTCAAGTGTTGTTTCAACCTATTGCAACCCCAATTCTACACACTTTCTCAATCCTAGGTAGCAGTGGTACTGCCATTGAATCCACATGCATTTGGGAAATAGGGATAGCAAAAGAGATGGCTAAGGAAGGTGTACTAACCTGTGTAAGGTTGGCCAAGACCAAGGATAAGGAGGGAATGACAAGAGGTGAAGGTAGAGGAGGAGAGGGTTATGACAGTAGTTCCATCACTTTGGGTAGGAGGTTGGGCAATTGGAGGATTGGAATCATTGTTGGTTGTAGCATCCTCTTTATTAACTTCTTTCACTTTCACCCTTTGGCCTTAGAAATTTCTCTAGAACCACTTGGCATGTCTCTTTTCTTGGAAGCCCTTGTCCTAGTTGAGGGAGGTTGATCTTTCTTTTGAGGAGACCCTACAATTGGCTTCTTCATCTTCTCTTCCTTTTCTACAAGAGATGTGTGTTCTTCACTATCTAACTTCTATTTCTTAGTTGGCTCTGCCTCATCTGTGACATGTATTGGTTCATCCTTTTCTCCCTCGGAGTCCCTATCTGATTCCATGGCTGTGTAAGGGAGCTGAACTCCTTGTCCCTCTAGAACAACCACTTGCACTCTAACCCAGGCTTTGCTTAATCTGATTGGTTCTCTCATTACAACATCAAGGGAGCTCTCTTCTGCATTTGCCCAATTTGGCAATGGGATAGGCTAACAGTATTGAGCCTCCTATGGTCCTCTGACCATGACATTTTCATCATCTTCTAATTGATCTGGTACTGCCATTATGTGAAACCTCTTGATGAAATCCAGAGGCAGCCTTGCATGTGCTTTCTTCATGACCTTGTAATCATCAGGGCAATTGGCCCAAAAGTCTTCAATATGCACCTTGTGGAAGAGCTTATTACTTACAAACGTTTCCATCACTCTATTTGGATCAAAATGACCCTTTGCATTGTAGTAGTATAGATTCAGGAGCTGAAGCTATTTATCAGAATGTTCTGCCGATGCCAAAGATGAACATGCATAAAGTCCCTTGCTGAACTTGATGGGAAACTAAACATTAGTTCTATGCAAGTGTTTAAGCTTTTTAACACAGAGGATTAATTGTCTAGACAACTCCAGAAGCACTGTCTTATCATCTGGATACCTAGGGAGTCTGTAGGCCATCCCAGTGAAGCCTTGTACCCTTATGTATGTAAATTTCTCAAATTGAATGTACCATCTACCATATCTGGTTATTTCATTCATGGCCTCAGTGGAAATCCTCAAAGATGTGTTACCCTGTAGCATTCTAGCTATATACATTGTGAATGCATCAATTACCCTCTTGATGTGTATCAATGATTGAGATGAGGTCAGTTGCATGTAACATTCATATACTTTATTCTGAGTCTGCTCATCATTCCCAACTTCACCAACCTTAGACAATCCATCATAGTGATTCCTTCTTGCCAATGCATAGACAACATAAGATGTCCATCTGAAGTACCTGTTAACTTTGAAATTGCTGAAGGCTTCATGGATGTTGTCACTGAGGATCTGAGCCTAGTGGAACTTAGTTCCTTTCAACATTTCAGTGATAATGGCAAACATCCAGTCCTCAAAAGTGGAGGCTATTGGCAATCCATATATTCTACTCAGGAAGGTTACTAAGTCTCCTATCTCATTGTGGAAGTCACTTCTATATAGTATTCTAGGAAGCTTAATGAGAGCAGGGCTTTCTTCTTTAATCCAATTATCATTTATGTGCTTTCTACAACCTTTTACATCTTTGTTATAAGCATCCCGTGATCCTTGTTTATCTGGCATAGTCATGACCTTGTGCCAAGGAATATCAAAGATTTCAACTAGAGAAGGTCAAGTTAAATCAGCTAAGATATCCCCATTGGCTATTTGAATTGTTCTTGTCATTATGTCATATCTGTCTGCACAGGTTGCAATTAGCTCTTCACATTGCACCGAAGTAGGAAAGGCAATTGCTTGTGCAATACCACTATCTCTGAGTACTCTGGCCCTAGCAGTTGGGTTTGGACCAAAGATCCTCAATCTGAAGTCATCTAGGTTTATATGACCTAGGTCTGTGTCTCCTACATCACTCCATCCAGAGTGGATCTTAGTTTCTAGAGGAATTCCTTTGAACTCGTACTTCATTGCTTGGGCTCGAATGGTCATTTTGTTTGCATGACCGGACCTTATAAGTTTGATACACTAAAGAATCTTATAACCTACTCCTAAGTTTCAGATGAATCTTAATGCAAATCTGCTATTTACTATTAACATACCTTTTAATGCAATCAAATATCTAATGTTGCAAGAAATTTCATGAAAATCATCCTTAACCATATATTACAACATTAATTCTATCATTTTAAACACTTTCCCTTTGAAAATTTTAGAAAATTCAATCATTTGCATGGTTTTATGCTAATTTGAGGGTTGTCCAACCTGCAGGAAGAAAAGTACTGAATTCAAGGTCATTCGACCTTGGCAGGGAAATTGGGTAGGTCTGACTAAAGGTTTTACTTCCTTTCATTCTTTTTAGCATTTTGCACAGGTTTTGATGAGTACCGACTTGCGTGGGATTTAGATGCATCCGACCTCCATCAATTGTCAAGTCAGTTGGTTATGTTTTTAGTGCAAATCCTATTGATGCTCTATATTGCTTTTGTGTGGGATTTGGTAGTGTCTAATTTGCATGAGTTTTGGTTGCTACCAACCAAGTCAGTGGGAGGGTATTGTAGTGCAGGTTAGAAGAGGTCATTTTTATCGCAAAGTTGAGGTATTATTTCTAGTGGGATTTCAGGAAGCTATCGACTTTGCGGAGTAATTTAGGGCATCTGACCAAGTCGAAGATGAGGTCTTTTAGCGCAAAGTCAGAGTGAGGGATTTTTAGCACAAAAGGCAATTTCATAGCTTGCGGAGTTTGGAAGACCTTCTGACCAAGTCGTAGAAATATGTTTTGGATGTGTAGGTTGAACATTGAAGTTTTTAGCGCCAAGTAGTTTTAGATGTGTGGTGAAGTTTTTGAAGGTCTCCGTTTGACTAAATGGTGGTTTGTTTTGCAGGTCGGTCGGACCATGTTTTAGCGCCAAAACTGAAAGTTCATAGGAAATTTGCCTAAGTTTTTCTTTTTTAGCAATTCCTAGTGAACCACTCTCCACAAGAAATCCTAACCAAGGGTTTGAATAAAAAGAAACAACTTATTGTATGGAAACCCTAGTCAGAAACCCTACAAATACTAGTTTAGGAAGATTTAACCGATTAATTGCTCATTTTCAAGAAAGATTCAATCCTTTAATTCCAAACCCTAACTATTGGCATAGGAAATTTTGAAGAATGGAGTTGAGTTGAAAAACCCTACCTAGTAAATGTGAAAGTGCGCTTAGTTTGCACAAGTAGGTTGTGGGTCCAAGCTTTGGCGAGTCGACGGAGGTGTGAACGGAGCTCCAAAAATCCCATTTGATTGCACGCAAATGATTAAAAATGGATGGTTTTCCCCTTATATTCCCTGGCAAATTCACCATTAATGCGCAGGCGTACGTCTACCAGTTTTAGGGTTTAGCACGGATTTCCTTAGCTTGGACTTGGCGGGAAAATTGTGTGCATGAGACCTAGTTGGAGCAGGCCATTTTCAGCACTAAACTTAAAGGTTCAATTTGCACAGTCTTGCAGGTGTTTCAGGTTCATCTGACTTGTGGGCTTTTCTTGTTCATGTGACTAAGTTAGTGTTCGCTTGATCTAGTACAAGTCAAAGAAAGTCATTTTAGCACAAAAGTCCATCAAAGAGGCAATCAACGCTGAAGTCAGTAACAATGGTTTTTAGCACCAAGTCAGTTGGAAGACAATCCAGCGCCAAGGTCAGATAGATAGGAATTTAGTGCTAAGGTCAGACAAGTGAGAATTCAGCGCAAAGGTCAGTTGAAGGGCAATCTAGTGCAAAAGGTCATTTCAAGGCCTTCAAAGGGAAAATAAGGATTCAACCTAGCAGATTTTGAAGTGATTTTTTGATACTACCTTTCAATCAATGTCAAAATGCACTTTGACCATTCAATCACTTAAGAGATGAAAAGATCCAATGACTCTCAAGACAAATCAAAAGAGGGGGTCCCCATTTTGAATGGGGCGTATGTGCAAGGCACAATAATACTTAAGTTACTAATGATAAAATTGATGTTGATATTCATAATGAAGTTGTTGTTGGTAATGAAGTTGCTAATGAGGATGTGGCAGTTTTGTTTGCTAATGGGGTATGTGTAGGTTTACAAAAGTATAATGTAGGTGAATATGCTGCTATACTATGTGATGAAGACATCCATGAAGCTACTGAGCTATAACCTCAAGAGTTGGAGCTTTGGAGCCTAGACATTGAGAGAATATTTAATAGAAGGCACAAGAAGAAGAATAAGAAGGGACTACAAATGTTTGTAAAGATGAAGGATGAGGTGCAGAATAATTGGAAGACCAGGAAGAAAATAATAATTTAATGGGGCTTGAATTTATTTTTCTCTAGGAGTATGATGTAGGAGCATCCATGACAAATTGGTAATCAACATCACCAAAAATATTGTTATTTTAATTTGGTTTGTTTTCAATAAGGTTTATGGGCTTGGGAAATAATATTTTAATTTGCAACAAATATAATTTTCCTTGGGATATTAGTAAATGTAATTTTTGTGGAAAAATACCCCAATAATTTATAAATGCCTCAAATAGTGGAGAATATCTTTCCTAGGCAAAGACATTAAATTCTATTTTTTTGTGGGGGTTGATTTTTATCATAAGTGGGGTTAATTCTGTCATAAGTGGAGCTGCCAAGAATCATGGAATTAATGGCACTTATTATTGTAACCATCATAGAGTAAGGAATATTGTAAGTGGTCTTTATGGCCCAGGTTGGTGGACTTAACTCCCAAATTTTATTTTAGTAATTCCAAAATTTGTAACTCCAAAAATGGGGGGTCCTAATTATGAGACCCAGTCTTGGTAAAATGGACATAACTTTCTCATATCTTATCAAAATTAAGAAATTTCAAATGTTCTGGAAAGATGGAAAGGAGAGGCATGAAACCTAGAAACCATTTTAGAACATTCTAGAAAATGAGTGTGTGGTGAGAGGAATAAGTGACAGGTTTTTATTGGAGCTAGAAAAAAAGAAAATAGAGGAGAGACCTAGATGTTGGGAAGGAGTCTAGAGATGGAGAAAATTATTTGTTGTAGGTGATTGAATGTGTAATTCTCAAAAGCTCAAAAGCTTCCTTATTTTGTAATGCATTTTTAGATTTGAATAAAAGATTGTGTGTAGATTTCTCTTCATTATCTTTGTTGTAGTATTTTATTTTCAGCCTTCTTGCATAGGCTTGTTGAAGTGTTGTGTTGCAGATTTGAATGGATTAGTATCTCATTGTTGCATCAATTGGTGAATTAGTATTCCTCTTTGCATCATTATCTCAACTAGGTTAAGTACTACTATTTCACCAAACTAAACATTGGGAGGACAAGGATTGAGTGTGAGGTCAATCTATGAGTTGCTTTTCTTTCCCTTATGCTCGCGGTATCTGATTTCAAAAGCCTAACTAAGGTTCTCTGAAGTTTTTTGCTCATAAACTAAGTAAAACCCTAATTATGCCTTAAATAAAAAATATATGGAAATTGATAACAAAGCAGGCAAAACTGATCATAGAAATGCAGAGAAAGAGTTTTAGAGACTATGCACCTAGATTTTAAGGGCTGATTGGACTAGGGCGCCCACTCCTTAGTCTAGAAAGTGCCCAAATCTAGAAATCTTCTACACAAGCTATCTGACACTCCCAAATGGCTTCTAGATCCTAGAAATTACCCCCAGTTGGACTAGGGTGCCTGCTCTTTAGTCCTGCACGTGTCAGAATCTAAAAATTCAAAAGTTTGTGATGATTATACCCACAATATCCTCCTTCCTATAACTTCTTTCCACTAGAACCTACAAAATACGATCTACACCTATAAAAGAAGGAGAAAGATGTTGCGGCTATATAGGACCTTGCCTTGGTCAAGCCCCGTTTTGGGTATTTCTACCTCAACAATAGCCAGAGATAAAGATTTGTAGAAGTGTGTGCAAACCTAACAATGTGTATATAGAAATATCAAACCCTAGATGTCTCAATCAAGGGAAGATCAACAACTTGCTTTGAATCAATAAACACATAAAAACTTCACCTCAAGGAGATTAAAACAAATGAAGACTTGCATGAACAAGAAGGTGAAATAGTAATGTTTATGGAGGATATCCAAGCTCGATGTTGGAGGCTTCAACCCTTCTCCCAATCATGCAAAGAGTGTACATACCCTAGCAAGAGAAAGATAGTCTCAAGATCTTGTTTCCTAATCTCCATCCATTGTCTCCATAATAGAAAATACAAAATACTTTCGAAAGCTTCAACAAGTCACTGATCTTTAATGGCAATTTTGGTATCAAGCTTGCATAAGAATTGTGTATGTTAAAATGATTTTCAAATGTATTTTTATATCTAGCTTTAGGTAAATTCAAATTTTGAAATAACGTCTAGATATTGCACAAAAATTGAGAATTTAAAAATGGAATCCTGAGGCACTCGGTGGGAACCAACATCTCACCAAAATTCAAAATCTTGGGAAACAAGGGAGGACTAGGGCGCGAGCACCCAAGTTGAAGCCCCCAATTTCCACTCAGATCTATTTTTTTGGGGTCCTAGGGATGTATAATTCAAGCTCCCTTTTTAGGTTCCATCAAAAGGTTACCTCAAAAGTGAACTTTTTTACAACTAGACCTAGTTAATCAGGGTTTCAGGAAGGTCAAAAAGAAAAAGGTTGAGAGGTCACCAAAGCGAGGAGCTAAACCAAGGGAAATTGTACCATTCCATATAGGAGGACATTTTTTGACGTTACACACACACACACACACACACACACACACACACACACACACATATATATATATATATATATATATGTATGTATGTATGTATGTATGTATATGGTTTTTGCAAGTTTGGAGCTTATTTTCATTTGGTCTTTCCTCCATCTTTGACATGGAGTATCTACAACATATTTCTAGCATACAGTGGATAGATTTGAAGACTTTTTGAGGGTCTTGAGGATATTTCTTACTGCTATTCACTTCTGTCTTGGCCCTACTAGCCTAGGAAAGGACGTGGAGTTCCATATAGCCCATTTCTCTACCTTGGCAGTTCTTTGATTTTCATACAAGGCATCAAACTCCCATATATATTGTTGTTCTTGCTATCTAACATAACAATCTAGGTTTTTATGAATATGAAATGCTTCTGTAGACTTTAAACTACTGCTAAAAACATGTACTCACAATACCAACACATGGGTATGTTTATTATTTGATGTATTTGTTTAAAAGGGCAAGACAACTAAGAGGGGGGGGGGTGAATTAGTTGTAACCAATATTTCAAAACCATTAAAGCATCATCCACTTAAACATTGTTATTGTATTTTAACCATGAAAGAATGAAATTAGAAACTTAACACATTCACACATGAGACACCAAATTTTTATGTGGAAAACCCAATAAGGGAAAAACCATGGTGAGTGTTAGCTCACAATATAATATGTAATAATAAAACTGAAAATCAAAGGCTTGCTACCTTAGGTATCACTAGCCAAATTGCTTACTACAAAAGAAGGGGCTCATTGCCAATGGGGTGGCTCACTACCAATGGTTGGTTCACTGCCAGATTTGGTGAACTCAGATAGCAGCATCTATACTATGCCAAAGTTCAGTTACATTGAAGCACAATAAACATCCTCTGCTCTGCTCTGCTTTTTCACTTCACACTTATCTTCACATCTTCGCACTTGGATACTTTTTAATGACTTCATTACAAGTATTTATACAATTCATCAACCTTGGAATGATCATCAAGGTCAACATTACAATCATCAACCATTGGAACAATCTCCAAGGTCGACAAATACACATACATTAGAATAGGTCTGGACCTAAACAGATTAATGAAAGAGAAAGAATGAATGCAGACCAAACCACTCCTTAGTTGGGACTCAAATGCAATCTTCCATGCAACAACACACCATCACAAACTTCAAAGCATAATCACAAGTAGTGAAAACACCCAAGTTGCCTAAAACTGGTGTTACAACTAAGACCTTTAACAACATGCTTCATGCATGATCTAGATTACACTATGCAGACCAATCAGAAGGTGGGAACATGATCAGGAGACATCCACAAGCATGTTACAATCACTAAGAACATCTGGAAAACCTCTAAACACTTTATCCACGTGATTCTTCAAACTGGAGCACTTGAACATCATTGTCGATCATTGTCATAGAGAAAAGATCACTTGTGGACCACAAAATCATGAACTAATTGAACTAAAGGCACATAACATCATCACAAACTTAATTCTAGAACCATAGACTGTGAAACTTAAATGTAGAGAAATGCAGAGCAGAATACATTCTCCCTGTCACAATTAAATACACAGAGAAATAGTTTTTACTTTGGTGAACAAACTCCCTCAAATATTCACACCAGAGGCTTAAACTTGAAAAATAGTATCTATAGACATCCCTTAACATTACTTCCAATCCATAGGAAAAGATATTCAATCTGTTGTTATATGGAGCTTAATCAGACTCAGAGATTAAATTTACCCCACTTTTATCAGTGTGGTTTCCCCCCAAATTATTTAATGGGGTCAAGGGGCAGTGCCGCTTGCGGGGGTTTGGGGGCAGTGCCCCCAAGATGGGGTCAAGGGGAAACACCCCTTATGGGGTCCAGGGATAGTGCCCTTGGCGTACTCCCTGTCGCGATACAGGGTGGGGTTGAGGGACAGCGCCCCCAAAACCTCCAATGATTTTTTATTATTTTATTAAGGTGTCGAGAGTTATTTTTCTATTGGCCAACATAAAAAACCCTATTTTTGTAACTAGCATAAGGCTTGATAAAAGTGGATAAGGGTTAGGGTTTCTGTTGATATATTGTAGCATTTTACAGTGGTATTGAGTTGTAAGAATTACTGGTTGTAATCGATTTGATTTACTGGATAATAATAGTAGACTCTCTATTGGTGGATGTAGCCCAGGTTTGGGTGAACCACGTTAAAAATTGTCTCATTGTTATTATTTCTATGTATTTCCATTCCTTTATTTAACCTTTATTTGCATTTAATTGATATCTTTTGCATGCAATCCCTAACACAATCTACATGACATGTTGAGCAAAACACTGCACTACTCTGGTAGATAAAGCAATTCCGCACTTTGTACTAATTCCTCAAATACTTGTTCAGACTTATTCAAATGACTTTATTAGGTGTTTACATCAATGACAACACTTACTTCTCATACTTGCAATAGTATTTACATTTTAATCATATGGATATTGTTCATTAATGATACACAATGCATTTCTACCTCATTGAAACATTTGGGTATTGTTAGTTTGTGCTACTTTCTGGGTTATAAATGTATGCAAAGTCCATGTTATGTTCAAAACACACAAGTTCAACTAAACCACAACAAATCAAAAAATTAGGTCTCAGAAAGGGATGTGACATTATAATTTGGGCTTCAAACCCCCATTTGCAATGGTGTCAAATGATCTCCAAATTGGATGAAATGAAAGCCAATCTTAACTTTCTTGAACCCCTTGGACATGTTGGAATAGTAAAAAAACACTTCTAGTATAAACAAAATAGATGCAATCACCTAAATCTCACAAAACACATATATTGTATAAAGAGGTTAATGGATCTTGTTAACTCCTTTCTAATTCTCCATATCATTGAGAAACATAAGAGAAGAGATTACAAGACTTACAAGATCTAACAAAGAACTTAATCTCCCAATTAGGAATCTAAGAACTCAAAACTCTCAAAACAAAATCTTTTATACCATGTTAGAAATTTAAATTAGATGAATAACCCAAGAACTTTTTAAGAGATATTCTAAGCTACAAAAGTTGTAAATGCATAAAAAAAGAAACCAGTGATTTTGAGAGATATGCAAATGTCAGAATGACCTAATTACATTAAGATCTCAAAGAAGAAGCTACACAAAAGATTAGAAAAAGATTACCATCTAAGATGCAAAATACAAGCTAGATAGTGAGTTTAGATAGACCAGGATGATGGGTGGAGGTGGAAAAATTGATGAATAGGGAGAGACCACCAAATGGTGTAAACATAGTAAATGTAACTCCCTCATAAGATGGCAACCCCTCAAACTACCCACTCACCTACTTAAACTTGCTTTATTAACCTAACCAATCTTAATAAAAATGTAGGAAAAAACTAGGAAATGGGAAAATAAATAACCCAGTAGTAAAATAAAACTTACACTAACATATATATATATATATATATATATATATATATATATATATAACTAGGAAATGGGAAAATAAATAACCCAGTAGTAAAATAAAACTTACACTAACATATATATATATATATATATATATATATATATATATATGTATGTATGTATGTATGTATGTATGTATGTATGTATGTATGTATGTATGTATGTATGTATGTATGTATGTATGTATGTATGTATGTGCATAAATACATACATACATACATACATACATACATACATACATGGGCGAGTGCAAGAAGTTGGGTCAACTTTTTTGCTGAAAAGTGGAAGTCATTTTCTTAAAAGTCAAAGTTTATCATACTTGGGGCAAATATTTGAAGCACTTACACATAAAATATTAATATGGTGTAAAATATGAAATGTAGAACTTTGTTTCTAGTTTTCAAATATCTAATTTATTCTAATACTCAAATGATGAAAGTTAGTTTTGTATATGTTGTACAAAAGTGGTCTTTTTAGAAAGGTATGTTTTAGGCCAAAACATGCACATGTACGACCAATGTAATTTGACCTAAATGAGAGTATTTTTCTAATTCCTTTTGTGGAAAGATGAGTATGATGTTGAAGTTTGGTTAGGATATCTTTTTTTAATTTTTTTAAAAATATATTTTTTTAATAATTTTTTTACTAAGCCTCATTTGTATTTTTAAAACCCCTCATGTACGACCAAAATAATTTAAGCTAAACTAATCATAATATAGATTTTTTTCATCATGAAAGGAATGATGTCTAGATTTATCAAACAAAATTTAGAAAAAAAAAATAAAATCAAAAGTTATTAAAAATAGTAATAAATGTCAAATTCAAGTTGATGAGTGCCTTTATTTAAAAACTAATTAATAAATAAAAATTATGTTCAATAGTAAAAAAAATCTGTATTTGAAAGATAGACATTGTCATCTATAGTGGGTTTTGATTTTGTCTAAAAATTCTAAAAAAAATCATCAGCCATATTGCCAATGTCAATTTTATCTCTTGTTGCTACCATGATATTGTAATTGTAGGTCTAAGGCTAAGGGTTGGGTTTCCAAGTCTATTCAAAGCCTAAAACCAAAGAAAAAGTGTAGGTTTTAAATTTATCCAATTTAAGATCTGAGATCAAATTTTCAAGAAGAGATTGACTTCAAGGCTAAGGTTTCATAAGCTATTGAAGAGGCTGAAAAAATGATTAAGGATATGAAAGTACATTATGAGGAAGCAAAGAAAATTGAGGAGAAAACTAAGAGAACAATTCAAGACCTAAAAGTTCAATTTGAAGAAGCAAAGAAGATAAAAGAGGAAATAAGATTTCAGCTAAAGAAAAATGAAGAAGATTGTGAGAAGTGTGAGTCTGAAATTAGTTAGTTGAGGACATAATTAGAGAAAACAACTACCAAGCTAGATAGGAACATTAAGGTTGATAAAAGTACCAAAACCATGGATGATATTATAGATGGGAAAACATCATTATGCATTAAAAAAAGTCTTAGTCATGAAACAAAGGAAGATCAACTTTCAAATGAGCAACAAAAGAAAGGAAATGAGGAAAAACTAAAAGGGTATGCAAATTTTCTAAAAGGCTCAATCAATAATGAGAATAATCAGAGGAAGGAAAACAATGTCCCATAGAAAACTAATGTTCCTCATAGAGACAAAGAGGAGAAACTCACAAGATCATTTCCTCCAAGGCAACTGTAAATGGACAAGTCTTGACATTCATTTTATGGTTATTTCTATTCATGTAATAACTTTGGTCATAAAGTAGTAGATTATTTGACACATGCACGAAATAGTGGTTGGATCAAGGATAGAGATTCTTATGGGTTGCCAAATAGAAAGGGCAATGTCAGATATTATAAATGCAACCACCTTGGTCATAAGGAAAGAAATTATAGAACACAAGGAAGAAATGATGGTTGGAACAAGAATAGAAGTGCTTATGAGTTTTCAAGAAGAAGCTATAATTCCTTTGGTTAGTTAGTGGATTACAATATTATATACTACAAGTGCAACAACTATGGGTATGTAGCACGATGGTGTTGTTGGCAAGAGATAGTGCTCTAATGAAGAATTGCATGTTGTCATTGATGGCAACAAGGAAAAGGGATTCTACTGGTATGACAAAGAGATATTACTCTGGAAGACCAACTTGGTTTGGCAACAAGGCATAAAAGTATTCTAGTCCAAAAGGCTAAAATAACTAAGTATGGACAATATACAGAGTAAGTAATAGAGATTGGGTTAGTATGCCTCTATAGTAGAAGATCATTATATGTGGTTTAGATATGTTGTTCATAGCTATTTGATGATGATATGTTCCAATGATCAAGATCTGACTTCCTCTGGAAGTTAAGCTGTGATTTGTCTAAGTCTAGGTGAACATAGTTAAGTTAGGAACAGTGGAGAGTGCATGGGTATTTTGGTCTGCATTTCTCTGCAAGTGATTGTATTGGTATGTGGTTTGCAATATGGATAGGTGTCAGAAGCATCCAGTTGAGGAGTTATAGAGTCTGAAGTGATCTGAAAGATCGCCTTCAAAATTCTAAAAGTTCTAGCAGCTGGTTTGCCAGTATTTCACCAAGGCAAAGGAGATAGTTTTGAGTTTTGTATTTCACTACATAAGGGCATCATGATCTACGGTTGATAAGATGTGATCTATGAGGCATTAGGAATGGTTGATGTGATTCTTGAAGTCCCATGTGAATTTTAGTGGAAGTGTTGGGTCGATAGAGTTAATGTAAGTTGATAAAATGTTGTACTTGATAGGCCGACTCAATTTTGAGATTGAATTCAAAGTTACAGATATTTATATGGATTAGATTTCAGTATTGATGTGTGTGGCGTAAATACGATGTGTATGAACTAAATATGTGTGCGATCCAAAGTAAAGTTGTGACTATAAGAAGATAGTAAGGGTAGAAGAGCAGAGTTTATGTAGAGCAGAGCAGATAATATGAAGTCTTTTGAATCTATATATTGAATTAATTGGTATTACACCTCAGCATTCTGTAGATGCATATGTAGCAGTCATTTCTTGGCAGTGAGCCAATTCTTCTTCTATCTTCTTTTCTCTTGGTAGTGAGCCTTTGTGTAGTGAGCACTTCTTCATAGGGCATTGAGCCTTGGGCAGTGAGCCCTAAGGTAGTGCACCTTGTAATTTGGTATTGTGCTATCATAATATATTGTGAGCTAACACTCATCGTGGTTTTTCCCTTTTTGGGTTTTCCACATATAAATATTGGTGTCTATGTGTTATGTTTTTATGGTTGTTGTTCTTATGTTTATTCCACTTTCATGTTATTGAATTTGGTAATTGAATTAAGGAACAACAAACTAGGTGGAGAGTCAGTTCTGGAAGAGCATCTGGAATAATAAATTGTTACCTAAAGTCAACTTCTTTTGGTGGGATGTGGCTCACAATAAAGTTCTATCCATTGATAATCTCAATAAAAGGGGTTTCCAATTGGTTAATAGATGTGTTTTGTGCCCTAAAGAACAAGAGACAATCCAACACCTTCTCTTCCATTGTGAGTTTTCTAAAGAATTATGGAGGAAAATTCTTGAGAATCTCAACCTGGAATGGGTTTTCTAGGAAAACTTAATGGACTTCACACAAAGCTGGAACTCCCTCTTTTCTCACCCTAGGATAAGGGAACTCTAGAGACAAATATGCCCACACTTTGGGTGGAGTGTATGGAAGGAAAGAAATAATCATATCTTTAGAGAAAAAGATAGATCTGCTAATGAGGTTTTTTTCTCCTTTTACAGGGCGGTGGATGAGAACTCATCCTCCTACACTCTCCACATGGCTGAGAAACTCCCCACCCTAGTGGAAGTCCATACTGCCAAGAATTAGCAACTAAATGCTGACATGAACAAGGAGGAAAATTCTAAAAAGATGGACAGACTCAACACTCTTTGGAAACCATCTCCTAGAGATTGGATCAAACTCAATTTCAATGGTGCATAAAAAAGGAATGCCGGGCTGGCTAGCGGTGGTGGGATTTTTAGAGACAACCATGGAGCCTTCATTGTGGCTTATGTGGGGGGTTTAGGTATCCAATCCAATAATGTTGTTGAGGGATTGGCTTTGTTAAAGGGCCTAAAAATTGACCACTCTATGGGAATAGACAATCTGCAAGTGGAAGGAGACTCAAAAATCATTAGCCCTTGGAAGGTCTATTAGTGGTTGGAAAATGAAGAGCATTACAAAAGATATTGTTTGCTTACTATCTAGGTTCAAATAGAGGGAGGTTGGGCATGTGTACCGTGAGGGAAATAAATCGGTGGATGGTTTGGCTAATCGGGGACAGAACATGGACACTTGGCATTGCTGGAGAATTACCGCAGCATATTCAAAACCTTATTGATAAGGAGATATTTACCGCCCTTAGTTACCCATGTTTATAAACCCTTATCCTAGGGAGAGCTTGGGGGGTCAACTGGGATCCTATATCAACTACCAGGTAGACCCATGTTCCAAAGATTGGGGCACCACAAAGTTGTGACAAATCACTCTTGTCAAGGATGTGTCAAGTCTTCATGATAGAGTGAGCTTGGATGAATAGTTGGGATTCTATATTAATTGCCAGCTAGACTCGTGGCTTAGAGGTTGGGGTGCCATGATGTTGGTGGGCTAGATCAATATTGTCAGTACGGGGTCTCATCTCTGTAACAAAGGTTGTATTTGTATCATGCTGAGATGGAGGCCCAAGGAGGGGTCTCGTATACCCAAGCATGTGAATTTTTGTGACTCCATCACGATACCACTTAGCATGAATTATAATAATGAACATTCATGGTTCATTAATTACAACAAGAAGGAGAATGATTGTTCACTCAGAATGAATATTAGTAAGTACACCACCTATAGTGTGAGAAGGGATACGATTATCATTTTTTTGAGACTTATTAGTGAAGTGTGGGAGCTGAGCTTCATTGCTAAGTTCAAAATTATTGTCTGCATTGCTAAGTGCTTTTCTACTTCCTACATTGCTATTTAGAATTAGAGGCACTGGTGTAATATGTGGGGGGATAGGTCATGCACAGAGCTGGAAACTTGTGAGGAATTCAAAAGAAACACAACCCTTTGGCATAGTTGCCAAGATGGCGGGGTTGCTTCTTACCTGGAGTGTTTACAAGGCCATGATGAAAGCCATTCTATTTAGTTTATGCGCTCCTACAAGGATAGGAAGGTCAAGATCAGAGTTGTGAGTTTTGATATTTCAGAAGAAGTGATTGGGTTAGTGATGGGGATGTCCATTGATGGAACTAAACACCCTAGGAAAAGTAAAGTGTTTGAAATTGAGGGTATAATGAATTTTCTCAAGCTTGGGGAGGTTCTACACAGCCTTCAAGGGGGATTCGACAAAAAGCTTCAACCTCAACCATGGGATGAGGTATGTTATATGATCATGAAGTACTTCACTTTAGAGGGAAGATTCAGGAGATTCTTTCATTACCATTTTGCATTGTTAAATCATTTTAGGCATAGTAAATTCATAATCTTTCCTTTTTACTTACTCTCATCTCTAGAAATTTCCATTGTGACTGCTAAAGAACAACATACTTTAGACTCTAGCAAGCCTGAGATCCTGCTCCACCAGGGGCTTATAATGAGACTTTACAAATTTCATCTCGCTCTTTGCCCTCCTAAAACCCTCACTCCTATTAGGGTTGAACCCCCTCAGTCACCTTATTTTGCCCAGGGGAAGGTTAAACTGGTTATAATAATAGAAGCCACCCCTACTTCTTATGCCACCTCCATAAATACTGGAAAGAAAAAGTCCAGCATGCCCAAAAGCCTTGAACCCACTATGGAAGACATTACTCCCAAATCTCCTGTGATGACCCCTGCTAAATTTTTTTTAACAAGGCAACCCTACCCAGGTGACCCCACAAAAGAAGAAGAGGGGTAGCCTTGAGGAAGAGAGTGGCACTGACAGTGGGATTAAGGCTACTAAGGCTACTATGGTGGTGGAGGAGGTTAGCTCGGAGGAGGGAAGTGAGGGTTTGGACATCGCTAGTTACAAGGACTATATTGTCATTGATTGCAAACCTAGGGTGTCATCGACTAGGAGGTTGATGAGACTCATAGCCAAGCCTCCCTCTACTCCCTAGAGGAGGGTTGTCTTAGTGGTGGAAGTTGATACTATGGATTCATAGGTTAAGGAATGGTTTGAAGCAAAGAACAAGGAGGATTCAGTGGAGCCGTAGAGGGATAAAGGTTCTAAAGATAAAAATAAGATCGTTTCTGTTGAGCAGTAGGATTTGGATTTAGAGGATAACAACAAAATGGATATGGTGGTGGTTGGACAGATCAAATGGGGGGAGAGTTCTTGGTAAACAAGGACATAAAAAATGATAAGATGGAGGTGGACAATGAGGGTCCTAGCAATTTCCCTTAGTTCAACATTCAAGGTTTGGACTTCGTTAGCTCTGAAAAGGGGAAAAAGGAACATGTAAAAAGAAAAAAGGTGGAAAGAAGACCAGTAAAGACAAAGAAATTGAAACCCTTTCAACTAGACTCAGTGAATTAGAGTAGAAGTTTAACATTCTAGCTAAGTTATTGGGTCAAGTGCTGCATAGGTCTGCCACCACTCTGGCAGTACTCCAAGATGAGGAACTTATGAGCCAAGTGATGAAGGACAAAAAACTAAAAGAGTACCAGGATGTTTTATAGTTCCTAGTGGATGATTGGGATAAGATGTTCGGTTAGCCTTTGGAGGCTTGGTCTACTGTCGATCTGTTGTCTATCTATTGTGTCTGTGGTTTCCTATTACTTTTTATCTTTATATTTTATTTGCTTAAAGTATGATGGTTTTGCTTAAACTGTAATAGTTTTTGGTGCATCTTTTTGGCTGTTCTATATTGGAATTGACACCCTTTTATGCTACTTATCTTATCAAAAACAAACTAAGTGATTTTGTAGAATATTGATTCACCCCCCTCTCAGTATTCTTTATGCTCAACAATTGGTATTAGAGTGAGGTTCCTTGGAAGAAGTCTTGTAGCTTGAGGAAGGTCTGGGAGAGTTCACTCATGGCAGCCAGAAGATTTGGAAATTTTTCATATGAAAATAATGTTGAACTAAAAGCAACTCTTATTGATCTTTGAAAAGTCTAAAGTAGAAATCAGGGATCTGAAGGATAACATATAAGAAGCTAATGAATGCATTCTAAAGCTGAAAGAATAAGTCAAGAAATTCAAAGAAAAATATAGAGAGGTTAGTGAACAATTGATAACAAAAAATGAAACCCTGGATGATTTGAAAGTGGAAGTTATCACTAGTAGAGAAATAGCAATATGTGACTAAAAAAACTACTAAAAATTGCTTATAAATGACCAAACATGGTCACATAACCATTAGTAGTTTATTGCCAGTCATTTATAACATGACCAAATTGATGACTCAACCATTTTTAGTCATTTATTGGTTGTTTTGATTGATCGATTTGGTAGTATATTTAGTCACTAATTTAGTCATTGATTGCTATAATCTGGTCACTTATTTAGTCATTTATTTTTCACTGATATATTTAGTCATCGATTGTTGTTAACTGGTCACTTATTTTATCATTTTTATTCACTGATTTCTGTCCATTGGTTGTGTATTTAGTCATTAATTTTAATCACCATTTTGATTAATTTGGTAGTATATTTAGTCATATTTATTCACTGTTACTGATTTATATCAATTGGTACTATATTTAGTCATTTTAATTGACTGATATTTGAGGATATAAACATAAAACATAGAAATACACGTCATAATCATCAATTAATTGCATACAATATAAAGACAACCATTGAGAAGGCAAAATCGCTGAAATTCATTAAAAGAAAATTGTTCTTATAGCTTGCCCAAGTTTGAAATATCTATCTTGCTTGAAAAATGCTTAGAAACATAGTATTACAATGCTTATTTTCAATCACAAGACTGAAAATCTGATCGAGTTACAATGCACAGAAATGACAAGAAAGAATTAACTTCTCCAAGTTTACAATTTTGGAAACAAGATAGATAACTAAGAGGGAGGGTGAATCAGTTATCTCTAATATCTTTGCTTTATTTTTCCTTTTATAATTTGAGAAGCATTAAAACACATAAGCATATATAATCATGAGAGCAGAAATAAAATCAACACACATAACACAAGGATTTTAACGTGCAAAACCCTGCTAAGGGAAAAACCATGAGGTGACTAACCCAAGATTGTATTAGCTGTTAAAAGCATAAGAAGTACCAAATGGCACTTGCCAATTAGGGCTCACTGCCTGAGCACACTACTTACAAGAGCCACACTACCTATAAGAGACTCACTATCTACAAAGTTTATAGAAGGTAACCAAGTGTTTGAACTGATGAGAGGCATCCATATATTCTAAAGTTTAGTTCCGATTAGGCTCAATATACTAATCTAATGCACTTCATTCTTCCTCTGCTTTAGTGCTGTTGTTCTGTCACGTACTGGACTTGTATTGCTACTTCCACACTTGTCTCTACCTTTCTTCGCACACTATCTCTTCACGCACACACCTTCATACCAAAATCCATTTGGTATATATATCCGCATCACAGATTTCAACATCTTTCTAGTCGGCAACCAGAATATTCAAGATATTTACAAAACACTGATCTGTCAGCTAATTCCATGCTTAATATGTGATGCATATCAAAAACATAGACATAGAAGTTATCAATCATGTCAGGCAACCATGTATGATCCCTCAAATAGCTTGATCAACATCAATTACTCATTCGGATTGAAGTCTGATACTCTGTCGGTCAGTTCTTCCTTAGTCTGCTCTACCTGTCTGGAACCCAACACTTAGATGCTCATATCTTTTCTATGATTCATCACCGAAGGCTCAATCTCTGGAATATAGTAGTCATGATACTCCTCTTGACTTGCCCAAGTCTGCAACTTGCTAAGTTACACCCTTTGAGAGATCCAAACCTGATTGTCAAACCTTGCTACATGCTTTATTCTTGTTCACTAGACTAGAACACTCTTCAATCTAACTTTCAGTATAGGAAACTATGCTCTGCGGATGTGTGGGATAGACTTTGTTGCCGTTAATGACAACAATCATAAAGCCACACAGTGTCTCTTGCCAACAATCTTCCCCTTTGGCATTGATGGCAACACTTAGTGAAAAATGACTAAGTGTCGAAGCAAACTCCCCCTTGGCTGATGCTCTATCTTATGTATAGTTTTACTAGAGCTTTCCCTTAGCTGGGTTCCACATTTTTCACTACTCCTCACCCCCCCTTTGACATCAATGGAAAAGGGTGGAATTTGGACACCAAAATTTGTAAAAATCAACCTATACATAGCTACACAAGTATATACATGTTATACTTACATATACTTAAGTATATCCACAAAATTGGTCTTCAACTGTACAAATTCTGTTGCCCAACTCTGCTTCATTCTGTCCAAAATTGAGATGTGACCACTCAACAAAAACGCATAAGCTTTTGCCCTTCTTAGGTCTGCTAGATCACTGGTCCGGGTTATGGTTTAAGCATTAGTTAAGGCCTCAAGCATTGCCTCTAAATTAGGGATAATTATCCCTCTAACTTCAGTCATCCTGCTTATTATATTATTCTTCTCCTTTTCAAGCCTCTTTATTTCATTTATAATGGCAATAGCCTAGTACTCTTGATTCATTATGGATGTGGTGAGGGGATCAAAACTCTGAGATAAACTTGACAGTTTACCTTCTTGTTCTTTCACCTTCTTTTCAATATCCTCTGTCACTTTAGACCAGGATAAAAAAAATTTGTACATTTCTCCACCATCTTTAAGAGCATTTTCTAGGCTCTTTATCCCAATATCCAGGGTCCTCCTATCATTAGATATGAGTCCCTGTACTTTAGTGAATCTCTTTCCCAAAAACTCTTTCCAGACTTTCTCTTCTGCCGATTTCTCTAAAGAATCAAAATGGGTGCTAACAGAGTTAACTAGAGATTTCAAATTACTAGATGGAGAGGCCAAAGGATCCTTTTGGAAGGATGGCATGATCTTCTCCAACATCTCGGATGCAATCTCTATCAACTTACAGTCTTCCATGTGAGATTTTAGAAGCTTTTCTTTTGCCTTGGCGTGAGCAAAAGATGCTATCTTCATTGTCTAGACTGGAGAGAGGGAATCAAAATTTAGTGGTCCATGGAATAATTCTAGTTCATCTATCTCTATCATTTCTTTGTTCAAGAAGCTCTTTACTGACTTTGAAGTGTCTCTTGTTGGAGACTAATTCTTCTTTCCTTTTGTAACCTTAGAATTGTCATCAGGGATCTTCTCTGTTTGTTCTTATTCTCTTCCCTTTACCTCCTCTTCTTGACTCAATTTCTCCTCTCTTCTTCCTTCTCCTTCAGTTCCTAAGTCTGGAATGTCTGCAGTGGTATCCAAAGGAGAGATGTTAATTGCTTCATGGACTTCCTTTTCTAGAACAGAGGAATCCAAGTCCTTAGACTTCTCCTCATCTATCTCTTTTGGCTCTTCTACATTTTTCTTAGTAGATTCTTCTTTAGATGTATTTAATCCTTTGACATCCATGGTAGAAGGTTCTTCATCTATATCCTCTATAATAGGAAGATTGAATCTTTTGAAAGCATTCTAGAGGATGTCATCTGTTTCTCTTACTACCTAATCAGTCTCTCCAAGCATAAGTTTGTTCATTCTTGCTTTGCTCTAGAACTCATCCTTGCAGTCCTTAAAGATCATATTCATTTGTTTTGGAGTAATGGAAGGATAGAACTGAATTGCAATCTGTTCTTGGATCTCTAAATCCTTTGCTTTGGAATTCTCTTTTCTAAGTTCAAGTACTTGCTCTAGACTTTTGGGAATTAATGAAATGATTTCAATAAATGTTTTATTATAGATATTCAGGTACCTGACTGTAGCTTCTTCCAAAATTATTTTGTCAGTATCACTGTATTCATTATAAAATTCTGTGACTGGTTGTAGGTTCCCATCTACAGTGACAATGGTGCAGGAGCACCTCAAAACATAACGAATCTAAAAGATTCCCTTACATATTCTATTTTGTCCAAATGTCATTAGCCGAGTAACCTTAAGTTTATGTGTCAAGAACGATTAAAAAGAATGTAACCGAACTATTTGGTATTGTAATTGGTGGTTGTTGGTGGTTCACCTTCCACCATGTGTGTAACTATCTAGATAGGTGTCTTTAAAATAGCTAAAGTCTATATTTATTAGAAGTAGTAGACAATTAGATTTAAAAGGAAGAGGAAGAGAAGAAAGAATCGATCTGTTTTGTATAATTCTGAGAAAGAGGGAAAAATAGATTGGGTGTTTTGGCCTAATTACAGAAATGTAGATTGGGGTCATTCCACTAGTGGATTTCTATGAAATCAGTGGAATGACCACCGTGTATTTAGTTTATTTTCTATTCTGTTAAATTTTTGTTGTTTCCTGTGTGCTATTCGGTTACAGAAATTGTTGAGGAAGTTATTGGGTTTATTGAATGTATATGGTAAATGCACATTGGTTTTGTATGTTGGAGTTATGCATTTTTTGAATATATGATAGTCGCATGTTAGGAACATTTCTTGTGTATATCGTAGATGTATGTGTACATCCTTCCATTGCATGTTGAGAAGATACAAGTTGTGAGTATCCGTCAATTGTATGTCGTAGACATTGTATGTGTATACCTTAGTTGTATGTGAAATCATTTTGTGTATATCCTTCATTTGTATGTCAGAACATTTTGTGTATATACTGCATTTGTATGAGAGAGCAATTTGTGTGTATCCTGCAAAAGTATATCATTGTTGCATAAGCAAATGCGCATGTCAAAAGATGCAAGTAGTGACCGGTAAGAGTGGTAAAGGAGAACCGGTGATAGAAGGTCATGCATTGTATATGCAAAGTCAAAGTTTAGTGTTATGCATTTCAGGGTGATATGGATATCAGAGAATAAGTGAAGAGTTTTAAAAGAATTTTGAATATTATCCTATTTGTACTATTGGTTTTGTGGGTTTAATGGGTTTTTAACCTGTTTTAAGTGCTATCACTGCTCTCTCTGCATCAAATTGCTCTGGGTAGAGGTGTTTTGTATTTTGATTTTTGAAGGTAGATGAAGAGTTAAAATTTTGTTGGTGACCATTTTTAAAGACAGAGATTACAGAAGGTATTTTGAAGGCTGACAAAGTTGTTAGACTATTGCAGGTGCTTGTTCCATCTAGCTATAGAAGGAGGTTTCTGAGGTTATGTGTGTGGGCAAACAAGATAAGGTCTGTCATGACTATTCTCCAATGGAGATTAGCCTGGATAAGGGTGCAGAGAGAAACCATTGAGGAAAGAGTGGTAGGTGCATCACCAGAATCTACTGTTGGGTAAGATGGATGGTTTGGTGAGTTGGTGTTGTGAAGTAGTAGAAAGATGGATACCTGACTGAAGAAGCTCTTGAAGTTGTAGCCTAAAGAGTACTCCACTGATGGGAGTAGAAGGAGCTGGAGATGGTAGTTTGATTTTGTTCATTGGTTGGTCACTGATGTGCAAATTTGAAGTCTGAAGTTGAAGAGACAGAAGTTGAAGCCAAAAAGAGATGCAGAAAAAGAAGTTTTATATTGCAGGTACATTTCCAAGGGACTTGGAAATTTTGTTGGTTGGTTGTATGGTGCAAGAGCACCTCAAAACATAATGAATCTGAAAAAATTCCCTTACATATTCTATTTTGTCCAAATGTCATTAGCAAAGTAACCTTAAGTTTATATGTGTCAAGAAATATTAAAAAGAATGTAACCGAACTATTTGGTATTGTAATCGGTAGTTGTTAGTGGTTCACCTTCCACCACGTGTGTAACTATCCAGATAGGTGTCTTTAAAATAGCTAAAGTCTGTATTTATTAGTAGTAGATAGTCGGATTTAAAAGGAAGAGGAAGAGAAGAAAGAATCGATCTGTTTTGTATAATTCTAAGAAAGAGGGAAAAATAGATTGGGTGTTTTGACCTAATTACAGAAATGTAGATTGGGATCATTCCACTGGTGGATTTCTATGAAATCAGTGGAATGAGCTCCCTGCATTTAGTTTATTTTCTATTCTGTTAAATTTTCATTGTTTCCTGTGTGTTGTTCGGTTACATAAATTATTGAGGAAGTTATTGGGTTTATTGAATGTATATGGTAAATACACGTTGGTTTTGTATGTTGGAGTTATGCATTTTATGAATATATGACAGTTGCATGTTAGGAACATTTCTTGTGTATATTGTAGATGTATGTGTACATCCTGCCGTTGCATGTTGAGAAGATACAAGTTGTGAGTATTCGTCAATTGTATGTTGTAGATAGTGTATGTGTATACCTCAGTTGTATGTGAAAGCATTTTGTGTATATCCTGCATTTGTATGTCAGAATAATTTGTGTATATACTGCATTTGTATAAGAGAGTAGTTTGTGTGTATCCTGCAAAAGTATATCATTGTTGCATAAGCAAATGTGCATGTCAAAAGATGCAAGTAGTGACCAGTAAAAGTGGTAAAGGAGAACCGGCGATAGAAGGTCATGCATTGTATATGCAAAGTCAAAGTTTAGTGTTATGCATTTCGGGGTGATATGGATATTAGAGAATAAGTGAAGAGTTTTAAAAGCATTTTGAATTATCCTATTTGTACTGTTAGTTTTGTGGGTTTAATGGGTTTTTAACCTATTTTAAGTGCTATCACTGCTCGCTCTGCATCAGACAACCTTGATGATATCATCAATAGAAAGAGTGGGCTTTTCAACAAATTCTTTTGCCCCTTCTTTGTTTTTGCTAGGAGAGGATTCCTTGATTGTTTTCTTCTTCTTTTTCCTTTTCTTAACTTCCTCATCAGATTCTATTTCATCATCCTTTTGGATTATGTAGGACCTTGTGGCCTTTGTTTTCATTCTCTTTTCTCCCTTTCTGGATGTCTTGGCTTCCAGTTTTGAGGCTCTTGAGCTCTTAGGGGTGGCAGGTGTAGAGCTCTTGGAGGATCTAGTCTGGGAGGAGGATTGCACCAGAACACTTTCTTTTTCTGCTTCTTGTTTCTCTTTCTTAGCTCTTTCTATTTTCTCTCTGTTTGCATCAACTGCCTCTTTTGATATGCCATATCTCTTGGCAATTTCCTCTACCTCCCTTCTAACTTTCCTTTTTATTTCCAGTTGCCTTAGTTCAACATGAATCTTTACACTTAATTCTTCAAAGATTCCAAACCTTTCTTCCTCAGGGTCTTTAGGCTGACTCAACAAGTGTTGGACATGTAGCTCTAAGATTTTCTCATCAACCTCATATCCCATTGGAATAATCCAAACTATTCTAGGCTCAACTATCTCCATTAGGCATTGATTAGTGTCTACCATGAAGCATTCTGTATCCTTATACTTTTCAACTATTGTTTGAGGAATTCTATCTTTAGCCTACATCATACTTTGGAAGTTCTTAAAGTATCCCTAGAGCACTGTGGTTTGAGCCTTAGCATCACCAAGTCCATACATATAGTCTCTGATTTGTATGGCAACCAGTCTGTCATTTTGCCATACCCAACCACTTGATCTGGGTAGCTCATTCATATAGTAAAAGAATAGACATAGTATTAAGCCACCATACTTGAATGAGTTCTTCTTATCCTTCTTGATCTTCTGCAAGCTTTCTAATAGTTGGTTTAGAAGAAGATCACATAGGTCATAATCAACATTTTCCCTTAGCATTCGATATGCTGTATAAATTGCAGTTCTAGACACAGATCTTTCCCTGCTGGAATATAGATTTTATAACCAATTATCATAGAGGAAAATTTGATATCCGGATCTGTAATATCTTCTATTGACATTGCTCTTTTGTTAAACTTAGATCTAGTAGCTTCACTTACTGTCTAATTCTTGAAAGATTTGAGTGTAGGTAACCCACTTGATGAGTGCAATCTGGTTACTACCCTAATGACATCTTTTGTTATCTTGAAGGGTTTCATCAACCACATGAAATTGTCATGTATTCTGCTAAGAACATACTGGACCCATTCATCTTCTGCAAAATAGGGAAAGTGGATGCAATGTCCAAAATGCTTAACCTAGAGGGCCTTGTATTAAGGTTTGAGTTCAAAAGTTCCATTTATTAATTGTTTATGGTAGATATCCATCAGCATAGATTCTCTAAATTCCTCAATATTGGCATGGATGTACACCCTAACATCTTCTACGTAGAACCCCATGTGGAATGCTACAGAAAGCACCTAAGGGATCAACTTCTAGGGATTTGTAGGGGTGTTTCTTGAACTTTGGGCGCGGCCTATTAGTGATCTTAACAACCATTGGAGTAGCCATCTGTGCAAAAGATTTAGAGAGAGATATTCAAAAATGGAAATACCTTTTTATGCTTTTAGGATTCACAATAAGAGCCAGAACAGGTCACTGGTTGAATCAGATTCTGCTATTGATCTTTGAGATAGTTGTCAAAAACTTGATGCATAGCTCTTCCTTTCTTCTTCTCAAATGCAAATGTGTAAATGATGAGTAAAAGAACCCTTTTATCTCTATGCAAACCCTAATTTCCTTTTGCAATAAATGAACCACTTAAGTCATCCAGTTGCCTTGATCTGAGAGAGATCTTTCCAAATCACTGAGATGCACTTAGAATCATTTGCAGTGATAATTAACAATGCATCTTCTTTCCTTCAATCATTCCATGAATCTTCAGATCAAGATATCTCAATTTTGAATCATACTGGATCTGTCTGTGAAAATCCTACTTTTACGAGATGGCTGTCAAACCAGATCAATCTTCGATGATTAAACTCTTGCAAAATTCCATGTGGATCTTTCACATTTTTACCAGGGGTTCTTAAGATAATTTTTTGATAACCCTTTAATCCGCAATCATTCTAAGTGCCAAATTTAGGCACCAATTGACTGGCTAGGGGAACTTATCTTTCTGTGACTCCCCCTGAGCCAGAGCTCATCTATTTAGTTTTCAGAAGGATATCAACACTAGATTTTGGTGCTGATGCATCCCCATCATTTTCTATGCTCTTCTTCACCCAAATCTTGCTCATCTCCCTTTGAACTTCATTCACATTTACTTTACCTTTTCCCTTGTTTTGATTTTGATTATGATGCATCAGACCCCCTTTATCCTAATTTTCACTTCTACAAAATTTGGCAAAATGACTGAATCTATTGCAATTGTAACAAACAACATCTCTTTGCATATTTTCTTGATATCCTCTTGATCTGCATTAATTAGCCAAATGTCCCATTCTATTGCATGCAAAGCATCTACCATCGAATGAATTGTTAATTTGCATATTTATACATTCATGAGATTTGTGACCATACCTTTTGTAGTTGAAACACTATCCACAGAAGGATGAATTAGTCTAATTCATTATTCTTCTACACTGAGTTGCTTTATGACCGAAGTTGTTGCAATTGTAGTAGTATCCATGGAATGATGGATATCTTTGAGCATTTGGTTGTCTTACCAGAGGTCTTCTAGGCCTGTTTCTTTGACTTCTTGATCCAGAGTTCTTCTAGGCCTGTTTCTTTGACTTCTTGATCCAGAGTTCTTCTAACCGGATCCAGAGATTTCACCTTTCTCATATCCCAAGCCACGCTTGTCATCTACCCTCTTTTGGCTTTCAAGAAAAACTTCAAGTTAAGTTGAGCTTATCTTGAATTTTTCTTTGTATTCATTTGTTGTTTGAAGATCTTGTTTAAGAGAATCTATCTGATTCTCAAGTTGTTCTTCATTATCTATAGCTTCTTCAAGATTAGATTCAATATGCCTAATTATTCTATCCATTTTGTGGCAGTCCTTTGTCTTTTCCTTGAGAGATTGTTTTAGATTATCTTCAATTTTTCTTATCTCCTGAATCTCTTGGGTGAATCTCATAACCCCTTATTCCATTTCATGCCTTACCATAATGACCTCTTTTGATAGCTTCTCACATAGCTTGTTTTTCTCATTCAAATCTTTATTAGTATCATTGGCTTCACTTTGACTTTCTAATTGTTGAAGTAGTTCCTTTCTCTTTTTCATAGAGATACTTAGTTTTTCTTTTAGCTCAATTATGAAATCATCAGCTTGTTGGAAAGAGACACTATAAGGATTCATGAATGTTGTCATTAATGGCAACAAAGGTTATCCCACACATCCGCAGGACATGATGAGTCTTTACCAGAAGTTAGATTGAAGAAGTGTTGAGGTCCGGTAAGCAAGAACAGAGCAGTCAGTAAGGTTCGACAGACAGGTCTGGATCTCTCAGAAGAAGTATCTCAGTGAAGTACAGATTTGGGAAAATCAAGAGAAGTACCTTGACTAATAGATTCCAAGGATTTAGCCTTCGGTGATAGATGAAGGAAAAGTTATGAATACTTGAGTGTCAGGATCCTAATTGACAGTATGGACAGAGGAAGAACTGACTGACAGAACATCAAACATTATTCTAGATGTGTTACTGATGATGGTAAAGGTTCTTAAGGCATAATTTATGATTGGTCAACATGATTGATGACTTCTACAAGTATATCCTTGATCCGCATTACTTGGTAAGCAAGGATTCAGCCAACATATCAGAGTTTGTGGAAAATATTGACTATTCTAGATGCCGACTAGAAAGGTGATGAAATCACTTGTGCGGATATATATACAAGATGGATTTAGTTGTGAGAATAAAAGTAGTAGAGTAGAGTGAAAGCTGTAAGGAAGGTCCGGTATGTGAAAGGAGAGTAGCACAAAAGAAGAGGAAAGATGAAGTGCAGCAGATCAGTGTATTGAGCCTAACCGGAACTGAACCCCTGCATATGTGGATGCATCTCATCAGTTCAAGGATCTTGTTATTCTTCTTACAACTTGTAGACAATGAGTCTTTTGTAGGCAGTGAGCCTCTTGTGAGTAGTGTGCTTGGGTAGTGAGCCCTAATTGGCAATTGCCATTTTGTATTTCCATTCTTCTAATAGAGAATACAATCTTGGGTTAATCACCCCGTGGTTTTCTCCCTTAACAAGTTTCCACATCAAAAATATTGTGTCATGTGTATTTCAAATTTTATGGTTATGTTTACTTAATTGAATTGATGCTCCATTAATTAATAAGAAAGTTCTGAATGTTAAACTAATTGAGATAACTAATTCACCCCCCTCTTAGTTATCAACAATTGGTATCAGAGCCAAGTTCCTCCCAACAGAGCCAATCACTGAATTGATCCTCATTTTTGAATATTGTGTTAGATAGGGCTTGGTACCTCTTATCTGACATAATATTTAGAGATGTTATATTAGTAGTAGGCTCAAATCCTACTGAGGATGGATCATCACCCAAATTGACAAAGACTGGAATCGAGACCCCGCTAAGAAACCCTACTAGGATCGAGCCCCACTGATATAATGTTCCTTTCTTCTTCAACTCACAAAAGTCCTCACACGCACATAATATTTTAGAATAGTATGTTAGATAGGTCTTGGTACCTCCTATCTGACATACTATTCAGAGTATGTCTATATCAGTAGGCTTTGATCGTCCTACTGATATACGTATTCTTTTCTAACAGCTTAAGGAAGATCTGGGAATTCAAATGGATATGTATGGTAAGAGGGAGCAACTTAAGTCTGCCCTAGATGATCTTGAGCAGTCAAATTTTGAAGTCAATGAATTGAAGGAAAGACTCAAATAGGCTGATGATTTCATAAATGAATTAAAAGAGAAACTGAGTCTCTCTATGAAAAAGAGAAAGGAGCTACTTCAGCAACTGGCAAGTCAAGTTGAAACAAATGATTCAAATGGAGATCTAAAGGAGAAAACCAAGTTATGTGAAAAGTTATCAAAAGAGACCATTATAGTAAGACATGAAATGGAATCAAGAGTTATGAAGTTCACCCAAGAAATTGAAGAGAAAAGAAAAATTGAAAATGATCTAAGACAATCTCTCAAGGAGAAATCAGAAGACTGCCACAAGATGGATAGAATAATGAGACATCTTGAATCTGATCTTGAAGATGCTAAAGATAATGAAGAAAAACTTGAGGATCAAATTGTCTCTCTTAAAAGGGATCTTCAAACAACAAATGAATACAAAGAGAAATTCAAGATAAGTTTTGCTCAACTTCAAGTTCTACTTGAAAGCCAAAAAGGGGTAGATGACAAGTGTAGCTTGGGATATGAGAAAGGTGAAAGCTCCGGATCCGGTCAGAAGAATTTTGGATCAGAAAATCAAAGGAACAGGACTAGAAGACCTCCGATAAGGTAGCCTTATGCTCAAAGATATCCATCCTTCAATGGATACTACCACAACTGCAACAACTTTGGTCATAAAGCTAATCAGTGCAGAAAGAGAATGAATCAGACTAATATATCCTTCTCAGGACAATGTTTCAACTACAAAAGGTATGGTCACAAATCTCATGAATGTAGAAATATGCAAATGAACAATTCATTCAATGGTAGATGCTTTGCATGCAATAGAATGGGCCATATGACTAATCAATGTAGATCAAGAGGATATCAATCAAATATACAAAGAAATGTTGTTTGCCAAATTTGCAATAGATCCGGTCATATTGCCAAATTCTGTAGAAGCAAGAATCAGGACAAAAGAGGTCTGATACATCATTAGAATCAAGACTAAGGAAAATGAAAAGTGAATGTGGATGAAGTTCAAAGTGAGATGAACAAGATTTGGGTGAAGAGAAGTATAGAGAATATAGGGGATGGATCCGCACCAAAATCTGGTGCTGATATTCCTTCCAGAAATTAAAAGATGAGCTCTGGCTCAGGGGGAGTAACAAAAGAAAAACCAATTCCCCCAGCCAGTCAATTGGTGCCTATTGTATACGCCTAAAAATGACACAAATCATCCTAAATAAATATTCTAAATATTTATTCCATTCTTCTACCAATTAAATAAATATTCTAAATTTATTTAATCAATTCACTATCTCACAATTAAATAAATTCTATTTATTTAATTAAAATTCTTCTAAAGTCCCTCACAATTAAATAATCATAAATTATTTAATTAAGCCTAATTCCTCTATCCTAAAGTTCTAAATTCAAAATTCCACATCACCTTTACACCTCACCTTTTCCACCTCACCTTGTCCACCTCATCAGGTTGCACATGTAATTAAATATATTTAATATTTAATTACCTTATTTTCCCTCACCCACATGGCCTATTTCTTCTCCAATCAGAGGTCAGTTAACCAATCAATCAAATCTATTAACTAACTTGTCAGTTGAGTCAAATCCTCAATCAATCCAGTCAGTTCCACAATCCACTCTTCTAACTGATCAATCAATTCTGTTAACAGACCAGTCAATGGAGTTAACTCTCCAATCAGTTTTGTCACATCCCACCTTTCATGATGGAGCTGGGACACTTGGCATGTTTCTACTGGTTGCACATTCCTCAAGCATCCTCAGCCGTCGATCTTCATATCTCCTCTCAAGCGTTGATTCCCATTCTTCCAAGTCTATAAATGAAGCTTCATTCTTCCATTCTAATCATCCAGGCTTTTTGACATCGTTACTCTGCAGAAATATCACCAGCGCGCCTTTGGCACCCATTTGTCATCTACAAGCTTGAGATCACCATTGTTGCATTGGAGCTCACCTTCATTGCATATCACACCATAGCCGTTCACCATCGACTTCCTTAAACAGCTTTAAAAGATTGCACTCTCTGAGGGCTCATCTCATCTGTGAAAGGACGATTTGTGATAGGCGAACAACAGAAGTTTCGAAACGGAAGAGGTTTGCTGTGTTTGTTCATTGCTTTGTTTACTTGAATCTTCTTTGTTTCACTATTCTGTTGATGTTTGGGTCTTATTTAATTCATTTGATTGATTCGACATTTTACCCTCACATTTTTGGCGCCCACCGTGGGGCCGTTGCCCCTTTATTTCACCATTTTTGAGCTTTTTTGAAGGCAAGTTCCGTACAGGTCCCGCAGAGTCACGCACAAATTAGTTCGGCGCATCTGTTCATTTTTACGATGCTTTTGAAGACTGTTACGACGCTTCTGACAATCCTATGCATCTATGTATTCTTACTGCGCTTATAAAAACTGTTACGGCGCTTCTGAAAATCCTACGCATCTGTGTGTTCTTACTGCGCTTTTACAGACTGTTATGGTGCTTCTGTTATAACTGCGCATCTGTTGACTGTTACGGTGCTTCTGAAGATTGTTACTGCGCATACATTAAAACTACGAATTTATTCATTTTAATGGCGCATACGTTCAAAACTATGGCGCATTCGTTAATTCTGCATTTCTGTTGATCACTTCTGCGCATCTGATCACTGAAGCTGCACATTTGTAACTGGCTCAAGTTTTAGTACTTTTCTAGAGGATTTTGCTAACGCTAACCCTTTTGCAGGTGTTTGCTGGAGCGGTTTTGCAGGATAGGCTCGGGTTCAGTTACATGTAGTTGCATGTAACTAGCTCACATTTCATTTTCTGGGAAAGAGTAAAATGGTTGTTCATTACAAATCTTCATCTAGTCTTAATTAGGGAGGAAGTAACTGGTTTATTTCATGCTTGCATTGCAAACAACTTCCAAGTTATTGCTATCTAAGATTTAAAATTGAACTCATCACTGATCTTGCAGCTAAAATGAATCATTGCTATATCATGAGACCTGAATTTCAAAGTTAACAATCTCGCGCAACGTGGACTTAAAATTGAACTCACAACTACTTTTTGAAGTTAAAATGAACCATTGCTATATCGTGAGACCTGAATTTCAAAGTTAACAATCTCGTGCAACGTGGACTTAAAATTGAACTCACAACTGCTTTCTGAAGTTAAAATGAACCATTGCTATATCGTGAGACATGAATTTCAAAGTTAACAAGCTCGTGCAACGTGGACTTAAAATTGAACTCACAACTACTTTCTGGGATTTAAAATTGAACCACTGCAATATTGTTGAAATCACTTCAAAGTTCTGTTTGAGTAGCTTAGCCCATTTAGTTTTTATCTTTTAACTAGGGTGGATTAATCATTGTATTCTGTGCTTGTGAATGGCAATAGGCTTATGCTCTCCCCTCTTCTGGGTGATCAGAGTGCCAGACTTGTCATTCTATTTGTTTAACCTTTAGGAGGGGCCTGCCCTTGGATGCACGCTTGTCCAAGCGGGAACGACCCTGAGTGGTAACAGGCTAATGCCAAGCCCTACCGAGCCACTTAAAATAAATTGTGCTTGAGGTGAAAACTTCCTGCAACGAGTGCTGTTATGTTACACCGACGGCCAACCTCCCCCAAAACCCTCTCAGGCGTAACCCTTTGAGGTTGGGAGACTCCATAATGGAGAGTAGTGCCGCCGCACGTGTAACCACTTGAACGGTTGCCCGAATTAAATACCTCTTGTTTTAGTGGCCCAAATCCCTTATAATCCATTTCTCGCTTAGGATTTTGTGCTTGCTTTTGTCCAAAATAGAGTCGAAAAACTACAAAAACAATGAAAAACTACAAAACATTCTTTGTGCTTGCCATGTTTTCTTGCTAAAATTAATTCATAATATCAGATTAGGAAGGCCTTTTCCAGCCAAAAAATACCAAAAATAGAGAAAAAATCCCAAAAATTTGCCAAAAAATACCAGAACTGTGCATATACACTTTTCTACAGCGCATATACAGTGACTTACTACGCTTTTGTACCGACTGGCTGCGCATATATACCTTTCTACTGCGCATATACACTGTTCTGCTGCGCTTTTACAGCGACTTGCCGCGCATATACACCGACTTGCTACGCATTTACTTTTCTGCGGCGCATTTACACACTGTTACTGCGCATACGTGCTTCACCATAGCCGCGCTTTTACAGCGACTTACGGCGCATTTACCCATTCTTGCTGCGCATCTGTTTCTGCGCATGTGTGACAGTGAGCATCTGCCCTATTTTTGAGAAATTTTTGTCAGCTGTTCAGAGTACCCATTTCAGCCTAGTTTCATTTTCCGAGGTCAAAATCAACCTTGTAGTCAATTTTCATCCATTTCACCCAATTCTCTCTCTTTTGTCGGTCGTCCCAGTCACCTTCTATCCTAGTCACTCTTGACCCAACGTCATTCTGTCCCATACCGATTCGACACAGGTCCTTCTTCATTTCATTAGTGAATTCACGTAAGCCTAGTAGGTCACAGTACCTTTTGCTAGTAGTCTTGTTGAACGACTAAGCCCTACACAGTGAGACTGGTATCGACTACCCCTGCTAGTGGCTAGAGTCTTGTGTCAACCGTCTTACCTAAAGTCATTGAGCGAGAGAACCCTTTGTCCAAGTCTTGTCCTAGATACCCCATTCATTACAGTCTTAGTCGGCACCTTGCCAAAATTTCTAATCCTAGTCCACTTCATCCCACCCCACCTTGCATGGTTCTTACTCGATCCCAGTACAACAAGCTAATCGAAATGGCCGACTCATCCGATCACATCGCCCCACCACGCGATGATGATGAAGAAATTTCTCGTGAAGAATTAGTGGCACACATGCAAGATAGCAAATTCCAACGCCTAGTGGAGAAAGTGCTCCTTGAGGACCCCACCAAATATTTCCATCATCTTGCTAGTCTCGGAATCAAACTCCCTGCAGACTTTGACATTAGCTCCATCAGGGAAAATGCAGACAATGAACGTGAGAGGGACACAAATGACACGGTCCCCCAGGCCAATGAGAGAGGAAAACAACCCATAGATCAAAATGCCCCTATGGCAGATGTGAGGCAACAAATTGAGAGTCTAAAGCTAGAAATTTCCAACCTTAAGATCGGCACAAGTTCCAAGAACTACTCCTTGGAAGATATAGCACCATACCCCTTTGATAGAAGTTTGGTCATGAAACCATTCCCCTTTCAGTTCGGAATCCCAAAATTTGACAAATACAAAGGAAAGGGGGACCCTAGAGATCATATCCGGGAATTCACTGCAGTATGTTTAGAAGTAGCTCACAACGAGACCTACTTAATGAGACTATTCCCAAGATCTTTAGGAGGTCAAGCTATGGAGTGGTTCTCGCGCCTCCCATCAGGAATCAAAACTTTTGATGAACTTGTCAATAAATTCATAACGCACTTCTCTTACAACATAGAACACGAAGTATCTATGCTAGACCTATGCAACACCAAACAAAAAGGTGGTGAGTCTTTCGCCACCTTCTTACAACGATGGAGACAGCTAGCTAGTAAGTGTTCTTACGACATGCCTGAGAAACAACTATTGGAAATGTTTGTCCACAATTTGAATCCTGATCTTAGCTATTAGATTCAGATACAATGCCCTACCTCATTCACCAAAGTCATTGAAATGGGGCTATTCATTGAGAAAGATATGATCGCTAAAGGAACTCTCAAGCTCTACAAGGACACACCTCCTTCCAATTACACAACTGACAAGTCAAAGTTTTGGACCAAGAACAAGAATGTGGTCAACAATGGAGTAGTGGATGCCAAGGCGGCAGCCCCTAAACAACAACCCATATTCACTCTTAAGGAAGAAGCAAATAACGGTGCACTCAACAAGCCACCCCCTCGGGAACCTAGACCTTGGTTCAATTCAAATCCAAGGAGAAAATTCATGCCGTTGGGAGAATCTCAAGAGTCTGCTCTTAGGAAGTTGTTGGCTAACAATGAAATTTCTCTACCGCCAACAAGTGACTATGAGCCTATCGTCAAACCTCCCTATTGGAAGGACACAGACTACTGCGAGTATCATCGAGGAAGGGGGCACACGACTAACAATTGTATCCGCCTCAAGAATGTCATACAAGATATACTGGATCAGAATCAGGGAGGGACACAACAGCATACCTCCAATGAATCTCATGTGGCCTACCGGGATCCTCTTCTAAACCACAACCGGCCGTATAACAACAATCACAACAGCGGTCACAACAACAACAATGGTTACAACCACATCAATGGTCACAATGGCAACAACTCCAATAGCCATAACAATAATGACAACAATTGCAACAGTCCAAACCAGAACAGTGGGTCGAGTAATGCTAACTATGCAAGCGTTCCCTTTGAGTACACCATTAACTGCATTTCTGAGCATGTTCCGCAAGTCAACGTCATATCCCCCAGCCAACAACCAGGACCTAACAGAACTGGTTGTAGTATAATTACCCGCAGTGGTAGAGTCACGATCAACACCACTCCTCCAAGGTCGTCACCTTCTCCGTCCAACTCTCACCCATATAATGTCATCGACCAATTGCAAAAAACTCTGGCTCACATTTCCATATTGGAGCTCTTGCATCTATCTCCTTCTCATAAGGAGATCCTCGAGAAAGCCTTAGTGGAAACTAATGTCCCCACTAACCTAGCCCAAGAGAAGTTTCAAACCATGGTTGGCAATCTGACATCGTCACCTTCCATATCATTTACCGAGCAAGATGACCTTTCCGTATCTCAACCCCACAACACTCCCCTACACATTGTCGCATTCATGCACAAGCACCACATCAAGAGGGTTCTTATTGATGGGGGTGCCGGTTTGAATATTTGCACGTTGAAGCTAGTCCTTGCATTGGGGTTCTCCGAACAGGCAGTTGATCCACGGAGGAAGATTACCATAAAGGCCTACGACGAGGAAGAGAGAACCACGAAAGGCATGGTTGTCCTACCTATTCAAGTTGGACCGATAATAAAGATGTGGTGTGCCAAGTCCTTGATCGGGAGCTTGCTTACAATATTCTACTAGGGAGACCATGGATCCACGCCATGAAGGCTGTCCCCTCCACCTACCATCAATGCATAAAGTTCCCACACGATGGCAAGCAGGTCACCATACAAGGCGACCCTGATCCCTACCAACACTGCAATTCTTTCCAAGCAAAACCTGAATGTGTCATACCCAACAATCGAGCCCACATTTCCCCTACCTTGCAACAGGACCATTTTGCTGAAGCTTCCTCCTCACGGCCTAAACCAATGAAAATCACCATAAAAGAAAATGGTGTGGGGGAATACCAGATTGAGCACAGCCTCAACCTTACAAAAATGCCCCTGTCTCCTCGCTCCTTTGGCTAGCCCAAGCATCAACCCAGGCATTTTCCAAAGCCCTCTGCTCCTCCTATCACTCCCGCAAACCCCTTTGTAAAATGGGGGACCTTATCTGATGAATCAGAGGAGCGAGATCTCTTGCAATGGCTTTATGCCGAAGAAGAAAACACATCCCAAGATCCACCCAGACTCCCTACAGAGCTCTATGGGTGAGGTGAGACCATCTTGCACAGGATGGGATATGAAGGACAAGGCCCTATCGGCCTCAGAAAAGAAGGGATCATTGAACCTATACAACCTTCTTCCTCCCCTTCGGCTAGAAACACCACTGGCTTGGGATACAAAGGCAAGGGTAAAGCCAAGGAAAATGCCTGTCTTGTGGAGACAATCCAAACACCCCAAGAGGACAGTGACACAGATTCAGATGAGTCGAATGAGTATGAGTGGGACGAGCTAACAGAGCACTCCTACGATGACAAGGAGATCGACACCATCCAAACTCTTAGCCCTTACCATGAGAGTCAAACGCAACGGGACAGACCACTGGAGTCTGATTTGCCCCTCCCTGAGAGTATGGCTTTCGAGGAAAGTTTTGATTCCATTGCGATAAACAACTTGGAGGAAAGTACCACCCAGAACACTACCCCCACTTGTGCTCCTAGTATTTCCATCCACACTATCAATGAATCAGGTCTTTCATCCGACTCCCTTCCCCTCTTGCATCCTGAGCTTATTGACTGGGATCTGCAAGGAACCCCCCAATTAGATATGTTCCAGAATGATGATGCCTACATTGACTATATGGGACTTCGAGATCACTTACCAAAAGGAGATCATAAAGCCGGTTTCGCTATCGAACTCAACACTGTAGCTTACTTCGGGGAGGGTGCCAAGCCTTCTAGTCGCAAAAATGTAAAGATCAAAAAGGGATCTGACGGTGAAAACCGCCATGCAGCAGTGTCAGATCATAAAATAGTAAAAAGAAAGGACGTATCTGAAGGTGAAAACCCAACTGTGGCACCTGACGATGGATTGCTTGACACCCTCCCAAGTGATATGTATCAAGAAAGGTCACAGATCGTGGTAAAGCCAACAGAGCCAGTGAACATTGAAACCGAAGAGCAGCCTTAGATTATCCACTTTGCAAAATCTCTCACGCCGCCTGAGAAAACCAAGTTTGTACCATTCTTTAAAAAGAAGAGAGGTAGCTTTGCTTGGTCATACGCCGACATGCCAGGTTTGGACCCAAACCTGATCCTACATCACTTGCCATTGGATCCAGGGGTGAAGCCCGTAAAGCAAAAACTGAGAAAGATGCATCCTCATATAGCCCTTCTGGTCAAGGAAGAACTCAAGAAATTGCTAGACGTGGGGTTCATCAGGGCCATAGATTACCCCGAATGGATATCAAACATCGTGCCAGTGTCTAAACCAGATGGCAGGGTTCAACTATGCAACGATTTTAGAGACTTAAACAAAGCATGCCGCAAGGATGACTTTCCCTTGCCTAACATCGATATCATAGTCGACCTCACGGCAGGACATACAATGCTATCACTCATGGATGGATTCTCAGGGTACAACCAGATCAAAATAGCACCAGAGGATCAGCACAAAACCGCTTTCACTTGTCCATGGGGTACCTTTTGCTAGAATGTCATGCCATTTGGGTTGAAAAACGTAGGTGCTACATATTAGCGGGCCATGACAACCATATTCCACGACATGATGCATGTGACCATGGAAGATTATGTTGACGATATCTTGGCAAAATCACTCACCAGGGACTCACACCTGGACACATTAGAAAAAGTCTTCCAACGGTTGGATCAATTCCAAGTAAAACTGAACCCGAAGAAGTGTGTGTTTGGGGTCACATCAGGCAAGCTGCTAGGCTTCATCGTGTCAGCAAACGGCATAGAGGTAGACCCGGCCAAGGTCAAAGCAATCATGGACATGCCTCTGCCCAAAACTCTAACACAGTTGAGATCCTTACAGGGCAAGCTCCAGGCCATCCGCAGGTTCATCTCACAACTGGCAGACAAGTGCCATCCTTTCAGCCATCTCCTACATAAGAACGTTCCATTTAAATGGGATGAGCAGTGCGAAGAGGCATTCAACAAGCTCAAGGAGTACCTCATGAATCCTCCTATACTCATGCCTTCGATCCAAGGAAAACCTTTGATTCTCTACATATCTGCTACACCTACTGCTCTTGGGGCTCTCCTAGCGCAGCAAGACTATGAGAACAAGGAAAGAGCTGTGTACTACATCAGTCGAACCTTAGTGGGCTACGAGTTGTAGTACTCACAGGTGGAATGTTCATGCCTTGCAGTGGTTTTTGCTTCACAAAAACTCTGACACTACATGTTGGCACATCCTGTCAAACTCATTGCCAAGATCGACCCACTAAAATATCTTCTCAGCAAAGCAGCTCTCACGGGTCGACTAGCCAAATGGGTCATGCTTCTTAGCGAATATGATATAGAGTATGTGGATAGAAAAGCCATCAAGGGGCAAATCATTGCTGACCAACTAGTTGAGGCACCATTACAGGACACTTCACCAATGCAGTTTGAGTTTCCTGATGAGTCTTTATTCACTCTGTCAGCATCTCCTTGGAAACTCTACTTCGACGGGTCTTACACCAACCATGGATCGGGGGCAGGTATCTTGTTTATCACTACCCAAGGAGACACAATTCCAAAGTCCTACAGGTTGTTATTTCCATGCACTAACAATATAGTGAAGTATGAGGCCTTGGTAATTGGTCTCAAGATGGCCACTGAGTGGAAAATCCAAGCACTATGTGTCTACGGTGATTCTCAGCTTGTCATAAACCAGGTCAACGACGAGTATCAGACCAAAGATGAGAAGCTCATCCCATACAAACGGATGGTCGACGACCTCAAAGCACACTTTGGGACCATCTCGTTTGAGCAAATACCCAGGATAGAGAACAAAGCAGCCGATGCAATGGTGACCATAGCCTCTCTTCTTGAGATACCTGAACATGAGTCACGGTATGAGTTCTTAGTAGAAACAATTCGACAACTGGCTTATGATCTCATCGACACCCATTCCATTTGCCACCTAGTAGGATCTGATTCGCCTTGGTACAATAAGACCTACACTTACCTCAAGGACAATATCCTTCCTTTGGACCTCTCTTCCAACCAAAAACGAACCTTCATCCGACAAGCCTCCTGTTACACCATTATCACCAATACCCTTTACCGACGTGGTCTGGATGGTACTTTACTCCGTTGTCTAGAACCAGAAGAATCTGTAACTGCCTTGCGAGACGTGCACAAAGGGATCTGTGGAACACACTCCAGCGGTCCTTCCTTAGCTAAGAAACTCATGCGTTTGGGTTATTACTGGCCCAACATGGAAATGGATTCATATCAATTCGTCAAAAAGTGCAAACAGTGCCAGATACATGGGAACCTGATTCATGCACCTGCTCAGGAGTTGAGACCTCTAACGACACCCTGGGCCTTTTGCCAGTGGGGACTTGACCTCGTGGGAAAGATTCATCCGCCTTCTTCCAACGGCCATAAATTCATCATAACCGCCACTGAGTACTTTACAAAGTGGATTAAAGCCGTTCCCCTATCAACCGTCACAGGAAAGCAAATTTCCTCTTTCATTCTGAATTACATTATCTGCCGATATGGCATCCCTTCATCCATCATAACGGATAACGGGAGACCCTTCAAAAATTAGGATGTCCAGGAACTTTGTGAGCGTTTTAAAATCCAACATCGTTTCTCCACTCCATACTATCCCCAAGGCAACAGCCAAGCTGAGACATCGAACAAAACCATTCTGAAAATCCTAAAGAAGACTGTCAATGACGCTGGTCATGATTGGCACGTCCAACTCAATCCCGCTCTGTGGGCCTACAGAACCAGCATACGCACTCCCACAGGTGCTACACCCTACGCCCTCATCTATGGTTCTGAAGCCATCCTTCCCATTGAGGTCGAACTCCCATCCCTTCGGGTGTCGTTGAAAGGTCTCATATCAGATGAAGAGTACAGAGTCTCCAGACTACAGGAGCTAGAACTGCTAGAGGAAAGGCGCCAAAAAGCTTTTGACCATCTCAAAGCCTATCAACAAATGATGTCAAGAAGCTACAACCACAAGGTTAGACCAAGATGCTTCAAGGTTGGGGACCTCGTCCTAAAGAGAACCCTCGCAATCAGCAGGACAGAGAAAAGAAAGGTAAGTTTGAGCCTAACTGGCTTAGACCCTATGTAATTGTAGCAGCTTACGGATCGGGGGCATATCAGTTGGCCACATCAGAAGGTGAGTTGTTTGAGGATCCAATCAACAGCATGCACCTTCACCAGTTCTATACCTAAGAGAACCCCAATGCAAGGGGGCACAATAAAGTCAAAAATCAAAAAAATCAAAAAAATCAAACAAGTTACAAAGAGAAAATACAAAAAAAATAAATTAAAAAAAAAAAAAAAAAAAAGAAAGCATACAAAAAAATCGTCCTTTGGTGAAAACCTGGCAAACAGGCACCTTGGATAGGTACCATGAGGAAAACCTGGCAATCAGGCGTCATGTTACTTTCTAGCTTCTCGTGCAAATAAAAGCAAGTGATGAAAACCTGGTAAACAGGCGTTACTTGTGACAAACCGCATTCTCCATCTTTGGGAATCCAATCACCTTGAGCCCATTCTCCCTCTATTTTCCTCATTCGACCCATATCCATCCCACAAATAAACGCTTGACAGTTACCTATCATGGCTTGATACTCACCTTGTGGCCTTGTCAACCAAGGTTTTGTCCCATACCGTCTCCTCAATGTAAGCCTAGTGTAGTGTCTCTTGTCAGTGTTTGTGGTCCAAGTCTGTGAACTACGTTGCCTCTGCGTCGTCACGTAGGCAAGGCCATTATTCTAATGTGCCCCCGAGGCTTCCATCTCTCCCAAGGTCCCATTCGTCTCCCTTTCTTGTCTTCATTCTTGTCGTCTTTCTTCTAGTCCATCCATGGTCCATTAGGGTTTACCCCGAACTACGTTGCCTCTGCGTCGTCACGTAGGCAAGGCCATTTAGCAATGAGCCCCCGAGGCACTAGGTCAGTCCCTTAGGATCAATCCTCTCAATAAGGATTGTACAACCTTCTCATCAAGTAAGCAAATGCAAGCAAACACCCGCGCTTCAAGCATAAATCTTGACTATGAGCATCTTAACCTATCCAATGCAAAGCAAATACCCACGGTCTTCTAAATGATTTTATGCAAATTAAGGCAAGAAATAAACACATATCAACGCAAATATGCTTTGTAGATTGGAACCTAGGGTTAAGTTACCGCGTCTTGATTTTTGCTATCATACCTTCCTATGCTACTCAAGGATGCCAAAAGCTAGAGATGCTATGATGGGGGGCATGCTTACTTTCTTTGTTTGTTGTTTGTGGATTAAACTTTAGTAATGTGAAGCCTTGTCTAAGGACATGATCGGCAAAAGATCATCGAGGACATCAAAGGTCTTACAGGAACGGGGGCAATCCTTGCTTGTTGAAGCGCAAGAAGTACTCAGGTCATCTAGATTCAATTTTGACTAGATGCTTGTATTAACTTGCTAAATCACAATCCATGTAAGCGGTACTCAGGTCATCTCGGTTCAATTATACCTCGATGCTTGTATTCACTCACAACATTTCAGAAAAGTACCAAAAACAAAATGCCCAATGATGAAATAAAACAATCTAAAAGCAAAGCATCCGTCCTATATCCATATACACATCCATGCATCCGTATCCCATATAATCCTCATTATCCCAACTATGCAGAGTAACGATATCAAGAAAAGTTCCTAAGTCATTCTTTCGCAACCATTCTTCTATCCATCATGTCATTCTTGTGTCGATCGAGTACATTTGGACTTCACAAAAGCAAAGCATATAGGAGCATATCATATCATTCGTAGAAACTGGTCATGCACATGATTAGGTTAGTAGAATGCACCATCCAATGCATTAGGTCACCAATACATTTGCATCACATCTTAATCTTAAAAGCACAGAAAATCAAAAACAAAAACATATCCACATGCATCATATATCTATACTACATCACCACATAGTATTCATGTTACAACTGCATACACATTTGCGTTACATCATATAAACATCCAGTAGCATCTCATATATCTATGCAGCATCATCACATAGAAACCATATCACATATGTATACATTTGCATTAGATCATATAGGCATCACATATACAGTTACATCATAACATAGAAATCATGTTTCATATACATACATTTACATCATCACATAGACATCATATCACATTTTGCATTCATTTGTCACATTAGATCATATAGAAATCATATAGCAGCATATCAAAATGTATCTCATATAGCATCAGATAGACCATCTAACTAGGCAATAGAAACACATCATACAATAGAAGTACAATCATCATCTCATAACGCATGCAATAGATACACAAAGCTGTATCATCATCCATACTATCATATAAAGGAGGTCCAAATGTACAAATATCACCATCTCTCTCAAAATCAAAGTGTCATATACAATATACATCTAAATAGACGATGATACACATCCCAAAAATGCCCAAAATCTGGTCTATGTCTACCCCTGCTGCTGTGGGCCACCACTGCCAGCTCCTGACTGCTGAGGTCCCATCACGGATGCCCCTGACTGGGATGGACCTGCTCTGTGAGCCACCCCGGACTGACTCTGAAAACTCCCTGCCCTCTGGCTCGACGCCACGGCACCATGGTACAAACCTCAGTAGTACTGAGCCTGTGACTGCGCTCTGGCTAGGTCTGTCTGTGCCTGTGCCAACTACATCTGCAACTGGCCTACCTGTGCCTGCGCCTGCTGCACCTGCCCAACCAAAAATGAACTCACTGCATCTGTCCCCATAGCGGCCACAGCAGTATCCCGCTCTACACGGATAAGACGTACTCGGGCATCCGCCATGTCTCGCTCGCGAGTCAAACTAGCGATCACCGCTGCGTTTGTGTCTTGCCTCCTCTCCACTCTCCTTAGCTGTGCCTGCAGCTCTCGCACCTGTCCCCTCATGCTGGCTATGGTCCTCTCATGGGCCTCACCCTGCACTGGCCCCTGTGCTGCCTCTACCTATCCTAGCCCCTGCTGCTAGGGCACCTGCTGCTATGGCACCTGCTGCTGTGGTACCTGCTGCTGCGATACCTGCTAGGGTGGTGGCATCTGTACCTGCTGCTGTACCTCTCCCTGTCCTGGCATTGCCTGCCCAGCCCGATCTATCCTCCTCCGCTGCCTCAGCCTCTCTGCAGCTCGGCCACCCTGTCGTCCTCATCCTCCTCTAGCGCCCCTCCGCCCTGGGCCAGCCTCTCCCTCCTCATCCTCTGAGTCTGCCTCATCAATACGAGGCACCAGCATATCGGGTCCTGAATATCTTGGGAAAGGATGTGCTGTGATCCAATCCTCATACTCCTGTGTGACCCCCGCATCTGCTATCTCTTGCCGCATGTCCCATGCCACGTACGACAACTGCTGGAACTCTGCCAGGGCCTCCTCGTAAGAAGCCATCGGCCCCCATCTGACCCTCTCTGCATGTGTCTGGGCAAACATGGCCTGTCCTTGTGGCATGCCCTGTCTCCTGCCGAACTGTCTCAGCACTCGGCCCACCATCTGCCTCTCCAGTATGTGCCGTGTCCAGCCTATCAACCACCTGGTCTGGAAGCAGTAGGGTAGCTCATCTCCCTCGTCATCCCAGGGCTCGCAATCTAGATATGGCCGCCAGACGACCACATCTACCCCATCCAAAGTATGCCGCCAGTACTCTAGCTTCCCCAGCCTGTGCTGGGAAATCACTCCTGCATAGCCATAGCTGTATGGCTCTCCTCGCTGCCTAGCAAAGACGCACATCGGCCTGGTCACCACTATGTGCTCCCACAGCCAGAACTATAACAGCAACACCCCAGCCGATAGACTCGTGCTGCGGTGGTACACCACCTAATGTATGTCATGATAAAGGCGGGCCAGCACGCAGGGTCCCCACGCATATCGGGTGCCCTCAGTCATCATCCGCTCCATGATCCTGCCCCATCCAATGGGGAACCCGTGCGATCTCCTGTCCGGGCATACAATGCCCCCAATCAGTCCAGCAACTATCCCAGGGAAGTAGTCATAACAGTCATAGATATCCTGCCACGGGATGACTTGTCCCACCAGTTCGGGGTCATCAAATACTCGCTGACACTCGGCAAGTCCCGCGTCCCGCTGTGCGTCATACTCCACTAACTCGCCTACTACGGGCAAGTGCAGTATCCTGTAGACATCCTCCAGCGTCACAGTCATCTCTCCAGTAGGGAAGTGGAAGGTCCCGTCCTCACTGTGGAATCTCTCCACGGCAGCTGTCAATAGTCCTTGATTCACCCGCACCTCGGGCATAAAGCAAATGTAATCTAAACCCATGGCACTAAGCACCACTCTGTCAGCCTCCGTCAACATGTATCTCTGCAATAACGGCATAGGGAACATCTCCCTCGACTGCAGCGTCTCTCGTATCTCCTCCTGCAAGCACGCAAAGCAAGGCGTCAGTCTCAAGCCGCATATACCATACTCAACATATCTACTGAACTATATCAACTAAACTTAGCATTTCAAATTGATCAAAATAGCACACTACATCTCTTGACTAGATTCCTGCAATCTCGGAGATAGCTCATCGATTCTTGTGTCAAACAAGACGCTAATCGAATCAATTTGGCTAAGTAATTTGCCATCCCAAGCAAATGCGCCACTACAGGTGGTAAAAGCACCGTTTCTGGTATATGCGCCGCAATAATCAACATATGCACCGCAAAAATGCATATGCGCCGCTATAGTGCACATATGCGTCATTCTAACACATGCGCCACAGGAATCCACGCATGTGCCGCAGGAATCCACATATGCGCAACTTTAACAAATGCGCTGCTACATTTCACATATGCGCGGTGGAAATACTAAAGCGCCGCCAAATTACGCATGCACAACTAGAATGCACAAAAGCGCAGTTTTTACGCATGCACTGCCGAAACTGACATATGCGCCGTGAAAATGCAAAAGCGCAGCTTCGTGGGGCATATGCGCCATTCTGCATTTTGGCACATTCATTTCACCTATTTTCTACATGCATTTATGACATCTAAACTCGACCCTAGGAGAAATTTTTCGAAGCACATACCGGGGGTCCTGCCTCTGCTGGCCGCCCGAATCGTCGGACTCGCTCGAATCGGTGCTCCTCGCATGGTATATCTGCTGCTCTGGCTGCCATGCTGCTCTAAGTTTGCTCTGAGCTCTCTTCCTCCAATCCAGATCAACCAAGTGTGCAAATGACTATTCTTGTGGACCCAGCTCCTATTTATAGCCTCCAAACCCTAATTCTGGCTAGGTGATGACTGTGACTACTTCCCGTGTCCGTTTTTTCTCCCGTTTTCTTCCCGCATCCCTGACCGCGTCCCTTTTCCTCCAACCTATCCTAACCCCTTCCTTGTCGTGAGATCGTCCGTCTCCAAAACTTTCGCCATTTTTTCCCGTCCAATCTCCCGAGGGGGCATCCTATCGTCATTTAACCTGTACCAGGGGCAAACTAGGGCATGTATCATCGTTCAGACTATCAATTTCTTTGAAGCAACGCTGTAAACTGCATCGCATCAAAGAGGGGCAAAATGTATACGCCTAAAAATGACACAAATCATCCTAAATAAATATTCTAAATATTTATTCCATTCTTCTACCAATTAAATAAATATTCTAAATTTATTTAATCAATTCACTATCTCACAATTAAATAAATTCTATTTATTTAATTAAAATTCTTCTAAAGTCCCTCACAATTAAATAATCATAAATTATTTAATTAAGCCTAATTCCTCTATCCTAAAGTTCTAAATTCAAAATTCCACATCACCTTTACACCTCACCTTTTCCACCTCACCTTGTCCACCTCATCAGGTTGCACATGTAATTAAATATATTTAATATTTAATTACCTTATTTTCCCTCACCCACATGGCCTATTTCTTCTCCAATCAGAGGTCAGTTAACCAATCAATCAAATCTGTTAACTAACCTGTCAGTTGAGTCAAATCCTCAATCAATCCAGTCAGTTCCACAATCCACTCTTCTAACTGATCAGTCAATTCTGTTAACAGACCAGTCAATGGAGTTAACTCTCCAATCAGTTTTGTCACATCCCACCTTTCATGATGGAGCTGGGACACTTGGCATGTTTCTACTGGTTGCACATTCCTCAAGCATCCTCAGCCGTCGATCTTCATATCTCCTCTCAACCGTTGATTCCCATTCTTCCAAGTCTATAAATGAAGCTTCATTCTTCCATTCTAATCATCCAGGGTTTTTGACATCGTTACTCTGCAGAAATATCACCAGTGCGCCTTTGGCACCCATTTGTCATCTACAAGCTTGAGATCACCATTGTTGCATTGGAGCTCACCTTCATTGCATATCACACCATAGCCGTTCACCATCGACTTCCTCAAACAGCTTTAAAAGATTGCACTCTCTGAGGGCTCATCTCATCTGCGAAAGGACGATTCGTGATAGGCGAACAACAGAAGTTTTGAAACGGAAGAGGTTTGCTGTGTTTGTTCATTGCTTTGTTTACTTGAATCTTCTTTGTTTCACTATTCTGTTGATGTTTGGGTCTTATTTAATTCATTTGATTGATTCGACATTTTACCCTCACACCTATAATCAGCACATGAAAGGCTGCGGATCAAAGGAGTTTTCAGAGAAATACTTAGATAAGCCATAGCAAATATTTGAAAGATTCGCATGAAGATTTAAAGAGTCTAATCTCTTCAATTAGATCTACTTTAACAGTCTTCTGATAAAAGCAAGTTTCTTCAAAGTTTGGTCCGGTGTGATTCTAAAATTGAGACATCTTGATCTGTGAATAAATGACTGAGGAAAGTAAGAAAGTTCATTGTTAATCTCCAAGGATAACTCTAAGCATATTACAGTGATCCGGAAAAAGATCTATTTCAGAATAAGATATACAGAGCAACCAGAATAACTTAAGTTGGGCATTTATTGCAGTATGGATTTAGGGTTTCTCTTGCAAATAAAAGGGTTCATGTGCTTGTCATTTGCACATTCGCATTCAAAAAGAAAGAAAGAAGAGCTCTGCAACAAATTGCTTCAAACTTCTCAAAGACCAACCGTTGGAGTTGATTCAATCAACAAATCATTCAAGTTCATTCTATGAACCCTACAAGCACAAAAGGTATTCTCCATTATCAAATATCTCTCTATAAATCCAAAAATGATGGGTACTCCAAATATTGTGAAGATCTCTGATAGGCCTCGCCCCAAATTCAAGAAACATCCATACAAATCCTTGGAAGTAGATCCCCTAGGAGCATTTTCTAGTGTTCTGCATGGTGTGTTACATATAGAAGATACTAAGGTTTACATACACGTGAATATTGAAGAGTTTGGGGATTCAAAGTTAATGGATATCTATCACAATCAGTTGATAGATGATACTTTTGAGCTTAAACCACAATATAAGAGCATCCAAGAGAAACACTTTAATGAATACATTCATTTCTTCTATTTTGAAGAAGATGAATGGGTTTGGTATGTACTGAGTAGGGTACATGATAACTTCTTATGGCTGAATAGACCTTGCAAAATCACTAAGAAAGCAATTAGGGCAGTAATTGGTTTACACTCCTCCAGAGGGATACCTATCCTAAAATCTATCAAAAACCAAATTGTAACTGAGGCCACTGGATTAAAATTTGATAAGAGAGCAATGACCATTGAAGATATCTCTGATCCGGATATCAAGTTTGCATCTATGATAATCGGTTATAAGATATATCACTCTAGTAGGGAGAACTCAGTATCTGGAACTGCAATATATATTGCTTATGAGATGCTAAGAAAAAATGTAGAATATGATCTTTGTGAACTCCCTCTAAGCCAATTGATGGAAAACATACAGAAGATCAAAAAGGACAAGAAGAATTCCTTCAAATATGGAGGACTAATATTGTGTCTTTTTCTATTTCATGAATGAGATGCCCGGATCCATTGGATGGGTATGTCAAAGTAACAGACCTATAGCAATTCAAATCAGGGACTACTTGCATGGACTTGGGGATGCTAAGGCAAGGAATACAACTCTGTGGGGTTACTTTAAGAACTTTCAAAATATGATGCAAACCAGAGAAAGAATCCCTAAATCATTAGTTGAGAAATATAAAGACATAGTCTGCTTCATGGTAGACACTGATCAATGCCTAATGGAGGTAGTGGAGCCAAGGATAGTCTAGATCATGCCTATGGGATATGAAGTTGATGAGAACATTATGGAGCTGCATGTTCAACACATGCTGAGTTAGCCAAAGGATCCTAAGGCAGAAAGGTTTGGAACCTTTAAAGAACTAAGTGTGAAGATCCATGTAGAGCTAAGGTAGCCAGAGATCAAGAGGAAGGTGAGAAAAGTAGTTGAAGAAGTTTCCAAAAGCTTTGGCATCTCAAAAGAGGCACTTGATGCCAACAGGGAAAAGAGGCAAAGGGCTAAGAAAGAGAAGAAAGAGGTAGAAAAGGAAAGTAAGGAAAGTGCTCTGGTAGAACCTTCCACCCAGACCAGATCATCAAAGAAATCTACACCTACCACTACTAAATGCTCAAAGGTGTCACAACCAAAAGAAAAATCATCTGGTAAAGTAGAGAAGAGAACAAATAAAAAGGAAACGAGGTCCTATGCAAGCCAAAAGGATGAAGAATAAATTGAATTAGATGAGGAGATAAAGAAAATGAAGAAGTGGAAGAAGGAAGGATCTGGTGAATCCTCTCCCGGTCAAGGTGAAGAAGAAAACGTAGAGGAATTTGTTGAAAAGCCCACTCTGTCTTTAGATGATGTCATCAAATCAATCACTGTGGATGGAAATATCCAACCAATGGCTGAATTCTATGATGATTATAATGAAGCTGACCAAAAGATCTTGCAGGAAGCTGTAGTTAAGTATCTAAATATATATAATAAGGCTTTTATTGAAATCATATCTCTTATTCCTAAAAGTCTAGAAAAAGAGTTAGAAATAAGAAAGAATAATGCCATGGCAAAAGACCTTGAGATCTGAGAGCAAATAGCTATTCAGCTATATCCTTCAATCACCCCAAAGTAGATTAGTATGATCTTCAAAGATTGTAAGGATGAATTTTGGAGCAAAGCCAAAATGAATCAGCTCATGCTTGGTGATACTGACAAGGTAGCTAAGGAAACAAAAGAGATCCTCTGAAATGTCTTGAAAAGATTCAATCTTCCTGTCATAGAGGACTTTGGTGCTGATCCCTTGGCCACAAGTGTTGGAAAGGAATTGACTGAGAAAATGGTAAAAGAAGTCATGGACACTGGTGCAGAAAAGGATAAGGACTTGGAATCCTCTGTTTTAGAAGAGGAAGTTCATAAACAGACAAACATCTCTCCTTTGGTCTCCCCTGCAGTCTTCAGATCTAAGGGAGAAGAAAGAATATAGGAAAAAGAAGAAGATGTGAAAGGTAAAGAAGCTAACACTATAGAAGAGAAGAAGAATCTGTCTCTGGCAAGAGACACTATAGAATCTGTCAAGGACTTCTTGACAAAAGAGACTATGGAGATTGATGAATCGGAACTGCTAAAAGGGCCATTTGATTTTGACTCTCTTTCTCCAGTACAAATAATGAAGATAGCTTCATTTGCTAATGTAAAGGCCAAAGAAAAACTCCTGAAGTCTCACATGGAAGACTGTGAGCTTATAGCAGCCACATTCAGAGTGTTAGAAAAGATTATGCCATCTTTTTAGAAGAATCCCTCAGCCTCCTCATCTGGTAATCTTAAAACTCTAGTCAATAGTGTTAACACACATTTTGATTCCCTAGAGAAGTCAGCAAAAGATAAGGTCCGGAAGGAATTTTTGACAAAAAGATTATCAGAGGTACAAGAGCTAATAACTAATGATAGGAGGAATATGAATATAGGGATAAAGAGCTTAGAAAATGCTCTTAAAGATGGCAGAGAAATGTACAAATTTTGTTTATCATGGTCCAAAGTAACATTGGACATTGAAAAGAAGGTAAAAGAATAGGAGGACAAATTGACAAATCTATCAAAGAATTTTGATCCTCTCTCATCTTCCATAATAAATCAAGAATGTCAGACTATTGTAGTCTTGAATGAAATCAAGAAGCTGGAGAAGGAAAAGAAAAATAGAATAAGCAGGTTGGGTGAACTCAGAGGGATAATTATCCTTAAGTTAGAGGCCATGCATGAGGCCATAAAAGAAGCTCAGATCATAGCCTGGACTAGTGATCTGACAGATCTAAAAAGGGCAGATGTGTTTGCATTCTTGTTAAGCAGTCATATATCAATTTTGGACAGAATGAAGTAAAGTTGGGCAACAGAATTTGTCCAATTGAAGACAACTTTTGAAGACATTCTTCAGTATATGTAAATATGCCATATGTATATCCTTATGCAGCTAAGTATAGTTGAAATTTTAAAAATTTCTGTATGCAGAACCTACTCTTTGCCATTGATGTCAAAGGGGGAGTAAAGAGTAGTGAAAAATGAGGAATCCAGCTAAGGGGGAGCTCTAGAAAATGTACATAAAGACAGAGCATCAGCCAAGGGGGAGTATAGTGTGACAGCCATTTTTCATTAAGTGTTGCCATCAATGTCAAATGGGGAGATTGTTGGCAAGAGATACTATAAAGATTCATGAATGTTGTCATTGATGGCAACAAAGGTTATCCCACACATCCGCAGGACATGATGAGTCTTTACCAGAAGTTAGATTGAAGAAGTGTTGAGGTCTGGTAAGCAAGAACAGAGCAGTCAATAAGGTCCGATATACAGGTCCAAATCTCTCAGAAGAAGTATCTCAATGAAGTGTAGATTTGGGGGATTCAAGAGGAGTACCTTGACTAACAAATTCCAAGGATTTAGCCTCCGGTGATAGATGAAGGAAAAGTTATGAATACTTGAGTGTCGGGTTCCTAATTGGTAGTATGGACAGAGGAAGAACTGACTGACAGAACATCAGACATTATTCCAGATGTGTTACTGATGATGGTAATAGTTTTTAAGGCATAAGTTATGATTGGCTGACATGATTGATGACTTCTACAAGTATATCCTTGATCCACATTACTTGGTAAGCAAGGATTCAGCCAACAGATCAAAGTTTGTGGAAAATATTGACTATTCTGGATGCCGACTAGAAAGGTGATGAAATCACTTGTGTGGATATATATACAAGATGCATTTAGTTGTGAGAGGTGTGCTAGTTTTGAGATGTGAGAATAAAAGTAGTAGAGCAGAGTGAAAGTAGTAAGGAAGGTCCAGTATGTGAAAGGAGAGTAGCACAAAAGAAGAGGAAAGATGAAGTGCAGCAGATCAGTGTATTGAGCCTAACTGGAACTGAACCCCTGCATATGTGGATGCATCTCATCAGTTCAAGGATCTTGTTATTCTTCTTACAACTTGTAGACAATGAGTCTCTTGTAGGCAGTGAGCCTCTTGTGAGCAGTGTGCTCAGGCAGTGAGCCTTAATTGGCAAGTGTCATTTTGTATTTCCATTCTTCTAATAGAGAATACAATATTGGGTTAATCACCCCGTGGTTTTCTCCCTTAACAGGGTTTCCATGTCAAAAATATTGTGTCATGTGTATTTCAAATTTCATGGTTATGTTTGCTTAATTGAATTGATGCTGCATTAATGAATAAGAAAGTTCTAAATGTTAAACTAATTGAGATAATTGATTCACCCCCCCTCTTAGTTATCAATAGTTCTTCATTAGCTCTAGCTTCTTCAAGATCAGATTTAATATGCCTAATTATTTTATCCATTTTGTGGCAGTCCTTTGTCTTTTCTTTGAGAGATTGTTTGAGATTATCTTCAATTTTTCTTTTCTCTTGAATCTCTTGGGTGAATCTCATAACCCCTTATTCCATTTCATGCCTTACCATAATGACCTCTTTTGATAGCTTCTCACATAGCTTGTTTTTCTCATTCAAATCTTCATTAGTATCATTGGCTTCACTTTGACTTTCTAATGGTTGAAGTAGTTCCTTTCTCTTTTTCATAGAGATAATCAATTTTTCGTTTAGCTCAATTATGGAATCATCAGCTTGTTTGAGTCTTTCTCTCAAGTTGTTGACTTCAGAGTGAGATTGCTCAAGATCATCTAGGGAAGACTAAAGTTGTTCCTTCATACCATACATATCCATTGAGATTCCCAGATCTTCCTCAAGCTGTTAGGCTTTGATACCAATTTTTGGAAACAAGGTAGATAACTAAGAGGGGGGACGAATCAGTTATCTCTAATGTCTTTAGTTTATTTTTCCTTTTATAATTTGAGCAGCATCAAAACACATAAGCATATATAATCATGAGAGTAGAAATGAAATCAACACACATAACATAAGGATTTTAATGTGGAAAACCTTGTTAAGGGAAAATTCATGGGGTGACTAACCCAAGATTATATTCTCTATTAAAAGAATAAGAAGTACAAAATGGCACTTGCCAATTAGGGCTCACTACCTGAGTACACTCCTCACAAGAGGCACACTACCTATAAGAGACTCACTATCTACAAAGCTTATAGAAGGTAACCAGTTGTTTGAACTGGTGAGAGGCATCCATATATGTTGAGGTTCGTTCCGGTTAGGCTCAATATAATGATCTAATGCACTTCATTCTTCCTCTGCTTTAGTGTTGTTGTTCTATCACATACCAGACTTGTATTGCTCCTTCCACACTTGTCTCTACCTTTCTTTGCACACTATATCTTCATGCACACACCTTTATACCAAAATCCATCTGGTATATATATCCGCATCAAGGATTTCAACATCTTTCTACTTGGCAACTGGAATATTCAAGATATTTACAAAATACTGATCTGTCAGCTAATTCCATGCTTAATATGTGATGTGTATCAAAAACATAGACATAGAAATCATCAATCATGTCGGTCAACCATGTATGATCCCTCAAATAGCTTGATCAACATCAAGTGCTCATCCGGATTGAAGTCTGATACTCTGCTGGTCAGTTCTTCCTTAGTCCGCTCTGCTTGTCTAGAACCTAGCACTCAGATGCTCATATATTTTCTATGATTTATCAGCAGAGGCTCAATCTCTAGAATATAGTAGTCATGATACTCCTCTTGACTTGCCCAAGTCCGCAACTTGCTGAGTTACACCCTCTGAGAGATCCGGACCTGATTTTTGGACCTTACTGCATGCTCTGTTCTTGTTCACCAGACCAAAACACTCTTCAATCTAACTTCTGGTATAGGCATACTATGCTCTGCAAATGTGTGGGATAGACTTTGTTACCATCAATGACAACAATCATGAAGCCACATAGTGTCTCTTGCCAACATACAATGCTTTGCCAAAAATTGAACTGTTAGTAACTAATCCTCAACTAGCCTAACTACTACCATAGGTCATCTAATCCACCCCATCAATCTATCACTTGTCCTTCTTGACTGTAACTAAAGGAAATACACTATCATATGTAGTCAAGTCTATTATAGGATATTCATTATTATGTGAAACATGGATTAGATTAGGCTTCCTTAATGAAACATCATTGTATTCTTGTATCTTGTACTATCATCAACACTACTTTTGAGATGATTGCCTTGCAACTTTCATTTACTTGACTTTTAATTAATACTAACACTGCAGTCCTCTATTCCTTTGCTCATGCCACTAAAACCATGTTTACTATGCCTATATCCCTGGGAACCATTGACCATTGCCACTCGCCATGAACATCTTACCTTTATGCACTCATTATCTCTTTGTTATAGAATAGTCACGCATAAGTATACAAAATTTAGACTTTCATTTGTAAACTATCATAGGTTTATGAAACTGTCATATTCCTACAACTATACTGCCACATAGAATATATGCCTTGTACTAATAGCAATATTAGTGGCTGTCCTTTTTGCTATTTAAGACTTCTATAAATTTGTCTACTAGTTGCTTCCAAAGTCTTGATGAAATGCTAACATCATCACCTTATGACTGTAATCTTCCTCATTGATCTTTGTGCATTGCCAACTACCCTTCCTTTCTCAAAAATTAACACACCACCCTTGATCACAGTAGCTTAAGACTCATATCACTTTGTCTATGGCATGAACTATGTACTTTATCTCTTGCTCACTATCATTTATGCTCCTTGAGTACTCATGATTATCTTCATGATGACATCTCATATATGAAGCTCTCTCCTTTATGAAGCTCTCTCATTTATGGTCCTTGAGTCTTCATAACTGTCTTCGTGACTGAGTGTTGATCATGTCATATATATGAAGCTCTCTCCTTTAATGCATCCAACAATAACCCTAGAATTTTTTCATAAAGGCATATAAGGTAGTGATGCTAAATGTTTAGGGAGGAAAAGAAACATAAAATCAAGTCCAAAAAACCCATAAGACTTAAATATGTGTCTTTTCTTTGAAAAATGTGTTAAAAAATGTGTTTCTTAGTGATGTGACTAAGAAAACCAAGTTACAATGGATTTTTTTTCTTATACAACTCCAAAACAAACAAAAAACACTAAGATACCTAAACAACGCATTCATTTCTTTTTTCTTCATTTTACGTTCCTCTCTATAGATCTGTACAAATCTTGACTTAATCTTTGTCTTTTCACAAAAGCATCCACATCTTCTATTAAACCACTACTAGTATTTCTGGTTGATCTGCTAGTTCCATCAAAAGTTCTAGATGCAATAGGTGTACTCTAAGGCACAACATATGCAAGAAGTCTCTCTCCATGACTTTCATTAACCGGAACTTCATGCTCCTTGGCCACATTAGATGTGGCATCAATAGGTAAATCATGAGTGTTGGTATCTACATATTTCACTTCAAACACATCTTTTAATCTTGAATAAATCATCTGTAGACCTATTGTTCCATTAATACCTTGATGTTTTTCAATATCTCTCTTAGACTTTGTTCTAAGAGATCATCACAATGATGCACATCACCATGTGCTATATTAGGCTGCACATGATCACCATGTGCTATATTAGGCTGCACATCACCGTGTGCTATTTTAGGCTACACATCAACATATGTTATATCATGCTACATATGATCATCATTGCAACTATTGTTTTCACCAACTGCATTTGTTGAATCACAAAAGAGGTGGCTTCTATGAGATGGCGGCATTGTATCTTTTCTTTCCTTTTGTTTTCTCTCTGCATTTTCTTTGCAGTCTTTTTGTTGCCTATAAAACAAAAAATAATATCATATTATGTCTTATATACATAAATCTCTTTCCTATAAAATTTCATTAAACACTATTAAACAAATAATATACTACTTAGTGGATTTACAACTTGCCTGTTTGTCAAACCAAGTCTCAATAAATATTCATTATTCTTGGCCACTTTTTCTCTATGAAAGCACTCATAATCTGTCAGTGAAATTTTAGCATTATGATCATTATCACCTAATTTGTGCCTTACAACTCTTCTCTTTATTTCCTGAAGTCCAAATAAATAATAATGTATAAATCAACAAATTGAATCAGTAAAACTTTATTGAGTTCATAAGTTGATAACTGTTGACTTTCCAATTTGCTGATAATTGTAAATCAAAACTTAAGAATAAATTCAGTTTACAGATTAAAAATAATTTGCAGTTAAAAACCAAGAAGATGTTTACAATTACAGGTATTAGACAAATTTTCCTTAGGGATATATTCACAAGAAAAGAACTCATAAAAACATAACACAAGCAAGATGAAGGAAAAACATAGTCTAGTTCATCATGAGGTGTGTTAGAACCATTCAAAATTTCACATAGTCCCACTCTGTTTCATACATTTTCCTTCAATAAATCCATAATTTGGGATTCATATTCCTTTTAGAATTGTTCCAGGAGTCATTTATGAGCATCTCATATCAGGTCTATGTGAAAGAAATTTATATTTTTGACCATTGATGTGTTTTTGTCTCTTACCGCAACCCTTTAGTACATGCAAACAACCTTTGCGGGTGTACGTGAATTAGAGGATTTGAATACACAGTTACTGCTTCCCTGCAACATGTAGAAAATTTAGTTGCAGTGTTGCGATATTAACTTAAATGGCACATAATATGTTACTATGCCCCTGCAGCAGGTAAGGAGATGACCAACAGCAATATAGTAGGAAGGAGATTAAGTGTTCATGGAACCCCTATGATGGTTTCAAGTCAAGCCTGTGGTGTTGTAGTATAAGGAGTTCAAGTAACCAATAATACTATATACGGTGGCCCCACGATGCTGATAACTTTGACTGGTGGTAATGTGGTAAATAACAAATGGAGACCAAAGCCTCCTACAACCCTGCGATGGTTAGGCCAAAGCTTGGTGGTGTCATGGTAAAAGACATAAGGGATAACATGTATCTCGCCATCTTGCAGTGGTGTGCAACAAGGCCTGTAGGGTGGTAGTAAGTGGTGAAGATGAACGTAACTGTCCAAGAGGTCCTGCAGTCCCATGATTGCCCTAAGTTGGTCTTGTGGTGATGTGGTAAAGAATTAAATGTCAAAATGACTTCAGTGCTACCCCACAATGGTTATCATTGATGCTTGTAGGATTTCAATTTTCAAGGAAAGGACTACAAGTCTTAAAATACTTGCCCAGCCATTGGATGGGATCAAATCAATGGTCTGTGTTTGAAAAGAATTGAGTGCTAAGATTTGTTGATTTCATGGCACGAACCAGGTTAATGGAGAAATGACCAGCTTCATGGCATGGTAAAACATGGGATTTCTTTATATTTCTTCTTTCCAGTGAATTTAGTGTTGATTGCAGAAGGTGAACTCAAGCTTTGTGTGCTATCCTCAGGGATTTTCTGACTGGGTAAGTCTGCCCTATCACTCTTTGCATAAAAGTTGGTGTTTGGTTTGTGCTCTATTTTCAACTAGTCTGGCAAAGCAAGTAAAATATCAAAACCCTAGTTCGTAGAGGCACTAAAATATGGCACCTGAAAAATCTAAGTCTATGAGTAAGAGCATTGACCCCCTCCTCCCAAGAAATGATCACTTCAACAATTATTGTTGGACATCCTACCAAATTCAGTTGATAAGGGGTGTAAGATATTGTTCAAGGATGTTGCAGAAGGATGTCAGGATGCTGCAATCCCTATCTCTACATGGAACCTTTTTCGGTATTTTTGTGGAAAGAAAGATGGACAGGGACTAGTTGGAAAGCCATGAAATTTGGATTTAGCAAAGGTTGTGTGCCAGATGTATTTGTTGATGTGGATTTGATTAGAACATTGGCACAACACTATCACGTAGCCACCAAAATAGTCAGACTACCAAATAGGTCACCATTAGTGGCTGTGGACAGGAATGAAATCATAGACTATTTCATGTTGAGCAAGCAAGCCTTCACACAAGTAGATCTGCAAAAGAGTGAGTAGGAGTACAATAGTTTGAGAAAAACACACAAAAGGGATGAGGTGCCCATGTACATGAGGAAAGGGGCAAATAACATAATAATTGAAATCCCATCCATTGTAATTGAACTTTTCTCTGTTGAAGATTTTGTTGTCTATTTCAAAAGAACATATTTTTCTTTGTGTTAGGTGTTGGGTATTGATGCCCAAGGTAGAATACCTATTGGCCTAATGATGATGGCCATGAGAATTGAAAATCTTGAAGCTATTGTTGAATATGATTTTACAACATTCACTGAAAAGAAACTAAATGATGGATTTTTGAAAATAAGAGAAAACAAAAAGCCCATAGATTTCCAATACTACTATTTGTTATGTCATTTGATTTTGTATCAAAATAGAAGGAAGTGGCCCAGTAAATGGATCTAAGCATGATTGATGAAAATGGACAAAGATTGCTAACACAATGTTGGTGTTACAAAAGGGATAGCCATTGCAAAAATTGTGACTATGTTGTGTTTCGTGATGATTTCTCAATTAGAATAATGAATTCTATTGGTAGCTTTTCTCCTAGATTGACAAAAGAGATCAGGGAAATGTTGAGGCCTCTTGCCCATAGGATAGATCAAGGTCATAGTCATAACTATGCTGATTGGTTTTTTGATGCAAAGGAAAACATCTAACTCAACTTCATACTAACATATTACTCAACAATAGGTTTCAATCTATTTGATGTTCCAAGTTCATAAGAGAACTTCATCATGCAATGGCTTCAACTCAAGCATATTTGGATCTTCAACATCTCTGACCCAAATTAGACTTCACATAGTCTTCTCACATCTTAGGAAAATCAATTTAACTGGAACAAAACACATTCCAAGGTCTGATCCACCATGCAAGGAACCAACTTACTATAGGCTGTCAAACTTCTAGTAGCCCTATTTTAAGGACTGTCAGAGCATAACTCCTTCCACAGGATACTTCTCAAGACTGTGAAGGTACATTTGAATACCCATTATCCTTATCTTCAACATACCAAAAGATCAATATGTGTTGCTTTGGAAAAAACTACTCAAAATAGGACTGTCGCTGAGCAAATTAGGCCTAATAGGCTTAGCTTACACAAGGGCTTATTGGTTTGGGTAACTCCACGACTTCCCACACCTTGCATGTGCATGGAACACATCATACCAGGTCTACACATGCTTATTGATCCATCAAAAGTCCATTCCCATCAATGTTTTTAACAAACCTTACACCTATACCTCTTAGCTGCCCTCAAAACTCTATTTTTCATGGCTGTATACAGAAAATAGTCATAAAAATTCAACTTTCCACCTCTTAGCATTAGTTATTTGGTCGGGGACCTTAAGGATGTGAAGATAAATACTACTACATTCATTTCCATTGAGGATCAGCAACATGCAGTGTATAGAATGAGAGAAATATAGTCTTACAAGCCACTGTTTACCCTAGAAGATAGGGTTAGGATTGTCAACACAAAAAATGCAATATCTTCCTTAAAACAAAACCAAAATACATTCAACCAAATGCAAATGGAAGGTGATAGATAGACCTTTCATGAAAAATTAGTTAAAAGTGTACTCCAGTCTGTACAGAGCCGTACAATGCAAGAAGACAACAATTCTAGAGGAAAAAACATAGAAAACACTGCTTTTTACTATTTCAACTCAAATCTCCCATCACCTCTGAGGTATTTGGATGTTACAAGGCCTATATAAAGGCATAACAACTTGTCTTTTCAGTGACCAACTAACTTTTAACTTCCTCAAGTGAACTGACCTTTGGTATTCCATCCCAAAACTATCTTTTTTTGTAACTTGACTATTTTCTCCAATTTTACATTGGCAACTTGTACATTCTTGCAATATTTTGCACATTTAAGACTCCTAGTCTCCAAGACACATAATAATGACTCAAAATAACCTTATTACAATGTTGTAACATTACAATTTAATCAAAGCCAAGGTGCTCCTGCACCATATCCTCAGCATGAAGAAAACTCTTGTCCCAAGAGTTGTGGTCTGCTTCAAATGACTTTTGCCTCTTTATATCTTCAACCCTGATTTGATGCCTCCTCTGCTTCCTCTTTACCTTCCAACTGTGACTCCTATTAATGGAGTTTGACTGGCTGCCTCCAAGGTGCATCTCTATCATTAGAAGTCCACTCCTTCCTGCTACAACAACACTCCTGTCCCTCACCTGGGAGTCCTCTCTTGCCTCTCTCCCCAAGACTTTTGGTGACAGCCAATGGACCATCTCCTTTGGCCCTCTTGACAAACCTTCCTTTCTACCTACTGCAGTGAGTGAACTTGTACTTGCAACCATAAAACTTCACAACAAGAATCAGGTAGCAAAAACTAATGCTTACCCCAAAATCCTGGTGTAGATTGCCTCCTTCGGCGCTCTATCTACATGCTCAGAATCTTCTGAGCTCTGATACCAATTTGATGCAGAGGAAAACATGTAACTCAACTTCATACTAACATATTACTCAACAACAGGTTTCAATCTATTTGATGTTCCAAGTTCATAAGAGAACTTCATCATGCAATGGCTTCAACTCAAGCATATTTGGATCTTCAACATCTCTGACCCAAACTAGACTTCACATAGTCTTCTCACATCTTAGGAAAATCAATTTAATAGGAACAAAACACATTCCAAGGTCTGATCCACCATGCAAGCAACCAACTTACTATAGGCTGTCAAACTTCTAGTAGCCCTATTTTAAGGACTGTCAGAGAATAACTCCTTCCGCAGGATACTTCTCAAGACTATGAAGGTACATTTGAATACCCATTATCCTTATCTTCAACATACCAAAAGATCAATATGTGTTGCTTTGGAAAAAACTACTCAAAATAGGACTGTCGCTGAGCAAATTAGGCCTAATAGGCTTAGCTTACAGAAGGGCTTATTGGTTTGGGTAACTCCACGACTTCCCATACCTTACATGTGCATAGAACACATCATACCAGGTTTGCACATGCTTATTTATCCATCAAAAGTCCATTCCCATCAATGTTTTTAACAAACCTTACACCTATACCTCTTAGCTGCCCTCAAAACTCTATTTTTCATGGTTGTATACAGAAAACAGTCATAAAACTTCAATTTTCCACCTCTTAGCATTAGTTATTTGGTCAGGGACCTTAAGGATGTGTAGGTAAATACTACTAGATTCATTTCCATTGAGGATCAGCAACATGCAGTGTATAGAACGAGAGAAATATAGTCTTACAAGCCATTGTTTACCCTAAGACAGGGTTAGGACTGTCAGCACAAAAAATGCAATATCTTCCTTAAAACAAAACTAAAATACATGTAACCAAATGCAAATTGAAGGTGATAGATAGACCTTTCATGAAAAATTAGTTAGAAGTGTACTCTAGTTCGTACAGAGCCGTACAATGCAAGAAGACAACAATTCTAGAGGAAAAAACACAGAAAACACTGCTTTTTACTATTTCAACTCAAATCTCCCATCACCTCTGAGGGATTTGGATGTTACAAGGCCTATATAAAGGCATGACAACTTGTCTTTTCAGTGACCAACTGACTTTTAACTTCCTCAAGCGAACTGAGCTTTGGTATTCCATCCCAAAACTATCTTTTTTTGTAACTTGACTATTTTCTCCAATTTTACATTGGCAACTTGTACATTCTTGCAATATTTTGCACATTTAAGACTCCTAGTCTCCAAGACACATAATAATGACTCAAAATAACCTTATTACAATGTTGTAACATTACAATCTAATCAAAGCCAAGGTGCTCCTGCACCATTTTTCTTGCCAGTTCATTTTATAATTAGGATATATGGGTGTACTCAACCACCCCATGTGTTGCCCAAATTTGTGCTAGAAAGAATTGCATTCCTTGAATTCATGTGGCAAATGATGTGGATGGAGAAGGATGTAATGATGAAATAGAAGAAAGGCACATTTCTTCCTGATTCCACAGTGTTTGGTGATTGGTCCATTGGTTCTAATACTTTAGAGGATTTGCAAGCCTATTTGAAGGCTAAATATTCTTTGAAACTAGGTGTAGAGAGGGTTTGTGATCCAGAGGGTCACATGAACTTTGTCAGACAAACCATTTTCACAAGAATGGGAATATCCCATCAAATCAATTTTGATGAGGAAGTGATCAGAAATCTTGTCACCTTTCAGGAAGTGTATAATAGGGTAATAAAATGGGAGATTTTGAAAAGGATTGAGGATGATAGGAGAAAACAATATCCTAATTTTGATGGATTCTTTGTTGAAGAGAGGGACCTTTTGAGAAGAATAAATCTGATAATTGACAATTTTGAAAGAATATATAGAAAGTTTGAGAAGAAGCCTTCAAAGGCTACCATGCTCAGTGTCAAAAGACCACTAGGATTTGTGATTCAAGAGCCTGCACCAGATGCAATGTCACTACAGGATCTAGGTCATGTCCCTAATTCACCACCTACCAAAAGGCAAAGGATTGAGGATGTTTCTCCATTGGTTCCATATGAATTGAGTGAAGGAGGGGGTGAAACTGATGAAGTGGCTAGTATCCTGAGAAATATGGAAGATGAAGGAGAAATAGATCAGCCACTTGTTGGCCATGAAATAGAAGCACACAAACTAGAGGCTAGAATGGCTGAACAGACACAAGGGGAGCCTAAATTAGAAGAAGATGAAAGAATTGTGGCTTCTATGAGATTTATGGAGGATGATGATTTCATTAATTCTCTTAAATTTAAAGATTTTTGGCTTAAGATGAAGATGAAAGAATTTCAAGAACAAGTGGAAATAAATAAAATGGGTGCTGATGAATCTCAGAATGACCAAATTATTTCACAAGCTTTCAAGAATATAAAAAATAGATAAAATAAGTGTTATCCCTAATGAGGCTAGACAAATGGTATTAAGGAGTAACATGATGATCATTCCCATGCTTGATCTGAAGAAAATGCTTTTGTTAGACCAAGTCAGGAATCAAGATGACCTCATTCTAGTTTCAAAATTTGACTATGAGGAAGGTGTCACTAGTTGTGGTTACAATCCAAAAATAGAGACTTTGGTAATATGGGCAACACAAAAGTGTTGGCAAGAGACACATTGGAGCTTCATGATTGTTGTCATTGATGGCAACAAAGGTTAACCCACACATCTGCAGGACATGATAAGTCTCTACCAGAAGGCAGATTGCAGAGTATTGTGATCCAGTAAGCAAGAACAGAGCATGTGGCGAGGTCCGACAGTCAGCTCCAGATCTCTCAGAGGAAGTATCTTGGTGAAGTGCAGATTTGGAAAAGTCAAGAGGACTACCTTGACTGATAGATTCCAAGGATTTAGCCTCCGGTGATAGATGAAGGAAAAGATATGAATACTTGAGTGTCGAGTTCCTAATTGGTAGTGTGAACAGAGGAAGAACTGACTAGCAGAACATCAGACATTATTCTGGATGCATTATTGATGATGGTAAAGATTCTTAAGGCATAAGTTATGATTGGCTGATATGATTGATGACTTCTACAAGTATATCCTTGATCCGCATTACTTGGAAAGCAAGGATTCAGCCGACAGATCAGAGTTTGTGAAAAATATTGACTATTTTGGATGCTGACTAGAAAGGTGATGAAATCACTTGTGTAGATATATATACAAGATGGATTTAGTTGTGAGAAGTGTCATGGTTGTGGTGAAGTATGAAGAAAAGTAGTAGAGTAGAGTGAAAGCATTAAGGCAGGTCTGGTATGTGAAAGGACAACAACACTAAAGAAGAGAAAGGATGAAGTGTAGCAGATCAGTGTATTGAGTTTAACTGGAACTAAACTCCAGCATATGTAGATGTTCCTTATTAGTTCAAGTATTGTATTACACTCTTTATAAATTGTAGACAGTGAGTCTTTTGTAGGCAGTGGGCCTCTTGTGAGCAGTGTGCTTAGGCAGTGAGCCCTAATTGGCAAGTGCCATTTTGTAATTCTATTCTTCTAATAGAGAATACAATCTTGGGTTAATCACCCCATGGTTTTCTCCCTTAACAGGGTTTCCACGTCAAAAATATTGTGTCATGTGTATTTCCATTTCATGGTTATGTTTGCTTGTTTGAATTGATGCTGCACTAATTATTAAGAAAGTTCAAAAAGTTGAAATAATTAAGATAACTAATTCATCCCCCTCTCAGTTATCAACAATTGGTATCAAAGCCAAGTACCTCTTAACAAAGCCTAACAGCTTGAGGAAGATCTGGGAATTCAAATGGATGTATATGGTATAAGGGAGCAACTCAAGACTGCCCTTGATGATCTTGAGTAATCAAACTCTGAAGTCAATGAATTAAAGGAAAGACTCAAACAGGCTGATGATTTCATAAAAGAACTAAAAGACAAACTGAGTCTCTCTATGAAAAAGAGAAAGGAGCTAATTCAGCAACTAGCAAGTCAAGGTGAAGCCAATGATACAAATGGAGATCTAAAGGAGAAAACCAAGTTATGTGAAAATTTATCAAAAGAAATCATTATGGTAAGACATGAAATGGAATCAAGAGTTATGAAGTTTACCCAAGAGGTTGAAGAGAAAAGAAAAACTGAAGATGATCTAAGACAATCTCTCAAGGAGAAATCAGAAGATTGCCAGAAGATGGATAGAATTATCAGACATCTTGAATCTGATCTTGAAGATGCTAAAGATAATGAAGAAAAACTTGAGGATCAAATAGTCTCTCTTAAAAGGGATCTTCAAACAACAAATGAATATAAAGAGAAATTAAAGATAAGCTCTACTCAACTTGAAGTTCTTCTTGAAAGCCAAAAGAGAGTAGATGACAAGTGTGGCCTAGGGTATGAATAAGGTGAAAGCTCTAGATCCAGTCAGAAGAATTTTGGATCAGAAAATCTAAGGAATAGGCCTAGAAGACCTTTAGTAAGGCAGCCTAATGCTCAAAGATATCCATCCTTCAATGGATACTGCCACAATTGCAATAACTTTGGTCATAAAGCTAATCAGTGTAGAAAGAGAATGAATCAGACTAATACATCCTTCTCCAGTAGTGTTTCAACTACAAAAGGTATGGTCACAAATTTCATGAATGCAGAAATATGTAAATAAACAATTCATCCAATGGTAGATGCTTTGCATGCAATAGAATAGGTCATATGGCTAATCAATGCAGATCAAGAGGATATCAATAAAATATGCAAAGGAATGTTGTTTGCCAAATTTGCAATAGATCCAGTCATATTGCAAAATTCTGTAGAACCAAGAATCAGGACAAAAGAGGTCTGGTATATCATAATCAGAATCAAGATAAGGGAAAACAAAAAGTGAATGCAGATAAAGTTCAAAGTGAGATGAACAAGATTTAGGTGAAGAAAAGTACAGAGAATGTAGAGGATGGATCTACACCAGACTCTGGTGCTGATATTCCTTCCAAAAATTTAATAAGTGAGCTCTAGCTCAAGGGGAGACACAAAGAAAACCTTGTTCCCCCAGCCAGTCAATTAGTGCCGAAACTGGCACAAGGAGAGTTGCGGATTAAAGGGTTCATAAGAGAAACATCTAAATAAACTATGGTTTAGATTTGGAAGATCTGCAAGATGTTTAAGATCAAAATTGATCCAGTTCTTCAAGTCATCTAAATAAGGCAAACTAGAATGACTTAGGTCAAGCATTTATTGTAATTTGATATTAGGGTTTGCAGAGAAATATAAGGGTTTTCTCATTAAGCATTTGTTCATTCTGCATTCATGAAGAAACGAAAAGAAGCTTTGCAACAGAAATTCCTCAAGCCCATCAAAGATCATCTGCAGAATCTGATTCATCCAACAATTGATCTGGCTCACTTCATGTAACCTAGAAGCACAAAAGGTATTTTCTGTTCTCATTATCTCTTTGCAAATCTTTGAAGGATGATTACTCCAAATATAGTGAAGATTTCTGATAGGCCATGACCTAAATTTAAGAAGCATCCATATAAATCCCTAGAAGTTGATCCCTTGATGCTTTTTCAAGCATTCCGCATCAGGTTTTGCATGTAGAAGATGTTAGGGCATATATTCATGCAAATATTGAAGAATTTGGGGAATCTAAGCTAGCTAATATCTATCACAATCAGTTAATAGATGATTCTTTTGAGCTCAAATCTCAGTTCAAGGCCATCTGGGATAAGTATTTTGCACAGTGCATTCATTTCCCCTATTTTGAAGAAGATGAATGGGTCCGATATGTGTTGAGCAAAGTACATGATAACTTCCTATGGTTGAATAGACCATTTAAGATCACCAAAGATGCAATTAGGGCAATAACTGGTCTGCATTCATCCGGTGGGATACCTGTTCTCAAATCTGTCAAGAATCAGACAGTGAGTGATGCAACCGGATCAAAATTTGACAAGAGAGCTATGACAATTGAAGATATCACTGATTCGGATATCAAATTTGTATCCATGATAATTGGTTACAAAATTTATCACTCCAGTAGGGAAAATTTAGTACTGGGAACTACAGTTTATATAGCTTATCAGATGCTAAAAGAAAATGTTGACTATGATATGTGTGACCTTTTTCTAAACCAACTATTGGAGAATCTACAGAAGATCAAGAAGGATAAGAAAAATTCCTTCAAGTATGGTGGGCTGATATTGTGTCTATTTTTCTACTTCATGAGTGAGCTGCCCAAATCAAGTGGTTGGCTTTGGCAGAATGACAGATCTGTTGCAATCCAAATTAGAGACTATTTGCATGGGCTTGGAGATGCCAAGACAAGAAATACATCTCTATGGGGTTATTTTAAGAAATTCCAAAATTTGATGCAAGCAAGAGAGAATTCCCAAATCTCTAGTTGAAAAGTATAAGGATACAGTTTGTTTTATGGTTAAAACTGATTAGTGCCAAATGGAAGCTGTGGAACCAAGGACAGTCTGGATCATGCCGATGGGGTATGAGGTAGATGAGAAACTTGTGGAGCTACATGTCCAACACATGCTTAGTCAACCCAAGGATCCCAAAGCAGAAAGATTTGGAACCTTTGAAGAATTGAGTATAAAACTTCATGTGGAACTTAGACAACCAGAGGTAAAGAGAAAAGTGAGAAAAGAAGTAGAGAATATTGCCAAAAGATATGGCATATCAAAAGAAGCTCTTGATGCCAACAGAGAAAAGGTGGAAAGGGCAGAGAAAGAGAAGGAAGAAGCAGAAAAGGCAAGTGATCTGATAGAAGCCCCCTCCCAGACCAGATCCTCTAAAAGGGCTGCACCTATCTCTGATAAAAGTTCAAAGACATCAAAACTAGAAGTCCAGACATCTGGAAAAGGAGAAAAAAGAACAAAGAAAAAGGCAACAATATCCTATGTTAGCCTGAAGGATGATGAAGAAACTGAATCAGACGAGGAGGTGAAGAAAATGAGGAAAAAGAAGAAGATATCCAGTGAAACTAAGGAGGCAGAAGCAGAAGAGTTTGTTGAAAGGACCACCCTGTCCTTAGATGATATAGTTAAGGCAATCACTGTGGATGGAAATCTGAAGCCATTAACAAAATTTTATGATGAATACAGTGAATTTGATCAAAAGATTCTGCAGGATGCCACAGTTAAGTATCTAAACATTTACAACAAGGCTTTCATTGAGATTGTATCTTTAATTCCTAAAAGCCTTGAGAAGGAACTTGAATTGAGGAAGAATAATGCCAAAGAGAAGGATATGGAGATCTGGGAATAGTTAGCTATTCAGCTTTATCCCTCCATCACTCCTAAGCAGAAGAGTATGATCTTCAAAGATTGTAAGGATGAATTTCGGAGCAAAGCTAGAATGAATTAGCTTATGCTCAGAAAAACTGACGAAGTAGCAAAAGAGACAGAAGAGATCCTTCAAAATGCATACAAAAGATTCAACATTCCTATTATAGAGGACTTAGGTGATCATCCCTCAGCTACAGATATTGAAGAAGAAGCTACTGAGACAGTAGCAGAAGAGGTTAAGGAGACAAGGGAAAATAAAGGTAAGGACTTGGAATCCTCTACTCCGGAAGAGGTGGTCCATGAACAAACAAATATCTCTCCTCCGGTTTCCCCTATAGTCTCTAGATCTAAAGGAGAAGAAAGAATAGAGGAGAAAGAAGAAGAAGTGAAAGGAAGAGAAGAAAGTCAAGATGAGAAGAACATAAGTGACAGTGCAAAAGAGAAGAAATCTCTGTCTCTAGTAAGAGACACTACAGAAATTGTCAAGGACTTCTTGACAAAAGAAATGTTGGAGATTGATGAACCAGAGTTACTTCAAGGTCCATTTAACTTTGACTCTATCTCCCCGGATCAAACAATGAAGATAGCTTCATTTGCCAATGCGAAGGTAAAAGAAAAACTCTTGAAGTCTCACATGGAAGACTGTGAGCTAATAGAAGTTGCATCCGGTGTTTTAGAAAAGATCATGCCATCTTTTCAGAAGGATTCCTTAGCCTCTCAAATCTCTAGTCAATAGTGTTAGCACACATTTTGGTTCCCTGGAGAAGTCAACAAAAGATAAGGTTTGAAAGGAATTCTTGGCAAAAAGATTATTAGAGGTACAAGGGTTAATAGCTAATCATAGGAGAAATATGAATATTGGGATAAAGAGCTTGGAAAATGCTCTTAAGGATGGAGGAGATGTATACAAATTTTGTATATCCTAGACCATAGTAACAACGGATATTGAGAAGAAAGTAAAAGAATAGGACGACAAACTGAAAAATCTATCAAAGAATTTTGATCCTCTCTCATCTTCCATAATAAATCAGGAATGTTAAACTATTGCAGTCTTGAATGAAATTAAGAAGTTGGAGAAGGAAAAGAAGAATAGAATAAGCAGGTTGGGTGCACTCAGAGGGATAATTATCCCTAAGTTAGAGGCCATTCATGAGGCCATAAAAGAAGCCTAGATCACAGCCCGGACCAGTGATCCGACAGATCTAAAAAGGGCAGATGCGTTTGCATTCCTATTAAGTGGTCATATATCAATTTTGGACAGAATGAAGCAAAGTTTGGCAATAGAATTTGTCTAATTGAAGACAACTTTTGCAGACATTCTTTAGTATATGTAAGTATGCCATATGTATATACTTATGTGGCCAAGTATAGTTGAAATTTTAAAAATTTTGGTGTGTGGACCCCACCCTTTGCCATTGATGTTAAAGGGGGAGTGATGAGCAGTGAAAAATGTTGTATCGAGCTAAGGGGGAGCTCCAAAAAATGTACATAGAGATAGAGCATCAGCTAAGGGGGAGCATAGTATAACACTTAGTCATTTTTCACTAAGTGTTGCCATCAATGCCAAAGGGGGAGATTGTTGGCAAGAGACACATTGGAGCTTCATGATTATTGTCATTGATGGCAACAAAGGTTAACCCACACATCCACAGGACATGATGAGTCTCTAATGGAAGGTAGATTGCAGAGTATTGTGATCCGGTAAGCAAGAACAGAGCATGTGGCGAGGTCCGACAGTCAGCTCTGGATCTCTTAGAGGAATTATCTTGGTGAAGTATGGATTTGGGAAAGTCAAGAGGACTACCTTTATTGATAGATTCCAAGGATTTAACCTCCAGTGATAGATGAAGAAAAAGATATGAATACTTGAGTGTCAGGTTCCTGATTGGCAGTGTGGACAGACGAAGAACTGATTGGCAAAACGTCAGACATTATTTCAGATGCATTACTGATGATGGTAAAGATTCTTAAGGCATAAGTTATGATTAGCTAACATGATTGATGACTTCTACAAGTATATCCTTGATCCGCATTACTTGGTAAGCAAGGATTTAGCCAACAGATTAGAGTTCGTGGAAAATATTGACTATTTCAAATGCCGACTAGTAAGGTGATGAAATCACTTGTGCGGATATTATACAAGATGGATTTAGTTGTGAGAAGTGTCATGGTTGTGGTGAAGTGTGAAGAAAAGTAGTAGAGCAGAGTGAAAGTATTAAGGCAGGTCCGGTATGTGAAAGGACAGCAGTACTAAAGAAGAGAAAGGATGAAGTGCAGCAGATTAGTGTACTGAGTTTAACCAGAACTGAACTCTAGCATATGTAGATGCTCCTTATCAGTTCAAGTATTGTATTACACTCTTTATAAATTGTAGATAGTGAGTCTCTTGTAGGCAGTGGGCCTCTTGTGAGCAGTGTGCTCAAGCAGTGAGCCCTAATTGGCAAGTGCCATTTTATAATTCTATTCTTCTAACAAAGAATACATTCTTGGGTTAATCACCCCATGGTTTTCTCCCTTAACAGGGTTTCCACATCAAAAATATTGTGTCATGTGTATTTCCATTTCATGGTTATGTTTTCTTGTTTGAATTGATGCTGCACTAATTATTAAGAAAGTTTAGAAAGATGAAATAATTATGATAATTGATTTACCCTCCCCCCTCTTAGTTATCAACAAAAAGAAAACCAGCAAACCAAGATTACTTGATATGGTCCAAGAAATAAGGGGAATAGCTGTGGTCAACATATTCTAGGACACATCAGCAGCTAAAGCAGGTAACCTCACTACGCATATTGCAATGTATACATGAGATATTATTGTAAAGCTAGAACAAAGATTGTTTGATTATGAGAGAACTTAGATGGATATGAATGATGAGGTAAATAGATTGTATCTTGAAAATGTAAACCTAAAAAACCTAAAAAAAATAACTGAAGGGTGAGAGTTTTTCTTAGATTCAAGCCATTGTGTTAATTCAAACACATATGCCACAAGAGACTGGTGATACCACAATGACTGCTGAACAATTCAATGTTTCAAAATTGAAGTTGGAAAAAGAAATTGAGGAATTGAAAAGCCAAAATGAGAAAACAAAGAGTGAGGCAAAATTGAAAAATCTTGAAGTGTTTGAGAAAATTTTGGAATATAGAGTGAAAATGGTTGTTGACAAGTTGAGATATGTGCATGAATGCTATTCTTCCTTGTCTCGGGCCATGGAATAGTTGAAAGTAATTTTTTTCTATTTTAGATCCCTTGTATCAAAGATGGAAGTCAACACATCACACACTCGTCACTCTGTGTAAAGTTCTACAATAGAATCAAGATGCTCCTGTAGCTATAAAGCCAACAAAGAAAATGGTCAAGATGATATTGGATGAGTATTAGTATGTGAATGTGTTGGCAAGAGACACTGTTTTGCATTTATAGGTGTTGTCATTGATGGCAACTAAGATCATCCCAATCATCCGCATAACATAATTTGTTCATACCAAAAGTCAGATTAAGAATTTGCCTAAGTTTGGGCAGCTAGGAATAGAGTAGTAACATGGTCTGATATTTTAGTCTAGATCTCTTCGATGGAAAGTCATGATTAGCTGTAGATCTAGGGGAGTCACATGCATTGTCAAGATAGACTAAATCATATTTTTGTCCTCTGATGATGAAGGATTAAAAGATATTAGCCTCTAAGTACTAGGTTCCAGTTTGTCAGAGTAGACAGAAGAAGAACATGCTGACCTTGTAGAAGATCTTGATTCCAAATGTATGGAAGTTGTTTGTTTGAAAAATAGTGATGATCAATGATAGTGGCTGACATGAGTAATGATTTTCAAGAGCAAGTTTTTATCCGCACTTTAAGTTATGCATAGATCTAGCTGACAGAGTAGAGAATTCATTAAAGTTCTAAGTGTTGTTGAAGCCGACTGATAGAATGATTGTAGATCATGTTGCGGATATATATAACTGATGAAATAGGATGATTCAGTGTGTGTGGTGTATGCGAATAAGGTGTATGTGAGAAGAGCAAAAATCCAAAATGTGAATGAAGGAAGAACATTAAGAAGAGCAGAGCAAAGATGAAATGTGTAAGATTAGTTTTGTACTTAACCGGAACTAAAAATCTTTCATGGGGAGATACTATTAATCAATTCAAATCTCTGTCATTCTCTTGTAACATTTCCATAGGCAGTGAGCCTCCATTTGAGCAATGAGCTCTGGGCAGTGAGCCTGAATGCGTGTGCATTCCCATTTGTAAAAATACTTTTAACAAGGTATTAATATTTGTGGGTTAACCCCCACCATGGTTTTTCCCTTAACTGGGTTTGCACGTCAAAATCTTGGTGTCGAATGTGTTATTTATGTTTTCTGTTCATATGTTATTGATTGATGCTAAAGTGTTTATATCACCAAATTGATTATAAGTGGTAAAGGAAGATTAAAAGTAAAAAGGATTGAAATTATGTGACAACTGATTCACCCCCCCTCTTAGTTGTCTAGACCTAAACCGACAATTGGTTTCAGAGTGAGGTTCCTTTGAAAAGCCTAACAAGCTTGCAAAAAAGATCTTGGAAGAAGTTTCAAATGGGTTCAATCAAAAATCAACTTTAGATGGCCCTAGAAGAAATTAGCAATCTGAGAGGTGAACTTAAAGATGCTAATAATACCATTGAAATGTTAAAAGACAAATTAAAGGAATCTTTGCAAAAGAAAAAGGAGCTACTTCTGTAGCTATCCAGTTTATCTAAAGAAAATGACATGAATGAAGCTTTGGAAGAAAAGACAAAGGAATGTGAGAAGCTATCAAAAGAAGTTGTTCTAAAAATTGAAATGGAATCCGGAATAATGAGGCAAACCAAAGAAAGTGGAGATAGGAAGAAAATTGAAGAAGATCTAAATCAAAAACTAAGAGAAAGAACTAAAGAATATTGCAAATTGGATAGAATAGCTGGACATCTAGAACTTGATCTACAAGAAAGTAGAGACAATGAGAGAGAACTTGAAAGGCAAATTGTCATTCTTAGACATGACCTAGAAGTTGCAAATGAATATAGGAAGAAGTTAAAGATAAGCTCAGCAAAAATAGAAGCACTGCTCGAAGGACAGAAAAAGACTGATGACAAGCATAGTCTTGGATATGAGAAAAGTGAAAGCTCTAGATCTAGATAGAGAAATTTTCAACCTAGGAATGGGATAAATAGAACTAGAAAACCTCTGGTAAGATAACCTAATGCTCAAAGATATCCATCATTCAATGGAAATTGTTTCAACTGCAACAAATTTAGCCATAAAGCTATTCAGTTCAGAAGCAGAGTAAATCAAAATGGTCTATCCTTCTCTGGTTAATGCTTCAAGTGTGAAAGGTATAGTCATAAATCAAATGAATGCAAAAGTATGATAATGAATAATGCTAACAATAGAAGAATTAGAAACTCCTTCAATGGTTACTGCTTTATTTGCAATGGGTTTGAACACATGGCTAATTAGTATAGATCAAGAGAAAATCTGAAAATAAATGTTGTGTGCTTTAACTGCAATAAATATGGTCATGTTGCAAGATTCTGCAGAAATAGGAACAATGGAAGAAAAGGTCTGGTAAACGGAAAACCAGATGAGCAGAGACAAGACAAAGGCAGAGAAAAAATTGATGTGAATGAGACTCAGAATGAAACAAACAAGATATGGGTCAAGAAAATAATTATGAATGATAGTAATGGATCCGTACTGGAATCTAGTGCTAAAAATTCCTCTGGGAATTGATTTGGGAGCCTTGGCTTAGGGGGAGTAGCATTGTAAATCAAATTCCCCTAGCCAGTAGTTGAGTGCCTAATTCTGGCACAATGAGAAAAGGTACCTTGAATTGACTTAGAACATTTGGAAGGATTTCCAGAAGAAAGGAAGTGATTATGGAAAATTGCAGAGTGTTACATGAAGGACTATTCAAAAATAGAGCAACTGGATGTGCTAGGGTAGAGCATTTATTACAAAGGCAAATTAGGTCATCCAAAGATTGAAAAGGTCATTCATTCCTCATTTGAAACACTTTGAATTAGGAGAAAACAAGAAGAAAGAAGTTGACGAGCATAGAGATGAGAATTCTCAAGATTTAGAAGCGAGAAAAGGATTTCCAAGAAAAAACCTTAATCTACGTATCAAGGTATTTTCTATTTTCTATGAAATCTCTTGAGTTCTCAATTTCTGCAAATGGCTACACCTCTAGTTGTTGATGTAACTGAAAGGCCCCAACTAATATTTAAGAAGCATCCACACAAATCAGTTGAAGTTGAACCATTGGGCACATTCTCTAAGGTTCCACATGGTGTATTGCATGTTGAGGATATTAGGGCATACATCCACTATAACATAGATGAATTTGGAAACCTGAAACTCTTGGATTTGCTTAACAACTACTTAATGAATGATAGCCACATATTGAAAACAGAATACAAAGCCCTAGAAAGAAAACATTTTATGCAAGTCATTAGGTTTCTAGTATTTGATGAAAATGAATGGGTTTGATATATTTTAATCCAAATACATGATGAGTTTATATGGCTATTGAAACCATTCAAGATTATAAAGGATGTTATCAAGATTGTAACCAAATTAAATTCAACTAGTGGGTTGCCCATGCTGAAACCCATGAAAAACTAGATAGTGACTGATGCTACAGGTGACAAGTTTGATAGAAGGGTGATGACTATCAATGATATTATAGAACCGGATGTCAAATTCACCTCCATGGTGATTGGGTATAAAATTTACCACTCCAGCAAAGAAAACTGTCTCTGGAACTACAATATATGCAGCCTATCAAATGTTAAAAGAAAATGTTGATTATGATATTTGTGAACTACTACAAAATTAGATGATTGAGAATTTGAGCAAGATAAAGAAAGATAAGAAAAATTCCTTCAAATATGGTTCCTTGATTATATGCTTGTTCTTCTATTTTATGAATGAAGTACCTAGAATTCAAAGTGTGCATTGGACAACTGATAAACCAGTAGCATGGCAAATAAGAGATCACCTTCTTAGTCTTGGTGACTCCCAAGCTGAAAAGACTGCCATTTGGGGCTACTTCAAAAACTTCCAGAGTTTAATGCAGGCAAGGGAAAGAATCCCTAAAACAATTGTGGAAAAGTATGAAAATGACATATGTTTCATGGTTGACACAGATTAGTGCTTGATGGAAGTTGTAGAACCCAGGACAATTTGGATAATGCCTATGGGTTATGAGGTGGATGAAAGAGTTTTGAATATGTATGCTTAGTATCTTTTGAGCACACCTAAAGATACCTCTATGGAAAGGTTTGGAACATACAAGAAACTACATCTAAAAATGCATGTGGAAATCAGACAACCTCAGACCAAGAGGGAAGTGCAGAGACAAGTTGAAAGGTATGCTGAGAGCATTGGCCTAACCAAGGAGGTAGTAAAACATAATAGAGAAAGAATTGAAAAGATGAAGAAAAGCACTGAGCAGACTACATAAGAAAAGAAGAAAGTGAGCCAGCAGTCACTCTAGAAATCCAACCAAGCTCCTCAAGGAAGACAAGGAGTTCTATAACTCTTGCTAAGCAACTCAAGTCCACTTCCACCAAGAAGCCTGAAGCCACTCCATCCGATGATGTAAGGAAAAGAAAGAAAACCAAGGCCACAAGAAGCCACAAGAGTATAAAAGATGATGAAGAGACAGAGACAAATGAAGAAGTGAAAGAAATAAGATCCAAGAAAGCCAGAACTTCAAAGACTTCTAAAGACCAGCCTTCTGGAAGCAATAAGGCTAGTAAAAAGCTAGTCACTGGTAAGGTCACTATGACTATTGATGAAATTGTAAAAATAATCACTGTTCGTGGAAATTTAAATCCTATCAAAGTTTACTATGATAATTTTGATAAAGCAAATAAGAAAATTTTGGAAGATGCCATTATCATATATTTGAATAAATTCAATAGAGCCATGTTGAAAATTTTAAAAGAACTTCCTAAAAGAATAAGGAGAGTACTGGAAATGAGAAAAGAAGCAGCTAAGGCTAAAAAATTATAACTCAGAGAGTATGTCCTCTCCATACTATGTCCTATAATGACCAATAAAGAAGCAAATAAAATTCTCAAAAAAGTCAAAGAAAAATTCAGAAGCAAAGTCCAGATGAATAAGCTAATGCTTGGTGAGACTGAGGAAATTGCAAAGGAAACAAAGGAAATTTTGAGAAAGGATTTAGACAAGATAAATACTTCATTATTTTAGAAAAACAAGTTGAAGAAGATAATCCTCCTGTTCTAGAACAAGAAGCTCTTGAAGAAGAAACTAACAAGAGAATTAATGATCAAAGTACTACTCTAGATCCTCCAGAATTAATTGATGAGGAGACCAATGATGGACTTGATTCATCAAATCTAAATATTGGAGAAGTCCAGGAAGAGGAACAGGTTAATCAGGAGGACATAGAAATGATAGATAGAATAGTTGATGTAGGGGTAACTCCTCCATCTGATCACTCTGGAAAAGAAGAGGATATTGCTACCACATAGAGCCCTTCAGATTAGGTAGCAAGTGGTGAGCAAATAGGAAAGAGTCCCTTTGGAGAAAACATAGAGAAGAGTAAAATAGAGAAAGAGGAAGAAAAAGGAAAGAAGGATAAGGCAGAAGAAGATGGTGCAAATGTTGAAGCACCTAAAGAAGATACTGAGAAATCAGGAGAACAAAAGGGTGGTTCTAAAATGGTTGCAAGAGACACTATAGATGTAGCAAAAGGTGTTTTTGAAAAAGAAATGAATGAACTTGATGAGCCTAAGCTACTCCAAGGCCTAGCCAATCTAAATGCTCTCTCTTCAATTCAATTGATGAAAATAGCATCATTCCTCCAAGTAAAGGCTAGAGAAAAGATGTTAAAGTCCCACATTGAGGACAATGAGCTACTGGGGCTTGCAACTAGAATTTTGGAGAAATTAATGCTAACCTATCAGAATAATCAAAATGATTCACCCTCTAGACATCTAAAAAATCTTGTAAGTTTAGTAAACTCACATTTTGAGTCTTTTGAAAAGTCTGCAGAGGCAAAAGTTCTAAAAGAGTTCCTGAATAAGAAATTCAGTCAAGTTAAGAATCTGATAAGGAGTGATAGGTTGATACTAGACATTAGCATAAAGAGTATATAGAATGCCCTAAGTGATGGAGGGGATATATATAAGTTTTTCCTATCATGGTCTAAAATAAATGAGGATATTGAGAAGAAGATAAAGGAACAAGAACAGAATATATTAGTTCTATCTCAAAATTTTGATCCTCTAACTGCCTCTCCTATAAGCCAGGTATGTCAGGTTATTAGCTTGATAGATGAAATAAAGGGCCTTGAAAAAGAGAGGCAATACTATGAAGCAGATGTGTGAACTCTAAAGATTGATTGCCCCCAAGTTGGAATCCATGCATAATGCCTTATCCGAAGCCCAGAATGCACTTCAGACAAGTAATCCTCTGGATCTGGCAAAGGCAGAAGCATATGCATTTTTGTTGAGTGGGAACATCTCTATTTTGGATGGAATGAAGAGTAATTGGGCCTCTAAACTTGTACAAATGAAAACCAGGTTTGCAGACATTCTCAAGTTCATGTAAATAAGATTCAATGATTATTTGTACATATGCGACAGTCTAGACAAAATTTTTGGAGAGTTTTTGGTGCAGGAGCACCTAACACAAGGTGGCCTCCATGAGGCACTCAACTTCATGTTTTGTTTTGATGTCATATTTTGATGCAATAAGGTCCAATGGACCACTTCCTAAGTGTTTGTAATAAGTTTGGATCCATTTTGTAGGCATTTGTCCAAAATGCCATGTTTTTGTCAATATTGTCATATTGTTGTCACATGGTGAAAATGTAACCAAGGATGGATCCAATGAATGTAATAGGGTTGTTTAAGTCTCCTTAGGTGCATCTAGGGTGTTTTTGGCCCTTTGAAGGTAGTTGGGCTCTTGTAGCCTTCAATATTGTCAAAATGTGCAAAGTTGTTTGGCAACTTTTAAAAATTGTAAAGCAAACAAAGGGCAAAACTATAAAAAACCAATGGTCACCCTCTTGAAAAGTAGTTGGGGACAGTTGGAACTATAATGACATGCTTAAAATTCCTCCCAAGGGTCGAGGCAAGGCAATAGTTGGAGTTGGTGATCAATAAATACAAACAAACACTGTGATTTCTTAGAATTTTATGTTTTTTTACTATTCTCGTGCATAGTACAATCATGTACAGATTGGATATGGCCTAAATCATACATGGTGGGATAGAGGACTTAGTTACCTTTCTTTTGGCTCTAATTTGGGCAATTTTCATTGAGAGATAAAGGAGATCTACTTATTTTTCTGGAAGTGGGTCTGAAACCCTCAAAATCAAGGTTTGATCACTAAAATGTGAATAAATTTCCATTCCATCATGGGAAAAATCTAAATCCTAGCGGAATGGTAGGTCTTAGGGTTACCTATGAGATTATTTTTGTTTCAAGAGGAAATATGGTGTTTTGTGGAAGATATTTGATGCCCTAGGCCTGGCATCTCTATGTGACAAGCCTAACGGTGAGGGTTAGAAATATAAAACTTGCAAATGGTTAAGGGTTGTACAAAGACAAGACTTGGAATGTGTCTAGAGAGTCTTATGAAGACTTAGAGAACTTTTTTGTGATTGAGGGGTGTTGGGGAGTGTGTAGAGTCAGAGTTATTTCTGTGATCAAGGTTAATTAGGCCTAGTCCTAAAGAGAAAAGTTAAGAAAATGAGTGATCTATTCCAAAATAACCATAGGTAAATTTCTGGTATGTCGTTAGGGATAAAAAAGGGTACTTGAATCTAAGTACCTTTTCTTGGGTTGATCCCATACAAGAAAGTTATTTTGACTATCCCAGTTTAGTAGGACTACAAGGATCGGTAAGCCAATATAGTGAATGAAAGGTGGATGGTATACTCCAAGTGCAAGGATGGATTGGATGATTAAAACCAATCAACATAAACTTGTCTAAACCATTTCCATGTATATTAGCCTCCATGGTTATGTAGAACCAAGTTTGAGGGTGGTTGCTTTGCAAAATACGCCTAATTGGCCATAGGCTACAAGGGGAGCAGTTATAGGTTGGAACATATTGTCCAAAACAACCCATACCCAATTTGGGATATGTTGTGGGGAGTCCAAATGGGTATCTTAGGATTGTATAAGATCTAAGTTTGTAGGCCTGTATAAAATGTTATTGCTGATTGTTCATGTTTCGATGGCTATAAGGGTTTTAGAGCCTAAAGAAGGAAGTACCAAAACCAATTTTGTCTAGCCTTTTCCAATAGTTTGGGTGCATTCCATGGCATGTCAAATCAAACTTTCCATGATGGTTTTAGAGATGTTAATTTTTGTTCCCACTTTTGTAAGTTGATCCTTGAATATGGACTTTAGAGTGAAGAAAACCTTGTCTATTTGTGAAAACCTCTATCTATCCTAGTGCCTCTACATTAGTTTTGGCTTGCAGAACCCACCCTTTGCCATTGATGTCAAAGGGGGAGTGAAGGGTAGTGAAAAATGAGGTATTCAGCAAAGGGGAATCATCAAAATAAGTGAAGTACACGAGTGTACAGACAAAGGGGGAGTTGCACTAAACACTTAGTCATTTTTCACTAAGTGTTGCCATTAATGCCAAAGGGGGAGATTGTTGGAAAGAGAAACTACTTTGAATTTATAGGTGTTTTCATTGATGGCAACCAATATCATCCCAATCATCCGCATAACATAATTTGTTCATACCGGAAGTCAGATTCAGAATTTCTCTAAGTCTGGGCAGCTAGGAACAGAGCAGTAACAGGGTCCAGTATTTTGGTCTAGATCTCTTAGGTGGAAAGTCATGATTAGCTACAGATCTAGGGGAGTCATATGCATTGTTGAGACAATCTAAATCTAGATTTTTGTCCTCTAGTGATGAAGGATTCAAAAGATATTAGCCTCTAAGTATCGGGTTCTAGTTTATCAGAACAAACAGAAGAAGAACAGGCTGACCTTGTAGAAGATCTTGATTCTGGATGTATGGAATTTGTTTGTTGGACAAATAGTGATGATGGGTGATAGTGGCTAACATGAGTAATAATTTTCAAGAGCAAGTTTTGATCCACACCTTAAGTTATGGATAGATCTAGCCAACAGAGCAGAACATTCATAAAAGTTCTAAGTGTTGTTGAAGCTGATTGATAGAATAATTGTAGATCATGTTGCAGATGTATATAACCAATGAAATTGGATGATTTAGTGTGTGTGGTGTATGTAAATAAGGCATATGTGAGAAGAGCAGAAATCCAAAATGTGAATGAAGGTAGAATAGTAAGAAGAGTAGAGCAAAGATAAAATATGTAAGATTAGTTTTTGTACTTAACCGGAACTAAAAATCTTACATGGGTAGATGCTATTAATTAGTTCAAATCTCTATCATTCTCTTGTAACATTTCCAGAGGCAACGAGCCTCCATTTGAGCAGTGAGATTTAGGCAGTGAGCCCAAATGCATGTGTATTCCCATTTGTAAAAATACTTTTAACAGGGTATTAATATTTGTGGGTTAACCCCCACCATGGTTTTTCCCTTACTTGAGTTTCCACATCAAAATCTTGGTGTTGAATGTGTTATTTATGTTTTATATTCATATGTTATTGATTGATGCTAAAGTGTTTATATCATCAAATTGATTATAAGTGGTAAAGGAAGATTAAAAGTAAAAAGGATTGAAAATGTGTGACAATTGATTCACCCCCCCTCTCAGTTGTCCGGACCTAAACCAATAGAATGGTGAGAATCAAAGAATTCAGGCAAAGATTTATTCTTTTGCCACTTTGAAACACCAGTTCATTCCATCAATCCTATCAGAGAATGAAAAGATCAAGGATTTTGATGTGTTGAACGATGAATTTGGTCATATAGTTTCTAAGGTCATGGAATTTTTGAAAAAGAATGAAGATATCAATATTCTCAACTTCAACATCATTCTGGATAGAGTAATTGCTTTGGATGTTGGATATACAAAGTTTGTAATTGATGTCAAAGCATTGCCGGACAAAGATGGAAGGATCAACAGGCCAACTTGCTCCAAATTCACGATTATAAGTGGCCTAGTCATTTTACTGTGTTTGAATGGCAAGAGAAGTATCTTTGAATTGATGAATAGATAGGCTATATGTGCAGGGGAGTAACAAGCATCATGGCCTAATGACTACATAGTATACGAATGGGACCAAGAGTATTGTTGATCATGATGTTAGTCATAAACAAATATAGAATAAAAGTTACACAACAACCTTTACTCATCTTGAAAGATATGATGAATTCAAAGAATTCATGATCTCAAGTCTCCATTGATTAGTTCTTAATCTTTTGACATTACTCAGAGGTTGATGTGTGTTGTTGTTTCCATTTTGGGGCCTTACGTAGATCTCATCAGTAAGATAATGTTTCCTGTAGTGATGTTGCATGGAGAATTATTTCTACATAGGGTATACTTCAAATATTGTGTTTGTCTTTAAATCTTTGCATGATATTTGTCATTTTGACATGCTTTAACATCAAACATGCTAAATATGTTTAGTTATCTATGGGATGTCTACATATTTGTATTATCTGCTTAAGATTGTCAATTATTTGCAATGATGAGGATGAAATGCTCTGAAATTGAAAGAAACTAAAAGAAATACTTCAAGTTAAAGTTGAACCTTCAGCCATTGAGCCACATATATAGTCAGATATAGTCATGAAGAGAAGAAATCAAACCATATGTTCACAAGGACATTCCACAGCTAGATACAGTTGATGCTAACTTCAATGGAAAGGTATTAAGACAACACATGCAAGCTGATATGCACTCCAAGGGACGTAGTAAATCAAAGCATATATCCAGAATTCACACACTGATTACTCAAGATTTATGATGGATTGTAATCAAAACAATCTTCTCATTCATTAAGTATGCAAGAACATATATGTATACAATAACTTTGAAATGAGCCCTAAATATTTCAGCAAATAGATTTCAATTAAGTTTCGAATGTTTAAAATGATGCATCCCTGCACCTTTTATAGAACAAGGTGAGGGATTTGTTACAATTGATCTACAATCAAGATTTATCTATTACAATCCATGGTTCACATTCATTGACCAAGCCAATTCCTTTCACGTGGCACAGGTTGCCAATTGGCAACCATCTAGATGGCCTACTTTCTTTTCCACCTGATGCATATATTCCCTTTTATGATGCATCTTCATCAGGCTCTTCATCATCATCATGATATGCACTAGTCTCATCACTTTCAAAATCTTCATCATCCCAGTGAGCTTCTCCTCATACATAGACCTGCATGGATGTCCTGATGTTTTCATATAACTATACTATCTTCTCTATCTCCCCACCATCTAGAGTTTTTGCTTTGATGGTGGCGTGCCTATGCATTTGATATTTGCCTAGGAGATTCTCTAATTTACTTTTTCTGCTGCTTGATGTCTCGTTATAATCCTCTGTCTTGATCTTGTCCATGATTTCTTCTGTCAGATGGTTTAAGGGATCATCAGCTACCTGTTGGAAGTTATTATGTAGAGCTTTGATTGCAAACTCATCGTCTTGATTTTCTATCTTCCCTTCCACCTTCCGTTCCATTATTTCCAAAATTTCTGCCTCAAAAGACATCATGTCATGTAGTTTCATGCTAATTTCTCTTAGCTTATTATTGCACCTTTTAAGTACATCACATTCAAATTGAATGTTTTTATACCATATATCTATCAATAATGCATTATTGTTATTTAGCACTTGGTTGCTTATGAGAACCTGATGGTCAATTCTTCTTATCTCCTTCAAGATGGTCAAAATTTTCTCAAGCTGAAAAGATCTCTTCCCGGTCTCCATTTGCAATTTATCGACTTTTCTCCTGGAGACACTCAAAGAATTCCATCTCTTTAAAGAGGCTTTTACCACTTCTTCTACAACATCAAATGTGGATAACATCCACTTCCTTATTATGGCTGACTCATGCTTCATGAGATCCAATTTATTTACTTCCTCTTGGGAAATAGCAATCAATGGGATTGCATGACGGTTGAAGTAGCCTCGGGGTTAATTAACCCTTTTATATGTGTATGTAACTAAGCAATGTGTTCTTTGTGTTGTTTATTTTTATCCTTTTCTCTTTTGATTTTTTGGATCAATGAATCAATTATGTCTTTTCCCTATTGACCTTCTTGGTCTTCATTAGCAAACCTCAAATCCATTGTGCTGATCTGGAATTCATCCAGAGTGATTTTACCTTTCTCTTTATCTACAGTAGGGAGTTCTACTTGCGCTATCCTCCTACCTGTTGTAGGATCCCTTCTAATGGCCAAAGTCAACCTAGCCTTCCTCTTGGGCTTTATTAATGTTTCTAAAAATAATGTAGACACATCAAATTCTTGAATTTCCATACCTATTTCAGTCCCAATTTCTCTTTCCAGCCACTGAGGAACTTGATCCTTTGTACCTTGGTTTCCTGCATCATCATCATGATCATCACCTTGATTTCCTATAAGTGCATCTGCGTTTGACAGGGAAGGTGATTTTCTTTGTTCTTCCTCATGATGCTCTTTATGAGAGTAATCTTTTGGTACATCTTCCTGATGAGGAACCTCTTTTTCTGGAGGGTGATCCTGTTGATCATCATGAGTATGATGACCCTGATCTTTTGCTTCCTCTATTCTAACTTCATCCACTTTATTGATTTCCTCATCTTGAGGTATGTTTACATTGATGAATATTATTTCATATACTTTAGGTGTCTCTGCCTGATATTGCATCATATCTTTCTCTGCATCTAAAATATACACCTCTTCCTGAGTTTTTAGATCATCATGATCTGACTTTTCTTTATCTCCTGAAGTCTCTTGAGTCCAGAGGATATCCTCATTTGATATGACCTTTTCCTTCTCATCTTTTCCTCAGACTTCCACTATCTCAGGTTCACCAACTATATCTTGTTGTGACTGACCCAAATCCAGAGTATGCATTCCTACTTCAATCAATTTTATTTCTTTAGTTTTACTCACCTCATCAAGTGCATTAGTCTGATGCTGAGGACTCGCATCCTTTATATATGAAAGGTCCACCACTTCAGGGCTAGTGACCTGCTCAACTAACTTATCTAGCCCTATCTGCTATGTAATTTTCTTGGGACTTCTTTCTTTTTCTTGTTAACCTTGTTTTTCCCCAGTTCCCTGTACTGATGGGATCCCAAAAGGAGTGATGTGGGTGCCTGCAGCAAGTGTTTCCATTTGTTGAGTAGTTACATCTTTAACCACATCATCATTAGATAAATCTACGGTTTCCTCTAATGAGACAAGACCACTTGGAACTACCTTAGAAGTTTCTTTGAATTGCTCTTCAACCTGTTCAGTTTTAAATTTCACAATGGCAGGAAGTGGTACATTGTGTTGTAACTCTCTTCTAAAAACTTGACTACCTGCCCCGCTTAGTATAATGGGGCTTTGCTTTATTTCACCTCTCATGGATGTTCTTGTTTTTTCGGTGTGGGGGCAATCACCTGAGGTGCCTTTCTTTTTCTTGTGAAGGATATGGGACCTTCTTCTTCTTCAGGCTCCTCTTCCAGAGGGATATCCTCTTCCATTTGTTTCTGTGAAGCTTGACCTTCCTCATAGGTCTTAGTAACCATTGCATCAGCCTTTTGTATTCTCTTTGACTTTTGCTTATCCAACAGAGGAGGCACAGGTGATGCTGAAGCTTGATCTGAAGCTGATGCTTCTCCTGATGCTACCGCTTCCTTAGTAGTATCTATTATTCTCTCAAGAATGACCCCTTTGGGTTCTTCTATAGTTTTCTTGCCTCTAGGAGGTCTTTTGCTCTGCTTTTGTTGAGGTGGTAACCTGTCTCCCTTGGATTTCCTCTTCTCATTCAGGAAATCATCATATTCGTTAGTAGAGAGCTCATGTCCTTTCTTTTTGTTATCTATTGTATATTTACTTGCTCATCAACCCAAGCTTGGGTTAGCTATAATATCCTACCCGTGAATGGATCCAAGGAGATGTCCTCCTGTATGGTAAGATCTGGGGCTGATATGGTATCGTTGTATATCTTCTTCTCTTCATATTCTTAAGCCATTATCTTTCCATCATCCTTCTTCATCTGCACTAGGATGGAAATGCAACCAAAGGTTTTGATTTGGTTAATTGTTAACCTCTGATATCTTCTTCTTCAAGCTTCAGCTTCATCTTCACAATCTACCCAAAAATCCTCAAGATGCCTTTGGTGAATGGGCTATCCTATGATCTTCTGCATCCTTCCATAAGGATCATATGGTCTCTTTAATGGAAATGGCTGTAACTTCATCATTGTTAAGCTAGCTATGGCTTTCTTAATATTTTCACTATCTAGGCACATATACCAGCCCATTGTTACTGGAAATAATACTGGAGGAAGCTTGTTATTAGCTTTGTAGGCATACAATATTGTTACAATCTGCCTCATGAACTCCATTAATACTACACCATCAGTTGGATATCTTGGGAGCATGAGAGGGTAGTCTTGAAATCCTTCAACCCTAAAATATGAAAAGGTTGGAAATTGAATGAACCAGGCTCCATGCCTATATAATACCTCCTGAGCTTCCATGCTCAGTCTCTTAGTTCTATCTTCCTCCATGGTCCTCACTAGATGCATAGAGAATGCATCATTCACCAATTTATAATCCTAGAGGTAATTTACCCTTTGCAGCTGGGGGTTATGGTCCCAGATGTGTGCATCATTGGTGGTGCCACCAATCTTCCCCTCTATAGTCAATGCATTAAATGTACCTTTATAGGCACATGCATAAACAATGTATGAGGTCATATAGAAAGAACATTCTGTACCTCCTAGGTTTTTCAGTTGCTCATCCAGAGCATCACTTATCATTTTGGCCCATAATGGCCTGTTCTCAGTGTATAAGCACATTAGGATGACTCCATACATCCAATCTTTGAAACTTCCAGTTGTTGATTGTCCTGTTGCCCGACTGAGTAGGGTGATCATGAACTAATACTCATCATCAAAGTCAAATTTATATAAATGAACAGGCAACTTGGCTGCAGCTGTATAAGGATTGTTTTTGGCCCTCCATCCATACATTCTCTTCCTAGCAGCCCTCTTATTAACTTCATATTCTATTTCTAGCTTCTTCAGGTCAATGCTGACAACATTCTTACCCAATGGAAAATTGAACATGGTGGAAAAACCCTTGATAGATAAGTCTGCATACACTCTCCCATGCTTCTCCACCCTCCTTGTCTGGGGATTATTATTTCTGGCACACTTAATAACCAGTTCAGGAGATTCCATGGAGGATGGAAAACCAGCTGCATTCCACATCTTGGACACAAAAACGGCCTCAAGCAGAGCATCCTCATTATTAATACTGATCTTGTCTGCCCATGCAACCAAATCTGTATTACCCTGGTGAGTGTCACCTATAGTTCCATATTTGAATTCCACACCCTCAGGCTGTGCAAACATTGGCTTAACAAATTCTGCCTCAAACTTCATCAATCTTTTGTCCGCCATGATTTCCTGCAATGCCGAGAACTGGTCTCAAGATTGATACTTCATCTCATGCATGCACATATATACTCTACATCTTTATGGCATCATGCATATATTTATTAAATAGTTATTTCATCATGATATATAAAAACCCTAGCTTCAAATCAATGAACATCATTTTACTTGGATATGCATAGAATAACAGCAAGAGGGTTTCAATTACTTACCTGGTGCACTTATTCCTTTGAATGATAATGATGATTATATGGGATAATCCTGATACTATTGATAATCATGCCTTTCATTCTAATTCAAGCTGTATACGTTTGCAGGTGGTTCATAGGAAGGTTCGAAAGCTCGGCTCTGTATAAAAAATTGATCTTATCGTGAGTCAAGTGTATAAGGATGTTATGAATTCCTTCTAAACCCATTTATTTGGTCAGTTAGGGCACAATCTAAGTAAATCAATCTTAATCATTAAGTTTCTGCACGGAAACCTCTAGAGGTTGCCAGGTGTGACCATCGCGTTAGCCATTTGTGGGAAACACCTACCGCATTAATGAGCATTCAATGTTGTGCGGCAAGAAGAGGAGGATGATCGTTTGTAATATTGGGTGATGTTTTGAAAATCAAGTGATGTTCAAAATATCACTGTCTCGTAATATGACCATCTGCATTATAGCGGGAACACATATGTAGGTATATCGGGTTATCTTTGGACCATCGGGTCATGTTATAAAATATCAGGGGATGTTCAAAATATTGGGTGATATTTTGAAAAGGATGATGACCCTATGCATTGCTTAAGTGACCCCTCTCGGCATATCATGATGATGTCACCATGATATTGGTTTAGTCTATCGTTGAAGCCCTATGACGTCATCGTCATATTTTACAAAAGGGTGATTTTAGGAAATATACCTCCGCGAGGTAAAAATGATGATGACATCATCATCATGTCAATTCTCTTCATTATTGGGTTGGATGATGTCATCAGGATAATGGCTCCAGGGTGATATTTGGCGACAAGGTGATATTTGAAAGATAAGGTTATATTCAAAATATCAGGTGATGTTTCAAAATATCATCCTCGTGGAATACAAGTTGTTGTTTGACAGGTAAGTAGCACAACCACCTAAAAATGACGTCCGTAGGTCGTTAACAGATAATTTATCGGGTGATGTATTGGATCAGGGTGATCTTTCATAAGATAATTGACATTGGGAAATATGATGATGACTTACCCCCCCTTTATGAATATCAGGTTTGACCAAGATTTTGACCGTTCATAACTTTTACATCCTAAGGAATATCTGGGTGATGTAAAAGGCAAACCTTCATGAAATTTAATGCTCTTTCCAAATTTGAGGTTAATGAAATGAAACATGAACTTTGACAAACTAACCTCATGATGATGACTACCCTAACTATTGTGCAAGATCATCTGTATTGATTGAATTTTACTAGACCACCAGCAAGAAGAACACACAAGCAAAGCCAAAAAAGTTGGGTCCTTGTTTTGCCAAGTCAAAATGGGGCATGTTGTGTACCCACACAACAACTTGCCACTAAAGAAAACACACAAATTCCAATGATTCAAGTGATGTGATCACATCTATGTATAGCACTCTAACTCTTTTCAAGCACAAACATCATAATCTTTCTGAATGATAAAATATCCTCATGGTAACAATGCTAACAAAGGATCAATAGTGTGCAAATGATTAATTATCCTCATCTTGAAAGCAAGTTGAAAACATGAGTAACTGGTGTTAAGCTACATAGTTTGAGATCATCCCTCATAGCCAACCTGGATAGAGTCATGCTGCCAGCAGGTGTTCATAGCCTCGGCAAGGTTATCTATACCATCTCCCCAAGTAGAGCCCCACTACCAGCAAGCATCTATAGCCCCGGTGGGGTTACTTAGATGGCCTAATTTTATTATATATATATATTTTATTTTTTAAACATTTATACTTTATATATATGATATCATCATGTAAGCTCAAAATGCAAGGCATGGTCACTTGCCATTTTAGGTTGGAGATGGCATTGGTAGCAAGGGAGTCCCTTTAGATTTTTCACTTAACACCAGTACTTGTGTGTTCAACAAACCCAAGGTTGTTAGGTGAGTCATTGTGAAGAAATCACTTTGGTTAAGAAAAGGCACCCTGATGATAGGATATCACAGACCTGATCATGATGACTTTCTCAAAATGAGTCACAAACTATATATAAATGTGTTCTCATCACTTGAATCTTAACAATTTTGTTATTTTCTAGGGTGATGAGCTGCATCATCCTGACTAACCAAAACAAAACTCAACCAGCAAACAAAGCAAAAACAAAACAAAACACTGTACAAACAACTATACAAATATACATTATGATACACATGACTGACATGAAGTTACTTAGGCTTGGAAATAATGTTTGAGGAACTGTCCATTTATTGGTAATGGAACATCCTCACCTGTCAAGTTCTTAAGCCTGAAAGTACTGTCCCCTAAGATCTCAGAAATTTGGAAAGGACCTATCCATAATTTGTCAAACTTACCATGGTCTCCTTTCTTCTCATGGGCTTTATCCCACATTAGGACTAAATCAGATATCTTGAATGCTTTTACTTTAGCTCTTTTGTCAAACCAGCATTTGACAATAGCCTAATGTTTGGCAAATTGATCAATTGCCTAACTTCTTTTCTCCTCCAGGTGCATCAGCTGAAGCAACCTGACTTCTTGGTTATTGTCTATGCCTAGGTATTCTTGGGCAAACTGCAGGGTAGGAATCTTTAGGTTAACAGGGAGGATTGGATCTACCCCATATACTAAATGATAAGGTAAGTTTCCTAACGCAGCCTTGTTTTTGGTTCTGTCTGCCCATAAGGCATATTTTAGAAGTGTATTCCATTCCCTAGGGTTCTTGTCTACTAACTTCTTTATGATATTTAGCAAATTTTTGTTAGTGGATTCTACCAATCCATTCCCTTGGGGATAATAATTAGATGAAAATTTTAGTATGATTCCATAATCAAAGGCCCAATTTGATAATTTGGTTGAAGCGAAAGCAGAGCCGTTATCACTTACCAAAGCATATGGAACCCCATACCTGGTGATTATGTTACTTTCCAGAAACCTAATGACATCCTCTGCATTACAAGTCTTGCTACTAGTGGCTTCAGTCCACCTAGTACAATATCAGTAATTGTTAAAACATACCTGTGGCTTGATGATGATGGAGGATTAATAGGTTCTATGAAATCCATGCCCCATTGTGCAAATGAGCACTCTTCCATCACTGGCTGCAGGGGTTGAGCAGCATATCTCTCTCTATTAGTAGCTACCTGACATACATGACAGCATTTAATGTGTTCAGCTATGTCCTTGAAGATTGTAGGCCAATAATATCCTACTCTGAGGATAGCATGCGTTGTGGCCAGGGATGAGCCATGTGCTGTTCCAAACTTGTCATGTAATTCTAATAATACTTTGCCTACTTCTGGCTTTTTTAAGCATCTCAAATATATTCCTTCATATTTTTTCTTGAAAAGTACTCTTGCTTTCATCATGTACTTCTGGGATTTTATCTTCAGGGCTCTTCTTTGTGAAGCTTGCAGTCTTGGAGGACATCTTCCAGTGATCAGGATATGCCTGATATCTGTATACCACTCTTCATTGTCCTTAGCATTGATAACATACTACTAACTTGTGATGTTTGGATCAATCTCTGATGTCATTTGGCTTAAAATCTATCCTCTTACCAGTTTCATGGGTGTAATCTCCATGTCATATTCTTATAAAACTATGATCCACTTAGCCCTTTTTTCACCAGGCACACTTTGCATTAGCAACATCTTCACTGCTGCATCTGGCACAACAACAATCACCTTGCTTCTCAAGATATAGTGCCTGAATTTCTTCACTACTCTAACCAAAGTAAGTGCTTGCCTTTCAACATCTACATATCTTAATTCAACATCTTTGAAAGGACAACTCATGAATGCAATTGGTTTCTCTTCTTTTTCTTCATTTCTCTAAGTTAGCACTGCTAAAGAGGTATGTTCTGAGGCAAAGGAATAAATATAGAAGTCTTTTGTGTAGTCTAGACTGATAAGGATAGGAGCATCAGAAATAGCTTTCTTTATGTCTTCAAAGGATGCCTTGGCTTTTGATGTCCATTCAATCTTTGCATCCTTCTTCAGCATAGCATTTAAAGGCCTGACTATTTCTGCAAAGCCAGTGATGAATTTCCTAACAAAATTTATCTTACCAGGGTAAGATTTGAGCTCTTTCTTGCTTCTTGGAAGCTGTAGTTTCATAATAGACTCCACCTTGTCAGGATCAATGATAATCCCATTTTTAGTTATCAGGTGGCCCAGCAACTTTCCTGTTGTCACCCTGAATATGTATTTCTTGGGGTTTAGGGATATCCCATATTCTTCACATTTTTTCAGTACATTTTTGAGAACTACTACATGGTTGCCTCTCTCTTTAGAGAACACTATTAAGTCATCCATGTATATGACTATACATTTTCCTATTAAGCCTCTGAAGGCTATGTCCATCGCTCGATGGAATGTTGCTCTAGCATTTATTAGTCCAAATGGCATACGTCTATAAGCAAATATCCCCCACTTTGTGGTGAAGGCAGTTTTTAGCCTGTTAATCTTGTCAATCATGACCTGATTATAGCTAGAGAAGCCATCAAAAAAGGACATCATTTTAGCTCCATTGACAATCTGCAAAACTTCATCTAATGAGGGTAAAGGATAATTATCCTTCTCTGATGCTTTGTTCAGGTTCCTGAAGTCTACACACAGTCTGATGTCTCCATTTTTCTTTCTTACTGGCACTAGATTAGCCACCCAAGTGGAGTGCCTCACAGGAACTATAATCCTGGCATTCAGCAACTTTTTGACTTCTTAAAAAATTATTGGTTCAAGCAAAGCATTGATTGGCCTTTGCTTTTGTCTAAAAGGTTTAGCATCTGGCTTGAGAGGTATAGTGTGCATTATGACTGATGTGTCATATGTCTTCAGCTCATCATAAGTCCATGCAATGACATGGATATAATCTTTAAGAGCATGAGTTATTCCTTCTAACTCTTCTAGTGTGCAAACCTTACCAATTAAGAAATTTCTCTTATCATCATTTTGTCCAATATTCACTTGTGAATACTGTCCTCCATTAGCCTTGGGAAGATCTTTCTGTTTTAACATGTTATCTAGGTCAAATGCTCTCTCTAGCTCAATCATACCTTTGGGAATCCTATTGCTAGGCAGCTCTAATATTTCTTCTTCTTCCCAAACACGCTCTTCTATATTGTTCTCATCTATGATCTGAGCATCAAATATGTCTCTGTTAGAGATGAAATCTAGGATGTGCTGATCATCATCAAAAACCTAGAGATTAGTAACATTATCAGGTATTGATGGCACTGACACTAGCTCTTCTGAAAACCTCTTTAGGCCTGATATGGACAAGGGCTCTTATGTACTGGTAGCTTGTGCGAAGGCATCTGCCCTATGGTTCTGTTCTCTAGGTACGTGGGTGATATTAAATGCATCAAAGTCTTCAATCAAATCCCACACTCTGTGTCTATAATTTGACAATTTCCTATAGTTCCAAGAGTAAATTCCTCTTACCTATCTTACAATTAATCCTGAGTCTCCAAAGACATGCAAAATTTTTACCTTCTTGAGAGCAAATAGTTCCCCGTGAATTAGAGCCTCATACTCTGTCACATTGTTAGTGCAGGGGAACTGTAATTTGTAGGCAGCTAAGTAGGACTTTCCTGATGGATCAATGAGATCAATCCCTACTCTAGCTCCTTGTTTTGACTTGGATCCATCAAATCTAAGGATCCAGGGTTTATCTTCAGTAGGAGGTTTAGCTGAGCTTTCTCTTTTCTTTGTAGCTCTGGCAGCTGCTCCACCTGATATCCATTTTAACTTAGGAATTTCAGCCTTCTCAGACTTCATCTTTCCTCTCTTTTGTGAAGTTAATTCTCCTTCTTTCTTTTCATCACCATTTGGAAGATGATCCTTTGGATCAGGCACTATATGCCTCTTTAAAATATGTAATCATAGTGAATAGGTGGTTTCTGTGTGAGGTGCCTCATGCAAACTACACCATCCTTCGGTCAGTGCATCCTGTGGATGTTTCTTTTGTTCTATCATTTTCTTAATTTCTCTTGATAAAAACTCTTCAAATCTGGTCAAGTTACTGCCTCTGTCATCATCAGATAATTCATAATCTGACTCCATCAGACAATCACTCCCTGGAGTGATTTTCTCTTTCTTCTTAACATTTATCTAGTCATATACCAGAATTTCTTCTATTCTCAAAACTTGATCTCTATCATGATCTGTCACCTTTTATGTGATTCCTGCAGAAGACAAACAAGAATCAGTATCATCATTATCATTGGATGTAGAACTTACCTCAGAATATGATGATGATGCTTCACTGCATGTCTGCTGTAGCTCCATCATATCTAAGCATGCTTCACAAGTTTTCTCTAAATGTGCCTCGTCGTGTAATCTACACCAACCATCAATCAAAATGTCATGAACACGTATTCTTAACAATTGACAACATTTTACCTACTTGAGCAGATGCATCTCAAAGTTTCTAAAGTGATCTATTTCATTCTTGTTCTCAAAATCATTATCAGGTTCTATAGCTGGTATGTCTTCCTGATGATCATCATCATGATGATGAAAGTCAAGCATCAGGATCTCTTCTATCCTGATAGTCTGCGGTCTAATGGCATAAACTCTGGGTTCAACATTCACATACATGACCTCATTTGTTTTGTTGTACTCGGTGATCATGTGCTTCATTCTAGGCTTAGCATCTATTCTTATCTAGTTTGGTATCCCTTTCCAAGGTAACCACATGTGACTGAAGTTAGTAGACATATATCCGTTGAGAGTTTTAGACCAATCTATACTAATCAACATCCCGTATGTATCAAGTATGTCTACCACTAGGATGTCAATGTAATATTAGATCCTGGGATCAGATGCTAGTTGCATGTGGATATGAGTTAGTTCACCTACCACACTTACTTCTATTTTATCTAGCTGTGTCACCTTCTTTAGGGATTTAGCAAGATGCAGCCCTAAAGCATTGCATATAGATAGGGGCATGACATTTGTAGATGAACCTGAATCTACCAAATAGTTGTGTAAATTCTTACTAAACATCCTTATAGTAAGGAGGAAAGGTGGTGACTCACTTTTGTCCTTGTACAAGGTCATGTGGGAGGTTTCTGCAACTTGGACTGTAGCTGGCACTTTATGTTTGACAATGTTATCTTTAGGAGCATGATCTCTATTACTAGGCTGACCTGGGGAATGACTATCCTCTCTAGGAACAGGATCATCTAGTGATTTCATAAACACTTTCTTAATTGCAAGAGTTTTCAACAACTCTGATAGAGACAGGTTGATCTTTACCTTCTTCATCTCATCTACCAGATATGTGACTAGTTTGTCAAATTCATGAGGTAGGGCAATAGCTTTTGATACTATGTTTTGTGGTGACAAATATTGTGCATTTACCTTTGGAAATCCTAGATTGTTACTTGCCTTGGGATCAAGAGGTGTGTTAAAATTATTTAGAGGCAAGGAACTGGTTAATGGACTAGTAGGTCTGTTGGAGTTACTTCTCAAATTATAATTGTGCTTACCCTGATATTGCTTCTGGTAAGCATGCACCTCCTCATGTTCATTGGATGGTTCATTCTCATCCTCAAAGGGGAAAACATAATTTGAGTCAAAAGCCATGGTAGATTCTTCACATGCTTGGGTATAATGCTAGTGGGATGACATAGTCTGCTGATGATGCTGATCAGTGTAGCTTTCTAATACAAATGTATAGTCATATCCACAAGGGACAATTTCATTTCCCTCCACTTGAGGTGGATTTCTAGAAGTATTAGACACTTCTGTCTGGAAAATGCTAGCAGCAATTCTAAATTGTGGACAGTCTAATTCTACATGAGCATTTGTATTGTGTATTCTACACCAATTGGTGAGGGCTGCCTCAGCAAGATTGACTCTAGTAGTCTGTTTGGCTTCACCAGGTGCCTGACTATCTAAAGGTGATGGTAAGGAACCATTATTTGGCCTAGAGTTCCATACTCTAGGCTGTCTGGGAGGATTGTTATTTTTTTCGCCATTGTTGTTAAAATTATTGTTGTTATACCCCATATCAGGATAACTAGGTATGTCATTGTTATAACCTCTATTTTGGTTAGGCTGAGAATAGAAATTCTAATTTCTCAGATGAGTGACCTCTGTAGTTAGTTTTCTTAGCTGAGTAGAGATTTCTTTGATTTCTTCTTTCTCCTCCTGAGCTTTAACCACTACATTTTCAGTTTGAGGCTTGAAGAAAGAGGATCTAGTGTTATTGTTCTAATCCACACCTTGAGGTGTCGATGCTTGTGCAGGATACTATGGTATTTAGCCATTCCCTTTAGGAGGTGGCATCATGCTTAATGGAGATATCTACAGTGGTGTTGGCATGACTGATGGAGGTACCATAGCTCCATTATACTATGGTTGGTGAGGATATTGTGCAGGATATGTTGGATACATGCCAGGCAATGTAGGGAATGCAATATTTGGTGTTGGAGCAGGCACTAACTACTGATTGACTTTGATAGCCTCTTGAAAGGCTCTTGTCAAAGTAGTGATTTTAGGATGTGTTCTCCTGATGAACATGGAAGTCAAGGGATCCAGAGCTGAATAATAGATACTCTTGGCAGTAGCATCCGTTACTACATATGGGGCAACTAACTTGGATAACATTTTTTGGAACCTAGCATTGAAATTGGCAATAGGTTCACCTTCAAACCTTTTGATTGTAGCAAATAGGTGGTAATTCATTGAAGGATCAATAGGTACCTTGAACCTATCAGTGAAAGCTTTCTCTAGGATAGCCCATGAACCAATAGAACCCTGACCAAGACTAATAAACCAATTATAGGCCTCTTCCCCTAAGGAAAAAGGAAATAATCTGCATACAACGTCCTGATGCTCTATTCTGGCCCGACAACAGGCTTCCTTGAAAGTTCTGATGTGATCATCCACATCTTGATAAGGATGATATTTTGGATAGAGTTTGTCAGGGTTTTTTGGTAACTCATGATATGCAGTAAAGGTTAGAGGTGACTCTGCTGTAAAGAATGACATCGCAACTAGAGGGAGTTGGCCCTGTGGTACGGTTGGCTGAGGTTGAACCTGGGGTTGAGACTAGACAGGAGATGTCACAAATATTCCAGATGGTATTTGTAAACCAATAGGATTTATAGGAGGAGGTTCTAGTAAAGCTCCTGATGCACTAGATCCTGGAGTGTGATGGATGTCTACAGTTCTAGGTCTAAACCCTCTAACAGGTAATTCTTCAAAGATTCCACTAGGTCTAGACCTGGTATTTATCCTGTGAGCCAGGATTTCTCAATTTTAAGGCAAATTGGCTGGAACTTTGTAAAGATCAGTTGGAATTCACTAGCAAAGGCTGTATTTATGGTCAGGATTGGAAATTGACCTGGTATTTACAGAATATTTGTAGCTATATTGCAAATATGAGGTGATTTTTGGTTTAGCAACACTGCAGGTTGATATCGGGTTTCTAAAGCAGGATACCTCAAATCTTTGACAAGTTTACCTAAAATAAGGCCGATCTTTGCAAATACATACTGATCTACTATAAAGATTACACTATTTATGATTAATTTGAAAATCTTTACACAGGATTAGTGTATATCGACCTAGAACAACAAATATTTATGTCTAGCTCTGGAAATTTAGCAGTGTCTAAGTGTTACCTTACAATCTCTATCATCATCTGACTAACTGATGATGATCCTCTTCTTTTAGGCCCTCCTTCTAGCACCAATTTATGTTGATCATGATGTTAGTCATAAACAAACCTAGAATAAAAGTTACACAACAACCTTTACTCATCTTGAAAGATATGATGAATTCAGAGAATTCATGATCTCAAGTCTCCATTGATTAGTTCTTAATCTTCTGACGTTACTCAGAGGTTGATGTGTGTTGTTGTTTCCATTTTGGGGCCTTATGTAGACCTCATCAGTAAGATAATGTTTCTTGTAATGATGCTGCACGGAGAATTATTTCTACATAGGATATACTTCAAATATTGTGTCTGTCTTTAAATCTTTGCATGATATTTGTCATTTTGACATGCTTTAACCTCAAATATGCTAAATATGTTTAGTTATCTATGGGATGTCTGCATATTTGTATTATCTGCTTAAGATTATGAATTATTTGAAATGATGAGGATGAAATGCTCTGAAATTGAAAGAAACTGAAAGAAATACTTCAAGTTAAAGTTGAACCTTCAGCCACTGAGCCACATATACAATCAAATACAGTCATGAAGAGAAGAAATGAAACCATATGTTCACTAGGACATTCCACAGCTAGATACAGTCAATGCTAACTTCAAAGGAAAGGTATGAAGACAACACATGCAAGATGATATGCACTCCAAGGGATGCAGTAAATCAAAGCATATATCCAGAATTCACACATTGATTACTCAAGATCTATGATGGATTGTAATCAAAACAATCTTCTCATTCATTAAGTATGCAAGAACATATATGTATACAATAACTTTGAAATGAGCCTTGAATATTTTAGAAAACAAATTTCAATTAAGTTTTAAATGTTTAAAATGATGCATCCCTACACCTTTTATAGAACAAGGTGAGGGATCCGTTACAATTGATCTACGATCAAGATTTATCTATTACATTCCATGGTTCACATTCATTGACCAAGTCAATTCCTTTCATGTGGCACAAGTTGCCAGCTGGCAACCATCTAGATGACCTACTTTCTTTTCCACCTGATGCATATATTCCCTTTTATGATGCATCTTCATCAGGCTCTTCATCATCGTCACGATGTGCACTAGTCTCATCACTTTCAAAATCTTCATCATCTCAGTGAGCTTCTCCTTGTACATAGACCTGCATGGATGTCCTGATGTTTTGATATAACTGTACTATCTTCTCTATCTCCCCACCATCTAGAGTTTTTTCTTTGATGGTGGCATGCCTATGCATTTGATATTTGCCCCAGAGATTCTCTAATTTACTTTTTCTTCTATTTGATGTCTTGTTATAATCCTCCTTCTTGATCCTGATCCTCATGATCTTGTCCATGATTTCTTTTGTTAGATGGTTTAATGGATCATCAGCTACTTGTTGGAAGTTATTATATAGAGCTTTGATTGCAAACTCGTCATCTTCATTTTCTATCTTCCCTTCCACCTTACCTTCCAGCATTTCCAAAATTTCTGCCTCAAAAGACATCATGTCATGTAGTTTCATGCTAATTTTTCTCAGCTTATTATTGCACCATTTAAGTACATCACATTCAAATTGAATGTTTTTATACCATATATCTATCAATAATGCATTATTGTTATTTAGCACTTGGTTGCTTATGAGAACCTCAGGGTCAATTCTCCTTATCTCTTTCAAGATGGTCAAAATTTTCTCAAGTTAAAAAGACCTCTTCCCAGTCTCCATCTGCAATTTATCGACTTTTCTCCTAGAGACACTCAAAGAATTCCATCTCTTTAAAGAGGCTTTTACCACTTCTTCTGCAACATCAAATGTGGATAACATCCACTTCCTCATTATGGCTGACTCATGCTTCATGAGATCCAATTTATTTACTTCCTCTTGGGAAATAGCAGTCAATGCGACTGCATGATCGGTTGAAGTAGCCTCGGGGTTAATTAACCCTTTTATATATGTATGTAACTGAGCAATGTGTTCTTTGTGTTTATTTTTATCCTTTTCTCTTTTGATTTTTTGGATCAATGAATCAATTATGTCCTTTCCCTCTTGACCTTCTTGGTCTTCATTAGCAAACCTCAAATCCATTGTGCTGATCTAGAATTCATCCAGAGTGATTTTACCTTTCTCTTTATCTACAGTAGGGAGTTCTACTTGCGCTATCCTCCTACTTGTTGTAGGATCCCTTCTAATGGCTGAAGTCAACCTAGCCTTCCTCTTGGGCTTTATTAATGTTTCTAAAAATAATGTAGACACATCAAATTCTTGAATTTCCATACCTGTTTTAGTGCCAATTTCTCTTTTCAGCCACTGAGGAACTTGATCCTTTGTACCTTGGTTTCTTGCATCATCATCATGATCATCACCTTGATTTCCTGTAAGTGCATCTACATTTGATGGGGAAGGTGATTTTCTTTGTTCTTCCTCATGATGCTCTTTATGAGAGTAATCTTTTGGTACATCTTCCTGATGAGGAACCTCTTTTTCTGGAGGGTGATCCTGTTGATCATCATGAATATCATGACCATGATCTTTTGCTTCCTCCGTTCTAACTTCATCCACTTTATTGATTTCCTCATCTTGAGGTATGTTTACCTTGGTGAATATTATTTCATATACTTTAGGTGCCTCTGCCTGATCTCACGTCATATCTTTCTCTGCATCTGAAATATACACCTCTTCCTGAGTTTTTAGATCATCATGATTTGACTTTTCTTTATCTCCTAAAGTCTCTTGAGTCCGGAGGATATCCTCATTTGATATGACCTTTTCCTCCTCATCTTTTCCTCAGACTTCCACTATCTTAGGTTCACCAGCTATATCTTGTTGTGACTGACCCAAATCCGGAGTATGCATTCCTACTTCAATCAATTTTATTTCTTCAGTTTTGCTGAGGACTCGCATCCGTTATATATGAAAGGTCCACCACTTTAGGGCTGGTGACTTGCTCAATTGACTTATCTAGCCCTATCTGCTGTGCAATTTTCTTGGGGCTTCTTTCTTTTTCTTGTTAACCTTGTTTTTCCCCAGTTCCATGTACTGATGGGGTCCCAAAAGGAGTGATGTGGGTGCCTACAACAAGTGTTTCCATTTGCTGAGTAGTTACATTTTTAACCACATCATCATTAGATAAATCTACGGTTTCCTCTAATGAGACAAGACCACTTGGAACTACCTTAGAAGTTTCTTTGAATTGCTCTTCAGCTTGTTCAGTTTTAAATTTCACAATGGTAGGAAGTGGTACATTGTGTTGTAACTCTCTTCTAAAAACTTGACTACCTGCCCCTCTTAGCATAATGGGGCTTTGCTTTATTTCACCTCTCATGGATGTTCTTGTTTTTTTCGGTGTGGGGGCAATCACCTGAGGTGCCTTTCTTTTTCTTGTGAAGGATATGGGACCTTCTTCTTCTTTAGGCTCCTCTTCCAGAGGGATATCCTCTTCCATTTGTTCCTATGAAGCTTGACCTTCCTCATAGGTCTCAGTAACCATTGTATCAACCTTTTGTATTCTCTTTGACTTTTGCTAATCCAACGGAGGAGGCACAGATGATGCTGAAGCTTGACCTGAAGCTAATGCTTCTCCTAATGTTGCCACTTCCTTAGCAGTATCTATTATTCTTTCAATAATGACCTCTTTGGGTTCTTCTACAGTTTTCTTGCCTCTAGGAGGTCTTTTGCTCTACTTTTGTTGAGGTGGCAACCTATCTCCCTTGGATTTCCACTTCTCATTCAGGAAATCATCATATTCTTCAACAGAGAGCTCTTGTCCTTTCTTTTTGTTATATATTGTAAGGGCCATACCTTTTTTCTTCAGTATATTTACTTGCTCATCAACCCAAGCTTGGGTTAGCTGTAATATCCTGCCCATGAATGTATCCAAGCAGATGTCCTCCTATATGGTAAGATCTAGGGCTGATATGGTATCATTGTATATCTTCTTCTCTTCATATTCTTTATCCATTATCTTTCCATCATCCTTCTTCATTTGCATTGGGATGGAAATGCAACCAAAGGTTCTAATTTGGTTAATTTTTAACCTCTGAAATCTTCTTCTTCGAGCTTCAGCTTCATCTTCACAATCTGGCCAAAAATCCTCAAGATGCCTTTGGTGAATGGGTTGTGCTATGATCTTTTGCATCCTTCCATAAGGATCATATGGTCTCTTTAATGGAAATGGTTGTAACTTCATCATTGTTAAGCCAGCTATGGCTTTCTTAATATTTTCACTATCTGGGCACATATACCAGCCCATTGTTACTGGAAATAATACTGGAGGAAGCTTGTTATTATCTTTGTAGGCATCCAGTATTGTTACAATCTGCCTTATGAACTCCATTAATACTATAGCATCAGTTAGATATCTTGGGAGCATGAGAGGGTAGTCTTGAAATCCCTCAACCCTAGTGTATGAAAAGGTTGCAAATTGAATGAACCAGGCTCCATGCCTGTATAATACCTCCTGAGCTTCCATGCTTAGTCTCTTAGTTCTATCTTCCTCCATGGTCCTCACTAGATGCATAGAGAATGCATCATTCACCAATTTATAATCCTATAGGTAATTTACCCTTTGCAGCTGGGGGTAATGGTCCTAGATGTGTGCATCATTGGTGGTGCCACCAATCTTCCCCTCTATAGTGAATCCATTAAATGTACCTTTATAGGCACATGCATAAACAATGTATGAGGTCATATAGAAAGCACATTCTGTACCTCCTAGGTTTTTTAGTTGCTCATCTAGAGCATCACTTATCATTTTGGCCCATAATGGCTTGTTCTCAATGTGTAAGCACATTAGGATGACTCCATGCATCCAATCTTTGAAACGTCTAGCTGTTGGCTGTCCTGTTGCCTGACTAAGTAGGGTGATCATGAACTAATACTCGTCATCAAAGTCAAATTTATATAAATGAATAGGCAACTTGGCTATAGCTGTATAAGGACTATTTTTGGCCCTCCATCTGTACATTCTCTTCCTAGCAGCCCTCTTATTAACGTCATATTCTGTTTCCAGCTTCTTTAGGTCAATGCTGACAATATTCTTACCCAATGGAAAATTGAACATGGTGGAAAAACCCTTGATAGATAAGTCTGTATACACTCTCCCATGCTTCTCCACCCTCCTTGTCTGGGGATTATAATTTCTGGCACACTCAATAACCAGTTTAGGAGCTTCCATGGAGTATGGAAAACTAGCTGCATTCCACATCCTAGACACAAAAATGGCCTCAAGCAGAGCATCCTCATTATTAATACTGATCTTGTCTGCCCATGCAACCAAATCTGTATTACCCTGGTAAGTGTCACCTATAGTTCCATATTTGAATTGCACACCCTCAGGCTGTGCAAACATTGGCTTAACAAATTCTACCTCAGACTTCATCAATCTTTTGTCCGCCATGATTTCTTGCAATGCCGAGAACTGGTCTCAAGATTGATACTTCATCTCATGCATGCATATATATACTCTACATCTTTATGGCATCAAGCATATGTTTATTAAATAGTTATTTCATCATGATATACAGAAACCCTAGCTACAAATCAATGAACATCAATTTACCTAGATATGCATAGAATAATAGCAAGAGGGTTTCAATTACTTACCTAGTGCACTTATCACTTTGAATTACAATGATGATTATATGGGATAATCCTGATACTGTTGATAATCACGCCTTCATTTTGATTCAAGCTGTATACGTCTGCAGGTGGTTCGTAGGAAGGTTTGAAAGCTCAGCTTTGTATAAAAAACTAATCTTATCACGAGTCAAGTGTATAATGACATTATGAATTCCTTCTAAACCCATTTATTTGGCCAGTTAGGGCACAATCTAATTAAATCAATCTTAATCATTAAGTTTCCGCACGAAAACCTCCAGAGGTTGCTAGGTGTGACCATCATGTTAGCCATTAGCAGGAAATACCTACCACATTAATGAGCATTCAATGTCGCGCGGCAAGAAGAGGAGGCTAATCTTTTGTAATATTAGGTGATGTTTTGAAAATCAAGTGATGTTCAAAATATCACCGTCTTGTAATATGACCATCTGCGTCTTAGCGAGAACACATATGTAGGTATATCGGGTTATCTTTGGACCATCGGGTCATGTTATAAAATATCAGGGGATGTTCAAAATATCGGGTGATATTTTGAAAAGGATGATGACCCTACGCATTACTTAAGTGACCCCTCTCGGCATATCATGATGACATCACCATGATATTGGTTTAGTCTATCGTTGAAGCACTATGACATCATCGTCATATTTCACGAAAGGGTGGTTTTAGGATATATACCTCCGCGAGGTAAAAATGATGATGACATCATCATCATGTCGATTCTCTTCGTTATCAGGTTAGATGATGTCATCAGGATAATGGCTCCAGGGTGATATTTGGTGACAGGGTGATATTTGAAAGATAAGGTTATATTCAAAATATCTGGTGATGTTTCAAAATATCATCCTCATGGAATACAAGTTGTTGTTTGACGGGTAAGTATCACAACCACCTAAAAATGACGTCCATAGGTCGCGAACAAATAATTTATCAGGTGATGTATTGGATCAGGGTGATCTTTCGTAAGATAACTGACATTGGGAAATATGATGATGACTTACCCCCCTTTATGAATATCAGGTTTGACCAAGATTTTGACCGTTCATAACTTTTACATCCTAAGGAATATCAGGGTGATGTAAAAGGCAAACCTTCATGAAATTTAATGCTCTTTCCAAATTTGAGGTTAATGAAATGAAACATGAACTTTGACAAACTAACCTCGTGATGATGACTTCCCTAGCCATTGTGCAAGATCATCTATATTGATTGAATTTTACCAGACCGCCAGCAAGAAGAACACACAAGCAAAGCCAAAAAAGTTGGGTCCCTATTTTGCCAAGTCAAAATGGGGCATGTTGTGTAACCACACAACAAGTATTTGGCTCCTCTAGAAGAAAAGGGCCTTGAAGATGTTGTAGTGGAAGAATGAAGCCTTCAAACACTCTATCATGGAGAGGGGGACTTTGCCAGATTAGGATGTTCATGGGTCTCCTATGTTGATTAATGGACTACAAGTGTATTGTAAGTGTTGTGGGCTTGCAATCAATATTGTCTACTTTCTCTATTTTCTCTTAATTATGTTTTAAGCAAAATTAATGTTTAGTTTATACGAAGAGGCATGAATTTTGAAAAGATGCCATATTTTGTAATGGTCTAAAGCTTGTTTCTTCTCTTATAAAAGAGAAACCAAGACTGAATTTTGATATCATCATCATAGGCATTTATAGAAATATATATGAGGAGACTTCTATTATATTGTAATATCTATTTGAAGCAATCAATGGAGAAGAAGATTTAATCTGCTTCTCGAATTCTAGTTAAGATATCTAAGAGATCATTTCTTTGTTTATAATAAGGAGGCTTAGTTCACCTAATGTTAAGGTAACTATATGTATTATTAAATCACATATGTTCATCATTGTTTCCATCACACAAGCATATTCAATGCATGTGGAGGTGAGAATCTGTATTACAAACTAAAGCTATCATCTAGGACATACAAGAAAAGTCTAGCATCTAGAAAACATATAGGACATACAAGAAATTATATTCTAACTAAACAAAATTAATTTCAACCAAAGTAAGAAAACTAAGAAGAATGATTGAACCTAACTTTAAATGCACTTCAAATTAACAGTGAACATCTCATGTTTTGTTTACAATGTACCAGCAGAATAATGATGATTACATTCAGAAATGTATTAGTAAAACAATAGTGAATAAGCATGCATATACTCAGATCTTTATTACATTCAATAATAAATTACACCATACATATAACCAAAGTTTAGGTGACAAGCTAACCTCTTAAGGTGGCAGGCTAGTTAAGGTGACAGGCTAGTTAAGGTGACAAAACATCATCATAATCATCTGTATTGCTAGCAAGATTAGAATCTTGATCACTCGTGTCTGCATCTGCTTGATTTTATTCCTCATCCTCATCTATGACATGCTTCTCATTCTCTCTCCCAATCTCTTCATTGGTAATCAAAATCTCTTCTTCAAACACTCCATCATCGTCTTCATCCACTTCTTCAAATGTTTCTTGTAAATTAATATATTACCCATCAAGCATTATATCGACAACTTCCTTGAATTTTCATTTGGAACAAGACTCTATTTGAATGACATAAGACCATCCTAGGCTTCTTACAACATCAATTAGAAATGATTGGTTAATTTGAAGAGGGGAAACATACAGCCCATCCATCTTTGATAAAAATTGCCTTGTATTTGCGTGTACAAATCCATACTCATCAAATTGTATTGTGAATGGTCAGATCCACTTACATTTTAATAATATAGGACTATTTTCACCAGAATCCACTAGAATAATTTCTTAGATGAATCCAACATAAAATTTCTTCTTAGTTTCATGAAGAATTCAGCACTAACAACACAATCACAATTTGTCTTTCCTTTGTCTTTTCTTCCACTCTTAAATAACTACCATAGGCTCACATTTCACTAAAACACATAGCCCATACATGTGGAGATTGTGAAAGCTCACTTTCCTCCATTGTTACATCTTGACCTTCTTATTTCGCATGACTGATTGCATTATCAATCCATTCTTCAAATTTTGGAAAAGAATCACCTCCAATCAAATCATGACATTTGTGCTTTTGAGGTCAATGTTGCATCCAAGTTTGATTATCTTCTTCATAGTTTCTACATAGAATAATAACGTACAAATAGTAAGATTAATAATAAAAATGTGTAAATACAATTGAGTAAATAAATTATTGTGTAATTTTTTTTTTTACATATGCCACTTATCAAATGACGTTGTGTTTTGAAGAATATAGGCATGTATTGCACATATTTCTTTATGTGATAGCTTGAAGCGACATCGATTTCCTTCTAATACTTCATCTACAACTCTTTCATCTTCATCATCATTGCATACATGTCGATTGACATTTTTAAAATCCTTCATATATTCTATGCAAAATCCCATGGCCTCTTGCATTGAATAACCCTCAGACATGTTGCCTTCTAGTTTTGCCCTAGTACAAACAATTTTTTTCAAAAACTTCATATATCATTCTATAGGACACATCCATCTTGTTCTTACTGGGCTACAATGCTCTAGTTCATATTCTAGATGTATCAAAAGATGCATAGAAATGTTAAAGATTGTTGGTGGAAATTCCCATTCCAATAGACAAAGGACTTCGACAACCTCCTCCCTCAAACTATCGAAGTTTGAAGGATCTAATACATGTAAAATCATTCTCTTTAATATTAGGCCTAACCTTATAACTGCCAATTTTGGCCTCTTTGCCAAACTTGATGTATTTACCATAATAGGTAAAATATTATCGATTATGACATTATAGTCATGGGTCTTGAGACCTCTTAATCCATTAATGTTAGTTTGGCTTCTAATACTACTACTTACATATCCAGTGGGAAAGCGAGTCTGAGACAACAACTGTAAGAATTGTACATGTTAGTCCTTTGTGGACAGACATAAGGAGCACTAGGTTTTCTATATTTTTCATCAGCACATTTTTCAACCCAAAGATTTCAATGAATCTTTAGTTGTCGAAAGTCTTCAGGTGATGAAATAGTATCAAAAGCACCAAAAAGATTTTCTATAATAGCATAGGCTATATTTTTCTCAGTATGCGTAAAGTCAACAGTATTCCTAATGGCTATATCCTTAAAGTATGGCAACTTATAGAATATGCACAACTGTTTTACACCACTTTCACTACATGGATCATATCTACTACCAGAAATCCCATCATTTTCAATAAATTACATTCTTTTTTGTCCATTCTCAATAATGTAATCACTTGTTATTAGCAATGGTTCTTTATGATTCTCTTCTTGACCATTAACATGTGTTTTTTGTTGACGATATGGATGATCCATTTTAAGGTAAGCATGATGTCCACAATAAATACACTTACGCAAACTTCCTAAGTGCCTCACAAAATCCTTAAAGTTGCAAGCAGGACATCCATGGTATCCATGAACACTAAGACCAGACAATGTGCCATATGTAGGAAGATCATGAATCATAAACAATAAGGAAGCTCTTAAAGTGAATTTGATTGAATGACCATCCCTTAAAGATTGAATTGCTTCAATTCCTTTCCACAATTCCATTAGCTCATCATACAATGGCTCTAGATAATCATTGATTGTATCTGAAGTCACACTTTTCTTTCCTAGTATAATCAATGATAGCATTAAGAAAAATGGTTTAGTTGCTAACCATGGAGGCAAGTTATAATTTATTAAAAACATTGGCCAAGTTGACCATTTAGTACTTTGATTTGAGAATGGGTTCACCCCATCTAGAGCCAAACCCAACCTTATATTATGAAGATCTTGAGAAAAATTAGGCCATCTATTATAAAATTCCATCCACATCTTAGAATTAGAGACATGTCGTTGTTTTCCATTGGTGCTCTTATTTTGCGCATGTCATTGCATAAGTTCAACAATGTCTCTGCACCTATACACTCGGAGTAATTGTGGGATTATTGGAAAGTGGTGAAGAACCTTTCTAGGAACTGTTGTGTGATTACACAACATGCCCCATTTGACTTGACCAAATGGGGACCCAACTTTTACTTCTTTGGCTTGTGTTGTTTTTTGCTTCTCAGCGGTTTGGTAAAAATGAGTCATGCAGATGACCCTACATAAAAGGGGTGGATAGGTGACTATGATAGAGGTTAGTTTGTCAAAGTTAGCATTTCATATCATTGACCTCATAGTTGGAAGGTGCATGAAATTCCATGCAAGTTTGCCTTTTGGATCACCCTAATATTCGGCCAAATAAGAAAGTTATGGCAAGTCAAAATTTTGGTCAAACTTGATATTTTTGGGGGGGGTCATATTTCAAATATCTGTCACCTTATATAAGATCACCCTGATCCTATTTTATCACCTGATAATCATTTGGTCCGCAAACTTCAGACGTCAATTTTACGTGGTAATTGTATCTGCCAGTCAAAACAACTTCATATATTTTGCAGGGGTCATATTTCGAATATCACACGATATTTGAAATATCACCCGATAGTCTAAATATCACCAGATCTTTTTTTGGATCACCTCCTCGTAAAATATCACCCCATGTCAATATGATGATGATGTCATCTAAGCCCGATGAATAAAGGAAATCATCCTGATGGTGATGTCATCATCCTTTTTACATCGCCCAGGTATATTTCCAACAATCACCCCATCCAATAACATGATGATGATGTTATGGTAACTGCATCGATAAAACCAAGTCATAGACCTAATGATGACATCCAAATCTTCCTAGAGGGGGGGAGGTCATTTTACTTGCGGGGGTCATATTCCAAACATCCCCTGATCTCAAAATCATCACCCAATATTTCAAGTATCACCCTATCCCTTGCATCAGTTTTACCGCTCAAAAGCAGAAGGTCATATTATATAAAGGGGGTCATATTTTGAATATCACCCAATATTCTGAATATCACCTGATCTTCTGATGATCACCCCCTCCCATTGCTTCATAACATTTAACGCACATGTGCAGTAGGTGGATTCCCGCCGAATGCCAACACGATAACAAAATAGGGGAAATGTAAACAAAAGGATGTCTATGCAAATTTGGATTGACTGTAAAAGGGGGGAGGTTTAAAAGCACAGTTGTACCACATTAATGCTCATCTAACTTTCTGACTAGGTATGAATGGATGAAGTGACTTAATGCATATTTTTAATCCATTTTTTGTGTCTATTTGCAGGATCAAGGTAATAGCAGGTGAAACTTGATGGTGATGACATCATAGAAGAGGAAATCAGATCTTAGAGGAAGCAAAAGGAGATAAGGAAGGAGTGTAAGAAGTCAAGGCTTTCAATGATGAAGACAAAATGCAGATGGAAACATTATTACAACATACAACAGAGGACATTTTGAGCTGTTAGGGTTTCCAAAGGGGCATATTACGCCCAAATTTAATGTATGCTACTCAGAGATATTTTTTGGGTGGGATTTTTGTTCCACCATTGATGTTGTGATTTGAAGTTTGATTCATTGATCAACTAGGGTTTTGAGACTGTATTGGGGATGATCAGATCTATATATTAAACCCCTTTACTCTGTAATACTTTACACAGGATGTTTTAGAAAATAGCAAGTAGTTGTAATTTATCTCAGCATTTAGAATAGAGGGACCTTTTAATTTAGAGGTAGAAGGAGGTTGCCTGTGTCTACAATAAGGAATGTGTGGAACATCCTGCTTCCTTGCTATATCTGTAAAGCTTGTAAGTTTTTTGTAATTTGATTAATGAAGCTAAGAGTCATTCAGACATTGTAAATCTTATATGATTGTCTATTTTGAATACAATTGAATATGAAATTCTGCATCTATCTTCTGAGTGTTTTCTATCTCTTCATTGTGTTCAAAACAATATCTCTTAAAGCTTGCAATCTTGACTGTATGTTTGTGAAAATGCTCAGAACTTACATTTAAGGTTTAGTCTATGGATTTAATCAAATTGCTACATTATTTATAAAGCACATAACAGAACATTTAGATCCTATAGTAGATTTAATGAAGTTTAGTTTAGATTTCTCTAACTTTTCCCAACCCATCTAAAATACTTAACGTAAAATGTAGAAATTTAAAGGAAATTGTCTCATATTTGAAAGAAGCATGCATAGCTGAGTTGAAAGTAGACAGTTTCCATAATATTGAAGAAGAAAAAGCTTGCAATAATATAAATCATTCAAAGCTTTGTAATACAGTAACAAGTTTATGCAAAAGAATGAACAACATGCTAATATTTATGATCTTTTGCATAGTTTGAGTCTAGTGAATCATCAGGAAACTCTGAATCATGTAAGGCCCCTTGCATATTACAGTTTCACATCAACCTACTGAATTGTCTCAACAAGTCAAGACCTGACCATATAAAACTTGGGATTAAGCAAATTTTAATCAATTTCTTCATATCTTTCAAGTCAGTTAGGTTCATTTTATGTGAATTTTAACTTTTGTTATGAATGTGTTAAATCAATCATCAATAGGAACCATATCTTATTTCAACCCTTGTCTATACCTCACTTCATGACATTTCAACATTCACTCTCACTTGCAAGATTATTGTGAAATAATACACAACCATTGACACATGTGTGGATCTTTTCATACCCTAATCCTAGCTTAGTGATTTGATTTTTACATTGACTTCATTTTGTTGGCAATGTGGAGTCAGGTGGTAACAACAAACCTAATAATGCCAATAACTAATCTACACTCTCATTTGTCCAACCATGCACCACTTGCAAGTTAAGAATTTGAAGGATTATTGTCAAATGACTTAACTTGCAACTAGCATACACAGGCTTTAAAATATCCTCCATCGACTTGGTCCAATCATCATCTAGATCAAGTCATTCAACATTCTGTCAACTTCAAACCCTTTGTCTAACATTGCTTCCTCTTCATCTATGTTTGTTGCCTCTTCATCTCTCACACTCTACAATTATATCATATCTTCATAATAATTGTAATCCCAAGGGCTTATACCACTATGCCCATTCTTATCATATGTCAAAGAATCAAGTTTCTTTTTCTCACCTTTCCACCACTATAGTCTTTACATGGACATGGATATTTGTCCATGTTATTCTCATTGGCTACTCTCTCATCAAATGCATGATATTGATTTCTAGTCAACCTTTAATGTTGATCCATCTATAATGTTGTACACATAGCAGAAAAAATCTATTAGCAACAAAAATTGATGCAGGAGCATCTAGTGGTGTAAGGGCAATCTTGCATCACCTAAAAAGAAGTTAATTCAAAATTATTGTAGTTGTTTTCATTTATTTCCATAATTAGTGTTTTTGGTCCCATAATCTCGTGAATAATGTAGGACTTTCAGTTTTTTTTCCAAACTGCTAAAAATAGTAAACTGCTAATTTTGGAAAGTTTACCTGTAATTTTAGGAAAGTTTACATTTAGGCATAGATTGAAGTAAAAACTTACAAAAAGATTCATAACTGAAATAGAAGACCTTTGGTGAAGGAATCAGGCAAAGATCATTTGTGAGCTGGAAGATAAATTTTTTATTTTTTGAAAAGCCCCTAAAATTTTTTGAATTGAGATATGAGGCAATAAAACATCCCATAGCATCTCAAAAAGTTGACAAAAATCTATTTACAAATTTATGGCATGATAGTTCACATCACAAGCTTTTCAATGTCTAAAATGGTTCGTCAATCAAACACCAGGATCAAAAGGTATGCTTCCCAAAAGTTGACCTACTTTTGGAGGGAGTTGCAAATTTTGAAATTTAGCTGGAGGCTACCAAAAAGTGCTATTTATGACTATTTTGGGAACCTTGGGCAGTAGTAGAGTTAAGGAGGAAAAGTTTAGAGTCAAGAATAGGGGTGAAAAATAGAAACCCTAGCTGATTTGGGGTTACAGAAGGCAGAAGATTCCAAAGCCTAGTGATGTGTAGCTATAATGTGTTGCAGCCTATGGAGGATTGATTCCTCTGATTGTAATTGAGCTTTTGTAATGTAATAAGATGTCCAAATCAATAAAGAAATATTCTATTTTTTGTGTTCCATTTCTTTTGTTGTGTGTTTTATGATTTACCCCCTTCATCAAGTGGTATCAAAGCAAGGGTTCCTGAGCATGTATACAGATCACTAACCGTGAGGTAGTTTGCACTAGGACATGAGGTTGTGGGTTTGTTGTGGAGATCAAGATGCCTCCATGAAGAAATCATATTGAGAGGAATGCTTTGATGGAAGAGGGTTTTAGAGCCCTACAAAGGAAAATTGATGCATTGCAAGAGAAGCTGCGAAGAGGGTTTGATCCGAGAACAAGACAAGAAAGTGAGGATGAAGCTGAAGAAGAGATATCTAAGGAAGAAAAAGAAGCTACAAGAGATCCTACAGAAGTTAGGTTGTTGAGGGCCATTTCGAAGATCAGAAAGAGGCTCAAGATTGAAGTTTCTACCTATTCTAGAGATTGAATCTAGAACATTTTATTGATTGGATCAATGACATGGAGGAGTATTTCAAGTATGAAGACATGGAGGACCCAGATTGGGTCAAGTTTGCAAAAACAAAGTTGAAGGGCCATGCCAATATTTGGTGGAAGCAGGTCCAATTAGAGAGGAATAGAAGAGGAAAAGGAAAGATCACTAGATGGGATCAGATGGTGGAGAAACTGAAGAAGTAGTTCATTCATGTGGACTATGAGATGGAGTTGCTAAAGAAGCTACAAGGACTAAAGCAAGGTAACAAGTCTGTTAAGGAGTATATAGAAGAATTTTATAAGATTACTATTAGGACAGGCCATGCAGAGCCCAACAAGGAGAAGGTAGCTCTTTACATTAATGGGTCAAGGCCAAGTATTCAAGAGGAGTTGAGCCTGGTCAGAATGACCACCATAGAAGATGCATATTGGTTTTCCTTGAAGGTGGAAGAGAAGCTGAATAAAAGAATTTACAATAAGCAAAGGGGAAGAGGTCAAGGTGGAAGGACTAGTGGAAGACCCTATGGAGGCTGAAATGAAGATTCAAAGAAAAGTGAAGAAGCTGGCACCAGTTGAAATAAGAGAGGAGATAATACCTACTACCCTCGTGACTAGAACAATGGTGAAGAAAGAGGAAGAGGTAGAGGTAGACCTGGGCAAGGACCTAGAAGAGGAGGTTTCAGAGGAACTTGTTTCCAATGTGGAGAAGAAGGGCATTGAGCATACAAGTGTCCGAAAATCAAGGAAGGACAAATAGAAGACTTGAAGGTAATATACAAGTTGCACATGTAGATGAAGATGCACATTCTGAGCATTCTAAAGATGCTGAAAGGGGAGAAACCCTAGTTGTCAGAAGAACCTTGTTGAATGAGGAGAAAGAACCAAATCAGAGGAAGAGTTTATTCTGTACAAGGTGTAAATGTGAAGGTAAGTGTTGTGATATTATTATTGATAGTGGAAGTACTGACACTCTTGTTTCAGAAGAGATGGTTGACAAGTTGAATTAGAAAGCATCCACATCCATATCGGATTGCATGGTTGTAGAAGGACCACAAAGCTTTGGTCAATGAGCAGTGTCTAGTGAAGTTCAAGATTGGGGACTACCATGATGAGGTGTTGTGTGATATCATATTGATGGATGCATGTCATATGCTATTGGGGAGGTCATGGCAGTATGATAGGAGTGATGTCCATCATGGCCATGCAAACACATATTCTATAACAAAGGACGGAGTTCATCATAAGTTGAAGCCCTTGAAGGAGGTGGAAGAAAAGGTATGTAGTACTACCATAATTTGCTTGGTAGATGGTAGAAAATTTTTGGAGGGTATGAAGCATGACCATCATTGCTATGCATTGATTCCTAAGATTAGTCAAGAAAAATGTGAAGATGTACCAACTAAAGTCTCAAAGATGCTAGAAGAATTTCAAGATATTATCTCTAATAATGTACCAAAAGGTTTACCACCAGTAAGGAAGATAAGTCATCAAATAGATTTGATACTAGGAGCCATTTTGCCAAATAAGGCAGCCCATAGAATGACCCTTATAGAGAATGAAGAGTTGAACAAACAAGTTCATGAGTTTTTAAGGAAGGGACTGATAAGGGAGAGCCTAAGTCCATGTGTGGTACCTATAGTACTACCACTAAAGAAAGATGGAAAGTGGAGAATGTGTACAGATTCTTGAGCCATAAATAAGATCACGATCACATATAGGTTTCCATTCCCAAGAATGGATGACATAATGGATTTTTTCAGTGGAGCCAAGTACTTCACGAAGATTGACCTAAAGAGTTGGTATCACCAGATCTGTATCAAAGAAGGAGATAATGGAAAACAACCTTCAAGGCAAAGGAAGGTTTGTATGAGTGGTTAGTCATGCCATTTGGGATAACCAATGCACTGAGCACATTCATGCGACTCATGAACGAGGTACTGAAATAATTTTTGGGAAGTTTTGTTATTGTTTATTTGGATGATATTTTGATTTTTAGTAAGACTTGGGATGAGCATCTGATGCATATCAGAAGAGTTTTAGAGAAGATGAGGGAGGAGAAGTTTCTGATTAATTTGAAGAAATGTAGTTTTACAAAGGAGTTGGTATACTTGGGATTTGTTGTCTCAGAGGAAGGTCTTAAGATGGACCCAGAAAAAGTAAGGGCTATCATTGAATGGCCTACACTGAGGAGTGCTATAGAGGTAAGATCTTTTCATGGTTTGGCAAGTTTTTATAGAAACTTTATCAGGAATTTTAGTAGCATTTGTACACCCCTAATTGAGACAATGAGAGGGGATAGAAAAGAGTTTAGATGGACTGAAGGAGTAGACAAAATCTTTGATACATTGAAGTAGAAAGTCACAGAGCAACCTATTTTGGCACTTCCAAATTTCAATAAGGTATTTCAGGTAGATTGTGATGCTTGTGGTAGTGCTATAGGAGCTATTTTAAGTCAAGAAGGTAAGCCCATTGCCTATTTTAGTGAGAAGATTAATGATGCCAAGAAACAGTATTCTATTTATGATCATGAATTTTATGCAATAGTTCAGGCTTTGAAGAAATGGAGACATTATTTGTTGCCAAAACAATTTGTTTTATATACTGATCATCATGCTTTGCAGTCTCTTAGTAGTCAAAGAAAGTTGAACTAGAGGCACTTAAAATGGGTTGAGTTTTTGTACAGTTATAATTTTGTTTTGAAGCACAGGAGTGGGAAGTCCAACAGAGTTGCAGATGCCTTGAGTAGAAGGCAAAATTTGTTGACAAAAATGAAGATAGAGGTTGTTGGGTTTGATGAGCTCAAGAGTTTATATCCTGAAGATCTAGATTTTGTAGAGGCTTGGAAAACTTGTCTGGAACCTGTTAGTTTGGACAAGACAAAATGGTTGGATTTCATAATCCAAGATGGCATGTTGTTTAAAGGAAGCCAGTTGTGCATTCCGAGGAGTTCCATGAGAGAGAACCTGATTAAGGAGAAGCATAGTGGAGGATTGGCTAGACACTTTGGTCAAGATAAGATCATTGCTATTGTTGGTGAAAATTATTATTGGCCATAGTTGTAGTAGGATGTGAGGAAATTCATGCAGAATTGCAGAGTGTGTTAGAAGGCAAAAGGAACAAGTCAGAATATAGGGCTATATCAGCCATTACCTGTACTAGAGAAGCCATGGGATGATATCAGTATAGATTTTGTTCTTGGTTTACCAAGGACACAGAGAGGACATGATTCCATTTTTGTGGTGGTGGATAGATTCTCAAAGATGGTACATTTTATTCCCTGCAAGAAGACTAATGATGTTGTTCATGTTGCAGAGTTAATTTTTAGGGAGGTAGTGAGATTACACGGTCTACCAAAGAGCATAGTTTCAGATCAAGATACCAAGTTTGTTGGTTATTTCTAGAGGACATTGTGGAAGAAGTTAAAGATAGATTTAAATTTTAGTTTTGCACACCATGCATAGACTGATGGATAGATAGAAGTGGTGAATAGGAGTTTGTGTAACCTGCTATGATGCTTAGTATGAGATAAGCCCAAGGGATGAGATTTGATTTTACCATAGGCATAATTTGCTTACAACAATTTTGTCAATAGGAGTACTGGTAAATCACCATTCCAGATTGTATATGGCAATAGCCCAAGAAATGCTTCTGAGTTAAGGAAGATAGACAAAGGAGAAAAGATGAGTGCTGAAGCCGAAGACTTTGTAGAACATCTAAAGAATTTACATGAAGAGGTAAGAAAGCACATTAATAAGATGAATATTTAGTACAAGGCTAAGGAATATCAGAAGAGGAGATATAAGGAGTTCCAGGTAGGAGATAAAGTCATGGTTCACTTGAGAAAAGAAAGGTTTCCAATTGGAATATATAATAAGTTAAAAATGAAGAAATTTGGACCATGTAGAATCCTGAAGAAACATGATTCAGGAAATGCATATGAGGTAGAGTTGTTGAGTGGGATCAATATTTCCCCTATGTTCAACATTGTTGATTTAACAAAATATCACGAAGGTGGCACAAAGGATGGACCAACAGAAGAATAGTGGAGTATTTCGGCATCTACTTCAACATAGGAGATAGAAGAGATCTTGGATAGTCATGTGGGAAGAAGTACTCAGAATAGGCAATATAAAGAAGATCTGGTGAAATGGAAAGGAAGGCCTATTGAACATTCTTCTTGGTTGTCTAAGATAAAGGTTGACCGTTTGGGTTTTCTTCAAACAAACACCTAAGATGTGATAGGGTCACTTCTCAAATTACCCTGGTTGTTTGATGCAGGAGCATCTAGTGGTGTAAGGGCAATCAAGTGCATCACCCAAAAAGAAGTTAATTCAAAAAAATTGTAGTTGTTTCCATTTCTTTCCATAATTAGTGTTTTTGGTCCCATAATCTCCTGAATAATGATGTAGGACTTTTAGTATTTTTCCAAACTGCTAAAAATAGCAAACTACCAGTTTTGGAATGTTTACCTGTCATTTTAGGAAAGTTTGCATTTGGGCATGGATTGAAAGAAAAACTTACAGAAAGATTCATAACTAAAATATAAGACCTTTGACGAAGGAATCAGGTAAAGATCATTTGTGAGCTAAAAGATATTAAATTTTTGGTTTTCTAAAAAGCCCCTAAAAATTTTCAAAATTAGATATGAGGCACTAAAACATCCCATAAAATCTTGAAAAGTTGACAAAATCCATTTATGCATTTCCAGCATGATATTTCACATCGCGAGCTTTCTGATGCCTAAAACAGTTTGTCAATCAGACACCCGGATCAAAAGTTATGCTTCCCGGAAGTTGACCTACTTTTGGAGGGAGTTGCAAATTTTGAAATTTAGCTGGAGGCTACCAAAAAGTGCTATTTATGATTATTTTGGGAACTCTGGGTAGTAGTAGAGTTAAGGGGGGAAAGTGTAGAGTCAAGAATAGGGGTGGAAAATAGAAACCCTAGCTCATTTGGAGTTACAAAAGGTAGAAGATTCTAGAGCCTGGTGATGTGTATTTGTAGTGTGTTGCAACCTGTGGAGGATTGATTCCTCTAATTGTAATTGAGCTTCTGTAGTGTAATAAGTTGTCCAAATCAATAAAGAAATATTCTATTTTCTATGTTCCATTTCTATTGTTGTGTGTTTTATGATTTACCTCCATAAAAAATCTAGCTTTTGAATGCATTTGGTTTGGTAGAATTTTATCAAGTTTTGTGTCAAGAAGATATGATTGACTATGTATGCAGATTTGTTGTGAGACAGTCCTAAAACCCTAGGTTCTTTGTTGCTTTGAATAATCTATGCACTATATGTCAATGGAGGGGTGAGGAATCATAGTGGCATGTTTTTAGGGTCTACACAAGCCTTGGAATTCATATGACAAGTGTTCTTACCTTCATTTGGAGTCATCACCTTGAATGCACCTAGCGGCAGCAAGACCTAAATTACATAAATCATTGTGTTAATCACTTTGTTAGGTCATGTACATTCATAAACCCCTAGAATATGTTGTAATAAGTCTGAATAAACCAAGTTGCCCATATTCCATGTTGTCTTTAATTATTGAGTATCACTAGGGTGTTGTTTCCATGTTTTAGGCTTAGAAGCAAATTGTCAAGATGAACAAGGGTGCAGATTTGCATCAAGCGTATTGAAACTTTGTTTGGGATGTGTCAAGGTTATTATGTGTGATTCCTTTCTCTATATCATGTTTTGCCTCTACATAAGTCTCTGTGGTCAGTTTTGTACATTTTTTACTTGTAGGATTCTCATAGTTAGTGAAAAAGGTAGTGTTCATGAAGGAATTGAAAAGATGTGTAGGGCCTTTGAATTATATCCGTACTATGTAATGGAATTGAATCATTTAGCAAACCATTTTTTCTTCACAGGGCAGCATTTTCTTGTGGAACAGTTGACTAAGATAGCTCTTGTTTCAACTGACCATCCTCTCATTAAATTTTATTCATATTATAATCTTGCATGATCTTATCATAATAAAGGTGATTCTGACACCACTGGTCGCTACTACATGGCATCAGTCAAGGAAAGCTAGAGGCCATAGGATTTCTAGATAGGTTCAATTGAAGCTAGGAGATCTTAAGAGTTCTCTCTCAAATTTTGAAAAGGTTATGGAGGTCCACTGTGAGAACTGTGAGAGCTTAAAAGCTATAGGCCATATATATGCTCAGTGTTGATGATGATTGTTTGTCATTACAACATGAATAAAAGTTTACACAACAAACCTTTATTATCTTAAAAAGTACAATCAATTTAGGATAAATTGATGACTCCAAGTCTTCATTGATCAGATCATGATCTTCTGATGTTACTCAGAGGTTGATGTGTGTTGTTATTTTCCATTCAGGGGCCTTACATGTTAGTCTGAAGTTGTCGTATCCAGATATGCTCTATTTTGACCTATTCTCAACAAAAGATGTCAAATCTTTCAATATTTAACCTGAATATGCAAATATTTACATATATTTCCACTCTGATCAGTATTATTTGCAAAGTTCTTGATGATTTCTAATTAGTTCTTCTATACTTATCTCAATTTACTGATCTGGAACTAATCCTAGCTCAATTTAGCTTCTGCACTTTAAATTTATGTAAATATTGTGCCTACAAGTTGATATTTCCATGATTCCTATCATTATTTATGATTCTTTGCATGACATTTTCAATTCTACATGCATTTAGCTCAAATATGCTAAAGATGTTCAGTTACCTATGGGATATCTACATATTTTATGTTTTGCTTTTCATTTATCTATGTAATTACAATTGTGATGGTGATTTAATGAAATTAAGAAAAAGAAATAATAAAGATAGGGGTTAGAGAGTGAGATTCCTAAAATTACTTGACTAAGATCACTGATCCACATACATGTTCTAATACAATAATGAAGAGAAGAAAAACTAAATCATACTTCACCAGGACATTCCACAAATCCGCATGATTCAGTGCAAATCTTCAAAGGAAAAGTTGACAATAATGTGCAATAAAATGAAAGAACTTCTATTAAATGCATCATTTCACCATTACATATCTAGAAATCAACTTGAAGATTACATAAAGTTTACAATTAGAATGTGATTTGTAGCTTCATCTCCATCCAGTATGCTTTAGAACAAGTACCCTTGCAGTGATATGAAGAAAGAACCTTGAACAATTCAACAATTCAATCTTCATTAGTCTCAATAATCTAATCTCCTATTGGGTCTACACTAATTGGCCTTATTTCTGCTAGATATTCTCTCTCTCATCAAATGACAAGTCATGGCCTTTTATAGAACAAAGGCTAAAAAATAGTTACATTGATCCAACGATCAAGATCCTCTCATGGTAATTAATGGTTCAGATGAATAGCACATGGTTTCCAGTTGGCAATCGCACAGCGGACAAAGAATATTCTAGTATCTTTGACTTAGTCCACCTTCCAACTAGCACACAACATATTTGGTCATATCTTTATTGGCTCTGGTTCATGTCACCACTGCAACTCTACAACTTTATCCACTCTACAACATCTGGCCTTCTCAAATAGTTCCCATATCATACGATAGCAGTACAAGAATAAAGCATAACTATTTAATAAATCAGTAGGAAAATAAACATTACATTACATGTGAATCAAGCTCTGAATGTGTAAACACTGATATCAGGTTATGAATATTAGGCATCTATGAGTATCTGCATATCAAAATACACATATCTCATTAAGGTCGGGTCAACCATCGTTGACCAAAAAACATGCTATCGGGTGCTAAAATGGCTTAAATATCCTCCATTTTGGCCTTTGTATCTCCTTCTATATATCACATGCATTAGATCATGCATATGCCATACATGCGCAATATACACTATTATGCACATACGAAATGATGACGTCAGTGTCATATTTCGACTTAATGACCCTCTTGTCACTTTATGCACTTATGTGATTTCTTGTATATTTATGAGCATATCTTATACAAGAGCAAACCTCAAAAGGTTAATAACAAATTGAAATTACCTTTTGTATCTGGCTTGCATCTTCCTTTGTATAAACCATATGTATATCGCATACATAAAAATGTGGATCTCAATGAGTTTATTAACTAGATTGGAATCAACTTCCATTACAACTTTGTATACACCTTTGCATATTCTTTCATATCTCGGATACATACAAGCCATTATGCATACAAGTATGTGTACTATCATAAATTTTGGGTTTGGATGTGCATATTAGAAGATATGAGGGATATTGACTAATATGACTCACTTATAGATCAGGATGTGATGATGATGTCATCATCATGTGAGGTTTTCGTTGAAATGTGAAAGGGTAACGTCATAGTCATGTAAGGAAGGATAGGTCATATTAACAAATATTACTAATATTGGGAATTCAATGACCTTTGAATGTTAAGACAATTGATGACATCACTGTCATATCGAGTCTTCATTAGCATGAAACATGATGAAATCATCATTTCTTAGCGAAGATGAGGCATATTAAGAAATATGACCCTGCTATATTAGGAACATGATGATGATGTCATCATGATTTCCAAGCTTTCTTTGAATAGAACATGATGACATCATGGTCACATTAGGTAAGATCAGTCATATTGACGAATGCAACCTCCATGAATGTGTGTGAGCTTGACGGGTAAATGACCCCTTGGGTATAAATTTGACATGCACATACAAAGATGTGGACATCAATCTCTTTGTTAAAACATAAGTAGGGTGATATTCATGAATATTAGTCATATTAAGAAATATGACCTTGAGGACTTGGAATATCAGGTTTGACCAAACTTTGACTATGCATAATTCCTTTATTTTAGCAAATTTCGAGGTGATCCAAAAGGCAAAGACACTTAGAATTTCTCACACTTTCACATGGTAGGGTTTATGATGGAAGACTTTAACTTTGACATTTGACTTCAAATTTCAAAATCATGAATATACTTGATATTAAACATATGCATAATGACTGATGCTGCTATACCATTACCACCTAGGACAGAAGAAAACAAGCAAAAGCAAAGAAAAGAGGTTGGGTCCTTATTTTGCTAAGGCAAAATGGGGCGTGTTGTGCAATCATACAACACTCAGTAGTGACAGGTAAAGAAGGCTTTGGAAATTTTAAGAAAGAAAACTCACATAGATCAATGTGATGCCCATGCATTTATCAAGAAGGGTGAGTTATTAATATCATCAGACCCCAGTGCAGCCTTAGATTCCCTTAAGATAACAAAGTCTCTTCTGAAGAAGAGTAGAGAAGTAGTACCCATTCAATTGTTAAACAACATTGGGGTTCTTCATTGTTAGTGTGATGAACTAGAGTTCGTTCAACAAACTTTTATGGAGGCATTAGGAAATGGCACTTGGGTTGAATTCATAAATAAAAGCCCTAGTGCCAATTCTATAGTTTTTCTTATTCTCTTTAAGGATATGGAATTCTTCCATTGACTAGAAGAAGGTGGTGTTTTACTTGAGCTACCATGGGATAAAGTCACAATACTATTTAATCTTGCTACGTTGTTTGAACAAATACATGATACTAAAAAAGAAAATCTTTTATACAAGCTAATATGGTTCAAGTTTCCTTATTATGTGGATGCATATCTACATCTTGCAGCCATGGCTCAGGCTCGGAATGAGATCCAACTAAGCCTAGAATTGATTAGGGATGCACTTAAGGTGGATAAAAACACATCAAATGCTTTATCTATGCTTGGATAAATGGAACTAAAAATAGATGATTGGCTTAAATCAAAAGAAACAATTAAATTTGCACAAAGTGAATTAGATGCAAAAAATTCTTATCTTGACATTTCACTTGGAAATTGGAATTATTTTGTAGCTTTTCGCAATGAGAGGAAGGATCCAAAGGTGGAGGCACAACATCTTGAGATGGCTAGAGAACTGTATTGTAAAGTGTTGGCACAAAGACTAGGAAATGTTTATGCTGCAAATGGGGTAGCCATTGTGCTAGCTAAAAGGGGTCAATTTGATATTGTAAAGGAAATTATTACATAGTTACAAGAAGCTATAGTAGGAAAATCCTTTGTTTAAATGCCTGATGTGTGGGTAAATCTAGCCCATGTTTACTTTGTACAAGGATAGTTTGTGCTTGTAGGGACAATGTATCAATATTGTTTGAGGAAATTCTATTTTGGCACTGACACCCAAATTTAATTGCATTTAGCTAGAACACATTATGTAGCAAAATAGTGGAAAGATTGTAAAATAACATTATTAAAAGTAGTAGATTATAACTACTGTAAGTTGCCAATCACAAAGCTATATATTTTGTGTTTGTAAATGTAATGGGGCTTTCAAATTACCTCTGAATTCACTACAAAGGGTGTGCCCAAATTTGACTTCATTGTAGAGGGCCTCACTGACTTCAAATTTGTTGCAACAAACACTGAATTCCTTGCATGCCTTTTCAAAAGTCTCTAGGTCCTCTCCTCTTTATCGCCCATGCAAGTAGCTACTATAACTCAAAATCCCTTAGTATGAAGTAGCTCTGGGAAAGTACTTTCATCTCTACATTCCTAAATTTTTGTTTTTTAATGAGTCCACCACAAGTAGCTCTGAAGGGTCAGAGATATTCCAAGCATGAAGAGCATGTTAGAGTGCCTGCAAATGAAGAGTGTGATGGTGATGGTGATATTTAGTAAGGAGTTGGAGATTTGAGTGCAAATAGAAGGAAGATACAGAACAGGGTATAATGGCGATGTAGATAGTGAAAAATGTTGGAATGAACATGAATAGTGAGTCACAACAATACATCCTATCAATAATTTCCTAAAAAGTTCTTTTTAAAATTTTGACTAATTTCTATACGGGTAATTAACTATTTAGTCATTTTATTTCTGTGACTAAATAATTTTTTAGTCAATGACCAAATTAGTCATTTATTTACTCATTTATAGCTGAGTTGCAAATAATTAGTAGAATTTAGTCATTTTTAGTTGTTGTGACTAAAAGTTTTAGTCACTTAGACATTTATTTGCCAAAATTATACTAGTGTATAGAAAGAGCTAAAGAAAAAGATCTAAATCTGATGATAAAAAGCAAATTAGAAGAATGTGCCAAGCTTGAAAAATAAGTTGTGAGCCTGAAATCAGACTTGGAAAAAGCTAAGAGCTATGAAGAAAAGTTAAAGATTTAAGTTCTACAAAACTTGATGAGATGATTGGTAGTCAAAAGAGTTCCAGTGACAAGCAAGGTTTGGGATTTGAGAAAGGAGAAAGTTCAAACTCAGATCAAGAAAACATTGTATTGAAGTAAAACAAAGGCAGCTAGTTTAGAAACCAAAGAAGAAGACCTAGAAGACCTTTGGTTAAATAGCCAAATGCTCAAAGGTACCCATCTTTCAATGGCCATTGTTTTAATTCCAATAAGTTTGGTCATAAGGCTACTCAATGTAGGCATAGAATGAATTAGAATGTTCCATCATTTTCTGGTCAATGTTTCAATTACAAGAAAATTGGTCATAAATCAAATGAATGTAGAACTCTAGTAAGGAATGGTTTTTACAATGCAAGGAATACTCAATCATTCAATGGAAAGTGTTTTGCATGCGATAGATTTGGGCATATGACTAATCAATGTAGATCAAATCCAATCAGTAGAAGGAATCAAGGACAAAGGAATGTGGTATGCTATAATTGTAATAAGTTTGGACATGTTGTAAGATTCTGTAGAAGCAAAATTGTAAAAGGAGATTATACAACAGAGAAGAGGAAAATAGGACAGAGAGAAGATAAAGGCAAGAACAAGATTAATCCACTGGAGAGCAAAAAGGAAATGAGCAAGGTCTGGATTAAGAAAGATGTTGATAATATTAGAGATGGATCCACTCTAGTTTCTGGTGCAGATACTTCCTCAAAGAAGTAGATTGTGAGCTCTATCTCAGGGTGAGATGCAATGAAAATCTTAATACCCAAGCCAGATAGTTAGTGCTGGAATCTAGCATGAAGATATGTTGAAACGATGTGTTATGTCTCAAAAACATAGGTTATTAATCTTAAGAGATCACCAATCTCTCTTGATGCTTTTGGCTAATGACACAAGGCAAAAATGGCTAAAACCCCCTTTACTTCAGGCTCTACCAAACCTAGGTGGGTATACCTTCACTATTAATGCAGACTTGTATGACCTTCATAGTGGCATATGAGTTGTGAAGTAGATGTTAAGCTGTGGACTATTCTTACTCTTAATATGTGAGTTCTTAATGTGTGAAATAATTTGTGGAATGTAAAAGATTGTTATATGACCAGTGTCTAATGCTATTGGCTAATGGGGTCAAGACTTGTATGAATTGTAGATCTATTTGGCTTAACTCTGACTATCTAGCAATTTTTAAATGTTTACACCTTGTGTAAATGTGCAAGATTGTGGGTTGATAGACTCTTCTTTAAGACCCAATTGATATTTTCCAAGTTACTATGGTTATTGGAAATGATTTAATTCTATTTTGAAGGAAACCAACTAAATTGATTTACTTAAAGGATTTTAACTCAGGGTAGAGACCAATAAATATAAATCATTTATAAGGACTTAAATCAACTTCTAATAGAAACAATCACAAACACACCACACAAAGACAACAAATGTGCTTTGATAAATTTAAAATATTTAAATAATTGGAAATAACTAGCATGGAGATAGTTATGTAACTCATAAACTTGAATATCAACAGAATATCTAAACACCATAAATATATCCACAGATAAAATCATTCTTGTCCATTATAATATTAAATTATCATGAACATTTAGTATCATATGCTTGAAATATGACTGGACATAATAGTATTAAATATAAAAATTGTCTTGCTATGAAATTGATTGATTGTCTTTCATGGCCTTGGTTTCCCTTATGCATATGGGAAGTGAACAACCTTCAAGCCTGAAATGACACAACTATTGATGAATTGTACCTTTTCATAACTAAGCATAGTTAAGAAATAGATTATGGGAATAAACAAGTTGATTAGAATTTGGATCCATTAATCTTCATGGAGCACCCATGACCATAGGCTTGGCAACGTACTCTTCTCCATGTTGTAGTATCTATCGAATGTGTTTTACCCATTCTTATTGCAGAAGCAATACATCAATTTATACATCGCCAAAATTATTAAAATTTCATTTTGGTTTCACTTGACCTCCTCATGTTGCTCTAGAAATGAATAAATTTACCTTACAAACATGATTAATGTACTCCTGGGTTGCATAGGTATCTATAGAGACAATATCACTCATGACTGATTCCAGAGTAAAGATCTTATCTAAACATGTATGTGTATTCTCTATTACTCTATCTTCATTATTGATTTTATCACGAGGTGTGGGTAGTAATTGGATCAATTCACTTTTCCAAATATGCTTTTCTTGCAAATTTCCTTCAATGTCAAAGAAACTGGGTAATGCCATGTCTAGATGCTAATCAAAGTCACTTAAGTCTTATGTCAACAAAGCAATGAATCTTTCATGCTCACTGATCAGATCATCATATTATTTGAACACTCTTTCTTCAATATCTACCTTAGCTCGTAGCTCCTCCTTCTTTTCAAGCATCCTAAGATATAATCTCTTGTGTTCCTAGTAAACATTATGTGTTCTTTTATGCACTCCCATATTTTATCACTATTCCCCTCTATTTTCTCATATCTCTTTTTGATCAATTTTGAAGATAAATTGTATTTAACAATTTTTATTTTAGTCTCTCATTGGTCACACCTTTTCTATAATTTCTCTACTTTGATCCTCCAATAATTGGCATCTACTCTTGCTTCTACCACCTTTTTATCAGCCTCTAGATAAGGTGGTGCAGGAGCACCATGCCAACCTGATGCTTCTATGATGAAATTTATAAAGGATGATTCAATTTTGGTGTCCTAACATTGTATCAAGGTTATATTGATTATTTTTTCATGTGTCTAGGTCATTAGGAGGACAATATTTAATGTTTTGTGTTAAATTTGGAAAGAATGTAAAAGTTGTCATCTAAATTGCAAAACAAAGAAGATGTAAACAAGGAATATGAAAGGTCATTTGTGCCTTGGGTCATTGGAAGGTAGTTGAAATTGAAAAGACATGAGTGTAATGCCTTTAAATAGGCCTTGTAACTATTTTGTAAGCGGAGGTGATTGAAGATTGAGAATGGAATGAGAAAAGACACTGTTTTCTATATTCCTCTTCAGAAATTTACTATTTTCTTGCATGGTACAGCCTTGTACAGGCAAGAGGACATTTATTTTTGATTTCAAATGAAAGTGAATTCAATCACCTTCCATTTTCTTCTTGTCTCATGCATTTTGGTGTTGTATTGAGTTAGATATTGAGGATTTTCTAAAATCTGTCATAAACCCTGTTCTAGGGTAACAGTCAGCATTTAAAGTTGTATTTCTCCATGTCTAGTAGTTGGAAAACCCAATAAATTTGTAGAATGGTTCATTTTTATATGTTCTTCCATAGTGCAAGACTACAGGTTGTGAAGATTTGGTTTACATATGTTAATTTGATGCCCTAGTGTTGTTTCCCTGAGTTTCAGACTGTGACAGTCACCAAATAAGACTGAAAGTGCATATATTTGAAGTTTCCTATCAACTAGTTGTAAATCTCTTGGAGTTCATAGAAGAAGAAGTCATTAATGTTATTAAAATTCACATTAGACATTGAAGAATCATTGGTTGAGGTAATTTGGATCACTGTCTTGTTGGAGTAGACTGTAACAGTCTTGTTAAGGTCATGTTTGGTATGGTTTAGAGATGCCCCTTGTTGAATGGTCACAAAACCCTTGAAGGAGTTGATTTAGATTTTTTTTTGGATGCCATTTAATCCCCATGGAAGTTTGAAGGAACTATTTGATAAGAGTTAACATAGTGATTAAGAAGTGTTTGTTTTAAGAAGCCTAGTTAGCACACTGACAGTCCTGATTTGGGATATACTTTTCAAAGTAACTAATATTGAATTTTGGATATGTTTCAAGACTCTTTAAAGGGTATCTAAAATACCAATCATAGTTTTGAGGTGAGGTTTATGATGATAGTTAAGTCTGATAGTTGCTTGTAGGAGTGCTACTAGGAGTTTGGACAGTCTATGAAGGAATGAGATTGAAAGACTGAGTTTTTAATCTTTTCCTCTACATCATAAGGTGAGTGTAACATTAGAAAATGTCCCCTTGGGGTATTTTCGCTTATAAGGTTTAGCTCTCAGGTCTTTTAACTACATTTAGGACATCTTACATCATATTTCAACATCTCGATGAGAAAACCCCTGAGTGTCTTGGAAAATAGGACCCAGGGGGACCACTTTAGATAGACACTACCCAAAATAGGGGGAGGACTTAGGCACCTACACCCTAGTCCTGCCCTATTTTGGGTTAGTACCAATTTTTGGGTGTCAGCCTGTGACCATTATTTGGGTCCTATGCTGACATGGTAAGTTTGAATTACAAAATTCTTGGTGGGAGTGTTTGTAGTTGCACATATAAGTGTGTTTAGGCATTCATTTGTAAACTAGATGATTACTAGCAAGCTATTGTGTTCTAAAGTTGATTTGGGGCTTTCATTGTGTTGCAAGAGTAGATTTGTGTTGTCTATGTGTTTGTATTTGCATATTTGAGCAATCATCTCCTCATGGCATGAAGAGCTTATTCATCCCATGAGATCTTCACTACAATGTGATATAATTTGTGTTTGTAAGCATTTATCATTTGTTTTTGCCTCTGCCTCCCAAGGGTATGCACTCTCTATCTGACAATGGTGTTTGGAAGACTTGAATATCTCTTTGGGGATTGACTGAGGCAAGCCTCTAAACACCACAACCCCCTCCCATAGTTTTCATGATTGTAGGTTACAAGTGTCAAATCTAGATAAAGTGAAGTTGCAGAAGGATACAATAGAGTGTCAGAATTATAGATCAGAAAAGAAAACAACTCCATGGACTAGGGCCCCTGCTCATTAGTCCTCAAAGTTTCGTGATGGGAAAACCTTTGGTACAACAAGAACATGTTTTAGATCTTGTTTGTAGATCCTAATAAAAAGTAGGGCATTAGACTTGGGTGCCTACTCTTTAGTCCTCAACTATTCCGCTTCAAAACCCCAAAGTTAGGTGCATAGTTATTTGTCATTTTACATCTTCCTATAGCAACATTTTATGTTATTCGTCTGTTTGTTGTATTTACATAATTAGGGTTTTAAGGTATAATTGAGCACAAGAGAAGATAATTGGAAATCAAATCATAAAAATCCAAGTTCCCCTACATCTCATAGTGACCTAGGGTATGATATTACATTGTAACTTGACCCTAGGTCCTTCAATGAAAGGGTGAAAGGATGATACACATACAAAACTACCAAAAACTCAACTATCCAAATTTTACCCTTTACATTTTGGTGAACCTATGTTATTGGACTTGTTTGTACCTTGCTAAGTGTTTTTATTCAAATTTATAGAAATTTCATTTATTCATATAGTCATTCATCTTATTGCATTGGAAAATTTACAAAAAAATTGAAAAATTCAAAAAATTGGAAAAAAATTGCAAACCCTAGTTTGCATGTTGCATTAATTAATTTGAATTTCATCACATTTATAATTTTTACATTAGATCTAATTTAAATTTCAGAAAATTACAAAAATTCAATATCTTGCATTGCATTTTTATCATAAATTTGCTAGGGTTTTGTTGAAAATTGTTTATTTTGCATATAACCTAGTAATTCCAAAATCTAGGGTTTGTAGGTAAAATCTTGTTTCAGATTTTTATACTAATTTTAGAGGCTCATTCAGATTTTTATTTGGCTATAGCCTTGCATTTTAGAACAAATTTGCACTTAGACTTTAAAAAATTGACATTTTTGCATAGAAAATTTCAACAAAAACTAGTATTTTCATTAGATTTGCACTTGCATTTAGCATATTAGAGCATGGAAATCATTTCAAGATCTTATAAAATGTAATTTTCATCATATATCAGCTTTCAAAACATTCATAGAGCATTTTACATCAAGATTTCAAACCTAGGGCTTGAAAAACATTGATTTTCACTAGATTTGGCCTTATCAACTCTCTAAATTTACACTATAGGCATGTTGGAAAGAATATTTTTGCACTAATTGGATGATATCAGGGGTATAATCTACTTCCCCTCTGAAAAATATTTACAACACCTTTCTATTGGCCTCTTGTATTGAAAATTTGGTGAAAAACTACATATTTTCGCTATTTTTGCCCTAGGGTTTGGCCTAGTTTGCACCCTAAGCATGTTGTTACAAGTTTTATGGATTGAGGTGACTTGTATAATTGTTATTATTTTATACACCTCCTAAAATTATTTATAACACCCCTCTTTCTAGGTCTTGGAATTGAAAAATTGTGAAAAATTGCCTATTTTGGCTATATTTTCACTAGGGTTTGATCTTGAGTGGCACTATAAGCATGTTGTGATAGATATTTTGGCATAAGGTGGCTTTTATTACTGATATAATTTTATTTCCATCATCATTTTCCTCACAACACCCTTTGTCATGCCCTTTTGCATTGAGATTTGGTGAAAAATCGCATATTTTATTGTATTTTCACTATATTTTGACTTGTCACCATCTTAGATTTGCATCAAGAGTGTGTTGTGAAGGATATTATTGCTCTATTAGACTAATATTTTACATATAATTTGCTTCCCCTAATCAATTTCCTTACAACACCTTTTGCTTTCATATATTTGCATGAAAAAAATACAAAAAATCAAGCATTCATGGCTTCTCCTAAGGACTCATCTTTGGAAGATCTATTTGAGTACATTATGAATTATGATAATTTTTGCAAATTAACTAATCAAAACCCTCAAATTTTTCATAAAATAGTATACATCTATGGCATTGACATGAGCAAAAGCACCACTTGCGATATCCTTCGAACAATAGCCTATTTTGATAGCTTTCTTGTGACTGTGGATGTTTTTCCTTCAATCATAGAGAATCTCACTAATTTTATGGCTGAAAACAATCATGGGGAAAGTAGTGATGAGAACATTGTTCCCTCTCTCCCTTTGTTTCATGATGACATAATGCAAATCCTTTCTGAGACCTATGAGAATGATATAGCAATGGGTGATTTATAGAACAAAGAGACTTGTCCCAACATAACCCCGCTTAGCGAGGATATCTTGGCACAAAAAGAATACATCATTGATACATTTATCCATACTACTCTATCATCCCTTCCCACTCTCTGTAATCAGGACGAAGCTTTGGATGATGCAGATTCTCTTTGTGACAATTTGCTTCAATTTAAGGAAAATTTACCAGCTGATGTTCAAGAAATTCTCAATTACATGTTAAACAAAGAAATAGATCAGGCATCTTTACTTGAACCTTCACATACCTTGGAAAACAATGAAATTCTACATGATATGGAAGAACAAACTATTCCTCAAACTCAAGGTATTCTAGTACCCTATATAAGGACTGAAATGGGCACCTATTGGGTTCCTCAATAGTCTCATTCAAATGATCCTATAACTGACATAGAAAATGGAAACATCCCCTCTCAACCATCATTAAGGGATATCTTTCCCATATAGTTACCCTCTCAAACTCATGAACCTATAGAAGAGAGAAGAAGTGATAACACCTTAACCATTACGATAAAGATAAAGATCCATGACAACCGCTAGCCCTACGGTCCCTACAAGTAAGTATATCTAACCCTTTATCTCTCTCATGATGTGTTTCCCCTGTGATGTGTTATGTGTTATTTAGGCCTCCTGAGATGACCCCTAATTCTCTTGTAAGATCACGGATACTAGGAGACCTCCTCTATAGTGACCTTCTATTTGTATCATCATTCTTCTATATTGCCTCTCTCTGATTTCATCGTTGTGTGTTGTGTCTTACAGACATAGCATTGCGGTTGGCAACTTGGGGACACCTTCCTATGTGACTATCCCTAAGACACTTGTTTCTCCTCTCTTATTTATTGTTTCCCTTCCTCTAGTGTTTCTATCTAGTGGGCAGATGATGAAAAACATTTATACTGATGCAGACCTAGCGTCCATTTAGTGAGAAATAAAAAATTGGACTTAGTTCCTAATATGATGATGGGGTTGTATATCTTATCTGATGCTTGGGTAGTGGAAGCACTCATGCTTTCCACGCAGTGATTTTGATGATGTTTTTATCTCATTTACAAATCATAACAATACTGATGCTCTGTGCACTTTATTTGTCTTTGAATCTAGCCTTGGTGGTACTCAATTTAGAGATCTTCATGATGTAGCCCCACGGTTATCCTTGAACTCTGAATTCATAGTATAACCTTGGCTCTTTGTATGGTTAATCATATGCATTGATGTTGTTGTTTATCATGATTGTGTAGACACTAACATGTTTCTTGCAGGGATGTGTTTGTGGGAACATTTGGCGATCATAAAAGTACATGTCACCTCCGAGGGGCATGGTCTTTGTGAAAGTCTGTGTTCCCTTGTGTGTTTTATTCCTACCTTAACATGCTTGATATCGATACCTGATATCAGCCACCTTATGGTGGGGGCATATATAAGGTAAGTCGTCTATTGTAGATGTTAGTAATGTGCTTGTCCTTAGGTGTAGTTTAAAGACTTGTGCAATGAGTACATCCTAGACTCTGAGTTTGTTTACAATCAATCAATCAATCAATCATTTAATCCCTCTATAGACGTAGGATATTGTGTATATCCTTTTTATCTCAAGCCCTCTATGGAGGTAGGGGTGGTGTGTTTCTCAAAGTAGATTGCACCATCCTGTCATTTTCAAAAGTCCTCTATGGAGGCAGGACGCAGTTCTGTGACTAACTCAACCCTTAAGTGTGTCTTCGGTGATTGTTGTGGTGAAGCCCAATCATCAGTGTGTGCTTGTAATGTGCTTGAGATGGTGTTGAACCTAGAAATAGAAACACTCCATCGCTTGTCTACCATGTTTTCTTTGTGTCTTCAAAGGGTGTGTTTTTAGCATGCTTGCTTTGTTTTGCATGTCTATTGCCCCATATGCAGTCTAAAGACCTATATGATGAGTACATCCTACATTTTGGGAGGCTTTGCATGTCTTGCATATGTGTTGTCCCATATATATAGTTTAAAGACCTGTGTGATGAGTACATCCTGCATTATGGGAGGTTTGATTACTTTCCTGTACTTGCATTTGCATTTCATATATATAAGAAAAAGAAAAGAAAAGACATCATTCTTGTGTTCTATGCATTACTGTGTCTTCTATGAATTTAATGTATTATTCAAGTCTTGCGTCACTGTAACTGTCTTCTCCATGTTTTGCATGGATGTCATTGTCTTCAATGTGTCTGGTGTCTCTTCTCCGTGCTTGGCGTGTTTGATGTGTTTATTGATATTGTGTTGCATAATTACCTGACTATGTGTTGCAAGAGTAGATTTGTGTTGTCTATGTTTGTATTTGTAGAATTGAGAAATCATCTCCTCATGGCACAAATTGCTTCTTCCTCCCATGAGATCTTCACTACAAGGTGATATCATTTGTGTTTGTAAGCATTTATCATTTGGTTTTTTGGCTCTACCTCTGAAGGGCATGCACTCTCTATCTGACAATGGTGTTTGGAAGACTTGAATGTCTCTCTGAGGCTTGATCGAGGCAAGCCTCTAAACACCACAACCCCCTCCCACAATTTTCATGATTGCAGGTTACAGGTGTTGGATCTAGAGAAATTAAAGTTGCAGGAGGGTACAACAGAGTATTAGAATTGCATATCAGAGAAGAAAATAGCTCCCTCGACTAGGGTGCCCACTCATTAGTCCTCAAAGTTCCATGATGGGAAAACCTTCAGTAGAGCAGGAACAGGTTGTAGATCTTGTTTATAGATCTCAACAAAAAGCAGGGCATTAGACTTGGGTGCCCGCTCTTTAGTCCTCGACTATTCCACTTTGAAACCCCAAAATTAGGTGCATAGTTATTTGTCATTTTACATCTTCCTATAGCAGCATTTTCCATTATTCATCTATTTGTTGTTGTACTTGCATAATTAGGGTTTTAAGGTATAATTGAGTACAAGAGAAGATAATTGGCAATCATATCATAAAAATCTAAGTTTCTCTACATCTCATAGTGACCTAGGGTATGATAGTACATTGCAACTTGACCCTCGGTCCTTGAATGAAAGGGTGAAAGGAGGATACACATACAAAACTACCAAACATTCAACTATCCAAATTTTACCCTTTACAGTGAGTAACTGCTAGATAATGTTGGCAACTTATTCTTATAAGTGGCAACTTCTTGCCTCATTTTTGCATTTTCTTCCATATATGCATTATTTTTCTACACTAATTGCTCAATCTTAGCCTTTGCAAATTTAGCCACATTAACATTCAAATCACTAGTCTCAAGAGGGTTTGTATCTTCAACTCTTTGTACCACAAGATGACCAAATACCTCATTTGGATTATTTATAATCTGAGGTCTTTTGCTTGGGGGATAAAGTGACCATATCCGAAGTGTTTCTTTGTCAGGATCATAGCTAGACCCTATCTTGTACTTATCTACTACTTCAATTCTTAGTTGCAATTTTTTATCTTGGTTTCTTCTAAAAGAATAAAAAACAATGGCTAATGTCATATCCCAACCTAAGACTAGCATCACCCCTACTTCTTCAAGCAACTCTCTCCCTTTTTTTGGAGTCATATTATTCATTTCTTTGTCAATTTCATTTTGAAGTTCATGCAACAGCTCAGCTTGTACATCAGGGGTAATATCTTTCATTTTCTCTTTGGCTTGTTTGCCTTCGAATTCATACAGAAAGGCTTTGAACTCAAGGGTTTTTATAAAATCATCATCTGAGACAAATTTTTTTCTTGCCAAATGTGTTATATGCTTTGATAATTCATCATGGGATTCCATATTGACTACTTCCCTATCCATAGGAGGCTCATACTTTCTAATCAAAGGTTCAAAGTCTTGTACACTTTCATCTCCATCTTCCAGTTTCTCATCTTCTGCAATGTTGGTATCAACAGAAAAACTAATGTCTAGTGTGGGCTAAGGGGAAAGATGACACAGGGGATCCTCATATTCAGCTTGTGTTTACCTGATATTCCTGCCTTTTCTCTCAAAAACCTCATGAGGGACTTTCAAAATCAAATTTTATGTATGTGAAACTATCATCTTCAATCTTTCTATAGGATCACTAATTTCTAGAAAAGCTCCTTTATAATTGGGGTTTTGGGCTACCCTCCAACTCTCAACTAACATCACTTTATGATACAACTGTCTCATTTCAATTGTAGAAGTTTCATCAACATTTCTAATCAAATCATCATCTACAAAGAGTGTATGTTGATACTTTTTTAACTTCTGACTTGTTTTGACATGATTTATAAAATTCTTAGGGTCAAACTTCTCCTTGGAATTTCCTTTAGGCATCCCAAAATAATATAATTTCTTTTCAATTGCTTCATACCCCTTTTTAGAAAATGCAGTAAAATCTCCAAAACATAGGGTACCCGGTATAAAAGACTGTTTATTATGATTCTGCAAATACATGAAATCAAAGCAAACTAATTTCTTAACAATCTCCAAACATGCAATTCTATTAGGGCAAGTTTTTGGGAGTAAGAATGGTGCTCCATATCCAAAATTTTTGATCTTGGTGCAATCCCTATATGCATACTAGTCACCCCAATTGTGATTGATTTTCTTGCTCTTATCCATATCTTTAGGTCTAAGAAATTTCTTTATGTCATGTGACAAATTATAGTTGCATGGATGACCAAACAGAGGAGTAAGTGGCTTTACAAAATATTCTTCAAAGTACGAGTAGTGTGATCTATCACATATACTATACTAGATGGATCTCCACATCCATATAGGCTTAATATCTCCATTTCTTTCCAAATCCCTTACCCTTAAGAGCTTCATTCCACAAACTCATGTTTTTCCCTTCATAAATAATAAGATCCATAAACAAAGAATAGTGCATAAATCTAAAACCTCTCTAGCTACCCTTTACAACCTTTAAATCATTATGAAGATCATTTGTGAGGTACTCAGCTTAATCTGATGTTCTAGCATTCAGGCTCTGCACATCTACGGTCAAAACCATTGGCGCTATCTCCATGAATGTTGGGACATTCATGCCTAACACTTGACAAACAAAGTAATAAGTGTATATGAAATATGGCTCAAACAAATCAATAGAATAAGGGGATCCTCCACCCCAAAAAACACTCTAACCTAATTATTTTCATAACAAGGCCTATGAAATGGTAACCTCCACCTTTTATAAGTATTACTTAGATTGCAGTACTCATTCAAGAGGTCCTTAATCTTGAATTTCATATCAAAACTTGTGTCATTTTGAAAAACCATTGAAATATAATCCTTGGTAATCGGAATAAAACCAAACCCATTCTTTAGTTCAATCATACGGGTTTGTGGATTATAACTATCTACCAATGTTTTAAGCAATTCCACATTCACAAATACATTAGGTACTACCAATTTTCCCAAGTTTAATCTCCATGGATTCAAGACCAGTTTGTGTCTATGCATTTTCCTATAATGGTATATAAATAGGTCATACCCTCTTATAGGGGTCCATGAATCTCCTACATGTCTATTAGTATCTTCTAATTTTTTAGCATGGAGGTTTAACTGGGCATTTCTCCTAGAACATTATCTGGACCTAGGGCATTATTTTATTAGGTCTTGATTTAAATGTCTCTCCTCTATTTTTGTCTCTTCTTAGGGTTCTAATTCTCAATTTCCATTGTGTTTATGTGTTTATGAATCAACAATTTAGGTGAATTATGTACATTCAGACTTGGGCTTGGGTACTTACTTGAATGGGCTTGCTTTGGTTTTCAACTTGCCACTTATAGCCTTTCACCTCCTTAACTTTCTTTGACTATTCAATGATTTCTAAAACCTTTTAGAGATTAGTTCTTTCTATACTCAACTCTAGTTCATTGATGGTGTTTTGTGGCAAATTCATTATCAATGTAGGAGTAATTAATTTGCTTGAATATGAGTCATCTGATCTGTGTCAAATAGTCATGTCAATAACTCATCAGGATGATTGTACTTTCTTTCCACGATCTCATTTTATTTCCTTTTGGGATGTTGGAATGACCCTCGATAGCATCATACTGATATTGTCATATCCTCTTGATATCTCCTTTATGCATCATTACTTTGATTTTGCATGATCCCCTTTTCATTTGTTATGAGGTTTTATCTTTATTAGGGGAATTAGGATATGACTCACTTCGATATCCCTAAGTCTATTTGAAATGCCCCTTTACAAATGTTATCAGTGTATTGGCAGGACTGGAAACTATGTCACTCCAATACCCTAGAGTCCCTTCAAAATGCTTGTTCTGGATTGATATCATTGTATCGGCAGGACATATTTAGGTGTCATGCTAATATGCATTGGTCCCTTCGATATGTTTTGGTTCTATCAGGATATCGAAGACATATAATTGAGTTACCTTGATAACCTTTAGTCTCTTCGAAATCTTTCATCCCTCTGATTTTCTGATGTCAGTCAGATACAAAAACAAGTTGCATATTGAAATTTTTATCACTTCAAGTTATCGAAGAGACTCTAAATTGAGTCCTCCTGATGCAGTAATCTTCCACTGATATCCCTTTATATGGCTTTATTAGAGGGACTTTTTGTGTCAATTTTAATAATATGGAAATGACTTCATTCTTTTGGGTAGAGGTGACATGTCGTGGACTTGTTAGGGTTAGGATATAAAGTCAAGGGGATTTATTATTTTGGGGGAAAAATTAAGATAACATATGGCAAGAAATAAGTTATTTCAAATTAGATTTTGTGGGGTCAAAATTTAGTTCCAATAGTGGCTCTGACTGGGGATGAATGGTCGTGAGGTCATTGCAAGAATTCAGAAGATATTCTCTAGGATGCAGACTAATGGTGGTGGGGGGAAGTAGGAAATGGAAACCTTATTCTATTGTGCATGGAAAAATGAACAATTTATTTTAAGAGAAGAAATATTTTAGGAATTGTCCATGCAGTGGCAGTTCCTATTCTTCACCACTCATATTTTGTATGTAATAAGAATCTTCTCCACATTTACCAATGATGATAAATGGGCCCAACCATAATGCCTCAAACTTACTATGTTTTCCATTATCCTATCCTCTAGCATTCCACATTAGTACCATATCATCTACCTTGAAGTTTCTTTCCTTAGCCCTTTTATCAAACAAGTATTTCATTTGTAATTGCATTTTTTCATTTTGTTCCTAATCTTGGGCCCTCATTTTATCTAGTTCATCCTACTATTCCATTCTCTCTTCCATTGGCTTAGTAGCATCTATGTCTTCTTGGAGAATGAATTTGTAAACTGGCAAGAGATTATGTATAGGCAACCTGGTTTGTGCACCATTTACTAGTTCAAATGGGGACTTTCTTATTCTCTTTTATAGCAATCCCATCTGCCCACAAAGCCATTCTTAGTTTTGAGTCCCATGCCTTCTTGTTATATTCTAACATTCTTTTGATTTTTTTCAGGATGCTTTTGTTGCTTAATTCTTCTTGTCTATTAGCCCGAGGATGATATGGGGAGGCATATGAAATTGTTATATCATATGATTCACAAAATATGTTAAACTCTTCTCATCTAAAACACATGCCATTATTTGTAATGAGTTTTACTAGAAATCCAAACCTAGTGATGATATTTTCTATTAAGAAATTAACCACCACCTTACTAGTGGCATGTTTGGTAGGGATTGCTTCTATCCACTTTGTAAAGTAATCTGTTGCTACCGAAATCCATTTCTATCCACCACTAGATTTTTCTATGATTTCCCCTATAATGTCAATTCCCCATTGATGAAGTGGAGCTTCAACCTACATTGGCCTTAGTGGTACAACTCCTTGATAGTTCAATTTTCTAGAGAATTTTTGACAAGCTTCACATTTTCTCACATATATTTGGGCATCCTTAAAAGCTTAAGGCCAATAGTAACCTACGCTCATTATCTCATGGGTAGTAGTCCATGCTGAGAAGTGCCCTCCACACACACCTTTATGCATCTCTTGTAACATCTTCTCAGATTGTGTCTTATCGAGGCATAAAAGTAGAATACCACTTTGTTTTTCCAATATAAGTCCCCATCCATCCATGAAGATATATTTTGATGCAACAAGCTTCAAAGTTCTCCTTTGATTGTCATTTAGGCCCTAAGGACATTTCATGTTCTTGAGATAATACATTACATTGGTGTACTAAGGTGTATGCTAAATGCTTGCAATAATGTTATCTTCTTCTTGTATGTTACAAACTTGTGCAGCCTCCAAGTTTAATTCAAATATCAATTTGGCTAAACCCTAACCTCTAACAAGCTTAGTGATTTGGATGTCAATGTTAAATTCTTGGATTCTATTGATCCATCTACATCTTCATCCTGTAACTTCATTTTTGACAAAACATCCTTTACTGCAGCATTTGGTACATATACTATTACATGAGCTCCAATCAAATATGGCCTGAATGCTTTTACTACTTTTACTAGGGCATAGGCTTATTTTTTAGTAATATCATATTTCAATTCTACCCCCTAAAGTGATTTATTAAAAAATGATATAGGCTGTTCATATCCTTCATTATTTTTCTGCAACATTACAACTACCATCTTATGAAAAGATGCAAAAGAGGATATCTAGAATGGCTTACCAAAATCTAGGGATTTCAATATAGGAGCCTCTTTAATAGCTTTCTTGATGGATGTAAATGCATCAATGGCCTCTTTAGTCCAATCCACCTTTGCACCCTTCTTCAACATTTTAGAGACTGGTTTAACAATTTCTGCAAAGCTTGATATGAATCTTCTAACAAAATTTATTTGCCAAAAGAAATATTGAATGGATTTTATATTTCTTGGAATAGGAATCTTGTTAATAGCCTCTACCCTTTCAGGATCAATCCTTACACCATGCTTTGAGACTATGTGCCCTAGTAGTTTTCCTTCTGTCATAGCAAAGAGGCATTTCTTTGGATTTAAAGAGATACCATATTCCAATGCTCTGGTAAAAATCTTCTCCAAATGTGAATAATGATCTTCTACCTTTTTAGAATATGTTGTAAGATCATCCTGGTAAACTACCATTATTGTGTTAATCAAATCAGCAAAAGCTACATCCATGGCCCTTTGAAATGTTACCCCAGCATTTGTAAGGGCAAAAGGCATTCTTACATAGACACAGGTACCCCAAGGTGTTGTAAAAGAAGTTTTATATTGTTCTAATTCTTTAACCTTCACTTGGTTGTATCCAGTAAAACCATCCATCATGGATAGTAATTCACATCCTATCACTTGTTGCAACATTGTCTCCATATTTGGTAGGGGATAGTTATCTTTTTGTGATGAGATGTTTAAATTTATGAAGTCTACACACAATCTTATATCACCATTCTTTTTTCTTACAAGCACCAGGTTGGATACCCAAGAGGAGTTCCTAATTGGTTTGATAATACCTCCTCTATTCTTCATGAGTTCTTCTTGCATCTTGGGTGCCAGTGTAGGGTTTATAGGCCTTTGTCTTTGTCTAAATGGTTTGGAATTAGGTTTCAATTGTATTCAATGTTGAAATAAATCTTCTTTGTATGCCTTTAGATCATCATAAAACCAAGAAAACACATGTTTATATTTTTTGAGTATGTAAGTTATAATCATTTCTCTGATTTTTGGACCGATCCTTTTTCCAATGTAGACCTTTATAGGGGCTATCTCTGTTCCCAGGTTAACCTCTTCAACATCCTTAAGATCAACTATTGCAGGCTTGAAATTATATCTATCTTGTCCATCAAACACTCTTTCTAGGGCTACAAGACCCTTGGGTATTTTATTCATTTTGAGTTGGACAACTTCTTTTCCAAAAAGGGTCTCTTTGCCATCTACCTCTTCCACAAATGCATTGAAGTCAATTTATTAAGATTCATATTGGTCCACACAATGGAGGAACTTAATGAGATCTTGATCATCATTGAAGACTCACTAGTTATAAATATTACTAGGGATTGCTGGCCTAGTCTTGAATTCTACCTCTATTATCCCTAAAAATGTAATATTATCTCTTTTTAGGGCCACATTTGCTAAGAAATCTGCCATTATGTTTTTGGACCTTTCTATCTAGTCTATAGAGAATACATCAAAGAGTTCAATGGTATCCCACACATCATTTCTATATTACTTTAATCTCTTGTTCTTTGATGAATATTTCTCCCTAATTTGTGAGACAACGAATTCAGAGTCGCCATACACTGCTAGTAGTTTGATTCCATGTCTTAGGCCAATGTTCAAACCTAATAGCAATGCCTCGTATTCAACAATATTATTAGTGCATTCAAAGGTTAGCAAGAATGAGTATTTGAATGTTTTTCCTGTTAGTGAGATGAATACAACTCTAGCCCCATTTCCTCCTTTTCTACACACACCATCAAATACATTCTCCATATACCATGTTCATCTATTTAAGCTTCTCTTTTTATTGGATTTATGTTTTGTAATTTAGGTTGTGATCTTTCAACCCTCAAACTCCCAAGATCTACATCACAGAAAAAATTCATTTGATTTGGATCCAATCGTTCTATTATGTTTTCATACCTTGGCTCTCTACACAACTTAACTTCCTTCCCATTTACTGGCATTGTTGTGTATGATAGGTCTAGTTGGATATTTCCTCCTACTGCACTAGTCCACTGTCTGGATAATAACATTCCATAGTATGGTGGAGTGTCTACTAAAGTAATATTAATTATGTAAGTGGCTTTAGGGCATGAGGCCAATTTTAATTCCACATTCTTCATAACTCCAACAACAAGGATGGACCTATTATCCATTGCATAACATTTACCATATGTTGTGTCCACCCACAAACCCAATTCTTTCATTACAAAAATTGGTGTAATATTTATTGCAGCTCTAGAATCAATCATGCAATTTCTTACTAGCTTGTTATTTATCAATAGTGTTATGTAGAAGGGGTCTACCTGGGCAGGATTCTTTGTTATAGCATCACCAAGATAAATTTTAGGAATCCTCATAACTTCTTGTCCAAGATTGTTCACCTTATTTTCTGGCCCACCTTTGTTTTTGTAATAATTTTTCTGTTGATTTGATACACTAGAAATCAACTTGAGGACATTGTCCCTATATTCATCTATTCTCATCATTTCCATCAATGGCACTGATATCTTGATTTGGGACAATGCTTGTGTCATGTCAAATGAACGAGTAACAGTGATCTATTCTAATTTTTCTTTATTGGAACTTTTCTCTTCAGATTGTTGCTTATTGTTATCCTTTACTTTATTTTGTTCAACCTTAGATGTTTCCTTATGTGTAGTTTTCTGATTTTCTCCTTTCTTATGGTTATCCAAAGTACCCTTCTTATGATCTTGTTCTTTGATAAACCAACCCCTAGGTGTTCCTTGGTTTGTATTCATAGTCCTATTCCTCAAGTTGTAATTATTTCTAGCTTGAGCCACAGTAACAATTGTAAGAGATCTTTTTTCCTCCTCAGTGGGCTTTCTTAACTAGAAGTGTGGGACCAGTTTGGTTACATGAGTGGCTCCTTCATAATTATCTTCCTGATCAAAAAAAATTCTTTCCTTCCCATGTTAACATTATACCTTTGATTTCTCACATCATACTCAAATCCACCTTCTTCACATGATGAGTATTCATCATCAATTGAGTGAGGTCTCAATCCTAACATATTTATGGTATGGTCATCCGTATCCTAATCATAAGATGTCTCATTTTCCTGCAATGATTGGGCTACCACACAATATTCAGGTGAATGGGGCAGGTTGCATGCAATACACCATGGGTTGTTATCCACTACATGTGTCCCATGTCTCTTTAAGGGATCAGGAGTATCCTTATAATTTTTCCTCTATCTGTTATCTACAGGCTTCCCATCCTTCCAGTTTGTGTTGCAAGGCATATCATGCAATATAGGCCTTTCATTTCTATAATAATTTACTTGCCTAGTTTGTTGGTTACTTTGACTTTGTGGGATTATGATATTTTCCCTTTTTCCAAAATTTCCAGTAGGTTTTCTATTATTTTCAATACTTACAGCCACCTTTTGAGCTTCTGCAAGAGTCATAGGAGCTCTATTTCATAGTTCATATCCAGTCCTACGGTCAAAAGACTTTAAGTATAGAGCTAGAACCATACCATCAGGAGGTTTCAATTCATGAGAAATCTTGTGATATATCTTTGAAAACCTTTGTTTGAAATCCACTACTGTCTCATTATAGTTATTTTGGATGCTGGTCAATTCATGAATAGAAAAATTTGGATCAGTATGATTTCCATATTGTTCTTTAAATTCTTCAAAAGAGCTGATTGCGGTATCAAGCAAATTCTTATACCAATCTCTGGCATCTTCAATTAGGGATAGCATGAATTATTTCATCTAGACATCTTCATATTACACTTCATATTTATCCATGATTGTCTCAAAATTTCTAATGTGTTCATCTGCTGTAACAACATTATCTCCAGAGAATGTTGGTATTGCATTTCTCAAGTCATTGTCAATAGGATCAGGACATGTTTGATAGCTAGATAGATCCAACTGTCTATACCTATTTATATTGAGTGGTCCTCATAGGTTTTGGTTTGGCTGATACTGTTGGTGGTGATGATGAGGTGCATATTGCTGTATAGTGTGGTGTGGATTTGCATTTGTATTTTGATGGCAATTTGGAATACGTTTCTAACTAGGAGGTGGATAGGCATTAGCCATATGTTGAGAAACAATATGAACATTAAGTTTTTTCTGATTTTGTGGTGGAATGTTCTTTTGGACATGGCTAATATTAGTTGGATTATGTGGTACTCTTGAAGCATTTGAACCACTTGGATTCTAATGTGACCCCTGTGGGTTGCTTGTAAGATCATGCCTACCTTGCTTATGGGGATGTACAAACTTTGAGTTGCTTGCTTTACTTCTAGACCCTTTTTATTGTAATTCTTCTTATACTCATTCTTCCTCTTCTTTTAGTTCAGCTAACTCGAGTTCCTCCTATAATTTATGTAAATTTTGTTGTACCTAATTCTTATTCTATATGTCTTTTGGTGGAGTATCATGGGTTTTTGTGGATGCTATTTGATCTGTAGACTCATTAAATTTCTCCACCCTGTTGCAATGACATCTTATAATCATATTCTACTTGGTTTTGCATTGTTTCCCTTTCAATTTGAGCCTCATATTCAAGTTGCTTCTGAGGGTCAGGTCTGTATTGGTCTAGACTATCATCGAATGTATTATGATCAGATTGGGCTTGATAACTCTTGGATTGGAATTCCTCTTATTCATGTAGGGGAGTGAAGTTGTTATGTGTTAATATAGGTTGTTCTAAAGCATCTTCATGAGTATTTTGATTATTAAGGTGTTCAAACTGGTTTGATATCCCAGTTTTCTTAGTAGGGGCCCTTAAAGGTGGGGAAGATTGCAACTTTTTACCATAATCTTTCACCTACCATCCATATTGTGTGAGACTGTAATGCTTCAACACATAATATATCTAAAATTTAGAGTAGAATCCCCACCTCTTTTTTATAGAGGAATGATTTTATATTCTTGGTCTTTTCCACCAGCAGATTTATGACTTTAACTTCCTGACTCTATTGATATGGTCTCCTACTAGGTTCCTTTATGTTATCCCTAGTAGAGTCACCAATCTTGTTAGGTCTCAATAATGTAGGTTGTTAACCTTAAGAGGTTGCCAATCTCTCTTGATGCTTTTGGCTAATGACACAGGGCAAATATGGCTAAAACCCCCTTCACTTCAGGCTCTACCAAACCTAGGTGGGTATACCTTCACTATTAATGTAGAATTGTATGACCTTCATAATGACATATGGGTTGTGAAATAGATGTAAATCTATGAACTATTCTTACTCTTAATATGTGAAATAAATTGTGGAATATAAAATGTTGTTATATGAATAGTGTCTAATGCTATTGGGTAATGGGGTCAAGACTTGAATGAATTGTAGATCTATGAGGCTTAACTCTGACTATATGGCACTTTTTAAATGTGTACACCTGGTGTAAACATGCAAGATTGTGGGATGATAGACTCTTCTTTAAGATCCAATTGATATTTTCCAAGTTACTATGTGTTGATGATTGTTTTTACACATTCATAACAAAAGTTAAAATTCATAAAATGAACCTAACTATCTTGAAAGATATGAAGAAATCAATTAAGATTACTTAATCCCAAGTTTTCATCTAGTTAGGTCTCGACCTTGTGGACAGTTTAGTAGGTTATTATGAATCTGTAATATGCAAGGGGCCTTACTTGATTTAAGGTGATTTGATGACTTACTAGACTCAAATTATGCAAACTGTTGCAAATATTAACAAATTATTTATCTCTTTGCATAAATTTGTTACTATACCCTGAAGCTTTGTATGATTTTATATTAAAACATGCTTTCCTTTTCAAATATGTATAAAGATTGTCAAATGTCAACTCAATTGCTCTTAACTCCTTCAAATGTTAGACAGTCTCCTTTAGATTTCTACGTTTAAGCTAAGTATTCCAAAGTTTGGGAAAAGTTAGAGAAATTCAAATTCAACATCACTTGCTACAAGATCTAAATACTCTGTAGTGCACATGGAAAGAATTACAGCAAATTTAATTAAATCAGTAGACTAAATCATTAAATGTGAATATATTGAGTATTTTCACAAATATACCTCCAAGATTGTGAGCTTTAAGAGAAATTGTTTCAAATACAAAGAAGAGCTAGAAGACACTCAGAAAATAGACACATAATTCTAGATTCATTTATATTCAAAACACATAGTCATATATGATTTACAATGTATGAATGACTCTTAGCTTCATTAATCAAATTCACAAAAACTTACAATGCTTTACAGATACAATAAGAAAGCTGGACATTCCATGCGTTCCTTAGTGCAGACACAGGTGACCTCCTCTAAACTAAAATACTCCTACTCAAAGTTTCAGAACAAATTACAATTACTAGCTAATTTCTAAAAATCCCTGTGTAAATAATATACAAGTAGCAAAGTTCCTTATATAGATTTTGAACTTCTCATTGCTATGGCTATAATTTCCATCTACGGTTAAGATCCCTCCATTACTGATCAACGATGTATCTTTGTCTCATAACTGTCTACCAAAATATCTATTTGGCATCTTTTACTTTCCTCAACGGATGCTGTTGGAAGCTTTTACAAAATAAAATTCCCTTTTCTTCATTGACTTTCTCTCTCTGATGCTCTTTATTTGACTTCTTCTCAAAAACCATTGCTCTTGTTTATCTTCTCACTTTTTCAAATAGTTTTTGAAATTGCCGATTACACCTTCTACAAAGCTGCGGTCCCCTCCTAGACTCTTTCCCAATATATATTCCTGCTTTACAATCCTTTCCTTCAACTTCTTCTCTCTGTTCTCTGAGCCTTCTCTTCTCTTCTTATGCTTCTTCATTTTGGTGCTTTCCTCCATCAATGTATCCATCATCTACTTGCTGAGATTTGCATTAGGTTTTTCTATGCATGGTGTAAATATGGCATTGAATTCTATTAATGCCATTTCTAAATCATATGCTGGTATTTCCATACATTCATGTTGTAGGAGTCTTTCTATTATCTTCTTATGCATTTTTATCATTTCCTCTACTTTTCCCTCTAAATCCTATATAATTGTTGTACATTTTCTGAGGTTATCTTCCTCAAACTTAAGCTCTAATCTTGTCCTTGGCACTTGATTTGCCAATGTAACAGTAAGTGCTCCTTCATTGATCAATTCTTCTGCTCTTTCTTTAACTTCTGTCAACTGTTCAAGTTCAGTCCTACATTCTTCTTTTCTGGCTTGGCAATTATGTATAAGTACCATACACTTGTTCCTTTCTTCTACAACTACCCTCCAACTTCCCACAGCTTGCCTTATTATTTGCTCACCCTCTTGCATAAAATCTCTAAGCCATTCATCAAAAATGTTAGCTCTGAGCCCTTTATTCTTCATGTCATTTATTTCTTCCTTTGATACCACTGCTATGTTATTAGGAAATTCTGGGACTGTGGCACTGGGATCAAATATTTCTTTAATAAATTGTTGAAGCTGGACAATGTGTCCTTTTAAGTATTCTTGTTTGTCTTTATCCTTTCTCAACATTTCTGCCATTACTTGGTGCAAATCTTCATATTCATTAATGTGCTGCTCTCTTGTAGAATGCCCAAGGTCAAGATTCAATATCTTATAATCCTCCAAGGCTATTTCAAATTTTGCCTTTTCCTTTTATGGTATGGCTAGGTTCAACATTCTAGATCCATCTGGACCTCTCTTTATAGCAAACATTGTCCTAGCCTTTCTCTTTTCTTTTCTTGGAGTAATCTTCTCACCTAGCAAACTTTTAATATCAATTGGTAATACCTGTACCTCTATTTTCTCCTTTCTTATTTCTCTTCCTAACCATGTAGGAATTTCTTTTGTACCTTCTATTGCCTTAACTTCATCAATTACCTCTTCATGAGGTCTCTTTGTTTCCACTTCTTCTTGTTTTTGATGTTGTTGTTGTTGTTCTTCTTCTTCTTGTTGCTCTGTTTATTACTCTGGTTGTTGCTCTGGTTGTTGTTGCTCTTTTGGAACTTGCTACTATAATGGAGGCTCTTGTTTCATGGAATCTTTTTCTTGTTCTTTTGATTCAACCTCGTTCTCTTCCTCTTCTATTTCAGTATATCCTCCATCTTTAGCCTCTTCTTCAGGACCTTTTTCTTCTGATGGTTCTTTTTCCTGATCATCTTCTGCAAGTATTTGTTCCTCATCTGGCATATTAACATCTTTTGTTTGTTCATCAGCTTTATTTTCATCCATCTTTTTTGTTGCCTCTGTACCTTCATGCACCTTGGTTTCATCTTATATTTTGTCTGTACCTTCTATCTGTACTTGCTCTGTATGTACAAGGGAATTTTCTTTTGTGCTATCTTCATTTACTTCCTTTCCTTGATCTTGCACATCTTTTGTATTCTTTTCTTCTTCACTTGGCTCATCATACATATTCAGCATATTTAAGGCATCCACACCTAAGGTGTCATCTTTTATTTCTTCTTCTGCTGAAGTATGCCTTTTTGTGATTATCTCTTCAGATGCAACTTCTTTTTCAGCTTCTTCAATTTTATGTGCCTCTTCTTGCACATCTTTAATAATTTCAAGTGGAACTAAGGTACCAAATGTATCTACTAATCCTATTTCTTCTTGTACCTTTTCTTCTTCATGTTCTATGTTGTGCTTAATTTCTATTTCAGCTTGAATGCTTGGCTCCTCCTTTTCACTTAAGAAATCACTAGAATCTTCTTCTATTTCAATCTCTTTTCCTTTATACATTGATCTTTCCTCACTGTCACTACTCTCAATATGCAAAGTCTCCATAGTTTGTTTGGCTTTGTGAACTTCTGACTCCTGTTGGAATTCTTCAGCCAACTCTGATTTTACTTTGATATACGTTTGTCTTGGTTCTGGTGATGTGGAGGCACTAGATATATTGCTCATCTTTTCACCTACTTCCTATGCTCCAATTATACCAACTAGTTTAGAAGTCTCACCCTTTGACAAACTTATTGGGATTGCCCTTCTAATTTGTTGTCCTACCATCTCCTTGGCAGCCTGTGCTTCTTCTACACTTATTTCATGACTTCTTGACCTTGCATCTACAAACATTTTTGATGCCACTGGTACTATTATTCCTAATGCATATGGATCCATTAAAGTAGCATTTTTTTCTTTTTCCACAATTTTGGCCTCTACAATCTTCCTTTTCTTCTCATAAAAACATTGCAAGCCTCACTAGGCTCTACTTTTCTTTTTCTTCCTTTCTTTGGATATGTGATTCCTTTGCCTTCAACCTTAAGTTCCTCAATTTTATCTTTTAGCCATGTCTTTGAAAATAATATCACCGGCTCAGACAATACATCCAGAGAAATATTCCAGGGCTTTGACCAAGTAGGCTCTGTAATAGGAGCTAGCCTTGCTTCTGCATAACTTTGATGTAACAATTTATCATCATCTTAAACCTCTGGAGGAACATAAATGCTACCTATAGATTTCATTTGGTCAATAGTTAATCTTTTATGAGCTCTTTTCCTCACCTCCTTATCATTCTTGCAATCAGCCCAAAAATCTTCAATATGTATCTGATGTTTATACTTTTTATCCACAAAGTTCTAGATTCTATAGAAAGGATCAAACCTCCTGACTAAATCAAATTCTTGAAAGCCATAATATCTCAATTCTTGTTCTGAACAACTTGCAACTTCTTCACTGAAACAATAGTTTCTACCAATAGCCCAAGGTAGCTTCACATTTCTTCTATTATTGAACTTCCTTTTATACATTCTAAAAACATTCAATTTTTTCCTTGAAAACTCTAACACAATCAACTTATCAGAAGGATACCTAGGCAACATAAATGGTTTTCCTTCAAATCCTTTAGTCCTTATATAGGTAAAATGCTCAAACTGAATAAACCAGGAACTATGCAATCCAATTGCATCTTCTGCATCTTTAGATAATCTTTTGTTAGGTTCCTCTCTCAACACCCTTACCATGTAAGTATAAAAGACATCATCAACCAAAGTAAACTTTTTCAATGCATTCTCTTCTTGTAATTCAGAGTAGTACTCATACACTAATTTTTGATTAGGACCATTCCCTAGGATACCCACTCTTTCTATTCCATGTATGTATGGTGTAATTTCTGCAGCACATGAATATAACACATAAGAAGACAAATAAAAGGGCAACATTTTTTGTTGTCTCAGCATGGGCTGCTTCCAAATAGTTGTATTTATTGCCTTGGCCTAGTGGATTTTCCCTTGCTCCTTTTCTCCTACTCTTATGAACTCAATGACAGTGAACATCCATGGTTCACATTTAGTGCCATCTCTCAATCCAACTAACTTAGCATGGTGATCATCAAATGAATTTTTTCTTTGCAATATATCCTCATCAAATTCTTATATACCCTGGCTACAACCTTGGGTTTGCTTTCTAGGTTATACCAACTGTGGAATATTTTACCTTTATATTCCCCTTCATTTGTGTAAAAATCCTCATTATATTGATCAATATCAATATCCCTCATTTTTTCTTTAATCTCTAATCCAAACATTTTGGCAATCCCCTCTATAGTTAAATCAGCAATTAGTCTGTCATACAACATGATCTTCCTTGTAGTTGGATCATATAAAGTCACACAATCCAAACATAAATCCCTAGCCTCCATTGCTAGTGGGAAACCTGCAGCTCTATATAATCAACTTTCCCAGATACACTTCATATCTTGTGAAGCATCTGTAGTTGTAATTTTCTTCAACACATCCTCTGCATCATAATTTCCTATGTTTGTATTTATGTCTTCTCCACTCATACTGATTAGGGACGAACAACCTCTGTGCAAAGGCAATTCTTCTTTCTCTACCTCTTTTCATGGCTTCCTTTCTTTTTTTACTCACTCCCTGTATCTTTCTTCTGTTTCGGGGCCATCCTGTAGAAACATGCATCTTTTAACTTTTGTTTTACTTTCATGCCTAGGGTTTTTACTGTGAATTTCTTCTTTTACCATTTCACCCTAACTCTTTTGTCTTTTCTGTCTTTTACTTTTAAATTCGTTAAGCTGTACTTAGCTAATTAACACTTAAAATAGTAATTTGACAAATGCATACGTCTTAAACTAAAATTACTAAAATCAACATCACATTTTACCACTTGAAAAAAAATGGCATTTTGGGATAAATACCTATTTTTCGTGACCGTTTAACCATTGGTGTTGACTTACTTTTACCTTTTTGCTTTTGCCCAACTACTGTAACTCTGGTGCCTCAACAAGTTCTGCTTAATTCACTGTAACTGTGCTCCTTTCTATAAATTTTACTCTTAACAGTATATCTGAAAGTAAAATAACCTTAATTTTACCCTAACCCTCATTAAAGTTTACTTATCTTGAGTGTTAGACTTGCATTAAGTACAACAATTAATGCGCTACAACTTGGGCCTTTTATTACAGTGTTTATGTTTTCAAACTTTTTACCATTAGCTCATCTCTGCATACATTACTTTTCTCTGTATTTTCCTTTGTATGTTTTCTTTTGTATATCCTCGTTGTATTTTCAAACATACAATCACTTTATGCAAACAATCAAACTAAGGTTCTTTTATCTTTTTTACTTTTTCCGTACTTCATTGTATATCGCTGCTTGTATATCGTACTTGTATAAGTGCATATACAACAAACTTATACAAAGCTTCTCTCTCCTTTTATTTTCCTCGGTGCTTTTATTTCTTTGTATATCAGCATTTGTATATCCTAAACATACAAACATCCAAACATACAAAGAATTCTCTGTTTCTTAATTTCTTTGGCATCCGATTTGTATTTTCTGCTTTGCATCCCTTAATATACATCCGCTTGTATATCTAAAATATACATTGTTATTATACAAGCAAAAATGTACAAATAGTGGGGTCCACCTTACCTCTTTTCCTTTTGTATCACTGATGCATATAGTGTTTGTAACTAACCTTTCATACAAGTAGGAATACATACAAACATTATATCCCATTTCATAGCCTTTCGGTTCCGGCACTTGTATAATCGATGTATTTCACCTTGGTATACAAACCCAAACATACATGGATTTTTCCACCATGAATAAACCTTTCGGTTTTAGCACTTGTATATGTGTAATGCATATCAGCTTTGTATGTAGGATACATACAAAGCACAAAGCATACAACATCTTAACCATACTTTATGATCATTTCAGTTCTGTGATGTATATAAATTGTAATGCATCCTTAGATATACTTTGAGTCCCGATACATCACTTATATCATGTTTTACTTCTCTCTCAATTCCACGTTTTATATATCGCAATGCATGTCTCTCGTTACTTACATACAAAACACGAAATATACAACCTTTATCTCCTATTTCATAAAATCTTGATTCTTCGACATGTATAATCTGTTGTATATCCCACTTGTATATTTGGCCTTTTCCAAACATACAAGCCTAACATACATTCACCGGATTCGAATGACTATTCATTTGAACTTTAACTCTTTTCAGGTCCGGCTTGTATGTGAAGATAAAGTGTTAATAAAATGCATACAATTATAACCCCATTTAAAAACCTGACGATTGCCCTTTTGCAACTAAAACAAAGACATGTCATACAAACAACTTTGTATATGAATGACTTTGTATATAGAAATAGCTTTGTATATGCAACATACAAACCCTCTGATTGCACATTTACCAAAAAACACTTATATCTTGCAAAATACTGTGAATTTCAAAATGATTCAAAAAACAACCCTTACTCATTTTTGACAAGGAATTCACCCATATTATGCCATGGTACTCAATGTTATTTTTTCTTCATTTTCAACAAGGTTTGTACTTTCAGTTCCTTTTCCCTTTTACCACCAAGTAGACCCACATAAACAAGCAAAGAAAGTCAGCCACAGCGGGGTCCTCATTTTGCTAAGTAGTAAAATGGGGCTTGTGAGCATCACAACAACTAGCAACCAAATAAATCAATTAAATTAAAACCATTAAAGAAAACAAAATGAAATAAATTCATAATTTTCAACTATCTTTCTTGCAAATCATCATTTAACTTAAGACTCAATGTATTCAATAAGGCGCATGAATTTTCCTTTTCAGTTTAAGTGGGTGCACATGAATGATAATCCTCATCTTGAAAATTAGTTGAACCAACCAGTGACTGATATTAGACTACCTAGTTGATGTGATTCCCTCATAGCCAACCAGATAGAGCCTTGCTGCCAGTAGGCATCTGTAGCCCTGACAAGGTTATCATTACAATTCTCCTAAGTAGAGCCCCACTGCCAACAAGTGTCTATAGCCCCGGTAGAGTTACTTAGATAAATTAACCTAGATTTCAGTAAAATCCATTTTATTTATTTATTTATATTTTATATTTTGATAGAGATTTCATAAGATATTACAGTTGTAACTTCATGATGCAAGGAGTAATCACTTGCTAAAATTAAGCTGAGAATTGTAATGGTAGCAAGGGTGACCTCTGATTTTTCACCTAATATCTACATTGGTAAGTTCAACAAACCCAAGGATTTTAGGTGTGTCATTGTGAGAAACTTCCCTTGAATACTCAACCCACAGTTATTGAATACGAAATTTCACAAGTCAACTAACTTTCTACATTCATGACAGTCACAACAAGTTATGTATAAATTTCAAATAATTAACTTGAATGTTTTAAATTTTTTATTCTTTTTAGTGGTTGTTAGTCTACTTCTATCTACTTCAAAATAAAACAAACATCCCTGCTAAAGCAAAACAACAAACAAACAAACACAAAACTAAAACAAAACAACAACAAAAATAAAACAAAAAACAAACAAACAAAACTATACATTATTCACACTATGATACAGAATAGACTAACAACCCTCACCTCAAGCCTGAAAGTAATGTTTCAAGTGTTGGCGATTAACTGGTAATGGTACATCTTCTCTAGTCAAGGTCTTGAGCCTAAAAGTGTTGTCTCCTATTATTTCTGAGACCTGTAATGGACCTAACCATAACTTGTCAAATTTTCCATGATTCCCTTTCTTTTCATGTGCTTTATCCTAGCACAACACTAAGTCTAAAATTCTAAATGTTTTGACTCTTGCTCTTTTATCAAACCATCTTTTAATCACTACTTGATGTTTAGCAAATTTCTCAATGGCTTGATCTCTTTTCTCATCTAATTTGAACAATTCAGGCTTCCCTATGATCATTAAAGCCTAGATATTCATTAGCAAACTTCCAGACTGGTATTCTTAGATTTACTAGAAGTATGGGATCAGTCCCATAAACTAAATGATAAGGTGCATTGCCTAAGGCTGACTTAACCTTAGTCCTATCTACCCACAACACATACTTTAGCAATGTGTTCCATTCTCTTGGATTCTTTTCAATTAGCTTCTTGATTATATCTAATAAAATTTTGTTTGTAGACTCAGCTAACCCATTCCCTTGAGGATAATAGTTTGAAGAAAACTTTAAAACTATTCCATGTTCAAATGCCCATTTAGAAAATTTCAAAGAAGAAAATGCAGGGCCATTATCACATACCATCAAATATGGAGCACCAAACCTAGTTATGATGTTCTCTTCAAAGAATTTGATGACCAGCTCAGTAGTAGAGAATTTACAACATGTGGCTTCAGTCCACCTTGTACAGTAATCAATCACTGTCAATAGAAATTTGTGTCCTGCAGATGATGGAGGATTTATGACTCCAATGAAATCTAAGTCCCACTATGCAAATGGCCTAGACTCAATAACTAGTTGTAATGGATTAGCCTGATTTCTTCCTTTATCTAATGTAGTTTGACAAATGTGACAACTTCTAATGTGACTCTCTATATCTTTAAACATAGTGGGCCAATAGTAACCTGCTCTCAATATCTTATGTGTTGTGGCTAAATGGGAACCATGAGAAGTTCCATACTTATCATGCATCTCTAGCAATACCTTATCTGCTTCATCTCTGTTTAGACATCTTAAATATATTCCTTCATGGTTCTTCCTGAATAGAAGACCTCCTTGTACCATGTATTTCTGTGCTTTGATCTTTAAAGTTCTCCTTTATGAGGATTTCATCTTGCTCGAATATTTCCCCGATATTAGAAAAGTATTCAAATCATCATACCACCCTGATGCATCACTAGTATTCAATACATATTGTTGCTTCACCAAATTTGGGTCTATATTGGCTATGGTTTGCACTAAAGCTTGTCCTCTGACTAACTTCATTGGGATAATTTCCATATCAACCTCTTGCAAAGTTGTTATCCACTTAGCTCTTTTCTCTCTAGGCTCATTCTGCATCAGTAGCATCTTCACTGCTGCATCAGGTACTATGGCTTTAACTAGATTGCGTAAGATATAATGTCTAAACTTTTTTACTACTCTTACTAGTGCAAACGCATGTCTTTCTGTATCAAGATATTTTAGTTGTGCATCCTTCAGAGGTGCACTCATAAAAGCTATGGGCTTTTCTTCATTATCTTCTCCCTTCTGTATCAAAGCAACTGCAACGAAATGTGAAGATGCAAAATAATAAATGTAAAATGGCTTTGTGTAGTCTAGACTTGTCAATACAGGAGCATTACAAATAACTTCCTTAATATCTTCAAATGCATCTTTGGCTACTGGTGTCAATTCTATCACTGCATCCTTCTTCAACATGGCATTCAGTGGTTGTACAATCCCTGCAAATCCTATAGTAAACTTCCTGACAAAGTTAATTTTACCAAAAAATGATTTCAATTCCTTCTTAGTGTTTGGTAATTGTAATTTCTTTATTCCTTCTATTCTATCAGGATCAATGGATATACCATTCTTAGAAATGACATGTTCTAATAATTTCCCTTCAGTTACCCCAAATGAACATTTCTTAGGGTTAAGAGAAATTCTATTCCTCTCACATCTCTTGAGTACTCTTCTCAAATCTTCAGCATGAGTAGATGCATCTTTAGAATAAACAGTTAAATCATCCATATAAATTATGATGCATTTACTTGATAGTCCACGGAATGCAATATCCATGGCTCGCTGAAAAGTGGCACCTGCATTGATTAGACCAAATGGCATTCTTCTGTATGCATAATTACCCCATTTACAAGTAAACGTGGTTTTCAACCTGTCTTCTTTATCCACTAGGACCTGGTTATATCCTGAAAATCTATCTAAAAAAGACATCTTAGCTCCATTCACTGCTTGTAATACTTCATCTATTGGAGGCAAAGGATAATTACCTTTTTTAGATGCCTTGTTCAAATTCCTAAAATCTACACATAACCTGATGTCTCCACTTTTCTTTCTAATAGGTACTAAGTTAGCTACCCAGGTTGAATGTCTGACTAGGAAAATTATTCTAGCAGACAACAATTTTTTCACTTCTTTGAATATCAAAGGTTCTAAAATAGCATTCACAGGCCTTTGTTTTTGCCTAAATGGTTTGACATCTAGTTTTAAAGGTATCACATGAGTTATGATGGACGTATCATATGTTTTTAAATCTTCATATGTTCATGCTATGACGTGTTTGTAATCTTTCAGAACATCTATAATTTCTTTTCTCAACTTTTCAGAAGAGGCTTTTCTAATCTGTACATTTTGAGGACTCTACTCTATTCCTAAGTTATATGGATCACACTTACCTCCCTCATTTTTAGGCAAGTCTTTTTGTCTTACTACCCCATCAAAGTCAAAAATTTGTTCTAGCTCAATCACTCCCTTAGGCAAGAAATTGCTTTTTAGGTTGATTATGTCTTCTTCATCCCAAGACACATCAGGCCTCTCTTGTTCATCAATAATTTGAGCCTCAAATACCTCATTACAAGTCAGAAAATCTACAATTTGTTGATCCCCTTCAAATACCTAAAAATGAGTTACATTATCCGGTACACTAGGCACATTCACTAATTCTACAACAAATCTTTTCAACCCTGACAACGTTAAAGATTCTAAAGTGCTAGCAGCAACTGCTAGTGCATCTAGCCTATGGTTCAATTCTCTAGGGATATGCTCTATGTTGAAAGCATCAAATGAATCTATCAAATCCCACACCCTATGTCTGTAGCAAACCATCTTTTTATAATTACAAGTATACAATTTCCTTACATGTCTGACTACTAGCTTAGAGTCTGAAAACACTCTGATTGTTTTTACCTTTTTTCTTTATAGCCATGACCAGTCCATAAATTAAAGCTTCATACTCTGCAACTTTATTAGTGCAAGCAAATTGTAACCTGTATGCTGCTAAATATGATTTACCATGAGGATCTATAAGCTTTACACCTGCACTTGCACCTCGTTTAGACTTGGATCCATCACATTTTAGTGTCCACATGCCATCCTTATTCTTTTGACCCTTTACTTTGGCATGTTTTTCTTTTTCTATCACATGTGAGGTGCTATCTTGTTTATTCATATGCAATTCATTTTGACTTACCTGTACATTTATCTTTTTAGTGTGTAAATCAGAATGACATACACCTTTGTCTTTTGTTTTTTTTCCTAAATCTAGAGTTTCTACATTTATTGTGTTCTGAAAGTATTTCTCTAGTTGATTGGGATTAACCTTTCCTTCTCGAAGTTCCATCCCCTTTGTGCACTTTATATACTGATACTCAATAATATCCCTACACATTCCACACTTCTCTTCAGAATGTGGCTTATCATGAACTCTACACATATTTTTGTATAACTTGCATTGAACTGGAATGTTTTGTTCCATGCACTTTTCCATGTCCTGTCTGATGATCTATCCAAAATTATTCATTGCATTGTTTTCTTCATCAAAGGAATTTCCATCAGATTCAATAAATAATTTTGTCTCTTTATTGACCTATTTTTCCTTAAAATTCAGCATTAAGATTTCTTCAATTTGTACCCCTTTGTTAGTGACCCTATAAACACCAGGTTCAACTGACCCTGTAAATACCAAGTTTAACAGAAGCATACAATATTTTAGTGGTCCTATTATACTCTATGATCATGTGTTTCATCCTGGGTTCAGCTTCTATTCTGATATGATTTGGCACACCTCTCCAAGGTAACCACATATGTGAAAAGTCAATGGACATATATCCGTTCAGTGTTTTAGACCAGTCTCTACTCAATAACATCCCATAATTTATAGGTATATCTACTACCTAGATGTCAATAAACTGACTTACCTTGGGGTGTAAAGCTAACCGCATCTAAATATGCATTAGTTCTCCTATTACATTAACTTTAGTTTTATCCAACTGTGTAACAATTTTGGCAGATTTGATAGGGGTCAACCCTAAAGTTATGCATATCCCCAAAGGCATTACATTAGTTGATGCACAAAAATCTACCATACAATTGTGTATGTTCTTTCCACACAGTCTAATGGCTAACAAGAAACAAGGAGTGTCCTTATCTGCATACATTACCACATTTGTGTTTGATGGCTGTTCGGTTTTCTTACTTTTTTCTTTGGACTGTGCATCCCTACTAGGAACATTTACCTCAACAGAAATCTCACCTATCACAGATGTATCCAAAGATTTTATAAAAGCATTTCTAACCCCTGGACTTTTCAATAATTCACACAAAGGTTTACTAACCTTAATTTTCTTTATTTCCTTTGACAGATAACTCATCAATCTCATTGTTTCTACTATCTTTGTTTTGCATGTTTGGGCCTTTTGTGCTACTGTTCCATTATTTGCATGGTGATTGGATTTTAGTATAGCAGGATTATTGCTAGCATTCTGGTCTGGAGGGTATTGAAATTGTTAAGAGGAGTAGAAGTGGTGAAAGGACCTCCTGGCCTAGTGTTATTTCTCAGATTGTAAGTATGATTCTTATTTAACTGTTGGAAGGCTTGTACCTCCTCTGTCTCATACAACACCTCATTTTCAGTTTCAAATGGAAACTAAAATGCATTCAGTACTAAGGTTGTTTCAGGATATAGGTTTTCACAAAAATAGGGCTTATCTTCTAACAATTGGCCCTCTTCTTCTTCTCTGGTTGCAAAGGTAAAAGTTTCTAAGACTAAAGCAGTGTCATACCCCGATGCTACTATTTCATTACCTTTGGGAATTAAAAACTCAGAAGTAGGAGCTTGTACATCTACATTAAAAATGCTTGCTGCCAGATGGAACTGAGGACAATCTAATTCAGCATGGGCACTAGTATTATGAATTCTACACCAATTTTTCAATGCTACATTGGACATTTGAATCCTAGTTGTTTGTTTTGCATCCTAGTTATCCAAATTTTCAAATGGAGAAGCTAAAGTACCATTATTAGGCCCTGTGTTCTAGGTTTTGGGTGGCCTTGGCTGATTCTGATTTCTGTTATTGTTACCCCAGGCTCTGTTATCTATAGCAGGTCCTCTATTTTGCATCTATTGTCCTTGATTATGATTCTGATTTTGACTATGGTTTTGACCCTGATTAGAACTCTGACCCCTATTATAATTCTGATTCTAATTTTGGTTAGGGCTTAGATTATAATTCTAGTTGTTGTTATGATTATAGTTCTAGTTTTGGCTCTAGTTTTGACTTTGATTATACCCCTGGTTGTTTCTACCATAGAAATTCTCATTTCTCAATTGTGTCATCTCAGTGGTCAATCTTCTCAAATGTGCAGTAATCTCTTTGATTTCTTCTCTTTCCTCTTGTGCTTTTACCACAAATGTATCTTGAGGAGGTTGGAAGAAGGACTGGCCATTACTTTGATTATGGTTGGCATTATTACCAGTGTAGGGAACTATGGCTTGGATTGGGGCAGGATTATACACAAGTGTGCATGTAGGAACTGGATTTAGCAATGGAGTGTTATGTGTAGGACCTCCATTCCAAGGTTGTGCTTGATTTTACATCCTTGGACTTCCTCCATTGAGAAATGGATTGTCTACCTCATCTCTTGGTTTATAGAGGCTGCCTCTTTATAGGCTTTAGATATTGTATCTATGTTAGGCTTTCTTTTGACAAACATGGCAGTTAATGGATCTAAGGCAACATAATACATGGCTAACAATGTATCTGCATTTACTGTGTATGGAGCTACTATCCTAGAATAGGCCTTTTGAAACCTATCATTGAAATTGTCAATCAATTCTCCCTCACCTCTCTTAATTGCAGCCAATTTATGGTATAAGATGGAAGGATCTATTGGTCCCCTAAATCTAGACAAAAATGCTTCCTCCATAAGTGTCCAAGAAGAAACGTATCCATTAGGCAGATTTACATTCTACTTAGAAGCCTGCTCATTGAAAGTGTAAGGAAATAACCTACACAATACATCTTCATATTCTAACTTGCCCCTAAAGCATGCCTACTTAAATATCCTACTATGATCTTCTGGATCCTGATGCAACTGGTATTTAGGACATATCTTTTCAAGATTCTTTAGCATATCATGATAATCAGTGAAATGTATAGGTAAATTGACATTGAAATAAGCCATTGCAAGTACATGTGCTTAACCTGGACCTATAGAAATACTTGGATTTCTAGGTGGACTTAGATTTCTAGGAGGACTAGGACCTCTGGGAGGACCTGAACCAAGATTTAAGGATCTAAATGAAGAACTGTCAGGACTCACAATATTATGGATGTTGAAAGGTGATCCAGGAGGCATTCCAAATGAACTTCTTGTATTTGATATTTTAGGATTCCAAATTAAAGGACCTCTATTCTGCCTCCTATCAGGTAATTGCACAAATATGTCTTCAGAACCGAATCTAGACCTAGTCACTCTATTACTGTTATGAGCTAGTTTCACTCAAACTCAACTTTAACTCCTATTAGGCCCTCCTTCTAGTGCCAAAAACTATTGATGATTGTTTTTACGCATTCATAACAAAAGTTAAAATTCATAAAATGAACCCAACTATCTTGAAAGATATGAAGAAATCAATTAAGATTACTTAATCCCAAGTTTCCGTATGGTCAGGTCTTGACCTTGTGGACAATTCAATAGGTTATTATGAAGCTGTAATATGCAAGGGGCCTTACTTGATTTAAGGTGATTTGATGACTTACTAGACTCAAATTATACAAATTGTTGCAAATATTAACAAATTATTTATCTCTTTGCATAAATCTGTTACTGTACCCTAAAGCTTTGTATGATTTTATATTAAAACATGCTTTCCTTTTCAAATATGTATAAAGATTGTCAAATATCAACTCAATTGCTCTTAACTCCTTCAAATGTTAGACAATCTCCTTTAGATTTCTGCATTTAAGCTAAGTATTTCAAAGTTTGGGAAAAGTTAGAGAAATTCAAATTCAACATCACTTGCTATAGGATCTAAATGCTCTGTAGTGCACATGGTAAGAATTACAGAAAATTTAATTAAATTAGTAGACTAAATCATTAAATGCAAATATCCTGAGTATTTTCATGAATATGCATCCAAGATTGTGAGCTTTAAGAGAAATTGTTTCAAATACAAAGAAGAGCTAGAAGACACTCAGAAAATAGATGCAGAATTCCAGATTCATTTATATTCAAAACACATAGTCATATATGATTTACAATGTATGAATGACTCTTAGCGTCATTAATTAAATTCAAAAAAACTTACAATGCTTTACAGATACAATAAGAAAGCTAGACATTCCACGCATTCCTTAGTGCAGACACAGGCAACCCCCTCTAAACTAAAATACTCCTACTCAAAGTTTTAGAACAAATTACAATTGCTAGCTAATTTCTAAAAATCCCTGTGTAAATAATATACAAGTAGCAAAGTTCCTTATATAGATTTTGAGCTTCTCATTGCTACGGCTATAATTTCCATCTACGGTTAAGATCCCTTCATTATTGATCAACGGTGTATCTTTGCCTCATAACCGTCTGCCAAAATATCTATTTGGCATCTTTTCCTTTCCTCAAAGGATGCTATTGGAATCTTCTACAAAATAAGATTCCCTTTTCTTCATTGAATTTCTCTTGCTGATGCTCTTTATTTGACTTCTTCTCAAAAACCATTGCTCTTGTTTGTCTTCTCACTTTTTCAAATATTTTTTGAAATTGCCAATTACACCTTCTACAAAGGTGCGGTCCCCTCCTGGACTCTTTACCAATATATATTCCTACATCACAATCCCTTCCTTCAACTTCTTCTCTCTATTCTTTGAGCCTTCTCTTCTCTTCTTATACTTCTTCATTTTGGTGCTTTCCTCCATCAATGTATCCATCATCTGCTTGCTGAGATTTGCATCAGGGTTTTCCATGCATGGTGTAAATATGGCATTGAATTCTATTAATGCCCTTTCTAAATCATATGCTGGTATTTCTATACATTCATGCTATAGGATTCTTTCTATTATCTTCTTATGCATTTTTATCATTTCCTCTACTTTTTCCTCTAAATCCTGTATAATTGTTGTACATTTTCTAAGGTTATCTTCCTCAAACTTAAGCTCTAATCTTGTCCTTAGCACTTGATTTGCCAATGTAACAGCAAGTACTCCTTCATTGATCAATTCTTCTGCTCTTTCTTCAACTTCTGTCAACTATTCAAGTTCAGACCTACATTCTTCTTTTCTGGCTTGGCAATTATGTATAAGTACCATACACTTGTTCCTTTCTTCTACAACTACCATCCAACTTCCCACAACTTGCCTTATTATTTGCTCACCCTCTTGCATAAAATCTCTAAACCATTCATCAAAAATGTTAGCTTTGAGCCAATTATTCTTCATGTCATTTATTTCTTCCTTTGATACCACTGCTATGTTATTAGGCAATTCCAGGACTGTCGCACTAGGATCAAATATTTCTTTAATAAATTGTTGAAGCTGGACAATGTGTCCTTTTAAGTATTCCTATTTGTCTTTATCCTTTCTCAACATTTCTATTGTTACTTGGTGCAGATCTTCCCATTCATTAATGTGTTGCTCTCTTGTAGAATGCCTAAGGTCAAGATTCAATATCTTATACTCCTCCAAGGAAATTTCACCTTTTGCCTTTTCCTTTTGTGGTATGGATAGGTTCTGCATTCTAGATCCATTTGGACCTCTCTTTATAGTAGACATTGTCCTAGCCTTTCTCTTTTCTTTTCTTGGAGTAGTCTTCTCACCTAGAAAACTTTTAATATCAATTGGTAATACCTATACCTCTTTTTTCTCCTTTCTTATTTCACTTCCTAACCATGTAGGAATTTATTTTGTACCTTTTGTTTCCTTAACTTCATCAATTACCTCTTAATGAGTTCTCTCTATTTCCACTTCTTCTTGTTGATGATGTTCCTACTATTGTTGTTGTTCTTGTTGTTGCTCTGGTTGTTGCTCTAGTTGTTGTTGCTCTTCTAGAACTTGTTGTTGTAATGGAGGCTCTTGTTCCATGGAATCTTTTTCTTGTTCTTTTGATTCAACCTCATTCTCTTCCTCTTCTATTTCAGTATCTCCTCCATCTTCAGCCTCTTCTTCAGGACCTTTTTCTTCTGATGGTTCCTTTTCTTGATCATCTTCTGCATGTATTTGTTCCTCATCTGGCATATTAACATCTTTTATTTATTCATCAGCTTTATTTTCATCCATCTTTTATGCTGCCTCTATACCTTTAGGCGCCTTGGTTTCATCTTCTATTTTGTCTGTACTTGCTCTATATGTACAGGGGAATTTTCTCTTGTGCTATCTTTTTTTACTTCCTTTCCTTGATCTTGCACATCTTCTATATTCTTTTCTTCACTTGGCTCATCATACATATTCAACATATTTAAGGCATCCACACCTGAGGTGTCATCTTTTGTTTCTTCTTCTGCTAAAGCATGCCTTTCTGTGATTATCTCTCCAGATGCAACTTCTTTTTCAGCTTCTTCAATTTTTTGTGCCTCTTCTTGCACATCTTTAATAATTTTAGGTGGAACTAATGTAACAAATGGATCTACTGATCCTGTTTCTTCTTGTACCTTTTCTTCTTCATGTTCTATGTTGTGCTCAATTTCCATTTCATCTTGAATACTTGGCTCCTTCTCTTCACTCAAGAAATCACTAGAGTCTTCTTCTATTTCAATCTCTTTTCCTTTATACATTGCTCTTTCCTCACTATCACTACTCTCAATATCCACAATCTCCATAGTTTGTTTGGCTTTGTGAACTTCTGACTCCTACTACATTTCTTCAGCCAACTCTATTTTTACTTTGATATATGTTTGTCTTGGTTTTGGTGATGTGGAGGAACTAGATATATTTCCCAGCTTTTCACCTACTTCTTGTGCTCCAATTATATGAACTGGTTTAGAAGTTTCACCCTTTGACAAACTTATTGGGATTGCCCATCTAATTTGTTGTCCTGCCATCTCCTTGGCCGCCTGTGCTTCTTCTGCACTTATTTCATGACTTATTGACCTTGCATCTACAAAAGTTTATGATTCCACTGCTACTATTATGCCTAATGCATATGGATCCATTAAAGTAGCATTTTTATCTTTTTCCATAATTTTGGCCTCTACAATCTTCCTTTTCTTCTCATAAAAACATTGCAGGTCCTCACTAGGCTCTACTTTTCTTTTCCTTCCTTTCTTTGGATATGTGATTTCTTTGCCTTCAGCCTTAAGTTCCTCAATTTTATCTTTCAGCCATGTCTTTGAAAATAATATCACCGGCTCAGACAATACATCAAGAAAAGTATTCCAAGGCTTTGATCAATCAGGCTCTGTAATAGGAGCCAGGCTTGCTTCTGCATAACTATGATGTAACAATTTATCATCATCTTGAACCTCTAGAGGAACATAAATGCTACCTATAGATTTCATTTTCTCAATAGTTAATCTTTTATGAGCTCTTTTCCTCACCTCCCTGTCATTTTTGCAATCAGCCCAAAAATCTTCAATATGTATCTGATGTTTATACTTTTTATCCACAAAGTTATGGATTCAATGAAAAGGATCAAACCTCCTAACTAAATCAAATTCTTGAAAGCCATAATATCTCAATTCTTGTTTTAAACAACTTGCAACCTCTTCAATGAAACAATAGTTTCTACCAATAGCCCAAGGTAGCTTCACATTTCCTCTATTATTGAACTTCCTTTTATACATTCTAAAAACATTCAAATATTTCCTTGAAAACTCTAACACAATCAACTTATCAGAAGGATACCTAGGCAGCATAAATGGTTTTCCTTCAAATCCTTCAATCCTTGTATAGGTAAAATGCTCAAACTGAATAAACCAAGAACTATGCAATCTAATTGCATCTTCTGCATCTTTAGATAATCTTTTGTCAGGTTCCTCTCTCAACACCATTACAATGTAAGTATAAAAGACATCATTAACCAAAGCAAACTTTTTCAATGCATTCTCTTCTTGTAATTCACGATAGTGCTCATACACTAATTTCTGATTAGGAACATTCCCTAGGATACCCACCCTTTCTATTCCATGTATGTATGGTGTAATTTCTGCAACACATGAGTATAACAAATAAAAGGGCAACATTTTCTGTTCTCTTAGCATGGCTTGCTTCCAAATAGTTGTGCTTATTGCCTTGGCCCAGTGGATTTGCCCTTGCTTCTTTTCTCCTGCTCTTATGAACTCAATGACAATGAACATCCATGGTTCACATTTAGTGCCATCTCTCAATCCAACTAACCTACTCAGCATGGTGATCATCAAATGAAATTCTTCTTTGTAGTATATCCTCATCATATTCTTATGTACCCTGGCTATAGCCTTGGGTTTGCTTTCTGGGTTATACTAACTGCAGAATATTTTACCTTTACATTCCCCTTCATTTGTGTAAAAATCCTCATTATATTGATCAATATCAATATCCCACATTTTTTCTTTAATCTCTAATCCAAACATTTTGGCAATCCCCTCTGTAGTTAAATCAGCAATTAGTCTATCATACAACATGATCTTCCTTGTAGCTAGATCATATAAAGTCACACCATCCAAACATAAATCCCTAGCCTCCATTGCTAGTGGGAAACCTGTAGCTCTGTATAATCCACTTTCCTAGATACACTTCATATCTTGTGAAGCATCTACAGCTGTAATTTTCTTCAACACATCCTTTGCATCATAATTTCCTATGTTTGTATCTGTGCCTACTCCACTTGTACTGATCAGGGATGGACAACCTCTGTGCAAAGGCAATTCTTCTTTCTCTAACTCTTTTCATGGCTTCCTTTCTTTTTTTACCTCACCCCTATATCTTTCTTCTATTTCGGGGCCATCCTATAGAAACATGCATCTTTTGACTTTCATTTTACTTTTATGCCTAGGGTTTTTACTGTGAATTTCTACTTTTACCTTTTCACCCTAACTCTTTTGTCTTTTCTGTCTTTTACTTTTAAATTCGTTAAGCTGTACTTAGCTAATTAATAGTTAAAACAGTAATTTGACAAATGCATATGTTTTAAATTGAAATTACTGAAATCAACATCGCATTTTACCACTTGAAAAGAAAAGGCGTTTTGCGATAAATACCTATTTTTCGTGATCGTTTAACTATTGGTGTTGACTTACTTTTACCCTTTTGCTTTCACCTAGCTACTGTAACTCTGTCACCTCAACAAGTTCTGCTCAATTCACTATAACAATGCTCCTTTCTGCAAATTTTACTCTTAACAGTATATCTGAAAGTGAAATAACCTTAATTTTACTCTAACCCTCGTTAAATTTTACTTTTCTTGAGTGTTAGACTTGCATTAATTACAACAATTAATGCAGTACAACTTCAGCCTTTTATTACAGTGTTTACATTTTCAAACTTTTTACTGTTAGCTCATCTCTGCATACATTACTTTTCTCTGTATTTTCCTTTGGATGTTTTCTTTTGTATATCCTTGTATTTTCAAACATACAATCACTTTATGTAAACAATCAAACTAAGGTTCTTTTCTCTTTTTTACTTTTTCTGTACTTCATTGTATATCGCTGCTTGTATATCGTGTTTCTATAAGCGCATATACAACAAACTTAAACAAAGCTTCTCTCTCCTTTTATTTTCCTCGGTGCCTTTATTTCTTTGTATATCGGCATTTGTATATCCTCATACAAACATCCAAACATACAAAGAATTCTCTATTTTTTAATTTCTTTGGCATCCGGTTTGTATTTTCTGCTTTGCATCCTTAATATACATTCGCTTGTATATCTAAAATATACATTGTTATTATACAAGCAAAAATGTACAAATAGTGGGGTCCACCTTACCTCTTTTCCTTTTGTATCACCGATGCATATAGTGTTTGTATCTAACCTTTCATACAAGCAGGAATACATACAAACATTATATCCCATTTCATAGCCTTTCAGTTCCGCCACTTGTATAATTGATGTATCTCACCTTGGTATACAAACCTAAAACATACATGGATTTTTCCAACATGAATAAACCTTTCAGTTTCAACACTTGTATATGTGTAATGCATATCGGCTTTGTATGTAGGATACATACAAAGCACAAGACATAGAACGTCTTAACCATACTTTATGATCATTGCGGTTCCCTAATGTATATAAATTGTAAAGCATCCTTAGATATACTTTGAATCCTGATACATCACTTATATCATGTTTTACTTCTCTCTCAATTCCGCGTTGTATATATCGCAATGCATGTCTCTTGTTACTTACATACAAAACACGAAATATAAAACCTTTATCTCCGATTTCATAAAATCTTGATTCTGTGACATGTATAATCTATTGTATATCCCGCTTGTATATTTGGCCTTTGCCAAACATACAAGCCTAACATACATTCACCAGATTTGAACGACTATTCATTTCAACTTTAACTCTTTTCGGGTCTAGCTTGTATGTGAAGATAAATTATTAATAAAATGCATACAAGTATAACCCCATATAAAAACCCGACGACTGCCCTTTTGCGACTAACACAAAGACATGACATACAAATGACTTTGTATATGAATGACTTTGTATATACAAACAGCTTTGTATATGCAACATACAAACCCTCTGATTGCACATTTACCAAAAACCACTTATATCTTGCAAAATATTGTGAATTTCAAAATTATTCAAAAAACAACCCTTACTCATTTTTGACAAGGAATTCACCCATACTATGCCCTAGTACTCAATGTTATTTTTTCTTCATTTTCAACAAGGTTTGTAATTTCAGTTTCTTTTCCCTTTTACCACCAAGCAGACCCACACAAACAAGCAAAGAAAGCTAGCCACAATAGGGGTCCTCATTTTGCAAAGTAGTAAAATGGGGCGTGTTGTGAGCATCACAACACTATGGTTATTGGAAAGGATTTAATTCTATTTTGAAAAAAACCAACTAAACTGATTTACTTAAAGGATTTTAACTCACGACAAAGACCAATAAATATAAATCATTTAGGAGGAGTTAAATCAACTTCTAACAGAAACCAATCACAAACACACCACACAAAGACAACAAATGTTCTTTGATAAATTTACATGATTTAAATAACTTGAAATAATGAGGACAGAGATAGTCAAGCAACTCATAAACTTGAATATCAATAGAATATTAGAACACCACAAATATATCCATAGATAAAATCATTCTTGCCCATTATAATGTTAAATTATCATGAACATTCAGTATCTTAAGTTTGAAATATAACTGGAGATAATAGTATTGAATATATAAATTGTCTTGTTGTGAAAATGATTGATTGTCTTTCATGGCCTTGGTTTCCCTTATATATATGGGAAGCGAACAAGCTTCAGGCCTGAAACAACACAACTATTCGAATTGTACCTTTTCATAATTAAGGACAATTAAGAAATAGATTATGGGCATAAGCAACTTGATTAGAATCTAGATCCCTTAATCTTTGTGGAGCACCCATGACCATAGGACCGGCAAGGTACTCTTCTCCATGTTACAGTATCTATCGAATGTGCTTTTCCTATTCTTATTGCTAAAGCAATAGATTGATTTATACATCGCCAAAATTATCAAAATTTCATTTTGGTTTCACCCAACCTCCTCATGTTGCTCTAGCAATGAATAAATTTACCTTAGAAACATGTTCAATGTACTTGTGGGTTGTGTAGGTATCTGTAGAGAGTATATCACTCATGACTGATTCCAGAGTAAATATCTTATCTAAACATGTATGTGTATTCTCTATTACTAAACTTCATTATTGATTTTCTCAAGAGCTGTGGGCAGTAATTGGATCAATTCACTTTTCCAAATATCCTTTTCTTGCAAATTTCCTTCAGTGCCAAAGAAACTAGGTAATGCCATGTCCAGATGCTAATCAAAGTCACTTAAGTCTTTTGTCAACAAAGCATTGAATCTTTCATGCTCACTGATCAGATCATCATATTCTTTGAACACTCTTTCTTCAATATCTGCCTTAGCTCATAGTTTCTCCTTCTTTTCAAGCATCCTAAGATGTAATCTCTTGTGTTCCTCGTAAACATTATGTGTTCTTTTATGCAACTCCTATATTTTATCACTATTCCCCTCTATCTTCTCAAATCTCCTTTTGATCAATTCTGAAGCTAAATTGTATTTAACATTTTTTATTTCAATCTCTAATTGGTCACACCTTTTTCTAGAATTTCTCTACTTTGATCCTCCAATAATTGGCATCTACTCTTGCCTCTACCATCTTTTTATCAAACTCTAGATAAGGTGAGTAACTGCTGGATAATGATGGCAACTTATCCTTATAAGTGGCAACTTCTTGCCTCAATTTTGCATTTTTTAACATATATGTGACGTAGTTGAGATCGAGGAGCCTTATCAGGCTGTCCAATCTCATAGCTAAAACTCAATAGTCAATGGGAAAATGTAAACTCTTTATTGAAATTATCATGCAGACGACATTACAGCATTGAAAAGTCTTTACATTCAATGATCAAAAGATCAACATTACAATAGAGGCCTAAATTCCCTATTCTTTCTATTCTCATCCCATTCTCTCTCACCTCTCTTTCTTTATTCAGTTCATCTATTATTTCTACCCTCACCAAGAGTTACTCAACACAACTCCAGTACTCTTGAAGGATCCCTGTAGCATGATGATGGATTCTCAAATTGGCTGCCACTCCTTCCACAATCTCTACAGAATTCTTCATGCCCAAAATAGTCCACCATATTTAACTCTTTCATTATTGGTGCTAGAATGTCATGGTCGTGCCAATGAATGTGCAGAGTGTTCAAACCAAGAAGGTCAACAAGATTTGGAAATGTTAAACACACAGGCTCACGATATTGGGAAGACCCAGATGAAGTTAGATGGACGTTGAAAAGAATTGTAGAGTCTTCAACAAACGTGCTATCAGAAAGACCAAGAAAAGTTATACCGAACGCTAGGCATTGGGGTGATGGGGATACATTTGAACTATCTTCTGATGAAGCAGGTCTCACTGAATAGTGGGCATCAAGGAGATATGAAACATGGTCACGCCGAACACTGGGCATCAGGGTGACAAGGAGACATTTGTACTATCACCTGATGAAGCAATTATCACCGAAGAGTGGCATTGGGAAGATATGAAACATGGTCACGCCAAAAGCATACAAAGACCAAGAGAAAGTGTCGTCAGAATGACTGAGAGACTTAGAAAGAGTCATCCCAAAGAGGAAGGTCATACCGATCACAAGCATCAGAGAAGGTCTCGTTGATAAAGACTATCGCTGAGACTGAAATCAGAGTCTGGCTGAAAAAATAAAAAACTCCTCCCACCAAAAGCACTTCCAAGCACATTTTGAAATCAGACCAATATGTCCCCTAGTTGAATGCCAAACATCAAAAGGAACCAGAATAGAAATGACTGCAAAACACACCAAAAATTAGAGAAACTAAACTATGTATTTTTGGGCGATGCGGGATAACTTGTCCACCCGGATGCTCCTGCATCAGACACACCGGGTAAGTGAAATGTTCCTTAAGGCTGAGACTCAAGAACATTTAGACCAATCTGGCAGTCAAATACCAAATTTGACCAAATCTGCAGCTATCATCCAAGTTGAATCTTCAATTGGTTTATCCTTCCATCTAACAAGATACTCTAGATATTCTCTACCCCTAGTTTTTTTGGCTATACGAGAGTCAATCACTTGATCAATCTGTTTAGACTTCTTTTCAGGGATTTGATCAATCCAATCACTTGCATCTTGTACATCCGAAATAATTTCTCCTTGCATACTAGTGTGAGGCCCACCCTCATGCAACTAGATTGGTTGCAGTGCTAGTGTTTCTGGAAAAACTATGTTTTCTTTTTTGTGACAAAAAAAGCAAACACAGTTTTTCCGTGAGACAAAAAAAGCAAACGTAGTTTTTCCATGAGACAAAAAAAGAAAACATAGTTTTTCCAGAAACACTAGCACTATCATCATGGACTATGGAAATATTATGTCTACGATAGATTGGTTGCACTGGTAGCCCATGTTGTTTGTTGCTTCACCCTTGTGAGGCCTACCTTTCTCACTCCTTTGTTTTTACTTCCATTGCATTTCAGTTTGATGACATTTAGACATTTGGGATTGTTGATCCCGATATGCAGACTTCTGGACCCTATCCCTATATTTTGATTTGATTAGAGTAGTATGTGGTGGTGTGACTATATCCTGATTTTGATTTCCACTGATAAATTATATGACATGTGATATGCATTTTGATGCCATTAGAGATATGGTTGTGAGATTTGTAAATGGAATTATTATGCAAGTTTATCTTGAGTTCATATTTAGAAATGCAGAAATTATATATATCATTAATGATGTTATGTGATTTTATTAATGTTTTAAATAAATATGTGACATCGTGAGTGTATGCATTTTCTTGCTTCGGCTATGATGAACATGTTGGATTAATCTGTTTGTTCAAGTGCGTAGGTGATTTTCCATGCCACGAAAAGTTGGAGATCATCCCACACATTTTGTGAATTCCCATATTAAGCCGATCTAGTTCCAAGAGGAACCAAGATCAACTGTGTTATGTATGATGAAATTTTGTAATGTTTATGTGGTGTGATTTGGGATAGGTCTACCCTTTTTTCAATTGATTGTATTTTGGTGTTGTAAACGTGTAATGTTTAATTGATTTCATTTTTTATTTTTTTTGTGACCCCTTTTCATGTGATTTTACTCACCCTACAGTGCTCAAAATGGGTTAAAAGTGAACCTGGGTTGTACCCCTAGGGTCTAGGGACCATTTGAGCTTGTTTAACCTTAGGTAAACTCCCATTTGGTCACTTAAACTTCACCCTAAAGTAAAGTGACGTAAATGGAAGTTTGGGAAGGAGTGGAAGGTTGGGTCAAACACTCAACCTTATCCACACCTCTTTCCAAGGCTTGGAGAGTCTTCAAGACCCCTAAGTTGTGGAGGACTCAACTCCAAGGCTCTCCCACATTGGTGAGGGTACCTTGGGGTTTTGTGGGCTTTCATCGGAGGATATGATTGGGGCACTTGTAGTACCCACATCCTTCTTTGGCTCCACTTTTCTCTCTCACATGTGTGAGGGAGCACAAGTGGAGGGGGAAAGACATGGTGGAATGGGAGAGTGACATGTGTCATCCCCACATTCCATGAAGCTTACAAGTGGATGTGAGGAGGAAGCAGAAGGTTACATGTGTCACCTTCTCATTCCTTAAGGCTCATGAGGAGAGCCTATTTTTAATCCCTCTTGAAGAGAGGGAGGGGGTTGTTGATTTGTTTTCAATTTTTCATGGTTATTTGAATTTGTGGAGAATTTTGGAGGTAGATTTTGGAGGAAGGACTTGGAGGTGGAGTTGGAAGGCTCTACTTCAACTATCTTCCATTGTTGGGCATATAAAGGTAGGATTCAAGGCTTGAATCCTTTCCTTATGCATTTACCTTATTTGTGTGTGTGTGTGTAATGTGGTTGTTTTGCATTTTTATGTTGTGGGGTTTTTGAGGGAGTTTTGTAAGAGCCTCTCCATTTGGAGAAGATTCTCAACATGTGAGGGGTGGGAGAGGAGTGAACCTCCTCAAGGTCACCCTCTTGTTCTACTTGAGGTATTTTGGTCATTTGAGTATATTGGAGGTGCATGAGATTTTTATTGAAGGCAAGAGTGCCTCGAGAAGTTTTGTGTTGAGATCATTTTATTAGGCTTGAGGCCTTGTTGTTCTTGAGATTTCAATGTGAATGGGTTTTAGTGGTGTGCACCTCTTGAGTAGAGAGTTGTCCACTCTCCTACCCCATTGAATCTGTTTCCAAATAGATTTTGTTGTTTGTCAAGTCATGGGTTGGGTGTTCTATTTGCTATGTGTGTTTGCTTTGTTGTGGAGTGAAAATCTTGTGTGTGGGTGATCTCCTAGCTTGGGGGAGATCCTTTTTCAGGTCTATGGTAGGGTGGAGAGCATTTTGGTGGCTTGGAGTTTCCCCATTGTTGTTAGTTTTGTAGGTTTAAAATTGGAGTCATTTAAACCTCGGTTATGGACTATCATTTTTGGCATTGCATATTTTATTTGGTTATTAAAAACCAAGGAAAAATAGAGGTTGAGTTGTGTTTTGTTAAACCAAAAGAAATGTAAAGCTCTCTTGTTATGTGTTGTTTCAATTTATCTTTATTGCTGGTTTCATTTTAGTATGTTATTATGGGAAAATTTTGCAAATAAAGAAAGAAATGGGTTGTTGTTTAGTCAATGTTGTTGTGAAAAAAATATTGGTATGTTATGGTTTTAAGTGGCAAAAGAAACATTTAATTAGTTGTTGTTGAATTTTGGAATGTGAAAAGAAAGTTAAACGTTGTTGTTGAAATCTATAACTGTGTGTTTGTTCTTCTTTTAAACAAAAAAAGATAGACATAATTTAGTTTTCTGGTTTTCTCCACATATTGATACAAAGGAAAAGTTCTAGTTATACATTAGACATGTAAATATCTCTCTCTGTGTGTGTGTGTATATATATATATATTATTTCTGCTCCTTATTGTTATAGTTGCAAAAGAAAAGGGAAAATATATCTCTGTGTTTTTACCAAAGAAAAAGGGATATGTATCTTTCTTAATATGGTTTTGGAAATTTTTATATCCTATGCCTTTTCCATTGAGAGTAATTATTTTGTTTAATTTCTGGAAAAGTCTTACCTTTGTGCATTTTTTTTACCATTTTGCAAATAAAATAATAATAAAAAAAAATATGAATGTGCTAAATAAATAGAAGTCACAGATATGTGTATATCTATATATATGTGTGTAGAAATACTCTTGTTGTTTTTATACTGGTTGTATATATATATATCACTCATCTTTTTAAAAACAAAAATGTGATATTAGGCAAAATCAAACCATGTTTATGAGTAGGGTTTGGCCAAAAGAATAGGGCATCAGAATCTTTTATGAACTGTGTTTATTTTTTTTTAAAATGTTTTTGTGAACCCACAGAGGATGGTGGCAGTAGACAGCCACCCCCTGTGGGGATTTGTTTTGATAGAGAGGGGTGTTGGAGGGGGGGGGGGGCGGGGGGGGGGGGCGATGAACGCCCACCCACACTCTGTCGTGGGTGGAGGGTGGGTGGGTGTTCCCCCACCCCCACTCCATTGGAGACTTTCCTCTATGTGGCACCCATCAGTCGACCATTCTATCCTTCCTTCCACTCGCGGTCGCCACTGTGTATACTGTGATTTTTCTTCATCATTTTGACTTGCAATTGTTGGATATTAAAACAAATTATATATATATATATATATATATATATATATATATATATATATATATATATATATATATATATATATATATATCCCTCTGGTACATATATTATTCACATTCCCTTTGGTTAAATTTAAAACAAAACCCAGATTCAAAGAAAGAAATTTAAAAAAACTAATATACCTCAATTAAAAGAAAAGAGGGAAAACAATGGGCAATATTGCACTGTGAATATCTCTATGCAATCTTCGATGGCAGCCAAAAACCCTTAACCTACAAATAGGATGATGTAGGAAGAAGAAAAGAATAGAAATAAGGAGAGAAAAGGAAATGAATTTTTTATTTAGAAGGGGCTTTCTGGGTGGTGGTTTTTTTTTTTTAAAAAAAAAATTTAGCATTTTACTCTTTTAGAGGAGTTTTAGATGCACGTGAGTTATTTGTAGTGAGATGGGATAATTCTATTCCTTGTTTTATTTATTTGACTTTAGTGGGCTTTTATTTTATCTTTTAGTGGGTGGGATATTTTTTTAAAATTTTATTTAATCTAAGCCTAAATTTTCCTAGAGTTTTTTTTAATTAAATGTTAGGGAAAAGATGGATAAGTGGGAATAATTTATATTTTAACCTTATGTGAAATTTTGTCTAAATGATTAATCTTGGTGGGTTTAAATTTATCTTGATCTATCTAATTCCTTATTTATTGTCTTTTTGATTTATTGAGTTAGGGAAATCATGTGGAAAATTTATTTAATTTAAATCTTTCTAATTTTAATTTTTTTTGCTTTTTTGTTAATGCCTTTTGTTTTATTCAATTTAGTGGGTTTATTTTTTTTACCTTAGTTTTTTTTTAGTTTTTTTTGTTGTTTTTTTAATTAATTTTAGTGGGAATTTTTCAAATGGGTTTGCTTTTTTTTTTTTGCATTATAGAGGAAATAATAAAGTAGACTTATGTCCATGGGTTTTTTGCTTTATTCCATTGCTCTTTTTTATATTTAATATATTGTAGGATTAATTTATGTTTTTTTTTAATTTTAAATTTAGGGTTATCTCTTAAGATCTTTTGTTTTGTTTTTTAATTTATTTATTGCCTCTTTATTTATTATATTAGTGGGTTTAATTAAACCTGGCCTTTTTATTTATTTTAGTGGGATTTTCTCCATAGTTTTTTTAAATTTAAATAACCTATGAAATTGATTTATTTATCCTAGGGGTTTAGTCGAAATTATTAAAGTGGGAATAATTATTTTTAATTGGGTGAAATTATATCTAATTATTCTAATGGAATTTATTGGAAACTTATTGTTAGATTGTGTGGGAAGAACATACACAATTGCATGGTGGACTCTGGTGCCTCAACCAATGTAATGCCCTTAGGGATATGTAAAACTCTCGAGCTGGCCCCCACCAAATCTGCTAAGGTTGTCACACAGCTAGATAAAACTGAGGTTAGTGTGATAGGAGAATTGATGAACATTCAGATGCAATTAGCTTCAGACCCTAGGGTAAGCCAATTCATTGACATTCAAATAGTGGACATACCCATGAATTATGGAATGTTGTTAAGTAGGGATTGGTCCAAGACATTAAATGGATATATGGCCACTAATTTTTCACATATGTGGCTACCTTGGAGATGTGTCCCAAACTAGATTAGAATAGAGGCAGAACCCAGGATGAAACATACAATAACAGAGTATAATCGAACAAATGAAATATTATATGCTGCTGTTGAACTCGGTGTTTATAGAATTACTAATAATGGGGTACAGATTGAAGAGATCATGATGTTAAACATTAGAGAAAAATGCGTAAGCAAGGAGACAACATTATTCATTGAGTCTGATCGAAATTCTTCAGATGAAGAAAATAGTGCAATGGACAAGTTTGGCCATGCCATTAGACAATAGGTGGAAGAATGCATTAAAAAGAATCTACCAGTCTAATGTAAACTGTATGAGAACAGATGTAGAGTCCATGATAGGCCACATTCTGAGGAGAGTTGTGGAATGTGCAAAGACATCATTGAATATGAATATAAAAAATGCACGAAGAGGGTAAAATTACAAGAGGAAAATGTGAACCCTGATCAACCACAGAGATGCGTTTAGAGTGATGTAGATGCTTTGATTTCAAATTTTGGAGAAGGAATGAAGGACAAGGGTAGTTGTCTTTCTGATTTTCAAGCTAAAAATATACATATGCAAGTTGGCCAAATAGAAATACCCATGAATAAATAGGCCAGCACCCCACAAGTAATGGAAGAGACAAAGCATGCTAAAGTAAAAGGTTAGAAAAGTAAAGATGGCATATGGACACTAAACTGTGACGGGTCCAAGTCAAAGCAGGGTGTGGGTGTAGGTATTGAACTCATAGATCCTCAGGGTAAATCATACCTAGCAGCATATAGACTGCAGTTTTCTAGTACTAACAATACTGCTGAATATGAAGCCTTAATTTTGGGACTTGTCATGGCCATCAAGAAGAAAGTGAAAATGATCAGGGTATTTTCAGACTCTTAACTAGTAGTCAGACAAGTAAGGAAACTATATGCTTGCAATTACAAGAAAATGATTTGTTATAGAAAGAGTATGGGGTTTAATAGATTCATTTGATGCTTTCAACATAGAGCATATCCCCAAAGAGCTAAACCATAGGTCGGATGCACTAGCAGTTGCTGCTAGCACATTAGAACCCTTGACACTATTAGGTTTGAGACAATTTGCTGTAGAATTAGTTAATGTTCCCAATATCCCAGACAATGTTACACACTTTCAGGTATTTGGAGGGTATCAGCAAATTATTGATTTTCTAACTTATAATGAGATATTTGAGGCTCAAATCATTAATGAGCAAGAAAGGCCTGAGACAACATGGGACGAAGAGGATATAATCAACTTGAAGAGCAACTTCTTACCCAAAGGGGTAATTGAATTGAAACATATTTTTGACTTCAATGGAGTAGTAAGATAGAAGGACTTACCCAAAACATAAGGGGGTAAGTGTGATTTACACAACTTAGGGACAGAGAAAAATCCACAAAATGTGCCGATTGGAAAGGCTTGCTCTGAGAAAATTAGAAAAGAAATTTTAGATGCTCTAAAAGATTATAAACATGTAATAGCATGGACATATGAAGACTTGAAAACCTATGGTACATCCATCATAACTCACGTAATACCATTCAGGTAGAAACAAAGGCCTGTGAATGCCATTCTAGAGCCTTTAATCTTTGAGGAAGTTAAAAAATTGTTGTCTGCTGGAATAATTTTCCCAGTCAGACATTCAGTCTGGGTAGCTAACCTAGTACCAGTAAGGAAGAAAAACAGAGACATCCGGTTGTGCGTAGATTTTAGAAACTTGAATAAAGCATCCAAAAAGGATAATTATCCTCTGCCTCCCATAGACAAAGTGCTGCAAGCAGTAAATGGGGCAAAGATGATGTCTTTTTTAGATGGTTTCTCGAGTTATAACCAGGTTTTAATTGATAGAGATGATAGATTAAAAACCACCTTCACTTGTAAATGGGGAAATTATGCATATAGGAGAATGCCTTTTGGTCTGGTCAATGTAGGTGCCACTTTTCAAAGAGCCATGGACATTGCGTTCTGTGGGTTATCATGTAAGTGCATTGTTGTGTATATGGAAGATTTGACTGTGTATTCCAAGGATGCATCCACTCATGCTGAAGATCTCAGGAAAATACTCAAGCGATGTGAGAGGTATGGAATTTCCCTTAATCCTATAAAATGTTCATTTGGATTAACTGAAGGTAAATTACTAGGGCATGTCATTTCTGAAGATGGAATATTGATTGACCTAGATAGAATAGAGTCAATAAAAAATTTGCAAATACCAAATAGTAGGAAAGAGTTAAAATCATTTTTTGGTAAAATTAACTTTGTTCGGAAGTTCATCATGGGTTTTGCAGAAATCGTGCAGCCGTTAAATGCCATGTTAAAGAGGGATGCGTAGATGGAGTGGACGCCTATGGCTAGGGCTACATTCGAAGATATCAAAGGGCCATTTCTGACACCCCTGTACTGGCAAGCCTAGACTACATAAAGTCATTTTATATTTACTCTTTTACATCCTCCCATTCAGGCGCGGCTGCCCTAACATAGTAGGGCGCAGACAATGAGGAAAGGCCCATTGCATTTATGAGCGCACCTCTAAAGGATGCACAATTAAGATATCTGGATACTGAAAGACAAGCATTCACATTAATGAGAGTTATGAAAAAATTCAAACATTATATTCTACGCAACTAGGTCAAAGCCATAGTGCCAGATGTAGCAGTAAAGATGCTGCTGATGCAGAATGAACCTGGGGAAAAGAGAGCCAAATGGATCACCACGCTGCAAGAGTTTGACATAGAAATTATTCCCATGAAGCTGGTCAGAGGGCAGGCATTAGTGCAAACAATAGCAAACACAGACCCAGATTTGATAAAACAATAGTATGTGCTAAATTCCCATGATATATCAGATTGGTATAGTGACTTAAACACTTTTCTAATAGCTGGAAAGTACCCTAATAGGATGAAATCTTCTTAGAGGAGAGCTTTCAAGATTAAAGCACAAAAATATATGGTGCAAGGAGGCCTTCTATTTAGGAAGAACCATGATGGAATTTATTTGAGATGTCTAAATAGAAATGAAGCGGATAAAGTGTTAATAGAACTGCATGACAAGTACAGAATATGTCGTGGTTCCCATCTAGCTAGAACACACAAAATATTGAGAGTGGGCTATTATTGGCCCACGATGTTCAAAGATACAGAGAGTCACATCAAAAATTGCCACACCTGTTAGATTGTAGCAGATAAGGGAAGGAATCAGGCCAATCCATTACAACCTGTGATTGAATCAAGACCATTTGCACAGTGGGGCCTAGATTTCATTGGAGTCATCAATCCTCCATCTTCTGCAAGACACAATTTCATACTGACGATGACGGACTATTGTACAAGGTGGACTGAGGCCACATGCTGCAAATTCTCCACAACCGAGATAGTTATCAAGTTTCTTGAAGAAAACATCATCACCAGGTTTGGAACTCCCTATTCATTGGTATGTGACAATGGCCCTGCTTTCTCTTCTTTAAAATTTTCTAAATAGGCATTTGAATACGGGATTGTTTTAAAGTTTTCTTCAAATTATTACCCTCAAGGTAATGGATTAGCTAAGTCTACGAACAAGATTTTATTAGATATAATCAAGAAGCTGATTGCAAAGAGTCCTAGAGAGTGGAATACCTTGTTAAAATATGCATTATGGGTAGATAGGACCAAGTTCAAAATAGCCTTAGGTAGTACACCTTATCATTTAGTTTATGGGACTGATCCCATACTTCTAGTAAATCTGAGAATACCAATATGGAAGTTTCACAATGAGTATTTAGGCTTTGATAATTATAGGGAAGCCAGGATAGTACAAATGTTACAATTAGATGAGAAAAGAGGTCAAGCCATCAAAAAATTTGCCAAACACCAAGCAGTAGTTAAGAGGTGGTTTGATAAGAGGGCAGGAGTCAAGACATTTAGGATATCAGACTTAGTGCTATGCTGGGATAAAGCACATGAAAAGAAAGGGAGTCATGGAAAATTTGATAAACTATGGTTAGGCCCATTGCAAGTCTCAGAAATAATAGGAGACAACACATTTAGACTTAAGACCTTGACAGGGAAGATGTGCCATTACCAGTTAATGGCCAACATTTGAAACACTACTTCCAGGTTTGAGGTAAAGGGTAGTCCATTTTTTTTGTGTAATATAGTGTGAGTAGTGTACAATTTTCTTTTCTTTGCTTTGTCTTCTATTTTCTTTTGTTGTTTTTCTTTTGTAGGTTAGTTGTTGTATAGTTTTGTTTTGTTTCTTTCTGCTTTATTGTTTTGTTTTTGTTTTTTGCTGCTTGTATAGTCTTCTTTTGCTTTGTTTTGTTTTTTCTTGTACAATCTGTTTGTTTGTTATTTGTTGTCTCCTCAACATGGACCTTTGTTTTACTTTAGAGTATTAAGGAGCAAGCTAACAACCATTGAAAACAGTATAAAATTTAGAATGTTCAAGCTAACCATTTGGAATTTATGCATAACTTGTTGTGACTGTCATGAATATAGAGGGTTGTTTAGCTTCTAAAATGTCATATTCAATAAAAGTGATTGAGAATCGAGGAAGGTTTCTCACAATGACACACCTAAAATACTTGGGTTTATTGAACCTACCAGTGTAGATATCAGGTGAAAAATCAGAGGTAACCCTTGCTACCATTACAATTCTCAGCTTAATTTTAGCAAGTGCTCATTCCTTGCATCATGAAGTTACAAATTACTATATCTTGTGAAATTTCTGTCAAGCATCAAAATCATAAAATATAAAATATAAAAATAAATAAAATAGATTATACTGAAAATCTAGATTAAGCCATCTAAGTAACTCTACCGGGGCTATAGACGCTCGTTGGTAGTGGGGCTCTACTTAGGAGAATTCTAACAATAACTTTGATGGGGCTATAGATGCTCGCTGGCAGCAAGGCTCTATCTGGTCGGCTATGAGGGAACATCCTCACCTACGTAGGCTAATATCGGTCACTGGTTTGTTCAACCGATCTTCAAGATGAGGATAATTAATCACGTGCACACACCTAAACTAAAAATGAAAATTCATGCACCCTTATTGAATACCTTAGGTCTAAAGTTGAATAATAATTTGCAAGAAAGACAGTTGGAAATTATGGATTTATTTCATCTAGTTTTCTTGAAAACTTTGAATTTAATTGTTTTGTTTGGTTGCTAGTTGTTGTGATGTTCACAACATGCCCTATTTTACTCCTTAGCAAAATGAGGACCCCTGCTGTGGCTGTTGCTTTTGTTTGTGTGTGTTCTATTTTGCTTGGTGGTAAAGGGAAAAGAGAGTCAAAATTTTCAAACTTTGTTAAAAATAGAGAAAAAATGCATTTTTAGTACTAGTGCATGATATGGTTGGATTCCTTGTGAAAAATGAGCTAGGGTTGCTTTTTGAACCATCTTAAAATTTGCCATATTTTGCAAGTTATGATCATTTTGGCAAAATGTACATTCAGGTTTGTATATCGCTTTGCATATACAAAGTCCTTTGTATGTGCAAAGTCATTTTACACTTAGTCACTTTTTGCATTCAGGTTCATATACAAAGTCAGTTATATATCCTTTCGTACATACAAGACAGACCCGAAATAACTTAAGTCAAAATGAATAGGTGTTTGGATTCTGCTTTGTATCTAACGTTTGTATGATTGGCAGGTCGCAACATACAAGGAAATATACAAGACATTTTATACATTGCGTGGAATCCAAAAGTTATGAACCAGAGAGAATTTGTTACATATCCGCGGGCTTGTATGATTGAGTAACATACAATGCAAGTATACACCACGTGGACTTGAAAGTTTTTTTAACAGTGTTAAATCACTGTACATTTCAAGCTTGTATATTTATGCATACATTTGGAACATACAAACATCCATATACAAGTCACGGACCCAAAGAGTTGTTTAAATAAAGTTAATTGCTTGTATGTTTTGGAATATACAAAGCATAAGATACAAGTTTTCTATATACAATGCGGACCTGACGGACTTATTAAAATGAATTAAGTCATTGTATATTTAGCGCTTGTATGTTTTGACATACAAGCGAAAGATACATTGCCAAATATACAAGCCACAGAATTGATGAAGTATAAAAAATTAGAAAATTCGTTGTATGATTCCGGCTTGTATGTTTGGATTACATACATTGCGATACAAATGCATTTATACATTGTGCGGACGCAAACGAAAGTTAAGAAGAGTTAAGTCGATGTATGCATCCAGCTTGTATATAATTCATATACTACAGTTTATGCTGGCTGTAGAATCAAAGGTAGAATAAAACCTGATTAAATGCTTGTATCACATCCGACTTGTATATTGCGATATATAAGGAAATTTTGAGCGGGAGAATGAAGTGATTAAAATTTGGAGGCCGATTTGGGGTCTGAAATGCATATTTCTAGTCAACGATGGTTGACCAGACCAGTTTAAACATTGAATATACATTTTCGACCCGCATTTTTATGGATTTGGGGCCTGATTTTTGTGTTCACACAGTCATGACTAGATCTAGTAACTATTTTTTTCTTCCTGCAAGTTTATTAAATGATGATACTTATTGCTTATCCATTTTTGCAGGTTTGCAGTTGAGGAAGGAACTGAAACTTGATGACGATGGCATCATAGAGAGGAGATAAGATCTCAGGAGCAGAGGAAGATAAGGATGAGGGGTGAGGAAGTCAAGGGTCTTCATTGATGAAGACAAGATACAGTTGTGGGCATCATTGTAGCAGGCGATGAAAGTTATTATTGAGCTGCTAGGGTTTCCAGAAGGGCATATTTCACCCAGATTTGATGTATGCTCAGGGATATTTTGGGAGATTTGTTCTCCAACATTTATTGTTGTAAGCAGAAGTTTGAGCCATTGCTTAACCAGGGGTTTTGAGCTATATTGAGGACAATCAAAGTCTATATATTGTGCATTGATACACTGTAATAAGGTTACACTGGGATTTTTTAGAAGATAGCCAGCACTTGTAACTAGCTTTAGTATTTTAGAATAGAGGGACCCTTTAGTTTAGAAGTAGAAGAAGGAGGTCACCTGTGTCTGCAACAAGGAGCATGTGGAACATCCTGCCTCCTTGCTATATCTGTAAAGCTTGTAAATTTTTTGTAATTTGATCAATGAAGCTAAGAGTCATTCAGACATTGTAAATCATATATGACTATCTATTTCTAATACAATTGAATCCATAATTCTACATCTATCTTCTGAGTGTTTTCTTGCTCTTCATTGTGTTTGAAACATTTTCTCTTAGAGCTTGCAATTTTGAGTGTATGTGAAAATGCTCAGAACTTACACTTAGGGTTTTGTCTGTGGATTTGATCAATTTGCTGCAATACTTATATAGTGCATAATAGAACAATTAGATCCTTTTGTAGATTTGAATGAAGTTTAGATTAGATCTTTCTAACTCTTCCCAACCCATCTGAAAATACTTAGCTTAAAACGTAGAAATTTGAAGGAAATTTGTCTCATATTTGAAAGAACATGCATAGCAAAGCTAAAAGTAGACAGTTTTCATAAATATTTAAGAGGAGAAAGCTGAAATAATTCAAGATCATTTAAAGCTTTGAAATACAATAACACTTTTATGCAAAAGGGAATGAACAACATATTGATATTTATTAATCTTTTGCATAGTTGGAGTCTAGTTAACCAACATGAAACCCTAAACTACGTAAGGCCCCTTGAACATTACAGCTTCACATTGACCAACTAAATTTGCCCAACAGGTCAAGACCTGACCATATTAAACTTGGGATTAGGTGAATCTTAACCGATTCCTTCATATCTTTCAAGTCAGTTTTGGTTCATTTATGTGAATTTTAACTAATTGTTATGACTGCATCAAAACAATCATCAACACTTATGTTAAGGGAAATTTATCAATTTAAGCTTTTAAAATTATTCGAATTGCTTGTGATTTTAAAAGACAAAATTTAATTGTTTGATTAATAATAGAATTGGGGGTAAATAATTATTTGGTTAGATTATCATTTTTGACCAAAAAAGAGATGTTTGGTTAATTTATGCTTAGGAGTGTATTTTAAATTTTAAATTTAATTTTCTCATTGATGTTTTAATTAGGAAATCTTTTAAAATTATATTATATGAATGCTAATAAGCCATTATGCTGCTAAATTTTTCTGGGAATTAGGGTTATTTAATTTAGTGTTTTTGTTACGCATTTTAATAATACTTTAATAGTTTATGCATTATAATTATGTTTTAAATGAATTTTTAATTAATTTGTTTATGTTTTAGTATTAGGGTTTGGATTTTGATGCATGTCGAAGTCCCTCCTCACTTAGGAATCTTAGGGTTAGTTTCAAATTTGAACCTAACCTTAGTGGTGATGCTCCTTGTGTTGCATAACCCCCTAGTTGGCTTACATCTCATAGGGGATTGCAAAAGACCTTCACAATACCCCATCGATCAATTAATTGTAGTGCCTTTGTGCGCATGCCACTAAGCACGCTAATACATGCGAGGGGGTTTTGATGGAGGAGCATCTAGTGGTGTATGGGCAATCTTGCATCACCTAAAAATAAGTTAATTCAAAATCATTGTAGTTTTTTTCATTTCTTTCCATAATTAGTGTTTTTGGTTCCATAATATCCAAAATAATGATGTAGGACTTTTAGTTTTTCCAAAACTGCTAAAAATAGCAACCTGCCTATTTTGGAAAGTGTACTTGCCATTTTAGGAAAGTTTGCATTTGGGCACAGATTAAAGCCAAAAATTATAGAAAGTTACATAACGGAAATATAGGACCTTTGGCGAAGGAATCAGGTAAAGACCATTTGTGAGCTAAAAGATATTAAAGTTTTTGTTTTTTGAAAAGCCCCTAAAAATTTTTGGAATGAGATATGAGGCACTAAAACATCCCATAACGTCCCAAAACATTGATAGAAATCCATTTATGGATTTCCAGTGTGATATTTCACATCATGAGCTTTTCGACACTTAAAACGGTTCATCAATCAGACACTCGGATCAAAAGTTATGCTTCCCGGAAGTTGACCTACTTTTGGAGGGAGTTGCAAATTTTGAAATTTAGCTGGAGGCCACCAAAAAGTATTATTTATGACTATTTTGGGAACTCTGGGTAGTAGTAGAGTTAAGGGGGGCAAGTGTAGAGTCAAGAATAGGTGGGAAAACAGAAACCCTAGCTGATTTGGGGTTACAGAAGGCTAAAGATTCTAGAGTCTTGAGGTTGGGAAAGTTGTAATGTGTTGCAGCCAATAGAGGATTCATCCTTTGATTGTAATTGAGCTTCTGTAATGTAATGACTTGCCCAGAGCAATAAAAGAAAGTTCTATTTTCTGTGTTCAATTTTTGTTGTTGTGTGTTTTGTGATTTACCCCCTTCATCAAATGGTATCAGAGCAAGGGTTCCTAAGTGTGTAGACATATCACCGACCATGAGGCAGTTCACACCAGAACCTGAGGTTGTGGGTTTGCAGCGGAGATAAAGATACCTCCACGAAGAAATCATGTTGGGAGAAATGCTTTAACAGAAGAGGGTTTTAGAGCCCTACAAAGGCAAATCAATGCATTGTAAGAGGAGCTGAGAAGAGGGTTTGAACCAAGAATAAGAGAAGAAAGCAAAGATGAAGTTGAGGAAGAGCTATCTAAGGAAGAACAAGAAGCTATAGGAGATCCTACAGAAGTTAGGTTGTTGAGGGCTATTTCAAAGATCGGAAAGAGGCCCAGGATCAAAGTTTCTACATATTCTGGAGATTTGAATCTGGAACAGCTTATTGATTGGATCAATGACATGGAGGAGTATTTTGAATATGAAGATGTGGAGGACCCAGATCGGGTCAAGTTTGCAAAAACAAAGTTGAAGGGTCATGCCAATATTTGGTGGAAGGAGGTCCAGTTAGAGAGGAATAGAAGAGGAAAAGGAAAGATCACTAGATGGGATCGAATGGTGGAGAAACTGAAGAAGCAGTTCATTCCTGTGGACTATGAGATGGAGTTGTTGAAGAAGCTACAAAGACTAAAGCAAGGTAACAAGTCTATCAGGGAGTATACAGAAGAGTTTTATAAGATTACTATCAGGATAGGCCATGCAGAGCCCAACAAGGAGAAGGTAGCCTATTACATTAATGGGTTGAGGCCAAGTATTCAAGAGGACCTGAGCCTAGTCAGAATGACCACCATAGAAGATGTGTACCAGTTCTCCCTGAAGGTGGAAGAAAAGATGAATAAAAGATTTGATAGCAAGCAAAGGGGAAGAGGTCAAGGCGGAAGGACTAGTGGAAGACCCTACGGAGGCCATAATGAAAATAAATAAAAAAGTGAAGAAGTGGGCACCAGTCGAAATCAAAGAGGGGATAATGCCTACCGCCCTCATGACCAGAAAAATGGTGAGCAAAGAGGAAGAGGAAGAGGCTAACCTGGGTAAGGACCCAGAAAAGGAGGTTTCAGAGGAACCTATTTCTAATGTGGAGATGAAGGACATCAAGCATATGAGTGTCTGCAATATCATGGAAGGACAAATAGAAGACCTAAAGGTAATGCACGAGTTGCACATGTAGATCAAGATGCACATTCTGAGCATTCTAAAGATCCTAAAAGGGGAGAAACCCTAGTTGCAAAAGAACCTTGTTGAATGAGGAGAAAGAACCAAATTAGAGGAAGAGTTTGTTCCGCAAAAGGTACAAATGTGAAGGTAAGTGTTGTGATATTATTATTGATAGTGGAAGCACTAACAATCTTATTTCAGAGGAGATGGTTGACAAGAAGGAAGCATCCACATCCATATCAGATTGCATGATTATAGAAGGACTACAGAGCTTTGGTCAATGAGCAGTGTTTAGTGAAGTTCAAGATTGGGGACTACCATGATGAGGTGTCATGTGATATCATACCGATGGATGCATGTCATATGTTGTTGGGGAGGCCATGGCAGTACGATAGGAGTGTTGTCCATGATGGCCGTGTAAACACATATTCCCTAACAAAGGATGGAATTTGCCATAAGTTGAAGCCCTTGAAGGAGGTGGAAGAAAAGGTATGTAGTACTGCTAGAATTTTTTTGGTAGATGGTAGAAAATTTTTGGAGGGTACAAAGCATGAGCATCATTACTTTGCATTAATCCCTAAGATTAGTCAGGAGAAATGTGAAGATGTACCAGTAGAAGTCTTAGTTATGTTGGAAGAATTTCAAGATATTATCTCTGATAATGTACGAAAAGGTTTACCACTAGTAAGGAAGATAAGTCATCAAATGGATTTGATACCAGGAGCTAGTTTTCCAAATAAGGCAGCCCACATAATGACTCTAGCAGAGAATGAAGAGTTAAATAGACAGGTCCATGAGTTGTTAAGGAAGGGACTGATAAGGGAGATTCTAAGTCCATGTGTGGTACTTGTAGTACTAGCACCAAAGAAAGATGGAAAGTGGAGAATGTGTACAAATTCTTGAGCCATAAATAAGATCACGATCAAGTGCAGGTTTCCATTGCTAAGAATGGATGACATAATGGATTGTTTGAGTGGAGCCAAGTACTTCACAAAGATTGACTTGAAGAGTGGGTACCACCAGATCCGTATCAGAGAAGGAGATGAGTGGAAGACAACCTTCAAGACAAAGGAAGGTTTGTATGAGTGGTTAGTCCTGCCATTTGGGCTAACCAATGCATCGAGCACATTCATGCAGCTCATGAATGTGGTACTGAAAGAATATTTGGGAAGTTTTGTTATTGTTTATTTGGATGATATTTTGATTTTTAGTAAGACTTGGGATGAGCATCTAATGCATATCAGAAGAGTTCTAGAGAAGTTGAGGGAGGAGAAGTTACTGATTAATCTGAAGAAATGTAATTTTGCAAAGAAGGAGTTGGTGTACCTGGGATTTGTTGTCTCATAGGAAGGTCTTAAGATGGACCTAGAAAAAGTAAGGGCTATTATTGAATGGCCTACGCCAAGGAGTACAACAGAGGTAAGATCTTTTCATGGTTTGGCAAGTTTTTACAGAAAGTTTATCAGAAATTTTAGTACAATTTGTGCACCCCTAACCGAGACAATGAGAGGGGATAGAAAAGAGTTTAGATGGACTAAAGGAGCAGACCAGAGCTTTGATACATTGAAGTAGAAAGTCGTAGAACAACCTATTTTGGTACTTCCAAATTTCAATAAGGTATTTCAAGTAGATTGTGATGCTAGTGGTAGTGTATAGGAGCTGTTTTGAGCCAAGAAGGTAAACCCATTGCCTATTTTAGTGAGAAGCTTAATGATGCCAAGAAAAAGTATTATATTTATGATCAGGAGTTTTATGCAATAGTTCAAGCTTTAAAGAAATGGAGACATTATATTTTGCCAAAGGAGTTTGTTTTATATACTATTCATTAGGCTTTACAATATCTTAATAGTTAAGAAAAATTAAATGAAAGGCACTTAAAATGGGTGGAGTTTTTGCAGAGCTATACTTTTATTTTGAAGCACAGGAGTGGGAAGTCCAACAAAGTTGCAGATACCTTGAGCAGAAGGCAAAATTTGTTGATAGAAATGAAGATAGAGGTTGTTGGGTTTGATGAGCTCAAAAGTTTGTATCCTAAAGATCTAGATTTTGTAGAGGCTTGGAAGGCTTGTTTGGAACCTGTTACTTTGGATAGGACAAAATGGTTGGATTTCATAATCTAAGATGGCATGTTGTTTAGAGGAAGCCAGTTATGCATTCTAAGGAGTTCCATGAGAGAGAACCTAATTAAGGAGAACCATAGTGGAGGATTGGCTAGACACTTTGGTCTAGATAAGACCATTACTATTGTTGGTAAAAATTATTATTGGCCACAGTTGTAGAAGGATGTGAGGAAATTTGTGCAGAGTTGCAAAGTATGTCAGATGGCAAAAGGAGCAAGTCAAAACACAAGTCTATACCAGCCATTACCTGTACCAGAGAAGCCATAGGATGATATTAGTATGTATTTTGTTCTTGGTTTACCAAAGACACAGAGAGGACATGATTCCATTTTTGTGGTGGTGGACAAATTTTCAAAGATGGCACATTTTATTCCTTGCAAGAAGACTAATGATGCTGTTCATATTATAGAGTTATTTTTTAGGGAGGTGGTGAGATTACATGGTCTACCAAAGAGCATAGTTTCAAATTGAGATACCAAGTTTGTTGGTTATTTCTGGAGGACATTGTGGAAGAAGTTAAAAATAGATTTGAATTTTTGTTCTACACAGCATCCGTAGACTGATGGATAGACACAAGTGGTGAATAGGAGTTTGGGTAACCTGCTACAATGCTTAGTAGGAGATAAGCCCAAGGGATGGGATTTGATTTTACCATAGGCAGAATTTACTTACAACAATTCTATCAATAAGAGTACTAGTAAATCACCATTCTAGATTGTATATGGCAATAGCCCAAGAAATTATTTTCAGTTAAGGAAGTTGGACAAAGGAGAAAAGACAAGTGCTGAAGCTAAAGACTTTGTAGAACATCTGAAGAATTTGCATGAAGAGGTGAGAGAGCACATTAATAAGATGAATATTAAGTACAAGGCTAAGGCAAATCACAAGAGGAGGTATAAGGAGTTCCAGGTAGGAGATGAAGTCATGGTTCACTTGAGAAAAGAAAGGTTCCCAATTGGAACATACAATAAGTCGAAAATGAAGAAATTTGGACCATGTAGAATCTTGAAGAAGCATGATTCAGGAAATGCATATGAGGTAGAGCTATCGAGTGGGATCAATATTTCCCTTGTTTTCAACATTGCTGATTTATCAGAATATCATGAAGGTGGAATAGAGGCTGGACCAATAGAAGTGCAGTGGAGTATTCCAGCATCTACTTCAATGGAGGAGATCAAAGAGATTTTGGATAGCCATGTGGGAAGAAGTACTCGGAACAAGCAATATGAGGAATATCTAGTGAAATGGAAAGGAAGGTTTTTTGAAGATTATTCTTGGTTTTCTAAGGGAGAGGTTGACCATTTGGGTTTTCCTCACACAAACATCTGAGACGTGACAGGGTCACTTCTCAAATTACCATGGGTGTCTGATGCAGGAGCATCCAGTGGTGTAAGGGCAAGCTTGCATCACCCAAAAAGAAGTTAATTCAAAATTATTGTATTTATTTTCATTTCTTTCCATAATTAGTGTTTTTGGTTCCATAATATCCAGAATAATGATGTAGGACTTTCAATTTTTCCAAAACTGCTAAAAATAGCAACCTGCCTATTTTGGAAAGTGTACTTGCCATTTTAGGAAAGTTTGCATTTGGGTACAGATTAAAATGAAAACTTATAGAAAGTTACATAACAAAAATATAAGACCTTTGGCAAAGGAATCAGGCAAAGATCATTTGTGAGCTGAAAGATATTAAAGTTTTTATTTTCTGAAAAGCCCCTAAAAATTTCTAGAACAAGATATGAGGCACTAAACCATCCCATAAAGTCCCAAAAAGTTTACAAAAATCCATTTACAAATTTCTATCATGATAGCTCACATTGCGAGCTTTCTCGCGCTTAAAACGGTTCGTCAATCGGACACCCAGATCAAAAGTTATGCTTCCCAGAAGTTGACCTACTTTTGGAGGGAGTTACAAATTTTAAAATTTAGCTGGAGGCCACCAAAAAGTGCTATTTATGACTATTTTTGGAACCCTGGGCAGTAGTAGTGTTAAGGGGAGCAAGTGTAGAGTCAAGAATAGGTGGGAAAACATAAACCCTAGCTGATTTGGGGTTACAGAAGGATGAAGATTCTAGAGTCTTAAAGTTGGGAAAGCTATAATGTGTTGCAGCCGATAGAGGATTCATCCTTTGATTGTAATTGAGCTTCTGTAATGTAATGAGTTGCCCAGATCAATAAAAGAAAGTTCTATTTTCTGTGTTCAATTTTTGTTGTTGTGTGTTTTATGATTTACCCCCTTCATCAGGTTTCTTGGGATACGTGAATTTTTTTTTAATGTTTCATGTCATGACCACATGGCAAATGTGGACATGACATGTGTGCTGTGTGTTGTGACCACATGGAAAACATGGGCATGACAACTGGGCTCTCCTTCATAGTATTTTAGCAGATTTGCCACATTGAATATGGGTGAAATATCTATGCCAGGTGGTAGTTCTATTTCATATGCATTGGATGAAAACTTCATCAAGACCTTACAAGGTCCAATCTTTTTCCACTTCAGTTTATTATATGAGCCCTATGGGAACCTTTCTTTCCTCAAGTGTGCCAAGACTAGATCTCCTACTTCAAACTCCAACTCTTTTCTATGCAAATCAACTTGCTATTTATACTTGACTACATTTTTTTGTCAATTCCTCTTGTATTTCTTTATGCATATCATAAATGTATTCAGTAAAATCCTTTGCTACAACACTCTTCCTTCCCAAATCAACACTGTCCCAAAGTTCATCAACTCCTCTAGGACTCAAGCCATACACTATGCAAAAGGGACTCTTTCATGTACTCCTATTTATAGAGTTATTGTAAGCAAATTATGCCTTGGCCAATGCCATATCCCATTAGTTTGGCTTCTTCTCCACAAGACATCTTAACAAGTTTCCCAAACTTCTGTTTACTACTTTAGTTTGACCATCACTCTATGGATGGTATGCCAAACTAAAACCCAAATTAGTACCCAATTTCTTCCATAGAGTATGCCAAAAATGACCAACAAAATTAACATCTCTATCAGACACAAAGCTCTTGGGAAAACCATGCAATCTCACAACTTCTTTGAAAAATAAAGCAACAATGTGTGAAGCATCATTACTTTTCTAACAGGGAATAAAATGAACCATCTTGAAAAATCTATCAACAACAACAAAAATAGAGTCATTACCTCTTTGTGTATGAGGCAACCTCAAAACAAAATCCATGCTGATGTGTTCCCATGGTCTTTCTGGAATAGGTAATAGGTAATACAACCCAGTGTTAGGCCTCACACCCTTGGCATATTGACATACTCTACATCTTTGCACCATCTTCTTCACATCTGCAACCATTCCTCACCAAAAGTATGCTTCACTCAGTAGTGCTAGTGTTTTGTCCACACCAAAAATGTCCACTCAAACCTTTGCTGTGTTTCTCCTTCAGCAAATTATCCCTCATGGAACCTTTAGGTATGCATAATCTCCTTCCTTTGAACAACAAACCTTCTTGAATGAAATAATCTAACCAAGGTGTCCTATCCTTCTCAATAGGATTGTTACAAGCATTCCAAGTTTCCTTAAAATCAATATCATCTTCATACAATTCTTTCATGGCATCAAAACCAACTACATTCACTTGCATTTCATTTGTCATGAGATATTTTCTACTTAATGCATTAGCTACCTTATTAGACTTCCCACTTCTATGCTTCAATACAAAAGAATAACTTTGCAAGAATTCAACCCACTTCATGTGTCTTTGATTTAGCTTACCATGGTTGTTAATGAACTGCAAAGCATGATGGTTTGTGTATAAAACAAACTCCTTGGGCAGCAAATAATGTCTCCATTTCTTCAATGCTTAGACTATAGCATAAAATTCCTGATCATATACTGAATACTTTCTTTTTGCCTCATTCAACTTCTAACTAAAGTATGTAATTGGTCTTCCTTCTTGGATGAGAACTCCTCCCATTGCTATTCCACTCACATCATAATCAACTTGGAAAACTTTTCCAAAGTCTGGCAGTACTAACACTGGCTACTCTGTTACCTTAGTCTTCAAAAATTGAAAACTTTTCTTTGCTACAATTGTCCACTTGAAATCTCTTCTTACTCATTTCATTGTCTCAGTTATGGGAGCACAAATCCCACTAAAATTCATTTTAAACTTCCTATAGAAGCTCACTAACCCATGAAAACTACAGGCCTCAAAAGTATTCCTCAGTGATGGCCATTCAACTATAGCCTTTACTTTCTCTGAGTCCATTTTCAACCCTTCTTCTGAGATTACAAATTCCAAGTATACTAAATCCTTCTTCATGAAAGTACACTTCTTTAGATTTACCATCATCTTTTCTTCTTTCAACCTTTGCAAGATAGCCCTAATATGTTCTAGATGTTCCCCTTTTGTTTTACTGAATATTAAAATATCATCCAAATAAACTATCACAAACTTACCAAGATAGGGTTTCAACACTTGATTCATCAGCCTCATGAATGTACTGGGTGCATTTGTCAATCCAAATGGCATGACCAGCCACTCATACAATCCATCCTTCATCTTGAATGTTGTTTTCCACTCATCCCCTTAACGGATTCTAATTTGATGATATCCACTCTTTAGGCCAATCTTTGTGAAGTATTTTGCTCCACTTAAACAATTCATTAAATCATCCATTTTTGGCAATGGGAATCCATATTTGATGGTGATCTTATTAATTGCATGAGATTCTGTACACATTCTCCATTCACTTCCTTTATTAGGTGCTAGTACCGTAGGTACAACACATGGACGGAGACTTTCTCTTATTAGTCCCTTGTCTAACAACTCTTGAACTTGTTTATTTATCTCCTCATTCTCTTGTGGTGCCATTCTATACAGTGCCTTGTTTGGCAAACTTGTACCTAGAATTAAATCCATGCAATGACTAATTTCTCTTACTGGTGGTAGTCCATCCAACAACTCTTGCATCATTATGTCAGGGTACTCATCAATCAACTCTTGAACTTCTGTTGGTAACTCCTCTTCCTTTTCAGTTGTCAAGTTTTGTGATGGTTGAGCCATAAATGCATAACAAACACCATCCTTCTTTAAGTTTTTTAGGAACTTCTTTCCTAAGACAAGACACAGCCTAGAAGTGCCTTCAACCTCCTCATCTTTATCTTTCATGAGATTCAATATAAATTTCTGCCCATCCTTCTGAATAGTATATGTATTGTTCTTACCATCATGAACACCTTGTCTATCAAATTGCCATGGCCTTCCCAACAAGATATGGTAGGCATCCATTGGCAATACATCACAAAGTATCTCATCCTTATATCTACCAATCTGAAAATTGACTAAACATTGTTCTCTTACCACTAATTGGTGCTCTTTCTACAACCACAAAACCTTGTATGGGCTAGGATGTTTCATCCTTTCTAGCTTCAACTTCTTTACCATTTCTTTAGACATAATGTTGTCTGTGATGCCACTGTCTACAATCACCTTACAGCATTTTCCACTAGACTTGCATCTAGTTCTGAACAAATTTGTCCTTTGTACTAGTTCAGTCTCTACCTTCTTAGGGCTTAACAAAATCTTCCTTATCATCAAGGACTCTTCGTTCTCTACATCTTCTCCATTCTTTGAAGATTCTGCAATCTCCTCCTCTTCTACTTGGGTCACATGCACTTTGTCTTCCTTTCCTTTACCTCCACCTTGAACTTGTGGACATTAAAAAGATCTATACCCAATCTCTCCACATTGACAACATGTACCAGTGAAGCCTCTACCTCTTCCTCTTCCAAAGTTTTCTCTCCCTTAAAATAGTTCTCCTCTTCCTCTGATGTTTCCTCTAGCTCCAACTTCCTGAGTCTGAGGGGTACCATCTGCATTCTGTTTTGCATCATATCCTCTTTCACCACTACTCGGTCCTCTACCACAAGCATTTCTGTCTCTGCCTCGGTTATTTTTTTGTTGTTTTCAGTTCAACTTCTCCTTGGCCTTCAAAGAACATTGATAAGTCTCCTCCATGCTCTACAATCTAAGAAAACTAATTTCATCTTGTATGGACATCCACAAGCCATTTAGGTACCTTGCAACTTGCTTTGCTTCATCCTCTATGTGCTCTGCTTAAATACTTAATCTATAAAATTCTTCTGTGTACTCCTTGACACTGGAGTCTTTCTGCTTCAAGTTCTATAATTTTATAAACAAACTTATCTAATATTTTGAAGGCATGAATTTTGCCTTCAATTTATTCACCATTTGTTCCCATGATCTTATCTTCTCCTTACGTTTTCTTTGTCTATCAGTTTACAAATGATCCCACCAAAGGGATGCATGCCCTTTCAGCTTAAAACAGGCATATTTCACCTTCTTGTCTTCTTCAATACCTTCAAAGTCAAAGTACTTCTCCATCTCAATGATCCAATCCAGTAGTTCATTTGAATTCAAAGTACCACCATAGTTTGGAGGATCAAAACAGGGTCTAGTATTGATTCTAGTTATGGATTTAATGAACCTCTCTTCACCTTGATCAAGCCTAAGTTGGCCTTCTCCTTTAACTGCAACTTGCTCTTCTTTAGTAACACTCACATTTTCAATAGGGTGACCTCTTCATTGTGCAGTCTCAACATCTTCCAATCTGGCTGTAATTCCTCTCAGCATCTCCACTAGTACTGGGTCTGCATCTCTTCTTGCCACTCTTCCTTTGCCTCATCATCTTTGTGCCATTTTATGTAAGTCCTCTACAGTTGTAGGTCTTCTCTCTCTTCTCACTTACCCCACAACAATTTCTCTTAGGACTTCATAATTATCTTGAAACCTTCCTTAGGAGCAAAACCTTGCTCTGAGACCACTTGATGTAGTCGAGATCGAGGAGCCTTATTAGGCTATCCAATCTCGCAACTAAAACTCAACAGTCAATGGGAAAATGTAAACTCTTTATTGAAATTATCATGTAGAGGACATTACAGCATTGAAAAGTCTTTACATTCAGTGATCAAAAGATCAACATTACAATAAAGGCCTAAATTCCCTATTCTTTCTATTCTCATCCCGTTCTCTCTCACCTCTCTTTCTCTATTCAGTTCATCTGTTATTTCTACCCTCACCAAGCATTACTCAACACAACTCCACTACTCATAAAAGATCCTTGCAGCACGATGATGGATTCTCAAATTGGCTGCCACTCCTTCCACGATCTCTACAAAATTCTTCATGCCTGAAACAGTCCACCATATTTAGCTCTTTCATTACTAGTGCTAGAATTTCATGGTCGTGCCAATGAATGCGCAGAGTGTTCAAACCAAGAAGCTCAACAACATTTGGAAATGTCAAACACATAGGCTCGCAATATTGGGAAGAGCTAGATCAAGTTAGGCTGACATTGAAAAGCATTACAAAGTCTTCAACAAACGTGATATCAGAAAGACCAAGAAAAGTTATGCTAAACACTAGGCATCAGGGTGATGGGGAGACATTTGAACTATCTTCTGATGAAGTAGGTCTCACCAAAGAGTGGGCATCGGGGAGATATGAAACATGGTCATGCCAAATGTTGGGCATTGGGGTGATGTAAAGATGTTTGAACTGTCATCCGATGAAGTAGGTCTCACCAAAGAGTGGCATCAGGAAGATATGAAACATGGTCATGCCAAAATCATATGAAGACCGAGAGAAAGTGCCATCATAATGATCAAGAGACTCAGAAAGAGTCATCCGAAAAGGAAGGTCATACTGATCACAAGCATTGGAGAAGGTCCCACCAATAAAGACTATCGCTAAGACTGAAATCATAGTTTGGCCAAAAAAGTAAGAAACTCCTCCTGCCAAAAGCACTTCCAAGCACATTTTGAATTTAGACCAATATGTCCCCTAGTTGAATGCCAACCATCAAAAGGAACCAAAATAGAAATGACTCTGCAAAACACACCAAAAATTAGAGAAACTAAACTATGCATTTTTGGGCAATGCAAGATAACTTGTCCACCTGGATGCTCCTGCATCAATATGCTTTATTTTTCTTCACCAATTTGTCAATCTAAACCTTTATAAATTTAGCCACATTAACATTCAAATTAGGAGTCTCAAGATGATATGTATCTTCAACTCTTTGTATCACAAGATGACCAAATACCTCATTTGGATTATTAATGATCTGAGGTCTTTTACTTGGGGGATAAAATACCCATATCAGCAGTGTTTCTTTGTCAGGATCATAGCAAAACCCTTTCTCTATCTTATCTACTACTTCAATACTTGGTTGCAATTTTTTTTATCTTGGTTTCTTCTAAAAGAATAAAAAATAATGGTTGATGTCATATCCCAGCCTGAGACTAGCATCACCCCTGCTTCTTCAAGCAATTCTCTCCCTTTTTCTAGAGTCATATTATCCATTGCTCTATTAATTTCATCCTAAAGTTCATTCAACACCTCAACTTGTACCTCAGGGGTAATATCTTTCATTTTCTCTCTGGCTTGTTTTCCTTTGAATTCATATAGAAAGGCTTTGAATTCAGGGTTTTTATAAAATCATCATCTGAGACAATTTTTTTGCTTACCAAATGTCTTTTATCCTCTGATAATTCATGAAGGGATTCCATATTGATTGCTTCCCTATCCATAGGAGGCTCATACTTTCCAATCAATGGTTCAAAGTCTTGTACACTTTCATCTCCATATTCTAGTTCCTCATCTTCTACAATGTTGGTATCAATAGAAAAAATAATGTCTAGTGTGGGCTAGGGGAAAAAATGACTCAGGGGAGCCTCATATTCATCTTGTGTTTCCTTGATATTCCTACCTTTTCTCTCAAAAACCTTAGGAGGGACATTCAGAATCAAATCTGATGTATGTGAAACTATCATGTTCAATCTTTCTATGGGATCACTGATTTCTAGAAAAGCTCCTTTATAATTGGGGTTTTGGGCTACCCTCCAAGCCTTAGCTAACATCACTTTATGATACAACTATCTCCTTTCAATTACAGAAGTTTTATCAACATTTCTAATCAAATCATCATCTACAAAGAGTGTATGTTGATACTTTTTTAACTTTTGACTTGTTTTGATATGATTTATAAAATGCTTGAGCAGGGTCATACTTCTCCCTAGCATTTCCTTTAGGCATCCCAAAATAATCTAATTTCTTTTCAATTGCTTCATACCCCTTTTTAGAAAATGCAATAAAATCTCTAAAACACAGGGTACCTAAAATAAAAGATTGTTTATTATGGTTCTTTAAATGCATGAAATTAGAGCAAGCTAATTTCCTAACAATCTCCAAACATGCAATTCTATCAAGGAAAGTTTTGGGAGTAAGATGTTGTTATATGGAGCCTAATCAGACTCGAAGGTTATATTTACCCCACTTTTATTGGCACGGTTCCCCCCCCAAATTCCTACGGGGTTTGGGGGCAGCGTCCCCAAGACGGGGTCAAGGGGTAGCGCCCCTTGCGGGGTCCAAGGGCAACGCTCCTGGCGCGTTCCCTGTCGCGATACAGGGCGGGGTCGAGGGGCAGCGCCCTCGTGGGGGCTTGGGGGCAATGCCCCCGAAACCTCACATAGTTTTTATTATTTCATAATGCACCAAGAGTTAATTTTTTCATTGACCAACATAAGAAAACCCTATTTTGTAACCGACAAAAGCTTGATAAAAAGCGGCTAAGGGTTAGGGTTTTGATATTGTATTGTAGCATTTTGTAGCGGTATTGAGTTGCAGGGATTGCTGATTGTAATCAGTTTGATTTACTAGATAATAATATTGGACTCTCTATTTGGTGGATGTAGCCCACGTTTGGGTGAACCACGTTAAAACTTGTCTCTCGTTGTTATTATTTCTATGTATTTCCATTTCTTTGTTTTATTTTTATTTGCATTTAATTGATATCTTCTACCGGCTAACCCTAACATAAGAATGGTGCTCCTTCATATCCAAAAATTCTGATCTTGTTGCAATCCCTGTATGCATAACAATCACCCCAATTGTGATTGATTTTCTTGTTCTTATCGATATCTTTAGGTCTGAGAAATTTCTATATGTCAGGTGACAAATTATAGTTGTTTGGATGACTAAATAGAGCATATAGTGGCATTACAAAATATTCTTCAAAGTACAAGTAGTGTGATCTATCACATCTACTATCCTAGATGGATCTCCACATATGTATAGGCTTAATATCTCCATTTTTATCCAAATCCCTTACCTTAAGAGATTCATTCCACAAACTCATGCTTTTCCCTTCATGAAAAGGAAGAAGCATAAACAAAGAGTAGTGCATAAATCAAAAACCTCTCCAGATACTCTTTACAACCTTTAAATCATTATGAAGATCATTTGTGAGGTACTTAGCATAATCTGATGTTCTAGTATCCAGGCTCTGCACATCCACAGTGAAAACCATTGGTGCTATCTCCATAAATGTTGGGGCATCCACACCTAACACTTGACAAATGGAATAATAAGTGTATCTAAAATATGGCTCAAACAAATCAACCGAATAAGGGGGATCCTCCACCCTAGAAAACACTTTGAGATGATTATTTTCATAATGAGGCCTATGAAGCAACAACCTCCACCTTTTATAAGTATTACTCAAATTGTAGTACTCATTTAGGAGGTCCTTAATCCTCAATTTCATATCAACACTTATGTCCAATTAAAAAACCATTGAAATATAATCCCTGGTAATAGGAATAAAACTAGACCCATTCTTTAGTTCAATCATACAGGTTTGTGGATTATAACTATTTGCCAATGTTTTAAGCAATTCCACATTCACAAATACATTAGGTAGTACCAATTTTCTAAAATTTAACCTCTGTGGATTTGAGACCATTTGTGTCTATGCGTTTTCTTGTAATGGTATACAAACAGGTTGTACACTCTTAAAGGGGTCCATGAATCTCCTACATGTCTATTATTATCTTCTAATTTTTTAGCATGGGGGTTTAACTGAGCATTTCTCCTGGACCTTTGTCTAGACCTCGGGCATTGTTCTATCAGGTCTTGATTTAAATGTCTCTCCTCTATTTTTGTCTCTTCTTAGGGTTCTCATTCTTAATTTGCATTGTGTTTATGTGTTTATGAATGAACAATTTAGGTGAATTCTATAAATTTAGACTTGGGCTTGGGTACTTACTTGAATGGGCTTGCTCTAGTTTTCAACTTGTTTCTTTCAACCTCTCACCTCCTTAACTTTCTCTGACTGTTCAATGATTTTTTAAACCTTTTAGAGATTAGTTCTTTCTATACTCGGCTCTAGTTCATCGATGGCATTTTGTGGCAAATTCATTATCAATACAAGAGTAATTAATTCATTTGAATATGAGCTGTCTAATCTTTGTCAAATAGTCATGTTAATAACTCATTGGGATGATTACACTTTCTTTCCATGAGCTCATTTTATTTCCTTTCAGGATGTCGGAATGACCCCAGATAGCATCATACCGATATTGTCTTATCCTCCCAATATCTCCTTTATGCATCATTACTTTGATTTTGCATGATCCCCTTTTATTTATTTTAAGGTTTTATCTTTATCAGGGGAATTAGGAATTAACTCACTTCAATATCCCTAAGTCTGTTTGAAATGCCCCTTTACAATTGTTATCAGTGTTGCAGTAAGACTGGAAACTATGTCACTCTGATACCCTAGAATCCCTTTGAAATGCTTGTTCTGGATTGATATTATTGTATTAGTGGGACACATTTAGGTGTCACACAATATGGATTGGTCCCTTCGATATGTTTTGGTGCTATCAGGATATCGAAGAAACATATAATTGAGTTACCCTGATAACCTTTAGTCTCTTTGAAATTTTTTATCCCTTTGATTTTCTAATGTCAGCTTGATACAAAAACAAATTGCATATTTGAAATTTTTATCACTTTGCATTACCAAAGAGACTCTAAATTGAGTCCTCCTGATGTAGTAATCTCCCACTGATATCCCTTTATATGGATTTATTAGAGGGACTTTTTGGATCAATTTTAATAATACGAAAATGACTTCATTCTTTTGGGTAGAGGTGACATGTCGTGGCCTTGTTAGGGTTAGGATATAAAGTCAAGGTGATTTATTATTTTGGGGAAAAATTAAGATAACATATGGCAGGAAATAAGTTATTTCAAATTAGATTTTGTGGGGTCAAAATTTAGTTGCAACATGATGCATATGACAAATCCTTTGAAAGAAATTCTTGTGAAAAAGGTTCAAACATGAAACATTGTTGAATCCTAATAGACTACATTCTGTAGAGATGTGTTTGATAGCTTTTTAATAGGGGAATTTATGATGACTAGGTCATCCTTGTGGAAGATAAAAAGGAACTCATTTGATAGGAAATTCACTTTGTATTCAAACTTTCAAGTGTCTAGGAGAATTATAAGAAAGAATCCAGGTGCCTATACACTTTTCCAAAGCAATTCAAATCAAGTCAATCTCAAGTGAAGAAAAACCCTAATTTGGCAGAAAAGGTATTTACAACTTGAAAACCTTTTTGTGTAGCTTAAATTATTCTGGCAAATTTTTACTCCCCAATTAATCAATATAATAGAAAAGTCCCACCCCAAGTTCAAGAAACATTTCTTCAAATCACTAGAAAATGATCCTATAGGGGAATTCTCAATTACTCCTCATGGAATTATGCACATAGAAGATATTAGGGCATATATTCATACCAACTTAGAGGAGTACAATCACATGAATCTTGTCAAATTATACTTGGATGAACTGACTACTATTGATGTTGAGTTGAAAGATGAATATAAAGTTCTAGGAGAAAAGAAATTAGACACCTAGTTGGGTTTTCCTCTGATTCTAAATGATACATGGGTTAAGTTCATTCTAAGAAGGATTCATGATGAGTTTTTATGGCTCAATGAACCACATATGATAAATAAAGAAGCTATCAAATCTATAACTAGTATGAGTTCCTCTGGAAGGATCCCAGTGGAAAAGAAGATAAAGAACAATTTAGTAATGCAACTAATAGAAGCCAAGTTTGATAAGAAAGTTCGCACAGTAAATGATATGAAGGATCTAGTTGTCAGATTTGCATCAACGATTATTGGATACAAACTATACTTTTCCCATTTAGAAAATTCTATGTCTGCACCAGCTATATACATAGCGTATGACATAGTAAAAAATAATACAGATTATAACCTATGTGAATTTCTTTGAAGTGAAGTAATGGAGAACTTGAAAAGAACAAAAGAGACAAATTATCCCTTTAAATATGGAACTTTAATCACCTGTCTACTCTTCTAGTTCCTAACAGAGCTACCCAGCTTGGGAAGCATTGTTTGGTCTGATCACACACCAGTAGAAACTCAAATAAGGAATCACCTATAGAGTTTGGGAAATGCATATAGACATAATGAAATCTTATGGGGATACTTCATGAACTTTCAAAAAAAAATGTTATGTAGGGTCCGGATACCTAAAAAAGCAGTGATGAAATATGAAAAGGACATTGTATTCATGGTGAACAAAGACAAGTGCTTCATGGAATCTATGGAACCAAGAACTGCATGGGTCCCTGCATTAGGGTATGAAGTTGCAAAAGATATCCTAACTAAATTAGTTGATGAACTATTGAATAAACCAAAATATCTGAAAGAAGAGAAGTTTGGAACATTCCAAGAATTATCTATGGAATATGAGCATTTAGAGAAAATATTTGATTCAAACAAACAAGCATGGCAAAAACCAAAGTAGAAGAATCAATACCCTTAAATGCTCTAGTGGAATGGAAGTTAAGCACTCCAGAAAGAAAAGATGAGAAAACTGAAGAAGAAAAACATGTATCTAGCCCCAATAAAAGAACAAGAACCCCATCCAGTACAAAAGCCACTACCAAAGTAGAAAAAGAAAATCCAATAGAGGAAAAGAAAAGAAAGAAAGTTACACTTAGTGATGAACATGGGACAAGAGACATTGTTGCAGACCAAACTTCAATTGACTATGCTAGAAAGTTTTTGGAAAAACATCAAAGAGTACAGATCCTAGATTCACTTAAGACTCTACAAGGACCAATAAATCTATCTTCGTCTCCTATGGAGAAATTCAAACTAGTATCAATTGTGTAAACTAAGGCTTAGGAAGAAATACCGAAAGCATATATACATGACAATGAACTCATTGGTGAGACATCTAATATTATGGAGAAGCTAATGCCTTCATACTAGAAAGATACATCAGTATCATCAACTGCTCATATCAAAGGTCTAATAAATTCTGTAAGTACTCATTTTGAATCCTTTGAAAAGTTTCCTGATATTAAGGTTAAAAAGGAATATGAAGACAAAATATTAGCAATATCAAAAACCAAGTTAGACAGTGACAAATTTTTTTTAGAAAGTAGCATCAAGAATATGATAAATGCAATGAAGGAAGCCTATGTTAAATACAAATTTTTTCTATCATGGCCTAAAACCACTAAGGAAATAGATGAGAAAGTCAAAAGCATGGATCTTCAACTCATTAATATTTCCAAGACCTTTGATCCAAAAGTTAACTCAATCAGTAGCATAGAAACACAAGTTGAAAATATTTAGAACAACATAAGTAGTCTGCTTAGCAAACAAGAAGAAATTAAAAACAAAATATGCTTTCTGAGAAGGATATTAAGCTTAAACATTAAGATCATGGCAAATCTTGCATCAGAAGCATAGGTAGCTTCACAAATTGACACACCTTCTGATCTACAAAAGGTAGAAAAATTAGTCTTTTTGATAAATGGCCACATTCAAATTTTGGAAAGAGCTAAGAAAAGATGGGATGAAGAGATTACACAATTAAAGATTGTGTACAAGGATATCCTTTCACCTACAACTAATTGAGTCGAAAATTGTATGTGTACATATGCGGCAGAGTATGACAGATTTGCAATTTTGACACACTTTTGACCTTTTATACATACACCTTTGCCATTGATGTCAAAGGGGGAGAAGAAGACTAGAAAAAAATGGGCAAAAATCTAAAGGAGAGAAGAAATATAGAGTAAGGGGGAAAAGACACAAGAATTTTTCACTAAGTGTTGCCATCAATGCCAAAAGGAGAAATTGTTAGCAAGAGACACTGCACTAATGAAGAATTGCATTCTGTCATTGATGGTAACAAGGCAAAGGGATTCTACTAGTATGACAAAGAGATATTACTCCATAAGACCAAATTGATTTGGAAACAAGGCACAAAAGTATTCTGGTCTAGAAGGCTAAAATAACTAAGTATGGATAGTATACAAAGTAAGTGACGGAGATTGGGTCATTATACCTCCATGATAGAAGATCATTATATGTAGTTTAGATATGTTGTTCATAGCTATTTTATGAGGATATGTTCCAATGATCAAGATCTGACTTCCTCTGGAAGTTAAGTTGTAATATGTCTAAGCTCGGGTGAACATAGTTAAGTTAGGAATAGTGTAGAGTGCATATGTATTTTGGTTCGCATTTCTTCGCAAGTGATTGTATTGGTATGTAGTTTTGATGTAGTATGGATAGGTGTCAGAAGCATCTTGTTGAGGAGTTATAGAGTCTAAAGTGATCTATAAGATCACCTAAAAAATTATAAGTTCCAGTAGCTGGTTTTCTAGTATTTCACTAAGGTAGAGGAGATAGTACCGGGTTCTGCATTTCACCACATAAGAGTATCATGATCTACGATTAATAAGATATGATCTGTGAGGCATTAGGAATGGTTGATGTGATTCTTGGAGTCCCATGTGAATTTTAGTGGAAGTATTGGGCCGACAGAGTCAATGTAAGTTGATAAAGTGTTGTGCTTGATAGGCCAACTCAATTTTGAGATTGAATTCAAAGTTGCAGATATTTATATGGGTAGGATTTTAGTGTTGAAGTGTAGTGTAATTGTGATGTGTATGAACTAAATATGTGTGTGATCTAAAGAAAAGTTGTGACCAGAAGAAGATAGTAAGGGCGGAAGAGCAGACTTTATGTAGAGCAGAGCAAAAAAAGTAGAGAAGATAGTATGAAGTCTTTGGAATCCGTATATTGATCTAATTGGTACTACACCTCAACATTCTATAGATGCATTTGTAGCAGTCATCTCCTGGTAGTGAGACAATCCTTCTTCTATCTTCTTTTCTCTTAGTAGTGAGCCTTTGTGCAGTGAGAACTTCTTCATAGGGCAATGAGCCCTAAGACAGTGAACCTTCTTGTAATTTGATATTGTGCTATCATAATATATTGTGAGCTAACACTCACCATCATTTTTCCTCTTTTGGGTTTTCCAGATAAAAATCTTGGTGTCTATGTGTTATGTCTTTATGGTTGTTGTTCTTATGTTTATTCTATTTTCATGTTATTGAATTTGGTAATTGGATTAAGGAACAACAAACTAAGTGGTTTTGTAGAATACTAATTCACCCCCCTCTTAGTATTCTCTATACTCAATAGGTGTAGAAGTGGTTTTGAGGAAACTTCTAGACAAAGCAAGAAAGTGGAAGCCATGAATAGGTAAAGGGAATGATCTACAAAGGTATGGAGAAGGAAACTAGAGCAAGATGATGAGTTGAAGGAAGAATCTATACTTGTGCTTCATGAATAAGAGGTTTCACTAAGTCCTTAAGGAGAAGTACAAGTTCAGGGGGAGCTAACCATTGCATTAATTTAGCTCCATGGAGAATACAATTCAAGATAGATCAACTAAAGGCATATTCTGTATGAGCATTCCATTGTCATTTCAATCAAAAGGGAAGAATTATTAGAGAAAGAGAATATTTGATTGGAGAAAAGAAAGAGAGACTAAATAATAGCTAGGCATACAAGACTATTGAGTTATGTTCTTGGGAAGATGGAGGTTAAATACACGAGAAGTAAAAGTCATAAACAGTCCAACAAAATATAGTTCAAAACATGCTGACAGGAAAATTGACAAATAATGCATGACAACATTTTGAAAGACAAGATATAGTGGGAATGGTGACAACATAGTCATCAAAGGCATAAGAAGTATGAAACATTGAGAATGATATGATAATAATAGACTACATACTAGAAAGTTACCTTATATTGAAGTGAAGGAGAATTGATGTCAAGATGAGAGAGAGCCTAGAAGGTTTGAGAAAATGAAAGAAAAAATAAACCATGATAAAGATGCTATGGGAGGATGAGAATGATCCAAAGGAGTCCTTGCCTAAAGAGTATGATAGAACACACAAGCATGTATTGGGAAAGCAAAAGAAATGGATAGTAGCAAGTTGGATGGTTATGATGATTATACTTATGTTCAAGTCCCTATTGATGTAATGATGCCATAGAAGACAATGGATATAAGTGTAATGAATATCCCTTTACCATTAATGAAAAGGGGGAAGAATTATAGAAAGATTGAAAGCTACAGTCCTGTGGAAGAGAAAAATCAAAGATAGATGAAGGTTTCTTACCATTGATGTCAAAAGGAAAATTTTAGAAAGAGAGAATTAAAGAATGGAAGAATGATGCCATTAATGCCAAGTGGAAGCATGATAGATAGGAGAAGATTCTTTGTGAAGAGTTAAAAGCATTTTCCATTCTGTAAGATGCATGGTGAATGATGGATAGAAAAATAAGATTATGAAGTGTTAAACTTGAGATCATCCAAATTATTTATTTGGAGAGCTATAGAGGAAGCATATCACCCAAGTGAAAAAGAGACAAAGGTAGAGAATTAGAGCAAGGGGAATCCCAAGAAAGGGGGAGCCTTACAGACAAGGGGAGCATCATAAGAAAGAGAATAATATTATGAAGAAGAAACATATGTTACATCCCCTTGCCATTGATGTCAAAGGGGGAGTGATAGACTAAGGGGGAACAATGCAAAAGGAGAGAATTATGTTTGTGTTGCCATCAATGACAAAAAGGTGAGATTGTTGGTTCAATATTTGTCATTGATGTCAAAGGTGCTTACATATGTGGTCATTGATGTCAAGAAGGTGCATGACCAAGATTGTAGGCATGAGCTTTCCACAGTCCATAGATTGAAGAAGAATTGCTTTTGGATTCGACTGTGTGTATTCTTTTGTATCGACGTTTTGGGTCACACTCAGTGAACCAAAATCCTCTTCCTAATGATGGTTCACTGAGTGTGACCTGAAAAGTTGATACAAAAGAATACACGCAGTCGAATCCAAAAGCAGTTCTTCTTCATGACCAAGATTGTTATCCCTAATGTCAAAGCCTGAGATTGTTGGGATATTAATGTCTAAGAGATCGTTGTGGAGATTTTTGGATTAAAATGTATAGATGAGTAATGTCAAAGGCACAGAGTCATAAATAGGATCATTGATGTCAAGGAAAATAAGAGTGGCCCAATATAATAAGAATTGTCTATTGGAGAGCAAAGCAAAATACATCCATTACATGTTACCATTGGGAGATTACATGTTTAAATTAAGGATTTAAACATTTGAGATATGTCATTTACAAACAACCATACTTTGATATACACATGCAATGATTAGTTTTTGTATGGTGTGAATATTTTGTGGATACTAATGATTTCTAATGTTATATTTTGCAAAGAAGAACAACAATTATTAGTATACATGATGTGATTTTATGAATCCATCAAGAAGACAAATTGTGTTAGAAAATAAAGACAAAATCACTCGAGAACAAATTGGAGAAGAAGATAAAAATGAGTAAGACAAAATCACTAGAGGATGTATTGGAGAAGAAGATGAAAGTGAATAAGACAAAATCACTAGAGGATGAATTAGAAAAGAAGATGAAAGTGAATAAGACAGAATATTACAAAAGGACATATCTATTCATCAAGGACACATCCATTGGAATGCATAAAAGGGAGTTGAAAGATTCATTTTGAAATAAGCAATTCAATGAACTATTTCTAAGTTTAGAGTAGAGTTAAAAGAAAGAAGAGGGACAAAATTATGAAGAGCAACTCTAATTTGTTTTGAGAGGAAGTGTGTATGTGATAGTATGTTGATATGAGTAGAAATTTATGAGAAGAGACATTGGAAAAAGACATATTCATTCAAAAGGGAAGCCTATCTTGGAGGATATAAAAGGAGATTGAAAGATTGAGTTTTAGAAAATAATTTAATGATTTATTTTTGAGTATAAAACCAGAATTGAGAAAAATAATAGAGGCAAAAATGAAGTACAAATAAGATATCTTTTGAAGAGTGTGTGCTTCCATATGAGAAGGATAATTGCAAATATATAAATGACAAACATATGTGAAGATTGAGAGGTAAATGTTAAGTGAGAAAGTGCATATTTTAAGGTGAAATAATGGATCAAATATGTGAAAGGATTGTGTGAATAGTTGTGATCACATTTGAGGGAAGGAAGTGTGTGATCAAATTTATGAGAGAAGGTTATTGCGTGGATAGTGATCAGATTTGGAAGAAGGATATTGTGTGAGTTGTAATCAGATTTGTGAGAGGAAGGTCCTATAGAGAAGTAAACTATATCAACCATGGAAGGATTACTAGGTTGGAGCCTCTTGTTGGGTTGGAGCTTAGTTTGTGTGGGGGTTGGAGCCTCCAATAGGTTGGGTCCTATGATTTTGTCAAGTGGAGATTGGAGTGTCTAGTAGGTTGGAGCATACAAGAAGAAGAAAGAAGATATGTGTGTGTGTGTGTACAAGAAAAAAGATAGATATAAGCAATATTGTGCCATGGTTTTCTACTGAAAGAGTTTCCTCACAAATTATGTATTCTCTTTATGTACTTAATTGCTAGATCTTACATCTGTGTAGTTGATGTAATTAATTAAGTTTAGAAAAGTAAAATATTGTTAGATACTCATTCACCCCCCTCTTAGTATAAATGTGTTCTTATCACTTTTATTGTAAATGGGTAGCTGATTGAACCTAGTTTCTAGGACCCATCTTTACTTTTAGCTTGTGTGTAACATCCCTAAGTTGCACTTATGGGGGTGTTGGTGTAAAATCATATTTACACATTAACATAAGTTTATTAGGGAGTAGTTAATTAGGATAATATTTCCTTTATTTAAATTGAGAGCTTTGTGGCATTTGTCATAAGCTTTCATTTCCCACCTTGTCTCATTATGGAAAGCCTTGTTGTATTTATTTGAATTATTCCTCTATGAATAATCAATGCACATGCATGTATTGATTGCAATTTATCCTCTACTTTGGATTTTCTCTCTTGTAGAAGAAATTGTATAGATGATCTTGGAATCTAATAGTTTGTAGATTAAGATAGGTTTTGGTAGATCATTGAGAGAAATATTTAAGGCTTGGGGTAGAATATCCCCCTACTTAAAAAGAATGCTTCCTGATAGGGTAATCCCACAATAATGGGTCCCAAACTTGGGACAAAATTTAATAATTACCTTTATTTGAATGTTTTTCTTCAAACAAAGATCACTGTGCATTAATCTTCATTCAAATATTTATCTTCAAATGAAGGTTCTCATTTATTAAAAAATATTATTTAAATAATACCTTTAAATGAAGATAATCTTCATTCAAAGGTATTATTTAAATATTGTTTTTAATCTTATATGAGCCAACAAAACAAAGTTGTTAGCTTATTTAGTGAAAGAGATAACTTGAGATTAAACTGTGGATAAGTAGACAGGGTGAAGGGCACCCAGGGTGGACCCAATAGACGTGTTAAAGGAGATGAATATTTGAATGAAGGTTTCAATAGTCCTAAGGTAAGCTTGCAGTCAACTACCATATAAATGGTGGTGGACTATTGTTCTCTATTTATTTCCCTAGGAAAATGGTAGCTATGAAACCCTAATTCTATTGACTTTGGCATGTTATTTGTCATTGATGTAAAAAGGAGTAAAGAGATTGTGATGAGGTCCTTGATACTATGATGAGAGGAGCTTTCTTATTTATGATAATTCTCAATATGTTTGAAGCCAATGCTATGTTGATCTTTAAGTTCTATGTTAATCTTCAAGGTAGAGTTGTTCAAGGTATTTGATGCTAAGTGTTTGATGGTATAGGTGGTCAAGATGTTTTCCTTGGTAGGATGCTCATCATGGCATGTAGAGACATCATGTAGAGTGTAGAGGTACATCAGAGTGTAGAGACATCATGTATTGTGTAGATGTGCAGAGACATAAAAGATCTACAGATAGTTGATCTATTCTAACTCACAGTCTTCATGGTTTCAATGGTGCTCTTAGTTCATGTTGATAAATATGACAATGTTTGGTGTGATGTTCATGCAAAAGGATCTCAGGATTAGGATTAGTATGTTCACATTGGTAAGTTACTTGTTTCTTCAAAGAGATATTAATGTGGTGTAAAGAGTGGTAGTGTTTCAAGATAAGGCATTATTGATTATGATTGTTAGTCAAAACAACATGAATAAAAGTTTACACAACATACCTTTATTATCTTGAAAAGTAGGATCAATTTACGATAAATTGATGACTCCAAGTCTCCATTAATCAGGTCATGATTGCCTGATGTTACTCAGAGGTTGATGTGATATGTTGTTTTCCATTCAAGTGGCCTTACGTTGTTCTGTTACCAAGAATTGATGTCTGAACATCTGGTTTTATATCTGCTTTCTATAAATTTCTTCACAAACAAGGTTAATTCAACTGTATTTAATAGTTGATAATGATATATTCTAATTTTGATCAATTCTTCTGAACATCAACTGTCATGAAACAATCTTCACTTCTGCACTATGAATTTATCTAAATAATGTGTCTATAAGATGATATTTGTATGATTACTATTGACATTTATATGTATTTGCATGAGATTTTCAATTATACATGTTGTTTAGCTCAAATATGCTATGGATATTTAATTTCCTTTGGGATATCTGCATATTTATGTGAATTTGCTTAAGATTGTCTATATATTTGCAATTGTGATTGTGATTGTAATGAAATTAAACAAATTATGTTAAATGCTTTCTAATCTTTACTAAATTGAATGAATCTTCATCTATTGGTCAACATATGCTTTAGATACTACCATGAAAGGATGAAAATCAAACCATAGGTTCACCATGGTGTTCCACAGCTAAGTATGGTTGATGCAAACTTTGATGGAAAAGAGATGAAGACAACATGTACAACATGAATTGCACTCCAAGGGATGCAACAAATCAAAGAACAAGCCAAGAATTCATCTACATATTACTCAAAGTATATGATTGTAAGTCTTCACTTTCATGAAGTATGCAAAAAACATGTATATCTACAATCAGCTTTGAGAATTAGTCCTGAGAAACTTTAGCAATCTAATCTCAATTAAGTTTTGAATAATTATACAATGTGAAATCCATCCCCTTTTATAGGACAAAGAGAGGAGGTGGTTACAATTGATCCAATGATCAAGATTTATCTATCTAAATCAATGGTGCATATCTTCTTTGACCTGGTCAATAGGTGTCAAACATGGCACAGGTTGCCAGCTAGGAATCATCTAGTGAAACTCATTCACTTCTTTGTCTTATTATGCATATGACTCTATCATCATGCATCCTTACTTATTCTTCTTGTTCTTCATCTTCATATTCTACTTCATTAATGTGAGGGTCTTCTCCTATATGCTTATTGATAATCCCCCTGATGGGTTTTGTTAGGACTGGAAAAAACTCACATTTTTCACTAATCCACCACCCACTTGTGTTGCAAGTATGGGTCAAACTAGGATTGTCATTGATGTCAACATACTTTTGTTGCATGAATGATAAGGATTGGATGAGCTATATGTTGAGAATATTGAGAAAATTAGTCTCAATTAGGAACAGTGAAGAATAGTGATGACAACAAGGTAAAAGCTCAAGACAGGTTAAGGATCAAAGGATGCAGATTAAAGGGTTTGTATATATGAGTTTTAAGATGTTCCAATAGAGATTTTAGAGGTCCACATGAAGATATGAAGAAGCTGTGATCGCTCAAGTAGAACCAGTTCCGGTAGATGTTCAAAGGTGACAGAGTGTTACAGAAAGGTCCAGTGGGATCCAGAAGTGCATTGTCCTGTTCTACGGATAGGAAGGAGTGTTGGGGAAGTCCTTATGATGTGTCATCTCAATTTATTCATGACTTAAAGGTCCAGAAGCATCTATTCATTTGTGACAGTAAAGGTAGACTATGTTCTTGAGGCACCTGATGCAGGAGAGAGAGATTTCAATAAGTAGAGGAAGTGCGGATGTTCTTGGTGATTCAAGAAAGCTTGTGGAGGTCCTTGGATCATGTTTAGTTCATGTTGTTGGTCTGCATTACAGTTGGAGCTTGAAATTGAAGTAATAGCTCCAATGAAGGTGTTCTTCCTTAGGCTGGCTGACTGGATGAATGATTCATCTTGCAGATGTTCTTGTGGATGTTTGCCGACTTAGATCTTTGTTCCTAAGTTGATGTCATGTATAAATAAGGGATTGTGAAGTCATTTCAAAGTGTGACTTGGAAGATGAGTGTGTGGTAGTGAGGAGAAGAGTGAAAGGCAGAGCAAAAGGTTTGGGCTTAAATGGAACTGACTCAAGCATGGTGAAGATGCTAATTACCAGTTCAAGTATGTGATATTTATTCTTTTATAGATAGTGTGTCTCTTGTAGGCAGTGAGCCTCTTGTGAGTAGTGTGCTCAGGTAGTGAGCCCTAATTGGCATGTGCCATTTCATTCTTTCTATTCTTCTAATAGAGAATAAAATCTTGGGTTAGTCACCCCATGGTTTTTTCCCTTAATCAAGTTTTCCACGTCAAAATATTGGTGTCTGATATGTTGATGTGTTTCTACTCTTGATCAAATGCATAATGTTTCATGTTTGATTTATTGTTATACTGCTAAGTGAATATAAGTGTTTAAAAGAATGAAAGTTTAAGACAACTGATTCACCCCCCCTCTTAGTTGTCTACCCTAAATATAACAATTGGTATCAGAGCCAAGTTTCTCTGAAAGGAGCTTAACCGCTTGAGGAGATCCAGGATGTCATCCTACAAGAAAGATAGTCTGAAGTTTGATGGAACTAACTTTGCTCTTTGGAAAGGTCGCATGAAATGTCACTTGCAGTGTATGGGATTTGCATACTGGTCCATGGTTACAAAAGCTTATATACCTCCACAGGGTGGTCCGACAACTCTAAATGAAATCATAGATGCTGAAAACAATCTACGGAGCAAAGAGGCTCTTTTAAGCACATTATCTAACTCAGAACTCTCAAATGTTATTGATCTACCAACTGCTTTTGAGATTTGGAATAAACTGGAACTTTTACATGAAGCAGACCAGTATGTTAAATGTGCAAGGTTACAAAGTCTAAAAGGGAAATTTGAAAAACTGAAGATGAGAGATGATGAAAATATTACCTCTTTTATGCCAAGAGTGAATGAGCTGGTTTGTGGAATTAGAAATGCAAGTGGAATCCTAAGTGAAGAAGAGATTGTTGGCAAAGTTCTCAGATCCCTTCCTGCTTCTTATAAAATGAAGGCTTTTGCAATCGAAGAATTCAGATCTCACACAACAGTCACAAGAGATCAATTGGTTGGTAAGTTGGCTGCTTTTGAAATGGTTAAGTTTGGAGATGATCCTCCAAAGACTGAATTTGCATTCAAAGCCAGTACCTCTGTAAAAGGGAAACAAAGGTTTGATCCAGGAGAAAACTCTTCAAGGAACCTATCATGGTATGAAAATGAAAGAAAAGACTTGGAAGAAGAAGAAGGTAAAACTACTCATCTTGAAGCTCTTATTGCAAAAAGACTGCCAAGAGGATCTGGTAAGTATGAGGGAAAATTGCCTTTTAAATGTTTTAATTGCAATAAGATTGGTCATTTTGCATCAAAGTGTCTGGAAAGATTTTCTAGGCCAAACAATAATAGACCAAGATTCCAGAAGAATTGTTACTGTGCTCATGAAGGAGATGATGAAGGAGTAACAAATGATGAGTTAGAAAAAAGGAGACAAATCCAGCAGTGACTGGGTGTTCATTGCCATCAAGGAAGAAGATCCAATGCCCTCTGAATCTATCAATCATAAAATTGAAGAAAAATCCCTGGCTGCCCAAGTAGAAGAGAAGGATGACTGGGTCATTGGCAGTGGTTGCTCTCACCATATGACAGGTGACAAAAACAAGTTCATAGATTTGGAAAGGTATGAAGGAGGAGTGGTAAAGTTTGGTGATAACTCTGCAAGTAGAATCAGAGGTAGAGGAACTATTTCTTTTGATGGAAAGAATGAAACTGGTAATGTATTATATGTTGAAGGGTTAAAGCACAATCTTCTCAATGTTGGACAATTGGTGGACAAAGGCTATGATCTCAGATTCAATAATGGAAAGTGCAAAATCTTTGAAAGTTCTGGAACAGAGATTGCATTCGATACCCAAACAAAAGGTAACATCTTTCACTTAGTTGGTATTGGTAAAAGTTGCTTATTTGTTCAAGTTGATCAGAGTTGGTTATGGCATAGAAGAATGTGTCATGTGAACTTTGATAATATCATCAAGATTAGCAATACTTAGGCTGTAAGAGATCTTCCAAGACTGGTTAAACCTACAAATAGTTTGTACAAAGAATGTTAGTTGGGAAAACAAAGCAGAATCTCATTCAAGAGCAAGGAATAATCTTCTACCTAATTATTAGACTTGGTTCACACTAACTTATGTGGTCTGGCAAGAATCAGGAGTGTGCAAGGTGATAGATACTTCATGTTGCTGATTGATGACCATTCCTAGATGATGTGGGTTACCTTTCTGAAAGAAAAATTAGAAGCTTTTGAGAAGTTCAAAATCTTCAAGGCTATGGTTGAGAATCAAACCAGATTAAAAATAAAATGTCTGAGGTCTGATAGAGGTGGTGAATTCACATTTGGTGAATTTATAGATTTTTGTGAGAAGCATGGTATAAAGAGATAGTTGTCTACTCCTAGGACTCCACAGCAGAATGGAGTAGTAGAGAGAAAGAACCAGACCATCTAGCAAGCATCCAAGACAATGATGATGGAAGCAAATGTTCCTCAGATGTTTTGGAAAGAAGCTGTCAGCACTGCAGTCTATACTCTCAATCGAGTTCAAATTAGAAGCAATACCAGTAAGACTCCTTATGAACTTTGGTTTGGCATCACTCCTACTATGAGGTATTTCAGAGTATTTGGTAGCAAATGTTACATTAAAAGAGATGAAGATCTAGGCAAGTTTGATGCTAGAAGTGATGAAGGAACATTCTTGGGTTACTCCACTCAAAGCAAAGCTTACCGGTGTTACAATAAGAGACTCAGAAAGATGATAGAAAGTACAAATGTAAAGGTTGATGAAGGAATTGAGAGACCTTCAAGGTTTTATGAATATGATGAAGATGATCAGAATGATGTTCTAATTCAAGAAGCCCAAACTCCTTCTGGTACTCAGAATCAAACAGGTCTGGTAACTCAAGGAGAAGAGATGAGTCACAATGAACCTAATGAAGAATTAGAAGTGCAAGAAACTCCCAAAGTTCCCAGGTATGTAAGACTGAACCACTCTGAAGATCAGATCATAGGTGATAAAAGCCAAGGTGTGTAAACAAGAAGAAGAATTGCTCAAGACTTAGATGAGTATTGTCTGATTTCAAGGATAGAACCTAAGACTATAAATGAAGGTTGCAATGATGAAAACTGGATTAAATCTATGGAAGAAGAGTTGATGCAAATTGAGAAAAATCACACTTGAGATCTTGTTCCTAGACCTAGAGACAAGAATGTGATTGGAACCAAGTGGGTCTTCGGAACAAATTGAATGAAGTTGGTGATGTAATCAGAAATATAGCCAGATTAGTCTGCAAGGGCTACTCTCAAATAGAAGGAGTTGATTTTGAAGAAACCTTTGCTCTAGTGGCAAGAATTGAAGTAGTCAGATTATTTCTTGCCTATGCTACCTTCAAGGATTTCAAAGTATATCAGATGGATGTCAAGTCTACCTTCCTAAATGGTGATTTGGAAGAAGAAGTATACATTGAGCAACCGGATGGATTTCAATTGTTTGATCAGGATGATATGGTCTGCAAGTTGAAGAAAGCACTGTATGGATTGAAGCAAGCCCCAAGAGCTTGGTATGAAAGATTGGATAAACATCTTTTGAAGATTGGTTTCAACAAATGTACTACTGACAGTAACTTATATTTCAAAATTGATCATGAGAACATCTTGATCGTTGAAGTATTTGTTGATGATATCATCTTTGGAGGAAAAGATAGTATGTGTAAAACTTTTTCAAATCAAATTAAAAGTGAGTTTGAGATGTCTATGCTTGGTGAAATGAATTTCTTTTTGCGTCTGCAAATTACTCAAACAAAGAAAGGAATCTTCATTTCTCAGACCAAATATGTGAAAGAATTGTTGAGGAAATTTGGGATGGAAGCTTCAAAGCCAATGAATACTCCCATGGAAACTAGATACAAGTTGGGCAAAGATGATGACTCTTCTAAGGTCGACCAGACAAAGTATAGATCAATGATTAGAGGATTGTTGTATCTCACTCAAACTAGACCAGCTATAATGCAGGCTATTGGTCTTGTTGCTAGATTCCAGGTTGATCCTAGAGAATCTCATGTCATGGAAATCAAAAGGATTTTTAGATATCTAAAGAGGACAGTTGAGTATGGTCTATGGTATCCTAGAGATCAAAATTTCTCTCTTCATGCATATACAGATGCAGATTGGGCAGGAGATATGGGTGACCGGAAGAGTACCAGTGGTGGATCATTCTTTTTACGGAAGAGATTGGTTTCTTGGCTAAGAAAGAAACAAGAGGCAATATCTCTGTCTACAACTGAAGTAGAATATATTACAGCAGCAAGTGGTTGCACTCAAGTGTTGTGGATGAAGTAGATGTTAAGAGATATCCAAGTAGAGTATGAAGAGCCTATCACAATTTTCTGTGATAATTCAAGTGCAATAAACATATCTAAGAATCTGATGTTACATTCAAAGACTAAACATGTATCCATCAAGTTTCACTTCCTGAGAGAACAAGTGAACAAGAATGAAGTCAGATTGGAGTTTGTGCCATCCAAGGATCAGATTGCAGACATCTTTACAAAGCCTCTACCTAAGGACTCCTTTGAGTATCTAAGGGAGAAGTTAGGGGTTATTGCCCCTCTGATGATGAACTAAGGTGCACAAAGGTGCATCAGTCCGGTGCATATCTCAGTCACATCTTGTGGTCCAGACTGATGATGGGGAGCTGCTACTCAGGGGGGGCAGTAGATATGATTCTGAAGTAATAAAGTTGCAAGTATGAGCCCTTTGCCATTGATGTCAAAGGGGGAGAGAAGACATGTGAAAAACAAGTGGTTGCTAATCAAAGGGGGAGCAGTAATGGGAGAGAAGAAATGTGAATGGTGGTTGCTGATAGGGGGAGTTGTGACAGTAAAGAAAAAGTTCTTGTCTTGATGGTTAAATCAATTTTTCACATCTTATGTTGCCATCAATGACAAAGGGGGAGATTGTTGTAAGTATGGGTCTAACTAGGACTATCATTGATGTCAACATACTTCTGTTGCATTAATGATAAGGATTGGATGAACTATATGTTCAGAATATTGAGAAAATTAATCTCAATCAGGAACAGTGATGACAACAAGGTAAAACATCAAGACAGGTTAAGGATCAGAGGATGCAGATTAAAGGGTTTGTATATATGAGTCTTAAGATGTTCCAATAGAGATTTTAGAGGTCTGCATGAAGATATGAAGAAGTTGTGATTGCTCAAGTAGAACCAGTTCTGGTAGATGTTCAGAGGTGACAGAGTGTTACAGAAAGGTCCGGTGGGATCCGGAAGTACATTGTCCTGTTCTGCAGATAGGAAGGAGTGTTGGGGAAGTCCTTATGATGTGTCATCTTGATTTATTCATGATTTGAAGGTCCAAAAGCATCTATTCCTTTGTGACAGTAAAGGCAAACTATGTTCTTGAGGCACTGAATGTAGGAGAGAGAGATTTCAGTAAGTAGAGGAAGTGCAGATGTTTCTGGTGATTCAGGAAAGCTTGTGGAGGTCCTTGGATCATGTTCAGTTCATGTTGTTGGTCCGCATTAGAGTTGGAGCATGAAATTGAAGTAATACCTCTGGTGAAGGTGTTCTTCCTTAGGTTGGCCGACCGAATGAATGATTCATCTTGCAGATGTTCTTGTGGATGTTTGCCAACTTAGATGTTTGTTCCTAAGTTGATGTCATGTATAAATAAGGGATTGTGAAGTCATTTCAAAGTGTGACTTGGAAGATGAGTGTGTGGTAGCGAGGAGAAGAGCAAAAGGCAGAGCAGAAGGTTTGGGCTTAAATGGAACTGACTCAAGCATGGTGAAGATGCTAATTACTAGTTCAAGTATGTGATACTTATTCTTTTGTAGACAATGTGTCTCTTGTAGGTAGTGAGCCTCTTGTGAGTAGTGTGCTCAAGCAGTGAGCCGTAATTGGCATGTACCATTTCATTCTTTCTATTCTTCTAATAGAGAATACAATCTTGGGTTAGTCACCCCGTGGTTTTTCCCTTAACCAGGTTTTCCATGTCAAAATATTGGTGTCTCATATGTTGATGTGTTTCTGCTCTTGATCATATGCATAATGTTTCATGTTTGATTTATTGTCATACTGCTAAGTGAATATAAGTGTTTAAATTAAAGAAAGTTTAAGACAACTGATTCACCCCCCTCTCAGTTGTCTGCCCTAAATCTAACAACTTGTCCTCCACATACCATAGAAATTTGCCACACTTTGACGTTATGATCAATACAAATTGTCAAAATTTGTGTGACAAGATCCATCTTATAACTGATGATAACTAATGATTCCATGAATATGGCCTTTGACATCTAAGCATCTCCCTAATCACAGTTGAGAAAAAACTTTAAAGAACAATTGATCTTTATTGGGAAGATCATGTGCATTTCTTTCTGATCAACGAGCTATAGTTCTCTATTGAACATTTTATGCATATCGGGAAGACATAAATAAAGTTACAGTGATCAAAAGTTTCAAAAGATAACAAATGTGCACAAATCGGGAAGACTCTACATAATATTTCACCAATGAAAAACTCATCGGCAAAAGAAAGAAAGTCAAAATGAAATTTATAAATCATACTGATCTTGTGCATCATACCGATGGATACATTTTCAGCACGAGACATATATACTCTCACTGATAAGTCAAGACAATAGTTATGTTAGAGTGACATGTATGATCAGAGTAGGTTTTCCATATCTTGCTGACTATATAGGTCACTTCGATGAGAAAGAACTAAATTACTTTCAGGGAAAGTCCGACCGATGTATCCCAATGAACAAAAGCTATAGAAGAAACATGTCAGGGAGACTAGGTACATTGGGAGGGCATCCTATTTTCTTAGTGATGGTACATGTCAGCCTGATGATGATATACATGACTATTATTTGTTGATAGGATACTGGGTGATGCCTAAAGAGATTTCTAACAATCCAGATCACCCTGATATTGAGTAGACTTCATAGTGTTCCCCCTGAAACATTGAATTGAAAAGTGAGATAAAAGGCAGTCATATGAGTAAGAAAATTAAGATATCTTCCTGATTAAATAAGGGAACTAAAAGGAAACTTCGTATCAAAAAGACATTCAGTGGGCCTTGGCAATTAGTTATGAATGTATAAACAAAAGACGACACTAAGTGAAACACACAGATCAGCCTGAGACTAGAAGAGTTTCACCAATACAATGGCATTGTATTGCTCTAACATTTCAAATTTTGAAAAACCCATTGCATTCATTTCTAGTGGCAGGCATTAATGACCACATGAACAAACCTTATGTGAACCTTTCTAAATCGAAAAAGGATTGAACCAAAAGGAATTTTCAAGAGTTGCACCAGAGAAAACAAGGAATTAAGTAGAGGTCGAGAAATTCAAAACATCGGAAACATACAAGTAAGCATACAAGATTTCCCTGCAACTGATAAATTATAATTCAATTCTATTATTTGGTAGAGAGATAGAGTGGAAGGTCTTGTGAAAACAAAAAATAAGAAACAACAAGGTAAAACTAGTCAATCCAAAAGTAAGAAACAAAAAACTAAAACAAGGTGGGAAGTCAAAGCACAAGAATAAAAATTGAATCAAGACCTCATTGATCAATTACCTAGTTCAGGACCAAAAGCTAGGAGGTCTGCACAATTGAGGGCAGATGTGGAGAGATTAGAAGACAAATATATACATATAGGAAATGTGTGGACCCCCATTAGGGGATATGAATTGTTCATGTTTCATTACTGTCAGAGAAATAGATTTGAACCAGTTTGTAACCCCTCAAATTTTAATTTGGGGAAACTAGTTGTTACTCATGTCTTTGTGAATATGGATCTTATAAAACTTTTGGCCAACCACTATAACCCAAACCTTAAAGCCATTTGCAACCTGCAAGGAGAACCTTTTATACATGTATCTAAAATGCATTGTGTGAAGTTTTTGGCCTAGATGACACATGCGATATACCAATAGTCCATGAGGATTTAGAAAAGGAGTAATGGAGAATAGACACCATCTACAAAGGCTGGAGATTGCCATTACACGGGCTTATAGAGAATGAAAACTTAGTACCACTTGAGGATGATAATGGACCTCCCTTCCATGTCAATTTGTTTGAGCCCTATTTGAAATATACCTACTACTCAGTAGGTCAAGTACTAGGAAAAGAGGTTCCTAAATTCATGTCTCTGGGGCCAATGGTGATTGCTTAAGACATACAATGTCATAATGCAAGAGCTTTTGATTATGCTTCAGACATCTTCAGAGGGATTGACTCAAGGTTAATGGCTATCAAAAATGGTTCTCACACAATGTGCTTCAAACATTATTCTTCTCTTATGGACATGATACTGTACTATGGACAAGAGTTAGGAATGTGGCTAGAAGAATTGAGAATTACATAATTTAATAAAGATGGTTAGCCACTACAAATACAATTGTGGACCTCCATTTGGGATAGTAGATTTGTTAATTCAAATTATGTGCATTTTGAAGAATACTTTGTCAAAATGTTGTAAAGATTTTATGGTCATCCTTGTGATTATTCATTATCTAATGAGATCAAAAGATTTGTAAAGCCTGAAGATTTTGACAGACCACCAACTGTAAATCATAATTGGGGTGATTGGTACTACTTCCTTGATTCCACTATGATTAGAGTTTATGATTTTGAAGATACGCCTTTTCTATTGCCCAAAACTATGCCAAATAGAATTGCATATCTAGAGATTGTAAGGTAGTTAGATTATTCTAATGTTATGAACTTGAGCGCATACAAAAAACAATCATTCGTGCCCAGCACATTGTGTTTTGGGGATTTTACGGTAATTTCAAAAGAAGGATATGATCTAATTTTGGAATAATTGTCACACTTCACTATGAAGAGAGCAACACCAAGGAAAGGATTTGATCATGAAGGTTTTATTGAGTTTGCAAGGAAAAAATGGACATTAAGTGAATATGTTCATATAACATATCCTCATGATGATATCATCAGGAACTTAGAAGAAACAAAGGCTGACTTGGCAATTGACGCGTATAATTGAGAAGTTGAATAGAAAATGAGGGAGATACAAGAAGTAGAGGTGTTATCCTCTAATAGTGAAGGATATTTTGATGAAAGTAAACCCCAAGGCCAACCTAATAAAATCCACAAACTGAGGATTGAGGAATACCAGCCTCCAACCAGAGAACAAGAAGTTCAGGAATCATTTGATATAGATATTAGGGAATTGTCTTATAAATATTTTGTTTCAAATGACCATTTCATTTAGTCTCCTGAATTTAAATCTTTCTTGTATAAACACAAAGGAAAAGCAATAAGAAAATTAGTTGCAGATATCACACCAAGCAATGAAAGACAATTGTTGAACACATTAAAAATGCATGTAGAAAATGAAATGAAGAACATGACTCCAGAGAGGGGAAGAAAACTATTAGAGGAGTCTGGTGTGATGATCTTTCCTAGTTTAGATTTAAGTTCTGCTTTAGTTTTTGATTATTTTTTACACAATAATGATGACATACACAAGCAGAAGTGGTAATAGAGGTATACACTGGGTCAAGGTATAATCCTGATGAGAATTCTCTCATGATCTGGGCCTTATACCCCCCACATAAGAAGATTGCAGTTATTGATATAGAAAAAGGATTTAGTCATGTGATGACATTAAAAGTAGGTGAAATTAATCCTGTGGTCACAACAAATAGTGGCATTAATGTAGCCAAACTGAATAAGGCACATATCCAGATGTTGATTAAGGAACGATACATGTACAAGTTGACCAGTGAAAGGATGCGTAAGGAAAATGATTTTCTGAAAGATACATTTAAAGATGCCTTCAAAGAACCCACCAAAATATTGAATCAAGGAGAAAGCTCCCAAATAAGGGACAAGAGTGAGATATCACAGATGAACTCTTAAATAATTCAAGCTAGCTTTGATGCACTTTCTACAGTATTCAAAATGAGATACACTAATATTATGATCTGGATGGACAAGTTATGGGTTACTCATTCTAAGAATCACACTGCCATCCAAGAACATAAAAGGATAAATTTCAAGCTCCATGAAAAGCTTCAAGAAATACAAAATAGGAACACTTCTAATATTGGGGACATTAACACTGTTGAAGATCTGATCAAGAAACATAAAGATTATTATGAACTTCATGCAAATGCCAAAGTATGTATCGATGCTTCAAGGGAAGGTGTGCCTACATTATTTAGTGATAATAAACATCTAAATAGTCAGAATGAGTGGACAAAAGAATGCCAATCGATACTGCAGGGAGCTTGAGAGGTAGCTAAAAATGAATATCCAGCATTAGGAATGGCTTGTGATCACTTAGAAAAGATGATTGCTATGGAGATTGTGGCGAGGAATGCTGTAGAGTATGCTAATACATACTTGAGTTAGGGGTACTTAGATCATGTAACCCAAGTTCATCTATGGCTCATTAGAGCTTAATTAGCTTAATGTTAGTATTTTGTATATTGTTGTTAAAATTTCAAAAGACACTTACGAAGAGGCACACCCTCTTCAAGATATTGCTATATAAGTCAAAGAAGTAGGAGTAAGAAGATCATTATCATTTCATATTTTAGGTGAGGCATTAGTAAGAAGATAGATTGTACCCATTTCGCCCATCCATTCCCATATTTTAAAAACTTATGCAATTATTATATATATTTTGAAGCAATATAATGGAGTGGATTGTTCTTGAATGGTGATCTATGTTCATTGTTCAACTGTTGTGTTGATTCTCATGTTTATATGTTGTTGTACTATCTCCAAAGTGGTTTTCTTAAGTTATTCAAATTTATATAATTTGTCACAACACATTTGTTGTTGGTGTGTGGTTATCTTGATTGGTTTCTGGTTGGAGTGAATTAAATAACCTTTTGAGATAATCTATTTTGAATGGTTCTTGCCAAGGATTAAAATCCTTTTAAAATAATTATTATGATTGGTTTCCCTCAGGCTAAGAATTGAAAGTTCTTTCATGAAATCACAGTAATTTAGGGGAATATCACTGGGATTATTAAAGAAGAGTACAGTAACTTATAGACCTAGATGTTTGTATAAAGTGCAAACATTTCAAGTGTCCAACTAGTTAGAGTTAAGCTGTAAAATAGATCTACCTATACTACACATCTGTCTCCATAATTATCATCCATCCATTTGACTCCATCCACCCAATAGATTAGGCATTGATCAACTTTAGAACATTTTATCCAAATCTAATTTACACTCTTAATACTTCAAGCATTCTTAGGAACTAGTTAGTAAGCTCTGCATCTACCTCACATCTATGTGCCATAGTGAGTAGATTGCCCAAATTAGAATCCATTAGCCTTTCAAGTCTACTTTATCATCCAGGTACACCCACCTATGCCTGACAAAACCTAAAGAGTAGGGGGTTAGCCAAAATGTATCAAGGGATTGGTACCCTCTTGTGGTCTAATAGACTACATTTTTGAGATCCAATAGATTGATGACTCTACTAGGGACAAACACACAAGGAATCCTGGTAAGAGACCATATCATTAGAGTCAAAAAATTATAAGGCATAACTTTGTTGGTCAAGGAGAACCCAAAAAGTAATCAATCCTGTTAAGTGAGGTGGTGACTCTATTTAGAATATAAATCATTTTATGTCTTGAAGTGTGATAATCTCTTAACATGGATGAAAGAAGATCTAAAACTGATGGTAAAAAACTGTAATCATCCCCACCTCTAAGGGAACCCTCCAAGAAAATAGGGTTATCAAATCAATCTCAATGCAATAATAACCAAAATACTTTAGAAGATACATCAGAACAACCAATTGCTACTCATAATAGCTTCACTCCCTTACATGAGTCAAGTGAATTGAAATCCAAAAGTTACCTTGATCATGACAAGCCTAATGATATCTTAGCATAGTACAGACCTGACCCTCAGAAACAACTTGAATATGAAGCCCAAATTATTAGGGAAATAGATCAAAGTCAGGAAGCATATGTTTTTGAGACATCATTGGAATAGAATGAAGGAACTCAACAAGAATTTATGGACCAAATGATTACTACACAAATTCATAATAGTCCACCAAAAGATATGTGGAATAAGGATGAGATGCAATAGAATCAGCTCAAGTTGTAGGAGGAACTTGAACTTGTCAAGTTAAGGGAAGTTGAGAGTCAGTTAAAACAAGAGATACAACAGATAAAAGATGGAACTAAAGAAGCTAAACCAAAAATATGTAACTCCACACAAACAAGGAGGGTATGTTCCAAGGAATGTACAACAAAATATGCACCAGAATGCAAGTAGCTCATCCAATCCACAACCACCACCTAGAAATTATGTCCAACAAAATATTCCTCCAAGAAATAAAAGACCACCCATCACCCATAACACTTCCCAACATATAGTTAATCCATACCCACCACATGAGCAACAATATGTTATACCACAACATCAAAAAGTGAACCCACATCTAAATGCACAACAACATCCTCCTCACAACCAATACCAACCAAACCAATAACCTCATAATCAGTACCATCCAAATCAATGACTACAAGAGCCCCTCAACATCAATATTGCACAGATAGCTAGATTTTTCTAGATATCAAGTATGTCCTGATCCCATTAATAATGACCTAAGGAATGCTCTCCCAAAATTTGTTGGAAACAATGCTATCTCTATAGAAGAGCACATTAGAAATTTTGAAATAGTCATGGATAACTTTAAAGTGTAGTATGAAGATGTTCTAATGAAGTTATTCATGCTATCCCTTGTTGAAGATGCCAAAGACTAGTGTAAAAATCTACCTGATGTGTCAATCTACTCATATGGAGACTTTAAAGATCAATTTAAAGAACAGTGTGGGAGTCAGTTTGATCTGAATTTTGTTGTTCATGAACTGGCTAGTATTCAAAAAAACTATAATGAATCTGTGGTAGACTTCAATTAAAGATTTTCCAAAATCTATCATAATATCCCATTGGAAGTAAAGCCCCTAGATTGCATGGCCCTAGCCTTATACTTAAACGCCTTTGACCCAAAAACTAGGTATGAACTCAGGAACAAGGCCCCCATGACCTTGGTAGAAGCACAAAAGGCAGCTATCAGTATTGAGAATAATAGAAGGGCAGCAAGAAAACTTGGGAAAAGATAAAATCTAAAGATTGTGCCAGCTCCAAATAACAATCAAGCAAAACAGAACAATTATTACAGAAATGAAAGACCAAAGCTACATGACATGCCTTATAACACCAATTGGAAAGATGGAAGGCCTTTGGAACATAACAAAAAGTAGAATTATGAGAAAGATACTCCTAACCCCTTAAAAATAAATGGGACACATGTAGTGGAGAATAACCCATGGTGCCTAGCATGTAATCTCCCTATTCACCTGACTATTGAATAGTGGCACTATTAGTACAAGAAGAGGAAACATCTTATGGCCAGGCAAGAGATAATCATACCATAAATATGCTAGCAATCAAGCCTCATCAAATTAATGAAGAATATTCATCCACAGAAGAGGATGGATATGAATATGATGTGGGATACCAAAGATATAACATTAATATGGGAAGACAGAAGGTATTTTCATATTAAGAGGATATCTATGAGGAAACTGATTATAATCATAATGTGCCACCACATAACCAATGGAGAAAACCAAATGAGGAAGAAAGGAAGGCTCTTACAAGGGCTACAGTGGCATAGGCAAAAAGTAACTATAATCTAAGAGACAAAATAGTTAATGCAGATGAAGGATCACCTAGGAGTGTGTTTGTAAAAAATCAAAATCACATTTAGGATAACAGGAAATCTACCCATAAAGAACCAACAAAGACATAACAAGGTAAGATAAAGGATAAAATACCACCTAAAGAAAAGGAGCATACAAAGATAGAAAAGACTGATCAAACAATAACCCCCTCATTTGACATAGCCCAAGCAATATCCCAAGTAAAGATATCAGTACCACTCCTTGAAATGATGAAGATAGATCAATACAGAAATACAATGGTCAAGATGATTTCAGACATATCAAAAAAGAAGCCAGAAAAACCTAAAATCAAAATAAATAATGTTCAACAAGAGGCTACTAGAACTCCTGAAGTATATCTGGGTGACACCTTGATAAAGAATCCCTCTCAGGTAGACCCTTTTTACACCACTTTGCTGATAAAAAACAAACTAGTGAGGAATTGTATGATTGATTCAGGGGAAGCTATGAACATCATGCCAATGGCGGTCATGAAGGAGTTAGGTATGTGGGTTGACACTACATATGGAAAATGTTATGCAATGGACAACAGTTCTATCCTAGTTGTGGGCATTATGTGGGATGTGGAGATAAGACTAATCACCTACCCTGAGGTAGTATATAAGATTGACATCACTATAGTGGACATCCCACCATATTATGGGATGCTATTGTCTAGAAAATGGAATACAACAATTGGAGGATATTTCCAATTAGATCTATCTTATGCCACCATACTAGTAGGAGGAAAACAAGTTAAGCTTTGCAAAGAGCCAAGGTATGAGAATACCATAGAACGCATTGATCAGAATCAAATAAATTTCTTCTGTGATACAGACCTTGGTACATTTAAAATTAAAAAAAGTCAACCAGAGCTACAGAACACTGACCCTATACATCAAGAAGCTCAACTTGATGAGTGCGGTGTGTAAAAGATGTACTTTGATGGTGCATATAATAAGGTTGGTAATGGAGCAGGGATATTGTTTATTTCACCAACTGGTAAGACTTTCAAATATGCATTTCTACTAACATTTGAGTGCACAAACAACATAGCAGAATATGAGGCTTTGCTCATAAGGTTAAACATTGATATAAAACATAAAATAAAATCCCTTGTGTATGGGGATTCAAAACTGATTGTCTCTCAAATCAGGGGGAAGTATTCATCAAAAAACAAAAGATTGAAACAATACAAAAATATTGTTTGGGATGATATTGAGTTATTTGATGCATTCTCTATAAATTGGGTGGACAGATCCAAGAATATAATGGTAGACTTCCTAACAAACATAGCCCTAAAAAAGGATGATATCACATTGGAAGGCATTATTGAAGTTGAATTCAAATCTAGACCCGCCATCCCTGATAACATATATAATTGGCAAGTATTTGAAGATGACAATGACTTGATTAAATTCCTACACTGTGTAGATTAGTATGAGGCTCAAGAAATTGATTTTAATGTATTTGTTGAGGAAGTAGATGATAAGAAAACTTTATTTGGCAAGGAAGTTGTGCATCTCAAGACTAACAAGATTCCTAAGGGACTTGTGGCATTAGAGAGAGTATTTGATGGGAATGATCAAGCCCTTATGAAACAAACACCAGTAAAAATGGAAGATGTTGAGGAAATTAATTTGGGCACTAAATTGGCACCAAAAAAGGTATACATTGGAAAAAGATAAGACTAACAATCATAAAGATGTTGATTGTGTTATTAAGGAAGTACAAGCATGTCTTTGCATAGTCTTATGATGATCTCAAGGCATACAGAAAAGATTTGTTCCAACATGAAATCCCACTCAAGCTTGATGCAAAACCCTTCAGACAAAATAGAGACCCATAAATCCTACCTTAGAACCTAAAATGCATGAGGAACTTATGAAGCTTAGGGAAGGGGGTATCATCAAGCCTATCAAACATTCATCTTGGGTTTCTAATTTAGTACCTATCAGAAAAAAAAAAAAGGAGAAATAAGGCTCTGTGTGACTTCAAAAATTTGAATGTATCCTCTCTTAAGGATAAATACCTACTCCCAAACATGGAGGCTTTGTTGTAGAGGATCATGGGATGTGAGTTACTATCTATGATGGATGGGTTTTTGGGTTATAACCAAGTGAAAGTTAAGGAATCAGAACAATACAAAATAGCTTTCACCATGCCATGGGGAACATATGTATATGTCAGGATGTCGTTTGGACTTACAAATGCTAGTGCAACTTTCCATAGAGCCATGGATGTTGCTTTTGCTGATCTAATTAATGTAATAATGGTGGTGTACAAGGACAATCTCACTGCATATTCCAAGAAAGTAGATCATGTTGCACACCTTTAAAAAATATTTGTCAGAGCATTGGAATATGGCATTTCCTTGAATCCTATAAAGTGTCATTTTCCAATAACAGAGGGAAAATTGCTAGAACATATAGTGTCTAAGGATGGAGTTAGGATTGATTCAAAAAGGGTGGAAGCCACAGATAAGATTCCTACTCCTAAGACAGTCAAAGCTATTCAATCCTTCTTTGGGCAAATTAATTTTGTGAGGAGGTTTATATCAAACTTTGCTAAGATAGTGAATCTAGTATTAAAGAAGTTAAAGAAGGGTGCAAAGATTGATTAGACAGCTAAGGCCATATATGCATTCATATCCATCAAAAGAGTAATTAAAGAAGCCCCAATCTTAAAATCCCTTGATTTCAATAAACCATTCCTGATCTTTTCATTTGCATCGTATCACACAATTGCAGTAGTAATGCTAAAAAAATGATGAGGGGTATGAACAACCTATTTTGTTCTTTAGTAAATCCCTCCAAAATGTGGAATTAAAATATGACATTGTAGAAAAACATGCATATGCATTATTAAAAGCTGTCAAAACATTTAGAACATATCTGGTGGGAACAAAAGTAATAGCATATGTACGTAATGCTACAGTGAAAGATGTGTTTGTACAAACTGAAGTAATTGGGAGGAGATGTATATAGATCAATAGAATTCAAGAGTTTGACATACATATCCAAATTACTAAGTAAAAGGATAGGGTCTTGCAAAATTAATGGCTGAAACAAATATTGAAGTTTCCCAGGTGTGCAATCTGAATAATGAAGATAACATGATTACTAGTATTGAGCACACATCATGGTACACTGATATCGTATATTATCTTAAACATATGAAATTCCCTGAGGGATTTGATGATAACAAAAAGAGGACTCTTAAACTACAGGCTTCAAAATATGTATTCATGAAAGGAGACCTCTATTGGAAAAATAGGGATGGTGTTCTTTGTTGTGCTTAGATAAAAACCAAGCAAGGCATGTGTTTGAAATAAATGTATGAAGTAGTGTGTGGAGAGCATTTCTTGATGAAGACTACTACACATAAGGTGTTAAGGGCAAGTTACTGTTGGCCTAGAATTTTCAATGATGTCTATGATTACACTAGGAAATGTGAAGCATGTCAAAAGTTTTCTGGGAAATTGAAGTATCAAGGGGCATTGCCTTTAATACCTTTACAAATTGAGGCTCCATTCCACTAGTGGGGGATTGACTTCATAGGAGAGATTGCAAAAAAATCTAGTGGACATAGGTGGATATTGGTAGCCACAGACTACTTCAGAAAATGGGTAGAAGCAATACCTACCAAACAAGCAACTAGTAAGGTTGTAACAATTTTTTTATTAGAAAACATCATCACCAGATTCGGAGTGCCAGCAAGAATTATAACTGATAATGGGATGTGCTTTAGGTCAGATGAGTTTAAGAGATTTTGCCAATCCTATGGTATAGTAATCTCATACTTTTCACCATATCATCCATAGGCAAATGGGTAGGTTGAATCTATTAATAAAAGTATCCTAATGATCATAACAAGGATGCTAGATGATAACAAAAAGGCTTGGGATTCCAAATTGAAACTAGCCTTGTGGGTAGATAGAATCACTGTGAAGAAGGCCATAGGAAAATCACCTTTTGAACTTGTGTATGAAACTCAAGCTAGACTCCCTTTGCATAATCTATTACCACTATGTAAGTTCATTTTGCAAGAAGATTTGGATGTTCCTAAACCTGTGGAGGAGAGATTGGAAGAGTTAATGGAACTTGATGAGGTCAGGGACCAAGCTCAACAACACAATAAAAAGAGACAATTACAAATGAAGTACTTATATGACAAAAGAGCTAAAAATAGAAAATTTGAAGTAAATTATATGGTTCTCATGTGGAATGTCAGGAGCCAAGACAAAGGGAAGCATGGGAAATTTGAAGCTCTATGGTTCAGACCATCTGTCATTGTTGGCAAGGCTGGTGAAGATGCATATTACCTCTAGAACATGATAGGAGAAGAACAAGAATTACTAGTACATGGATAGTTCTTAAAAAACTTATTTTCTTAAAAGATCATAAGGAGGAACAAGAATTTCCAGTGCATGGACAATTCTTGACAAACCTCTTAAAAAAAAATTTCCATGCACAGTAGTATAGGATTTCACTCCAACCCATTCCTAAATTCACTTCAACTTCCATACCAGATAAAAAAAGTATTTAGTCTGCTTCCCTAGAGACCTGGATTCTTGCTATACCCACAAGGGGTTTACATCCCCAATCAGAGCCACTATTAGGACTAGAAAAAACTCACATTTTTCACTAAGCCACCACCCACTTGTCCTCCACATACCATAGAAATTTGCCATACTTTGATTTTATGATCAATACAAATTGTCAAAATTTATGTGACAAGATCCATCTTATAACCCATGATAACTGATGATTCCATGAATATGGCCTTTGACATCTAAGCATCTCCCTAATCACAGTTGAGAAAAAACTTTAAAGAGCAATTGATCTTTATCAAGAAGATTATGTGCATGCCTTTCCAATTAACAAGCTGTAGTTCTATATTGAACATTTTATTCATATTGGGAAGAAAAATAAAGTTACAGTGATCAAAAGTTTCAAAAGATAACAAATGTGCACAATCAGGAAGACTCTGCATAATATTTCACTGATGAAAAACTCATCAGCAAAAGAAAGAAAGTCAAAATGAAAATTTTAAATCATACCAATCTTTTGCATCATATCGATGGATACATTTTTAGCACGAGACATATATACTCTCACTGATAAGTCAAGACAATAGTTATGTCAGAGTGACGTGTATGATCAGAGTAGGTTTTCCATATCTTGCCAACTATATAGGTCACTCCGATGAGAAAGAACTGAAAAGTTTTCAGGAAAGTCCCACCGACGTATCCCAATGAACAAAAGCTATAGAAGAAACATATTGAGGAGACTAGGTACATCGGGAGGGCATCCTATTTTCTTAGTGATGGTACATGTCAGCCCAATGATGATATACATGACTATTATTTGTCAATAGGATACTGGGCAACACGTAAAGGTATTTCTAACAGTCCAGATCACCCTAATATCGGGTAGACTTCATGATGTCCCCCCTGAAACACTGAATTGAAAAATGAAATAAAAGGCAGTCATATCAGTAATAAAAAGAAGAAATCTTCCTGATTAAATAAGGGAACTAAAAGGACACTTCATATCAAAAAGACATTCAGTGGGTCTTGGCGATCAATTATGAATGTATAAACAAAAGATGGCGCTAAATGAAACACACAGATCGACCTACGACTAGAAGAGTTTCATCAATACAATGGCATTGTATCACTCTAACATTTTAAAATTCAAAAAACCTACTGCATTCATTTCCAATGGTGGGCATTAATGGCCACATGAACAAACCTTATATGAACCTTTCTAAATCGAAAAAGGCATTGAACTAAAAGGAATTTTCAAGAGTTGCAGTGGAGAAAATGGGGAATTGAGTGAAGGTTGAGGAATTCAGAATGCTAGAAACATACAAGTAAGCATACAAGATTTCCCTACTACTGATAAATTATAATTCAATTTTTTTATCTAGTAGGAGATAGAATGGAAGGTCCTGTGAAAACAAAAAATAAGAAACAACAAGGTGAAACTAGTCAATCCAAAAGAAAGAAACAAAAAATTGAAACAGGGTGGGAAGTCAAAGCACAAGAATGAAAATTGACTCAAGACCTCATCGATCAATTGCCTAGTTTGGGGCCAAAAGCTAGGAGGTCTACACAATTGAGGGTAGATGTGGAGAGATTAGCAGACAAATAAAAACATATAGGAAATGTGTGGACCCCCATTAGTGGATATGAATTGTTCATGTTTCATTACTGTCAAAGAAATAGTTTGTAACCCCTAGAATTTTAATTTGGGGAAACTAGTTGTTACTCATGTCTTTGTGAATATGGATCTTATAAAACTTTTGGCCAACCACTATAACCCAAACCTTAAAGCCATTTGCAACTTGCAAGGAGAACCTTTTATACATGTATCTAATAATGCACTGTGTGAAGTTTTCAGCTTAGATGACACCTGCGATATGCCAATAGTCCATGAGGATTTAGAAAAGGAGTACTAGAGAATGGACACCACCTACAAAGGTTGGAGATTGCCATTACACATACCTAGAGAAAATGGAAACTTAGTACCACTTGAGGATGATAATGGACCTCCCTTCCATGTCGATTTGTTCAAGCCCTATTTGAAATATACCTACTACTTAGTAGGTCAAGTACTAAGAATAGAGGTTCCTAAATTCATGTCTTTAGGGCCAATGGTGATTATTGCAGACATATAATGTCATAATTCAATAACTTTTGATTATACTTCACACATCTTCAGAGGGATTGACTCAGGGTTAATGGCTATCAAAAATGGTTCTCCCATACTGTACTATGGACAAGAGTTAGGAATGTGGCCAAAGAATTGAGAATTACACAATTGGATAAAGATGGTCAACCACTACCAATACAATTGTGGACCTCCATTTGGGACAGTAGATTTGTCAATTCTAATTATGTCCATTTTGAAGAATACTTTGTCAAAATATTGTACATATTTTATGGTCATCTTTGTGATTATTTGTTATCTAATGAGATCAAAAGATTTTTAAGGCCCAAAGATTTTGACGGACCACCAACTGCAAATCATAATTAGGGTGATTGGTACTACTTCCTTGATTCCACTATGATCAAAGTTTATGGGTTTGAAGATACACATTTTCTATTGCCCAAGACTGTGCCAGATAGAATTGCATATCTAGACATTGTCAGGTAGTTAGATTATTCTAATGTTATGAACTTGAGCGCATATGACAAATAGTCATTCATGCCCAAAACATTGTGTTTTGGGGATTTTATGGTAGTTTCAAAAGAAGGATATGATCTTATTTTGGATAAATTGTCACACTTCAATATGAAGAGAGCAACACCAAGGAAAGGATTTGATCATGAAGGTTTTATTGACTTTGCAAGGAAGAAACAAAATTTAAGTGTATATGTTCATATACCATATCCTCATGATTATATCATCAGGAACCTAGAAGAAATAGAGGCTGACTTGGCAATTGATGAGTATAATCAAGAAGTTGAATAGAAAATGAGGGAGATACAAGAAGTAGAGGTGTTATCCTCTAATAGTGAAGGATATTTTGATGAAAGTAAACCCCAAGGACAACCTAATAAAATCCCCAAACTGAGGATTAAGGAATACCAGCCTCCAACCAGAGAACAAGAAGTTGAGGAATCATCTGATACAGATGCCAGGCAATTGGCTTATAAATCTTTTGTTTCAGATGACCATTTCATTTAGTCTCGTAAATTTAAATCTTTCTTGTGTAAACACAAAGGAAAAGAAATAAGAAAATTAGTTGCAGATATCACACCAAGCGATGATCTGGGCCTTATACCCCCCACATAAGAAGATTGTAGTTATTGGTATAGTTAAAGGATTCAGTCATGTGATGACATTAAAAGTGGGTGAAATTGATCCTACGGTCACAACAGATATTGGCATTAATGTAGCCAAACTGAATAAGGTACAGTCCATATGTTGATTAAGGAACGAGACATGTACAAGTTGAACAGTGAAAGGATGCGTATGGAAAATGATTTTCTAAAAGATATAGTTAAAGATGCCTTCAAAGCACCCACCAAAATGTTGACTCAAGGAGAAGCTCCCATTAAGGGACAAGAGAAAGATATCATAGATGAACTCTCAAATAATCCAAGCCAGGTTTGATGCATTTTCTACAATATTCAAAAAGAGATACACTAATATGATAATCTGGATGGACAAGTTCTGGGTTACTAATTCTAAGAGTCACACTTCTATCCAAGAACATAAAAGGATAAATGATAGGCTCCATGAAAAGATTCAAGAAATACAAAATAGGAACACTTTTGATATTGGGGCCATTAACGCTACTGAAGATCTGATCAAGAAACATAAAGATTATTATGACGAACTTCATGCAGATGGCAAAGTATTTATCGATGCTTCAAAGGAAGGTGTGCTTGCATTATTCAATGACAATAAACATCTAAAGAGTTAGAATATTGAGTCAGGGATACTTAGACCATGTTACCCAAGTTCATCTATGGCTCATTAGAGCTTAATGAGCTTAATGCTAATATTTTTTATATTGTTGTTAAAATTTCAAAAGACACTTATGAAGTGGCACACCCTCTTCAAGATATTGCTATATAAGTCAAAGAAGTAGAAGTAAGAAGATCATTATCATTTCATATTTTAGGTGAGGCATTAGTAAGAATATAGATTACACCCATTTCACCCATCCATTCCCATATTTCAGAAAGTTATGCAATTATTATATATATTTTGAAGCAATATAATGGAGTGGATTGTTCTTGAATGGTGATCTATGTTCATTGTTCAACTATTGTGTTGATTCTCACATTTATATGTTGATGTACTATCTCCAAAGTGGTCTTCTTAAGTTATTCAAATTTATATAATTTGTCACAACACATTTGTTGTTGGTGTGTGGTTATCTTGATTGGTTTCTGGTTGGAGTGAATTAAATACCCTTAATCTATTTTGATTGGTTCCTACCAAGGATTAAAATCCTTTTAAAATAATTATTACGACTAGTTTCCTTTTGGCTAAGAATTAAAAGTCCTTTCATGAAATCACAGTAATTTAGGGGAATATCACTAGGATTATTAAAGAATTATAGTAACTTACAGACCTGCATGTTTGTACAAAGTGCAAACATTTCAAGTGCCCAACTAGTTAGAGTTAAGCTGCAAAATAGATCCACCTATCCTACACATCTATCTCCATAATCATCATCCATCCATTTGACTCCATCCACCTAATAGATTAGGCATTGATCAACTTTAGAACATTTTATCAAAATCTAATTTACACTCTTGATACTTCAAGCATTCTTAGGAACTAGTTAGTAAGCTCTACATCTACATTACATCTATGTGTCATAGTGAGTAGATTGCCCAAATTAGAATCCATTAGCCTTTCAAATTTGCTTTATCATTCAAGTACATCTACCTAGGCCTGGCAAAGCCTAAAGAGTAGGGGGTTTTCAGTTATACAAACCATGTTCAGTTTGCCAAAACGTATCAAGGGATTGACACCCTCTTGTGGACTACAAGCCTACATTTTTTGAGACCTAACAGGTTCATATGCCTATGTTATTCTTTCAATCTCCACTCCATCTTGAACTCTAGCTTTTACCACAACATGCTCTTGGGAATGGAATTGTTTCTATAGTATGGACCATTTGTTCTTTCTGCTATTTAACATCTCATTATATCCTTCCTTCTTAGATTTCATCTTCATAGCCTTATCAACCATGTCTTCTATCAAATGGTGGAGTGGGTCATCTATTGCGTGCTTAAAATTACTTTGGAAGGCTTCAGTCGTAAAATCAACGTCTCAATTTTCTATCTTTCCTTCTACATTGCCTTCAAGAGCTTCCAATATATTTATTTCCTCAGCCATAAGTTGATGCAATTTGACAATGATATCGTTGAGCTTGGCATTACATCTCTTCAAGATATCACTCTTGAACCTGGTATCCTCATACCATATGCCTAACAATTGTACAATATTGTTGTCCAATACCTTATTATATATGAGCACCTTCATATCTATGCACCTCATCTCAGCTAGAGCATCCAGATGTTTCTCTACTTTGATGGATATCCATCCAACCTCCTTTTGAAATTTATCTACTTTACCCATCAATGTGCTAAGCAAATTCCAATTTGTGAGAAAGGTCTTTATTATTTTTTCTACTTCAGCAATGAAAAGAATAAACCAATTGTCTACCACATGATCCTTATGCTTCATGATGTCGAGGCTTGTTATCTCATCCTAAGATATGATAGTCAAAGGAGTGGTTGTGTTAAATAGCATGTGGTTTGGGTCAATTAACCCTTTTATGAATGCATGCAGCTGGGTAATGTGCTCCTTATGCATTTTATTTTTGTCCTCCTTTTTCACACTTTTCATGAGGGAGTCAATAATATCTTTAGCCTCTTGGCCCTCTTGCTTCTTAGTAGTGAAGCCAAGATCAACATTAGTTATTTGAAATTCATCAATACTTATTTCTCCTTTTGTCTTATCTACTATTGGCAAAGCTACCTGAGTTGTTCTCCTACCTGTGGTAGGATCCCTCTTGATTGCAGATGTAGTCTTACCTTTCTCTTAGGCTTAATCATATCTACTAAGAATAATGCAAAAACATCAAATTCAGGCACTTCACTGACCTGTGGTGGGCTTATCTCCTGCTGCAACCAATATGGTGTGTCACAGGTGGACCTTTGTTGATCTATCTACTCAATATGAGCATCCTAAGACTCTACATTCTGCTCTACCCTTGGTGGAGAAGTTTCTTTCCTTTATCCTGATCATCATTCTGATCAGGCATCTCTTCATCCTCCTACATATGCACATTGACTTCTACTTTTTCTTGCTTTGGAGGTAAATCTTTGTCCTTACTTTGATCTTCATCACCCTGATAAGTTAGGTCTATTGCGGTAGAGCTAGTGGCTTGATCAACCAAGTTTGTTAATCCAATTTGTTGGGCTACCACTTCATGGTTATCTTCCTTAATTTCTTCCATCTCAACCTCCTCGTGATGGACCTCCTTTTGAACTATGGGAGTGCCATGAGGGGTCATCTTTGTATTTCCTACTAATGTCTCCATAGAATGAGCAGAAACCTCATTGACTACATCATCATTGGACAAGTCTACTATATCCTCTAATAGAAAAGGTAGCTCTTTTCTTGCACTATGTATTTCTTTTATTTATTCCTCTACTTTCTTAGTCTTGAACTGCATTATATTAGGGATGGGAACTTCATGTTGCAAATTATTCAAAATACCTTCACCACTTGCTCCTCTCAATAGAATGGGGTTTACATCTACTACTTCCCTCATAATAGGTGTTTGTTTCTTTTGAGGTGGCATTTGGACTTTCTTCTTTTTCTTCTTGATCAAGAGATCATCATCTAAGGGTTCTTCCTCCTCCTCTACAATAGTAGGGGCAGGGTTTGTGGTCGAGTCACGGTAGGAGGGTTCATAGAATGAACTGTCTAGACTTCGTAACAAGAGTAAACACAACAGAAACAACTCAAAGATATTAAGCAAATGTAGATTCAGTCATTCAGTATATCAAAGAATTCAAACACAATTTGGTTGGCAACATGCAGGATTACAATTAGGGCTCACAGGCCTGATTACATACATGTGCAAGGTAAAGCTTTGAGGCTCCTTCACACAAAATCTAAACTATCAATCTTTTAAATCATGAGAACTTGATAAATACTTTCCTAAGGATCTATTATATCAATATAAATCATTTTTGGACAAATAGATTCCTCCACGTCAGCTAAGGAAGGTCACAAACTCCAATGAAGAGTTGTAACGTGTTCACAAATAGGTTGGACCTAAACACATAGAACACTTCTTCAAATGAATGGAACAACATGTAGACCCTTGGGAAAAGTTGGCCATGAACCAAAGAACATTAAATGATGTGTCATTGAGATCCACAAGTCAAGCAATGATCCGCTAGCCTTCTCCTTTAGTTGATTATCAAGAACTGTTAAAATTCTCTACACTGAGAAAACAATTGATCTTATGAGAGCGATAACTTTCTGGTAACTGATCCAAATGCTCTGAATTCTTGATATGATGTAGATGAATGAATGTATATGCTAAGTCCAGATCCGCAAGATGTGACATACCAAAACCAGACCAAAAGCTAAAAACTGCTTCTAACTAAACTACCTAAACTGAACTGGAAAATGAAAGAACTAAAATGCAAACAAATTGAAATGCAAATGTTTTTGGTTGTTGCAAGATTTCTCTTGAACCAAGCATGCTCCTGCATCAGACATCTAGGGTTATTGAAAAAGTGAGTCCCTCACTTTGCTGGGGCTAAGGGAGAACAAAGACAGTCTACCTCAGCCTAAGAAATCCATGATGAATCTTCTTCCGGTCTGCCTTTCCACTTCACAAGTTATTCTTTGTATTATCTTCCTCTAGTGTTGCATCTAACTCTTCTATCCAAAATGTCTTCTATCTACTCCAGTGCTTGTTGTGGCAATTACTTCTTCAAGTCTACTGCCATACTGTCATTGAACTCTGCTTTATGATACTGATATAGGTCTACAATGTTGAAAATAGGTGATATACCCTATGTCTCTGGTAACTTTGCTTCATATGCATTTCCTGAATCAAATTTCCTAAGTATCTTACAAGGTCCAAACTTTTTCATCTTCAAGTTGTTATATGTCCCAACTAGAAACCATTCTTTCCTCAAGTACACCATCACTTCATCTCCAACTTCAAATTCCTTGTCTTCTCTTCTCATATGCCTTCTCTTTGTACTTATTATTCATATCCTCCAAATGTTCCTTCACTTGATTATGCACTGTCTTCATATGCTCTACAAATTATTCTACTTCTGCACTTCTCTTTTCTTCCACACTGATATCTCTTAATTATGCTACTCCTCTAGGATTCACTCTAGTAACAATCTCAAAAGGTGTTTTTCGAGTACTCCTATTCACTGAATTATTGTATGCAAACTCTTGTTGTGAAAGAATCAAATCCCAACTTCCTATCTTTTCTCCAACCAAACATCTCAATAAATTTCCTAAACTCCTATTCACTACCTCTATCTGTCCATCTATCTATGGATGAAAAGTAGAACTAAACTTCAAATCTATCTTCATCTTCTTCCAAAGTGTCCTCCAAAAGTATCCAGCTAACTTTGTGTCTCTGTCTAAAACTATACTCTTAGGTAATCCATGTAATCTCACAATCTCTTTGAAAAAGAGGTCAGCTACTTGCACTGCAACAGTTGTCTTCTTACAAGGTATGAAATGAACCATCTTTGAAAATCTGCCAACTACCACAAATATTGAATCATGTCCTCTCTATGTCTTAGGAAATCCCATCACAAAATCCATGCTTATGTTTTCCCAAGGTCTCTCTGGTACTGTCAAAGTTTTATACAATCCAGTATTCTGACTAATTCCTTTTGCAACTTGACAAACTCTACAAATTTGCACAAATCTCTAGACATCCTTATGTATCTAAGGGCAAAAGTGATTTTCATTCACCAAAGCCACTATCTTATCAATGCCAAAATGTCCTACCAATCCACCACTATGCTTTTACTTGATCAAATTGTCTCTCATTGACCTTCTAGGTCTGCATAACTGACTTCCTTTGAACATCATATCTTCTTGAATGAAATAGTCTAACCAATTGCTTCTATCTATCACAACAGGTTCCTTACATGCTCTCCAAGGTTCTACAAAATTTGCATCTCCCTCATACGTATTCTTCAATTCTCCAAAACCCAAAACCCAACACTTCAACTCTCATTTATATCAACAAGTTTCTTCTTCTACTCAATGCATCAGCAACTTTGTTTGATTTTCCACTCTTATGCTTCAACACAAAAGTATAACTCTGCACGAACTCTACCCATCTCATGTGTCTCTAATTCAACTTACCCTGACTGTTCAAATATTGCAAAGCTTGATGATTTGTATACAACACAAATTCTTTAGGTAACAAGTAATGTCTCCACTTCTTCAAGGCTTGAATTATGGTGTAGAACTCTTGATCATAAATTGAATATCTTCTCCTTGCATCATTCAACTTCTCACTAAAACATGCTATAGGTCTACCTGCTTGACTTAATACTGCTCCAATTGCATTTCCACTTGCATCACAATTAACTTGAAATACCTTATTGAAATCTAGTAATGCCAAAATAGGTTGCTCTGTCACTTTTTGCTTCAACAATTCAAAACTTTTATCTACTCTAGATGTCCACTTAAAATTTTTTTTATCACCTCTCATTGTCTCCATCATAGGGTTACAAACTAAACTAAAATTTCTGATGAACTTCTGGTAACAAGTAGCCAATCCATGAAATGATCTAACCTCTCCAATGCTCTTCGGTGTAGGCCATTCAACAATTACTCTCACTTTCTTAGGATCCATCTTCAATCCTTTTGTAGAAACCATAAACCCCAAATATACCAACTCCTTCTTCATGAAACTACACTTCTTGATGTTTATCAGCAACTTCTCTTCTCTCAATCTCTGCAAAACTTGTCTAATATGCCACAAATGTTCCTCTTTTGTCTTACTGAAAATCAAAATATTATCCAAGTATACAATCACAAACTTACCCAAGAATTTCTTCAAGACTTCATTCATCAATCTCATGAAAGTACAAGGTGCATTTGTCAATCCAAAGGGCATCACTAACCACTCATACAATCCTTCATTTGTCTTAAAAGAAGTCTTCCAATCATCTCCTTCATTGATTCTGATATGATGGTATCCACTCTTCAAATCTATCTTTGTGAAATATTTTTCTCCACTCAAACAATCCATGATATCATCCATCCTAGGTAAAGGAAATCTATACTTAATTGTGATCTTGTTTATTGCTCTAGAATTAGTACACATTCTCCATTCTCCATCCTTCTTCAGTGCTAGCACTGCAGATACTGCATAAGGACTCAACCTTTCTCTGATCAAACCTTTCCTCAACAATTCTTGTATCTGTCTATTCAATTCTTCATTCTCTACTGGTGTCATTCTATGTGCTACTTTGTTAGGCAAACTTGCTCTAGGTATAAGATCCATGTGATGACTGATACTTTTTATAGGTGGCAATCCATCAGGTACATTGTTTGACATGATGTCTTCATACTTTGTTAGCAACTCTCTTATCTCCTTCGATTCAGTTTCTTTCTCCAATACTTCAGGCTTCTTAGGAATCAAGGCATAACACATATTCTCATGTCTCAAACCATCCAAAAAATTTCTTCCATCTACCAAACAGATTCTAGCATTTCCACATACCACATCTTTAGGATCATCTTCTAAAGGAATCAAAGTAATTCTCTTTCCATTTTCTATTATAGTATATGTATTCTTTCTTCCATCATGTATAGATTTTCTATCATACTGCCAAGGTCTACCCAACAAAATATGACATACATCCATAGGCATAATATCACACAAGACTTCATCATGATAAGATCCAATATGAAATTTCACCAAACATTGTTCACTCACCATTACCTTATGATCATCATAAATCCATGCTATCTGATAGGGCTTAGGATGTTTCAATCTTTCCAACTTTAGCTTAGTCACCATCTCCTCTGAAACTAGGTTATCTGAACTACCACTATCAATTACAACTTTACAACACTTACCTCCAGATTTGTATCTAGTTCTGAACAAACTTTTCCTCTATGGTGGTTCCTCATTTATCTCTATTTGAAATAGTACTCTCCTCATCACAAGTGATTCTCCTTTCTTCAGTTTACCAATAGAACTGGTTGATTCAATAGGTTCTTCTTTCACATAAGTTGCTCTTCCACTATTTTTTGTCCTTTTACTTGTACTACCCTGATTGCATTCAAATGCTCTATGTCCTTCACCCCCATACTTGAAACAAGTACCTCTGAATGTTATCTTATCCAATCATTTTCCTTCTCTTCTGTATCCTTCATTCTGGTATGCACTAGGGTTTCCTCTCCTGTAAAAATTTTTGTCATCTCTCTGGTAAGCATTGTTATCTCTGTCATCCTTTTTCAATGGGCTATCAAACTTGTTCTACTCCAAATATGATCTGTCTCCTCCGGAATAAGTCGTACGTCTCTGAAATTTACCCCCTCAACCTCTTTGTCTCTAATAATGTCTTTTGTTCAGCTTCTCTTCAACTTTCAGGGCAAACTGATATGCCTCCTCCAAAGATGTCATCCTTACCAAACTTAGTTCCTCTTGAATGTTCAATCTCATTCCATTGATGTATCTAGCCACTTTCTCCTTGTTTGCTTCACTATGTCCTATTCTTATGATCATTTTATGAAATTCTTCAGTGTACTCCTTCAAAGATTTCTCTTTTTGTCCTAGGTTTTGCAATATTTTCAACAACTCCAACTCATAGTCAACAGGTATAAACTGATTCTTTAATTTTGTCACCATCTAGTCCCACTTCATAATCTTTTATTTTCCTCTTTTGTTTCTTTCCAATGAACTTCTTTCCACCATATAGCAACATGTCCTTTCAATTTTGTCTTTGCAAATTTCACCTTCTCCAAATCTTCAATTTCCTCATATTCAAAATATTCTTCCATATCATTTATCTAGTCAATCAATTCTTCAGGGTTCAAATTACCAATATAATTTAGTACATCAACTCTAGGTCTCTTTCCAATCTTTGAAATAGCTCACAACATCTTTACCTGATCTAATTCTTCTTCTTCATCACCTCCTAGGGTTTCACCAGTGTGTTCAATAGATTGAAATTCTTCCTCATTATCACTCTCAACATTAGGTCTCAGTGTCAATCCTCTTCACCTATCTTCTTCAATAGCATCCAAATGAATTCGCATTGTTTTCATTATTTCCATCAACTCATCTATTCTACCAACCATTGTTCCAATAATAGCAACTCTCCTCAATAACATTCTTCCTAGGATCAAGTGTAAACTGCTTTAGGTTCAGTGATTGGGCTACAAGGTGACAACTACCTCTCAATCGGTGATTAGTTGCAACACAGGTAACCTACCTCAATTCAGTGATCTATCCACAACAAGATTTTACAGAATTCCCTCACCAACTTCACTCAATTCACTCCCAAAGATTTGAACTTTTGCTCTGATACCACTTGGTGCAGTCATGGTAGGAGGGTTCACAGAATGAATTGTTTGGACCGTGTAGCAAGAGTAAACACAATGGAAACAACTCAAAGATATTAAGCAAATATAGATTTATTCATTCAATATATTAAAGAATTCAAACACAATTTGGTTGGCAACATGCGGGCTTACAATTAGGGCTCACAGGCCTGATTACATACATGCGCAAGGTAAATCTTTGAGGCTCCTTCACATGAAATCCAAACTATCAATCTTCTAAATCATGAGAACTTGATAACTACTTTCCTAAGGGACTATTACATAAATATATCATTTCTAGACCAATAGATTCCTCCACGTCAGCTAAGGAAGGTTACAAACTCCAATGAAGAGTTGTAACATGTTCATAGATAGGTCAGACCTAAACACAGAACACTGCCTCAATTGAATGGAACAACATGTGAACCCTTGGGGAAGGTCAACCACAAACCAAAGAACATTGAATGATGTGTCATTGGGATCCACAAGTCAAGGAATGATCCACTAGCCTTCTCCTTTAGCTGATTATCAGGAACTATTAGAATGCTCTACACTGAGAAAATAGTTGATCTTCTAAGAGTGATAACATTTCGGTAACTAATCCAAATGCTCTAAATTCTTGATATGATGTATATGAATGAATGTGAGAGGAACCTCCTGCAACAATATAATGAAAAATGTATGAAATAATAGAAATAGTAGAAACACAGAAGGAATTTATTAATCGCAATCCACTTCAAGGGGGCAACTTCCTTTGAGTAAGCTCAATACAATAAATTTGTGGATGCCTTCATTGGCCTCAACATGTACTTATATACTAATCTAATCTAAACAACTATTACTTCCCATGAATGTGGGATAATACAATATACTCACGGGATGACTTACAAAGCATATGCATCCAACAACAATATACTAACAAAGTAAAAAGAAGGGTTAAACATGGGTTCCTAACATCCCCTCCCTCTTACTAAAGCTTTGTCCTCAAAGCATAAGATGTGGAAATTGTTGTTGAATCTAAAGGAGCGGTTCCCATGTAGCATCCTCTAGTTGCATTCTGTGCCACTAAATTAATACCTCTGTGATGGATCGAGAGAGAAGATGACGAGTGCACTTGTCAAGGATTGCCTTTGGCTCCAAAATGATGGATCCTTTGTTATCTAGTTCTGGTAAAATAGTTTTTGCTCTAATGTTGGTGCCAAGAACTTTCTTTAGACAAGAGACATGAAATACTGGATGAATATGGGAAGGAGGAAGCTCCAATTTATAAGCAACTGACCCAATCTTCTGAAGAACCTTATATGGCACATATAACTTTGGAGCTAGCTTATGACACCCTTTGAGTTTTAGGGATGATTTCTTGTATGGCTATGGATGAATAAAAACCATATCACCTACTTGAAAAGTGCACTCAGAATGGTACTGATTGGCTTGTTGTTTCATTTGATTTCTTGCCATGTGAAGATTGTCCTACAAAATGTGAAGAATCTAATCTCAGGTTTGGAGAACTGTGTCAACTGCCTACACTGGTGAACTGATGTGGGTGTATGGAAGGAGCACTGGTAGTGCCTGACCATAGACGACTTCATATGGAGTCATTTTAGATGTAGTGTGGTAGGAGGTATTGTACCACCATTCAGTGAGAGGGAGCCACTATGCCTACTGATGTTGTTGTTCTGAGGTGAAGCAATGAAGATAAGTTTCCAAACATTTGTTGATAATTTCAATCTAACCATCTATTTATGGGTGATATGCTAAACTCATCTCCAATTTGGTGCTAGTGTGTTGAAATAGTTTAGTCCAAAAATAACTGGTGAAAGTTGCATCACGATCTAAGACAATGGAAGAAGGGATGCCATGAGGATAGAAGATCTGGTCCATGAAAATTTGTGTGACTGAGGAGGTAGTATAGGGATGGTTGAGGGCACAAAAATGACTATATTTGGAGAGGCAATCAACCACAACCAAGATCACTATCTTCCCTCCAGATTTAGGGAGCCCCTCAATGAAATCCATAGAAATATCTATCCAAATCCATGTAGGGATGGGCAAGGGTTCAAGGAATCCCAGAAGGAGTGTCATTTCACCCTTGTCGCATTAACAGGTATCACATTCAGCCACCATCTGTTTTATTGCCCTTTTCATTCCCTTCCAAAAGAAGTTACGTCATGCCTGCTCATAAGTTTTGAGGAATCTAGAGTGTCCTACCGATGGAGAAGCATGGAGTTCATAGAAGATAGCTTGTTGAAGATCTATGCTCCGAAGAAGCACCAAATGACCCTTGTATCTAAGAGAAGCACCATCCCAAGAGTAATACAATATAGCATAAGGGTTATTGGCCAGCTATTGGATGATTTGAGATAATGAAGAGTCAATGACATAGCCCTATTGGATAGATTCCAACCAATTTGGAACAGGCATAGAAATAGCTGAAAGAGAAGCTTGGTCATCAAATGTGTGAGAAAGAGCATCTGCCACAATATTGTCCTTACACTTCTTGTAAGTGATCTCATAGTCAGAACCCATGAGTTTGCTAACCCATTTCTATTGTGTTGGTGAGGAGATAGATTGTTTCAGGAAATATTTCAGACTTTGGTGATCAGTCTTGATGCAGAAATGATTCCCTAGTAGGTATGGCCGCCACTTCTGTACTTCATGCAAAATAGCCATCATTTCCTTCTCATATGTAGAGAGTACTAAATGCTTACTAGAAAGGGCTTTGTTGGTGAATGCAATGGGATGTTCATCTTGAAGGAGAATAGTACCAAGTCCATTTCTACAAGCATCGCTCTCAATAGTGAAGGTCATGGAAAAATTTGGCATAGCTAGAATAGGTGTAGTATACATTACTTGTTTCAATTTTTCAAATGCACACTCTATAGCATGTGTCCATGTAAAAGCATCCTTTTTCAACATAGCTATTAATGGAGCTGCAATCTTCCTATAATCCTTTACAAACTTGCAATAGTAGCTAGTTAGTCCCAAAAAACCATGGAGGCTCTTGAGTGTCTGAGGATGCGGCCAATTTTTCATAGCATCTATTTTGGTACGATCCACTCTAACGCCTTGAGATGAAACAATATGCCCTAGATACTCCACTTCCTCTTGCCCAAAGACACATTTAGACTATTTTACATAGAGATGATGATCAGAGAGAAGTTACAGTACAAGATCTAGATGTTGGAGATGCTCGGCCCACGTTTTACTATAAATGAGGATATCATCAAAGAAGATCAGAATGAATTTCCACAATTAGGGCTAGAATATTTTATTCATCAATGCCTAGAATGTGGAAGGAGCATTAGTGAGGACAAAGGGCTTGACCAAAAACTCGTAGTGGCCATCATGCATGCGAAAAGCTATTTTAGGGATATCATCCTCATGAACCTGAATTTGGTGATAGCCAGAACAAAGATCCAACTTGGAGAAGAAATGAGCACTATGAAGCTCATCAACATCAAGAATTAGCAACTTATCCTTGATTGTGATGTGTTTAAGTGCTCAAAAATCAATGTAGAGGCACAATGACCCATCTTTTTTCTAGACAAGAAGAACTGGTGAAGAAAAGGAACTAGTACTAGCACAAAGAATACCTTACTTCAGTAAGTCCTGAATGAGCATCTCAATCTTTGTCTTTTGGTGGAATGGATAGCGGTAGGGCCTGATGTTGGGAGAAATGCTTCCAAGAAGGAGATGAATACGATGGTCCTCTGGTCATGAAGGTGGTAATTCCACTAGTTTGGCAAAGATACATGCATATCTATCCAAAATTTGTTGTAGATCCGAAGTAGTGGAGACTACTGATGGTTGGATCTGAATGGAATGGAGTTGAATGATGACACCATGTGAATTCTTCTTAAGGAGCTTTTCCATGTGATTTGAACTGATGATGCTGAGAGACCCTAGTTGTAAGCCCTTCAATGTGTGTTTTTTCCCATTGTTTGAAAATTGTATCCAAAGTTTAGCAAAATCCCATAAGATAGGTCTAAGTGTGCATAACCATTGAGCACCCAAGACCACATCACATCCACCTAAGGGCAAGGCAAACATCTCAAAGCATAGGTTATAATATCCAATAGAGATATGCACATTGAAACACCTCCCTTTGTAAGGTAATGTGCCCCCATTGGTAATCATGACTTCAAAGCTAGAGCAAGGATGGACAAAACAATCAGCCCATTTAGTGATCTAAGGGTCAATGAAGTCATGAGTGCTACTAGAATAAATAAGTATTGTAAGAGGGAGCTTCTTGAAGTAACCCTTGACCTGCATGGTTTGTGGGGTGGTGACTCCTGCTAAAGCATGGAGAGAGATCTCTGGGTAGTCATCCTGAGAAGTAGGGTCATTAGGTGGCTGCTGAGTTTCAAACTGATCATCTACTTATCCTGAGCATCTTCATAAACACTAGTTGCAGGCGTAGAATCCACATCTAAGAGATAGAGCTTTTTTTCAACACATCTATGTCCCTGAGTGAATTTCTCATCACAATTATAACAAAGCCCTTTTTCTCTACGTGCCCACATCTCTGCTTTAGACAAATGCTTGATAGGACTTGTTCTAGGAGCTGGCATGATTGGAGGTCTTTGGGAAACCATATTTCTAAATGGAACAAAAGTGGATTTGGAGTGTTGTTGAGTTGTGATCTTGTTCTCTACCAACTTAGCCAACCCTAGGGCTTCCATCATTGTGCTAGGATGGAACATTTTAACCTCAGATCTGATTGCATCCTTTAGACCACTAACAAAACAACTCCTAAAGAATTCATTAGACAATCCCTCTGTGATTGGCTAGTTTCTCAAATTCTGTCTAATATTCTCTCACAGCGCTAGTTTGGCAAAGTTTAGTGAGTGCTCCTATGAAGTCATCAAAAGCACTAGGGCAAAATCATTGCCAAATGAGTTTGCAAAAATCTGTCCATTTTGTCTCTCCATGAGCCTTGATGTATGAATGGAACCATTGAAGGGCTTCATGTTCCAAATGAGAGGATGCAAGTGGGACTTTGTTGACATCAAAAGTATTATGCAGACTGAAATATTGTTTTGCCTGGTATATCCATCCAGTCAGATCATCATCATTGAAGCGAGGAGCTTCAGCCCACGAAAATTATCAGAAGAAGAGAATCTAGTGTCTACAAAAGACTCTGACTTCCGTCTATTGTTCATGGCTGAATGCTGAAGATTGAGGCTGAGAAATTTTTCATCTAGATCTTGGAGTTTGGTCTTAAGGGCTGCAAGTTCATCCTCCATGTTTTTTGTTCCTATGTTGGTGACAACCATAGCCAGGAGATTTTTTTTTTGGGGGAATGGATAGAAAAACAAAAATGGAAACTTTTTTAGTAAAGGAAAATTTGGATTTGGGAAAAACTCTAATGGGTAATTGGGGTTTGACTAGGTTTTGGATGCTTTCTAAGGGACAGGGAAGCAAAAAAATAGGATTTTACAAATAGGATGAAAGAATGGGAAAATTTGTCCAAGAGGGAAAAAGGAGTAGAAATAGGAAATGAACACTATGGAAAAATTTGAAGGCTAGTGGGTGAGAATTGAAGAAGTTATGGCAAACCCTAAAATAGACAAATGTGAGATTTCTGGCTTCTATAAGTGGAATTTGGGATAGGGTCCTCAACGAAGGAAATATGCAGAATAAAATTCCAGGGGTTCCAATGAATTTTGAGAGGAAATGGAGCAAAAGCAAGGAAGATATGGCAAAAAAATGGATTTTTTTCTGGAAATGATCTGCAATGAGATTTGCAAATGGCTCTGGACAAATTCAATCTATGATTTGTCAGCTGGTAATTGATATAGGCCCCAGGTATGTTTAACTTCCTAAAGGTTCATGGGATTCACTCAGCTACCAATGTTGTCTAATGGCTTGCATATTGGGGCAGTACCCCTCACTCCACAACTCAGGTAAAACTAATAACTGCTTTGCCACACACGACAACTCTTGGTTTACCTCATGGGTGGGAACTAGTCAATTAGGTAGGGGCCATTGCCCTTTTTGCTGGCAGGTCCTCTCATTGGGCTAGCCACTTTAGGGTTCCTTTGGTACTCCTCACATTGAGTTTTAGGGCTATGCCTAGGCACTTCCCACAGTTAAGTGGATAGGGTTATTCTCTGATCCGAACCTGCAATTGAAATGAACAATACAGATGCAAAAAAAGAAAGAACTATTGCAATAATCATAGTGCTTGGAGGCTACTACAAAAAAAATAGGTAGAAATTCCACCTAGCGAGCCCAAGAAAGTGCTCTGATACCAGATGAGAGGAACCTCCTGCAACAATATAATGAAAAATGCATGAAATAACAAAAATAGCAGAAACACAAAAAGAATTTATTAATCAAAGACCACTTCGAGGGGGCAACCTCCTTTGAGCAAGCTCAATACAATAAATTCATTGATACCTTCATTGGCCTCAACACATACTTATATACTAAGTCTAATATAAACAACTATTACTTCCCATGAATGTGGGGTAATACAATATACTCATAGGATGACTTACAAAGCACATGCATCCAACATCAATATACTAACAAAGTAAAGAGAAGGGTTAAACATGGGTTCCTAACAGAATGTATATGCTAAGTCCAGATCTGCAAGATGTGACATGCCAAAATTGGACCACAAGCTGAAAACTGCTTCTAACTGAACTGGAAAATAAAAAAATTGAAATGCAAACAAACTGAGATGCAAATGTTTTTGGTTGATGCAAGATTGCTCTTGAACTAGAGATGCTCCTGCATTAGTTTGCAACAACTTTCTTTTGTTTTACAGGTGTATGAGGTGGTGTTGCAGCTGATGTGGAAGCTACATCCTCCTTTGGTTGAGGTTGTCGAATGACCATTACCCTAGCTACTTGGTTTCCTAAATCTTATTTTTACTTTGTTTCTTTTCTCCATTGGACTGCCTCTTTTCATTGAGGAAATCATCATATTCCTCATCAAATAGTTCTTGTCTTTTTTTTTGTTATCCACAATAAGTGCCATTCCTTTATTCTTTAGTTGGGTGATCTCATTTTCTACCCACTTCTTGGTCAATTCTATGACCTTCTAAGTTATCTAGTCTAAGGAGGTCTCCTCTGGTTGATTCCACTCTAGAGTTGATATGGTCTCATTGTATACCTTATTGTCCTCATATTCTTGGGACATAATCTTACCAGCATCTTCATGTAACTGAGCAGGCACTGGCATGCAATATAATGTGCATGTCTAATTCAAGGTAAGTTATTGATAACCTCTCCTCCTTACTTCTACTTCATCATCATAATCAGCCCAAAAATCTTCAATGTGCTTATGATGCATAGGCTTCTTATGCAATGCTAGCATCCTACCATAAGGATCATATGGCCTAGCCAGTGAGAAGGGCTGCAAGTGCATCAAGTTCAATCCTCCAATCACATCCCTTACACTCTCCCTATCAAGGCACATATACCAACCAATCATGATAGGAAACAAGACATTTGGTATCTTTCCCTTTTCAATATAAGCCTCTACTGAAGGAAAAATCTATCTAGCCAACTCCATTAGGATGCCCTTGTCATTTGGATACCTAAGCAACATGAGAGGTTACCCAGTGAAGCCTTCCATCCTTATATGTGAAAATGTGGGGAATTGGATGAACCAAGCCCCATGTTTGTATATAATAGCCGGAGCTTCCACACTCAATCTCTTTGCTCTATCCTCTTCCATGGTCCTAAAAATGTGCATAGACAATGAATCATTCACTCTCCAATAATGTTGGAGAGACTCTCTTCTTTTCAATTGTGGGTTATGCTCCTAGATGTTCACATCTCTAGGGTTACTTCCAACCCTGCCTACCATATGCAATCCATTAAAGGTGCCTCTAAATGCACAGGCATATACTACATAGGAGGTCATATGGAACATGTTAATTTTTCCTCCTAGCTTCCTCATTTCCTCATCTAGGCTATCACTTATGATCTTCGCCCACAAGGGTTTGTCATCAAAACATTCCACTATCTTGATAATACCATACATCCAATTCTCGAAGGCTCCAACATTTGGTTTCCCTATCATCCTAATGAGCATAACCATCATGTACTAGTATTCTAGAGAAAAATTAAATTTGAAGAGACGTACAAGTAATTTGGTAGTGGCCTTATATGTGTTATTTTTGGCCCTCCATTGGTACATGATCCTCTATCTTCTTTCTTCTTGATTTCATACTTCTTTTCTAGTTTTCCTAGGTTTAATCTATTTAGGGTAAAATTGGGATTGTTTAGTTTAGTGTTGTTAGATGTTTGAATCCTCCTTCCACCCTTAACATTCAAGGACCTAGGGTCAAGTGGAAATGTACTATCATACCCTAGGTCACTGTGAGATGTAGGGAAACTTGGACTAGGATGTTTAATTATCAATTTTCCTTCTCTTATGCTCAATTGACCATTAGAACCCTAATTTCACAAATACAACTATAAACAGAAGAATACCAGGAAAATCTATTGTAGAGGGAAGTAAACTATCAAATCATAGAGTACCTATTTTTAGAGCTTTGAGGTAGAAAAGTCAGGGGCATAGGAGGGGGCACCCAAGTCCAAGGCCATAGTTTCTGTCAAGATTTGGAAACTCAATCTGCAACTCTTTCTTGTTGTTCTAGAGATTTTCCCGTCACTGAAGTTGGAGGACTAATGAGCGGGTGCCCAAGTCCATGGTGCTATTTTCCTTCTATTCTACAATTGCAACACTTCAAGATGCCTTCCTGCTATAGACACCCAAAATTGACCTAGTTATCATTAGTATCAAAATATTGCATTAGCTATCATTTGCATTTGTCTAACACACTTGAGCATTTTCCCTGCCACTTATTTATTCTATTAATTAAATAATTTTATATTTATTTAATTAAAATTCCTTTCATAAGCCCACTTTCCAATTAATTAAATAAATTTTATTTATTTAATTAATTTCTCTTATCATTTATCTTCATGAGCTGACATGTGTGCCTCTTTTATTTAAAAACATGTGTGGTACTACATCTTTCATTTAATATCTTTCACATGTAGTACTTTTTATGTACATGTTCACACATAATCCTTATCTTCCCTTCACTTGTCATCTACACATTCACCTATGCCGATCATTTAATCTTAGCTATTCACATAGCCACAAAATCTCCACCGTTGATTGATTTTGGTTGAAGTCTATATAAACACCCTCTCATTCCATACTACATATATCCATCATTTTCATATAGCATCTACATTATCATCTTGAGCATATTAAGCACTTTAGCATCCATTTAGCATATTATCATTATCATCCATCCATCATGGCAGCTTTTATCTTCATAATTGTTCATTGTTGAGAAGCAATCCACATCATAAACAAGGAATCATACATCTAGGTGATATTGTTCTTGAATTGCATGCTTTTGATTTCACTTGGATTTGATTCTTTAATGGTCGTAGGATTAGGTTTTCAATTATATGCTTGATCTTATTAACCTGACTTTTACCTATGATATTTTGGCATGCCCGGTGGGACCCGCATCCTTGATTAACTTTGCTATTTGAAGTTGTTTTTATTTAAGATTAGATTTGTCAAGCGCTTACGACAAGTTTCAATCGCTTCTAAGTGAAAACCAGTTGCTTTTAGAACATTCACATTGCTTTTAAGCCAAAATCTACTGCTTTCAGCATTTTTTAGATCGCTTTCAAGTTAATAGTGGTTGCTTCCTGTCTTATTCACATCACTCCTTAGCAAACAGTCGTCGCATTTGTTATAATTTGCGTCACTTTTAAGCTGAAACTGATTGCTTCTAACTATCTAGTTTATTTCCTGCAAATTAGGGTTTTCTATTTACATCTGACTTTTTGTAAGGATTCTTATGCATTTAGCATATTTGGGTCACTTACAAGCCTTAACAACTCGCAGTTTGATTTTTTGCATCGCTTTTGAGTCTCAGCTACTCACATCTGTGTCAGTCTGTGTTGCTTCTGATTAGTAACATTTCACCTTCAACTAAATATAGATTGCTTTTGATCAATAGTTTATCACCTCTAGTAACTGTGTTGCTTTCTGTTTTATTATTTATAGTTCAATTTTCTTGGCTACTAATCAGTTATTTGTGCAACATCTTATTGATTATCCAAGAAACAGAGGTTGTGAAACTACTAACATATCTGTTGTAGCTTCGATTAGTCCAAGAAATTATATTTTATCACTAATTTAGGAACATTTGGGCTTGGTGCTTAAAAAGAATCATTGTTTGCTCCATGCATGATTTATCTTTTTGGATTTCTTGTTGAGCATTTTTGTAACCAAAATTTAATAGCAAAAGTATCCTCTCCCCTTGCCTATCAAATGAATCTTGGGTGTATGAGAACTTGTTATTATCTTTAGAGGGCCTACCTTCCCTGTGTGAGAAGGGGTATGACCTAAGCGGTAATGAGCTAAAGCCAAGTCCTTCTGAACCGCTATATAAGAAAAGTGTTTATGTCGAAAGCCACAAACAACGGGTGTTGTTGTGTTATATTGGTAGCCAACCTCCCCAAAACCCTCCAAGGCGTAACATTTGAAGATTGGGAGACTCCATAATGGAGAGTAGCACTACTACATGTATAGCCACTCGAACGGATGCCCTTGCTACAACCTTGTGTAGTAGCCAAAAACCTTCTATTTTTTGACGTAAAAGGTGGGACCTTTGAAGCCGCCCTAATTCTCATGGTTCTTAGTAGAGATAGTAGGGACAATCCTAAGGTTTGGTGGGGGGACAAGCCTTGGGAAACCTAGATCTTGTTATCCATGAGAAGTAAGTGCTGTGGAGAGGAGCCGGTGCCACCAAGATCCTGAAGCTATCTACTTTGAATAGGCAAGGCAAGGGGAATCAACCAATACAGTTGTTTCCTAGCCTAGGTTGTACAAGCTTGTGTATGTTGTGACTATAAGTGACTATAATCATTGTTTTCCTATCAAAAACATCATTCAAACATATTCCCTGTTAGACACATATCACCTTTGAACCTTAACTGCTCACCTTTAGACATCTAAATCACTTTTAAATAGTAGTTTTTCACCTTTTACACAAACTAGATCACTTTTAATAATTAGCTGCTCACTTCTAGCAAACCTGCATCACTTTTAAACAACAAATCACTTTTAGCTTATAACTGATCACCTCTGGTAAATCTAGTCACCTCTGGTCAATACTATAGTCTGTCATTTGAAACAAAATTTGAGTCACTTTTTAGCTATTATCTGTCACTTTTGGCCTCATTTGGGTCACTTTTGAGCTATTACCAGTTGCTTTTGGTCAAATATCAACAATCAGTATCCATCCAGCCCAATTAGTAGCACTTTCAGACATTCTTAGCTATGTAATCAGCTTTTAGATAGTCTTCTAAGCATCCATAGTCACCTGAGCAGTCTTCTATCTTGAGCATATCAATCCATTAGACTTTTTTGTGCTTCCATCCTTTTGAGATTCCAAAACAACAACCAACTAGGAAAACCAACAACCAAACATTGTCCTTTTGGCTTTACTTAGCCCTAGCAAAACTAGAAAACAACATCAGCAACTAGCTTTTCCCTCAAGTGTGTGAGCTATCCTCTAGGGAAGTTTATCAACAACAAACAACCAAGCAACCCAACAACAAACAACCAAGCAACCCAAAAACAAACAACTAAGCAACCAACAAACTAGAAAAACAAACTAACACCAAATAATTAGCAAACCATCGCCTTTTGGGTCTCAATCTTGACAAGCCAAGTCTAATTTTTAACATCAATCATCATGCCTCAAACTAGGAGCCAATATAGAGCTGAAATGGAAGCAAAATTATGAGCTGAGATGGAAGCCAAGATGCAACAATCTTGATCAATGCCCCTTAGAGATGTAACTCAATTTACAACTAGCATGCCTTCTCACATGTTTGTACCTGAAGGATACACCGTTTGTCTATCATCTTCACAACAAGTGCAACCTCAAACATTTTTAGAGGCCTATGAAGAGCAATCCCAAGAGGACTTATCAGGATTTAGAGACACACATGTATGGGATCAAGTTGAGAAGCTTGTCTTATCTGATCCTAATTGGTACTTCCTGTAATTAGCAAGTATGGGAGCCAAATTACCAAGTGACTTTGACATATCCACTATTCAAGAACATGATCCAAAAACTCCCACTGTTATTGCAAAGGGACCATCCACTATACCCACACCATCTCATACCATGTCCATGCTACAAAATTCACCTTCCAACCCATCTCTTTCATTTCCTATTGCTACTCCATCCAACACACCACGCTCAGAGTACACTCTCGAACCTTTGATAACTCCAACCAATTTACTTCCTTTTCTTTCACAAAATCTGAGCATTCCACCTTTCCATGTTCCACAACATACGCCTTTTCCTACCATGACCATATCTCGGTCTCAAGTAACACAAGTTGTCCATGTTGTACAAGTACAAATTCCTCAAACATCACAAGCCATCCCAATATCAAAAATTCCGCAAGTTTTGCAAGCTATCCAAACACCACAAACCATACAAGTTTTGTAGCCATTACAATCCACTACCCCTATTGCATCACATGTGGAAACCACATCCCACATTGATATTCCTATCACTACTAATATGGTCTCCACGATTTCCATGAATCTATCTAGCACACCATATAACCCCAATGTTAGTCTCATTGACATAAGTGACCCACCTATTGTATCACAAGCTAATCCTAGCACCACTATCTCTTATGTTGATCAACTTACATCACTTTCACCACCCTCATATAATCCTTCATAAACCATCAATCCATATTATGCAACCCAAGGATTACCCTTTGTCACCCAACACGTGACATATACCAATCCTCATTTTGTCCAAAACACAAACCCAAATGTTCATCCTTCCTCCGCATCCACCAATCCTTCCACCACTTACCATATTACAAACCCAACTCCAAATTCACAACCATTGACCAACATCAATCCATCTTCTACTTCTCATGTGATGCAAACCCTTGGCGCTAATTCATCGCAATATATCCAACCACCACTTGTGTCTCAAGGATAGCAATCCTCAAACACATATGTGTCACATACTAATCCTTTGACATATACTGTGAGCATGCAACCTCAACAAATGGTCATGTCCTCATACATCCCACAACAGCAACCACAATATACACCATATTACACTTCACCTCTAAACCATCAACCTCATTTGCAACAACAGAACCTTTCTCAAGTGGATGTTGAACAAATGATTAAGAAGGAGGTAGGACAAAGAAAGAAGATATTTTCTTTAGGAGACATGTGTTTATCCATTTGACAAGTCACTTCATATGACACCTTTTCCGCCACACTTTGAAATTCCACAATTTGATAAATACAAAGGAAAAGGAAATTTGGAAGACCATCTTAGAGCATTTTTTGTTGCATGTCTTGATGTTGCTCAAGATGACACATATCTTTTGAGACTATTTCCCCAAAGCTTAGCGGGACAATCTCTTGAATGGTTCTCTTATTTACCTCTGAGAATTAAGTCTTTTGTGGAGCTGGCAAACAAATTTTGATCACATTTCTCTTTTAACATTGAACATGAAGTGAACATGAATGACCTTGTAAACAAAAAACAACGCAACGGTAAAGCTTTTGCCTCATTTACTCAATGATGGCATATTACAGCTAGCAAACTATCATGGAAAATACTTGAGAAACAACAACTTGATATCTTCGTCCAAAATCTTCATCCTAAGTTTTCATTCCAACTACAATTGCAAAGTGCTAGCACCTTTTATGAACTTGTTTCCAAAGGAACCATCATTAAATGCACTTTAATTGCTAGGGGTACTATCAAGATTTTCAGAGATAACAAAGACAATCCTCAAAACTCCAATGATAAATCCCACTTTTGGAACAAGAACAAGAATGTTGTTAATGATGATATTGTGGATGCAAAGAACATACAAATAGTGAAAGCTCCTATTAACATTCAAGCTGCATCTACAACAAATCAACCTTTTCAACAAAACTAACCAAGAACAAATCCAACACCTCGACAACAATTTACTCCTTTAGTGGAACCTATGGAGGTAGTTTTTCAAAAACTTGTCCAAGTGGGAGATATCATACCACCCAATGGCAAACTGGTCTTCAAAGCTCCTTGGTATAAAGAGAATGAGTATTGCAAATACCATAGAGTCAAGGGACATAAAACAAATGGTTGTAGTTGCTTAAAACATGTCATTCAAGATTGCATGGATCAAGGTTTAATTAAAATCACACCTCCAACATCACAACCTACACAACAACTGACATCAAACTATGATCTAGATGCTTTCAAGAATCCACTTTCGTCTCATGACAAACCAAGTAACCCTCATACTAGGAACTCCATCCATTACAACTATGAATCATCCACAATTGACCGCATTGACCAAGCCTGCATTTCTACCATTACTATCCAAGGAAAAGCAACTGATTGCATTGTAACTGCTAGAAGAGGCCACGTTACCATTCAAGGAGCACCTGTCAATCCTCCTCAACCGTCCTCTAGCTATAATATCCTTGATCACCTTGGAAAAACACCTACACATATCTCCATCCTTGAATTGCTTTGCATATCCCCTGCCCACAAGGCTATCCTTGATAAAGCATTACAAGAATCCTTGGTGCCTAATAATATTAATACTACACAATTCCAATCTATGGTGGCTAGCATTGCAGCCCCTTGCCACCTAACTTTCTCTAACAAAGATCTTCGACCATCTAACAACCCATCACATAATGAAGCCTTCCACATAGAAGTATTTGTCAACCAATACCATATCAAACAAATCTTAGTGGATGGTGGAGCTGGTCTTAATATATGTTCCCTAAAACTAATAAAACACTTGGGATATTCTGAGAAAGATGTTGACACTTCCAAGGTCATAACTATCAAAGCATATGATGATGTCGAGAGAGATACTGAAGGAATTATTCACTTGCCTATTCAAGTTGGTCTGGTAACTATTGGCACCCACTATCAAGTCCTTGATATTGAGCTTCCTTATAACATCATCCTTGGTCACGCATGGATCCATGCCCTCAAAGCAGTCCCTTCTACATACCATCAATGCCTCAAATTCCACATAACGGTGTTGAAGTTACTATCCATGCCGATCCTCATCCATTTGAGTTTTGTTGTGCCTTTCAAGCTAAATATCAAATTCCTAATCTCATTCCTATCAACACTGAAGCATATCCATCTTCATCTTATGTAAACCCATCTGCCCCTACTCAAGCCATCATCTAGCAAACCCACTCCAAATCTCCGTATCAAATACACTGAACATGGTCTGGGTGAGTACACATTGCAAGAATCTTGTTGTTTTGGAACTCTTCCCTTGTCTCCCAAATCTCATGGAAAACCTTCTACATCCAAAGCATCTTCATCCATAGCCATTATAAAAGCTCCACCAATAGTATTCATTAAAGGTGGATTCCTTGATGATGAAGACATTGGTGATATTAATTCTTAGATATTCTATGATGAGAACGACCAAGTACAACTTGAAGTGTAGAGATATAACAATGGGTTCTACATCATTAAGAACATGGGCTACAAAGGACATGGAGGATTGGGATCATAGGAACAAGGACCTATTGAACCCATTGTTGTGTCTATGAAGTTTAATAAGTAAGGCCTTGGCTTTCAACTAGAGGTACTGCCTTCCAAAGATATTAAGTGCATTTCTGATATGGAAGCTAGACCTTCTTCGATAAGAAAGACTTCTAATTCAGATGCCATCGACAACTCCTCCATCCATATCACCAACCTTTTTCAAGAAACCTCCATCTTCATGATTTCTACCACTTCCTCTAGCCAAAACCATTCGTTCGTTACCCTTTCACTCATATATCTTGACCTCGTCATTTGGAAGCAACAAGAGGCACCTATATTGGACACATTTGAAAATGATGAAGCTATTACTAAATTCATGGGATTATGACAAGGCATTCCATTGGATGATCATAAAGAAAGTTTCATGATGGATCTCCCTAAACTAGCATATTTTGGCAGAAGCATCAAATCCTTTAGTCATAAAAGTGAAATAAATAGAATAAAAAAAGATAGGTCACTAGGTGAAAACTGAAAGGCACCTCTTGACCATGAAAAAGTAAAAATAAAGGACATATCCGAGGGTGAAAACCTCTTTGAGGCACCAAAGGATGGGGGATTTGATCTTCCTGTCACCACTGATTATCATGAAAAATCACAGTGCTAGTTGAAAAATCTCAAGACATGAACTTGGGCACAGAGTAGAATCTAAATATCACATATTTGGCATAATCACTATTAGAGTAGGGAAGAAGAAATTTCACAACATTCTTCATAAAAAGAGCTATCAATTTTGCATGGACTTATGATAACATGTTGGGTCTAGATCCATCACTTGTGTTACATCATTTAGCAGTATCCCCTAATGCAAAACCTGTGAAATAAAAACTTCACAAAATGCATCCACAAATAGCTCTTTTGGTCAAGGCAAAGATTCAAAATCTATTAAAAGCAAAGTTCATAAGGCCTATTGATTATTCAAAATGGATTTCAAACTTGATACCTATAGCAAAACTTGATGGACAAGTTTGCTACTACACAGATTGTAGAGATCTCAATAAAGCATGCCCTAAAGATGACTTTCCACTACCAAGCATAGACAACATTGTAGATCTCATAGTTGGACATGAAATGCTATCCTTGATGGATGGATTCTTAGGATATAACCAAATTAGAATAGCAGAGGAAGATCAAGACAAAACATCATTAATTTGTCCATGGGGTACATACTGTTGGGTTGTAATGCCTTTTGGTCTCAAGAATGCTAGAGCTACTTATCAATGAGCCATGAGAGTTATTTTCCATTGACCTTTTCCACACTATCATGGAAGATTATGTTGATGATATTCTAGGAAAATCCAAAACAAGAGAAGAGCATCTACAGGTACTAGCACAGATCTTTGATTGATTTGAGAAGTATCAAGTCAAACTGAACACAAAGAAATGTGTATTTGGTGTAACATCTGGCAAATTGTTGGGATACATTGTGTCTCAACGAGGAATAGAAGTGGACCCTACCAAAGTAAAAGATATCATGGAAATGCCTCCACCATCAAATCTGAAGCATCTTCATAGTCTACAAGGAAGGTTACAATCCATTCGTAGGTTTATCTCACAACTGGCAGATAAGTGTCATCCTTTTCAACATCTCCTTCGCAAGGGTGAACCTTTTAAGTGGGATGAAAAATGCCAACAAGCCTTTGACAAAATAAAAGAATATCTAGCAACACCTCCTATGTTAGTACCTCCTGTACTGGATCAACCACTACTACTCTACATATCTTCAATAGCAGTAGCATTGGGTGCCCTTCTAGCTCAGCATGATGATTCAGGAAAAGAACAATCCATTTACTATATCAGCAAAACTCTTGTTGGATATGAACTTAACTATTCACCTATGGAAAAATCATGCTTAGCATTGGTGATTGCTTCCCAAAAGTTGTGACATTATATGTTAAACCAAACAACAAAGCTCATATCTAACGTTGATCCACTCAAATATCTTCTCTCCAAAGCAATCCTTATGGGAAGACTAGCAAAATGGGTTATGATCTTAACTGAATTTGACATACAATATGTGGATCACGAGGCTATAAAAGGACAAGTTATTGCCAATCAATTAGTCGCAGCACCTGTCACAAATATTCATCCAATACATATAGAGTTCCCTAATGAAGAATTGTTCAATCTAACTTCACTAACATTGTGGCAACTATATTTTGATGGACATTACACACAACATGGATCAGGAGCAGGGATATTATTTGTTACTCCTCAAGGAGATTGTATCCCAAAGTCATACAGAATTGAATTTCCATGTACCAACAACATAGCAGAATATGAAGCTTTAATCATAGGATTACGCATGGCAGTACAATGGGCTATTAAACAATTACAGGTATTTGGTGATTCCCAATTAGTCATCAAATAAGACTTAGATGAGTATCAGACAAAAGATGAGAAGCTTCTTCCATATAAGGTAATGATTGATGATTTCAAGAACTTTGATAGTATCACCTTCGAATAGATCCCAAGGATACAAAACAAAGCAACAGATGCCATGGCTATGATTGGATCTCTTCTAGACATGCCATCCAATACACATAAGTGTGAGTTTCTGGTTAAATAGCTTCTGATTCTAGCATTTGAAGTACCACAGTTTGAGCTTATATGTGAGATTGTTGGTCCCAATTCACCTTAGTACGAGGATATATACGAGTATCTCCGCAATCAAGCCTTTCCATTTCAACTATTTAACACCCAATGAAAAACCTTTATCCGAGCCTCTCGCTACACTATCCTAAGAGACACCCTATATCACCAAAGTCTTGATGGTATCCTTCTTAGATGTCTTGATTCTGAGGAAGCAAAGGTTGTCTTACATGAAATACAGGAAGGTGTCTATGGATCGCATTCCACTAGCCCTAGTCTTGTTAAGAAACTTCTAAGAGCTGGATACTATTGGCCAACTATGGAGAAAGATGCACAACAATTTGCAAAGAGATGTCTACAATGTCAAAAACATGGAGATCTAATACATGCACCAGCACATGAACTTCAACCTATCATTACTCCTTGGCCCTTCTCGCAGTGGGGACTTGATCTCATAGGTAAAATCCATCCTACTTCATCAAATGGTCATAAGTTTTTTATTACTGCCACTAAGTGCTTCACAAAGTGGGTGCAAGCAATACCAATGACTTATATTACTGGCAAGCAAATATCTAAGTTCATCTTACACTATATCATTTTTTGATATGGAGTTCCTCAAGCCATTGTCACTAATAATGGTCATCCTTTCAAGAACCAAGAGGCTTCTAACAAAACAATCATCAAGATCCTTAAGAAGACAATTAACGAAGCTGGTCATGATTGACACCTACAACTTAATCTAGCATTATGGGATTATAGAATAAGTATTAGAACTCCCACTAGTGCTACACCTTATGCTCTTATGCATGGAACTAAAGCTATTTTACCTATTGAGGTTGAGATCCCCTCACTATGAGTATCTCTACACCATACTATCTCAGATGAAGAATATAGAGTATCCAAACTCCATGATCTTGAGCTATTAGATGAACATCATCTTACAACACTCAATCATCTCCAAGTCTATCAAAATCATCTATGCCGCAGCTACAACAAGAAGATCAGAGAACTATTGATCATGATGTTAGTCATAAGCAAACATAGAATAAAAAGTGCACAACAATCTTTACTCATCTTGAAAGATACGATGAATTCAGAGAATTCATGATCCCAAGTCTCCGTGGATTAGTTCATAACCTACTGACGTTACTCAGTGGTTGATGTTCATTGTTATTTTCCATTTTGGCAGCCTTACGTTCATCAACATGATCTAATAAGATGCTACAAAGAAATGTTATTTCACAGTATATTTCTCTGGATGATATATTTATACTTAAATCTTTGCATGATATTTGTCAATTTGACATGCTTTAACTCAAATATGCTACTGATTTTCAATTATCTTTGAGATATTTGCATATTTATTACTATTTGCTTCTGATTGTCAATTATTGAAATTGTGATGGTGAATTATTCTGAAATTAAAAGAAACTGAAAAGAATACTTCAAATAATGATGAACCTTCAATTATTAAACTACATACACATCAGATAGTCATGAAGAGAATAGATCAAACCATATGTTCACTAGGACATTCCACAGCTAGATACAGTCGATGCTAACTTCAAAGGAAAGGAATGAAGACAACACATGCAAGCAGATATGCACTCCAAGGGACGCAGCAAATCAAAGCATGTATAAAGAATTCATACACTGATTACTCAAGATTTATGATAGATTGTAATCAAAATAGTCTTCTCATTCATGAAGTATGCAAGAACATATATGTGTACAAAAACTTTGAAATAAGCCCTGAATATTTCAGCAAACAGATTTCAATTAAGTTTCCAATGTTCAAAATAAGGCATCCCTGCACCTTTTATAGAACAAGGTGAGGGAGTAGTTACACATGATCTATGATCAAGATTTCTCCATTAAGATCTATGGTGGATATTCATCCTTGACTTAGTCAACATTCCATGTGGCATAGGTTGCCAGCTGACAACCATCTGAATTACTTATTTTCTCTAAATGTCAGATGCTTATGCCTTCTTTGGTATTGCATCTTCATCCAGTCTTCATTTTTCAGGTTCTTCATCCTCATCATCAGGTGCATCCAGATCATCACTTCCTGTATCTTCATTATCTTGATGAACATTGCTTTGTATATGGGCCTGCATGATTATCTTGACATTTTCATATGCTCCCACCACTCACTCAACTTCTCTGCCATCCTAAGTTTTTGCCTTGAGAATGGCGTGCTTGTGGGCCTGATATTTGTCTTGAAGAGTCTCCAATTTGCTCCTCCTGCTGCTTGATGTTTCATTATAATTCTCCACCCTGACCTTGATCCTCATGATCTTGTCTATGGATTCTTTTGTCAAGTGGTTAAGAGGGTCATCAGCTATCAGCTAGAAGTTATCATGCAGAGCCTTTACTGCAAAATTTGCATCTTGATTCTCAATCTTTCCTTCTACCTTCCCCTCTAGAGCCTCCAGGATCTCTGCTTCAAATGACATCATGTCATGCAACTTCATGCTGATGTCTCTTAACTTGCTATTGTATCCTTTTAATACATCATTTTCAAATCTGATATCTTTATACCAGATATCCATCAATATGGCGGTTTTACCATCCAGCACCTATTTGTTTATTAGAACTTGAGGATTAATCCTCTTCATTTCATCCAAAGCACTCAAGGCTTTCTCTAATTGGAATGACCTCCTTCCTGCTTCCATTTGTAACTTATCTACCTTCCTTCTAGAGATGCTTAGAGAATTCCACCTCTGTAAAGAGGCTTTCACTACTTCTTCTACTTCGTTGAGTGCAGATAACATCCACCTCCTCATTATTACCGATTCATGTTTCATAAGGTCTAGCTTATTGACCTCTTCCTGAGAAATTGCAATCAATGGGACTGCTTCTGAATTTGAAGTATCATCAAGGTTAATTAACCCTTTTATGTAGGCTTGCAGCTGAGCAATGTGCTCCTTATGCTACTTATTTTTCTCTTTTTCCTTCTTTACCCTCTGGGTCAAAGAATCAATTATATCTTTTCCCTTTTGAACTTCCTGGTCTTCATTGGCAAACCCTAAATCAATAGTAGTGATCTGGAATTCTTCCAGGGTGATTTTGCCTTTCTCTTTTTTAACCATGGGAAGTGCTATCTGAGCAGTCCTCCTGCCTGTAGTAGGATCTCTTCTTATGGCCGAGGTTAATCTGGCCTTCCCCTTTGGCTTCATGATGGTCTCTAAAAATAGGGTTGACACATCAAACTCTTGAATCTCCAAACCTGACTCTGTATCTATTTCTTTCTCAAGCCATGGAGGAACTTGGTCTCCAGATCCTTGGTGTCCACCATCATCATGCTGATCATCTTGATCTCCAGTAACTGCATCTATTTTTGATGGGGATGGTGACTACCTTATTTCTTCCTCATGATGCTCTTCATGAGGGTGATCCTAGGGTACTTCCTCCTATTAAGGAATTTCTTCTTGTGGTGGAGGATCTTGGGATGCATCCACATGATGATTTTGTAATTGGTCCTATACTTCATCATTTTTTGTTTCATCCCCTTTGGTAATTTCCTCATTATGAGGCACATTTGCATCCGTAAATGCCATTGTATCTACCCTAGGTGCTTCAACCTAATTTTGGATCACATACTAATTTGCACATGTAGTATCTATTTCTTGAGTCCTTAGGTCATCCAGACCTGATGTATCCTTTTCACCAAAGGTTTCTTGAGTTCTGGGTACTTCTTCACTTAATATAACCTTTTCATTTCCACCCTTTTCTTGGACCTCAACTACTTTGGGCTTATTAGATATATCTTGTTGTCGACCCATATCTGCAGTGTGTCCTTCTGTTTCTATCAACTTAATCTCCTCAACATTTCATGTTCTCTTAGGTGTACCCACTAGATTTTTAGGATGTGCTACATCCTCCCTGTATATTAAATCTATCACTTCGGGGCTAGTCACTGATCCCCTAGTTTATCAAGCCCTATTTGTTGTGCAATCCTTTCTAGGCTATTTTCCTTTTCCTATTCCACTTGCTTTAGTTCTTCTAACATAGCCACCTGTACTGAGGGAGTTCCTTGTGGGGTTATGCAGGTGTTACCAGCAAGGGTTTCCATTTGTTGAGAGGTAACATCCTTTACTACCACATCATCAGATAAGTCAACTGTCTCCTCCAGTGAGACAAGACTACTTTGAATTGGCCTAGAGGCTTCTTTCATTTGTTCTTCAGCTTATTCAATCTTAAACTAAACAATGGTGGGAAGTGGTACATTGTGTTGCAATTCCTTTCTAAATACTTCTCCACTAGCTCCCCTCAATATTATGGGGTCATGTTTTATTTCACCTCTCATTGAGGTTCTTGGTTTCTTCGGTGTGGACACCATCACCTGAGGTGCCTTTCTTTTTCTTATGAGGGGCATAGGGTCCTCTTCCTTAGGCTCTTCATCAAGAAGAACATCCTTTCCTTTTGCTTTTGTGATGCTTGACCCTCCTCATATGTTTCAGTAGTTTCAACAGTTGGCCCTTGGATCCTTTTAGCCTTTTGTTTATCTATAGGAGGCAGTGCGGATGAGGCTGATGCCTATCCTGATGCAGATGCATCCTCAGTTGTTATAATCATTCTTTCAACTATTACCCCTGTAGGTTCATTATTAATTTTCTTACCTCTGGGGGGTCTCTTGCTTTGTTCTTGAGGTGCCATTCTTTCTCCTTTAGATTTCCTCTTTTTAATCAAAAAGTCATCATATTCATTATCAGGAAGCTCCTGCCTCTTCTTCTTATTGTCAATTGTAAGGGCTACACCCTTCTTCTTTAATGCATTTATTTGTTCATCTACCCAAGACTGGGTTAGCTGTAGCATCCTACTTGTAAGTTGATCTAATGAAATATCCTCATGTTGTGTAAGATTAGGTGCTGAGATTATGTCAATGTATATCTTCTTTTCCTCATATTCATGAACTATTATTTTTCTATCATACCTCTTTAACTGAGCAGGCACTGGAATACAATCAAAAGTTTTGATCTGGTTGAGAGTTAGCCTTTGGTATTTTCTTCTTCTAGCCTCAGCTTCATCCTCACAATCTGTCCAGAAATCCTCTAAGTGCTTTTGATGGATGGGCTTCCCCATGATTTTCTGCATCCTCCCATATGGGTCATATGATCTTACCAAGGGGAACAGCTATAACTTCATCATGTCTAGACCAGCTATGGCCTTCTTAATGTTATTAGAATCCTGACATATATACCAACCCATTATTATTGGAAACAATATTGGTGGAATCCTATTATTTACTTTGTAAGCATCTAGTATTGTGGCTATCTATCTCATGAATTCCATCAGGACAACTACATCCGTGGGATATCTTGGGAGCATGAGGGGTTGTCCTGCAAAGCCCTCTATTCTGATATAAGAGAATGTGGTATATTGTATAAACCAGGCACCATGTCTGTATATGACTTCTTGAGCTTCCATGCTCAGTCTTTTAGTCCTATCTTCTTCCATTGTCCTGACCAGATGCATAGAAAATACATCATTCACTAATTTGCAATCTAGAAGATAATTTTGTCTTTGTAGCTGAGGATAATGATCCCAAATGTGCATCATTTGTAGTGCCACCAATCTTTCCTTTTGTTGCAAGTGCACTAAATGTACCTTTGTATGCACATGAATATACCACATATGAAGTCATATGAAATGAACATTCTAGGCCTCCTAGGTTCATGAGTTGCTCATTTAGGGCATCACTTATCATTTTGGCCCATAATGGCTTATTGTATGTATACAGACACATCAGGATAACCCCATACATCCAATCTTTGAAACTCCCAGCATCAGGTTGGCCTATCACTCTACTAAGTAGGGCTATCATATATTGGTATTCATCATCAAAGTCAAACTTGTACATATGCACTGGTAGTTTGGCATCTGCAATATAAGGACTATTCTTTGCCCTCCATTGATACATTCTCTTCCTAGCAGCTTTCTTGTTGTTTATATATTCGGTTTCCAGTTTCTTCAGATCCATGCTGACAACCTTCTTTCCCAATGGTAAATTGAAAGTGGCTACAATCCTCCTAATGGACAGATCAGCATACACTCGACCATTCTTTTCCACTTTCCTTGTTTGTGGATTGTAGTTTCTGGTACATTCAATAATCAATTCTGGAGTCTCCATAGAATAGGGAAATCCAACTGTGTTCCACATTCTGGACACGAAAATGGCTTCCAACAGGGTATTATTCTTGTCATCATGCATTCGAGATGACCAAGTGACCAAATCAGTGCTTCCCTGGTGTGTGTTTGTGATGATGCCATATTTGAACCATACACCTTCAGGCTGAGCGAACATTGGTTTAAGAAATTCAGCATCAGATTTGCTCAACCTCTTGTCTGCCATGGTTTCCTACAATAAATAGGACCAGTCTTACCATACAATACTTCACATACATGCACACAACATTATATCCTCACGGCATGATTCACATTATATTAATTAATCATCACTTCATCATGATATGCATAACATATATCTTCAAACCAGCAAAAGCATACTACCTAGACATGCAGAAAATGACAGGAGGAGGGTTTTAATTACTTACTTGATAGCGTTTAACTCCTTGATTATGTTGATGATTATTGTAGACACCCTAAAATGACCATGTCGTCAAATCACTTGCATTCCGTTATCTGTCTAATCACCTGCATTACAACATTAATTAAATAACCTAACTATTTAATTAATTATCATCAAATTCTTCTAAATCTCCTAAATTCAACATTAATTAAATAAATCCTCTTTATTTAATTAATTAAATTAAATTCCTCTATATTCTTCCATAATTAAATAATTTTAATTATTTAATTTGATCATTATCCTCCTTCCAAAATTCACATCCACATTAATTAAATATATCCCATTATTTAATTAATTCATCACAATTCTATCTTATCTACAATTAAATAATTTACATTATTTAATTAAATCAATTGTTCTTCTAAATTTAAATAAATCAAATCAAATTTATTTAAATTATCTCAATCCTCTAAAAATAAATAAAATCAAATATTTTATTTATAATCTTCTGTTCTTCCAAAATCATGCACAACAATTAAATAAATTTATTTATTTAATTTGCTTTTAAATCTTCTAAATTAAATAATTCTAATTATTTAATTACTTCTTCCAAAATATCTTCTCTAAATTTAAATAAATCAATTATTTATTTAAATTGCTTTTTCTTCTAATTTGAGTTATCTCTAAATAACTCAAGCTTTCTTGCTCATCAATTAAATATTTCTATATTTAATAAAGCAAAATATCTTCTTATTCTCATGCAAATCCCTTCTTCTTGTTTTAAATCACTTAACTGATCATTACATTCTGTTAATTGCTTTAACTCATTCTTCTATTCTTGATAACTCCTCTCATGCAAAAGCAAGCAAGACACATGTCTTCTTCTCATTCGTTGCACATTCCTCAACTATTCTCCTCCGTTGATTCTTCTAAATTATCTGGACCGTTGATCTATCTTATTTGAAATCTATATAAACCCCCCTCATCTCCTTCATTGAGTCTCTCTCTTCGATCGTATTCTCAGGCATACTTAACAGAGCTTTGAGCATACACAACGCGTCGATTGAGCACTATAACGATCTTTTGACATTGATCTCTTGAGCACATACTTGCTTGTTGCAGCCATGGCTTTGCAACTACATTGAGCAATCCACATATCTCCAAAAGGGAATAATACAAATTTTGGTAAGAGTTTTCATTTGTCTTTGATTGGTGATTTATGGCTTTTACTTAGATTTGTTTCCTTTATGTTATTGGGTTCTTTGGTTTTATTTAGTTTTGATTTAATCCATTTTTCCATATACACATTCTGGCATGCCCGGTGGGACCCACTAATCCCTTTGTTTCTTTGAGAAATTTGTTTTTTTGAAGTCACAGTATGGAACAGCGCACACGACATTCCACAGCGCTTCTGGCAGGATATTTGCGCGCTTTTGCAGACACAGTCCGACGCTTTTGGAGGTTTTGCAGCGCTTTCGGCAGCACAGAGCAGCGCTTTCGGCTTGACAGAACGGTGCTTTCGGAAATAGTCTACAGCGCTTTTGGCTAGATTAGGGTCCTAACCTTGTTCACTGTTTTACAGGATTTTTACACCATCCATCTTACTGCTTTGTATGAGAAGCTGTTGTATTTGTCAGACAAACCTATTTTTTGTGTTGGATATCCTAAGCTGATTTATTTAGGAATACCTTCGACTTTTGTGGTGTTGTTACAGCTTTTTGAGTTCTTTTAACGATTGCAGAACATAGATCTCTTAGCTACCCTCCCTCAGACCGGTCAATCAATCATGGAATTTTTCTTTAGATTTGATTATTTTGAAAAAGTTCCCCTTTTTATGATCTGAGATAGTGCAACGCTTCTGGTTATATTATCTCATGCCTTTGGTAACACAGTGTCACGCTTTCGGCTATTCTTCAGCGCTTTTGGTATTATCATTGCACACTTTTGGTATTTATCGCAGCGACTTCGAAAACACAGTGAAGCACTTCCGGTTATTTTGCTGCGCCTCTGGTAATATTCTGTTGCGCTTCTGGTCTGTAGTACAGCGCTCTTGGTTTACAGTGAATCACTTTTGGTAAGATAGTAATACGCTTTTGGTCAAAGTTGATTTTATTTTGCTAACTTGTGAAATTTTGGTGGAACTAATTCACTTGTTGCAGCTTCTTATTACTCACACAGAGCCAATAGGTGTTTTTCTTAATATGTTCATGCAGGACGAGCGTTGAAGACCCTTTTGTTTTATCTCACTAAGTCTTAGAAACACATTGCATGCTTAAAAGGAGTAATTGAACAAAATTTTTTTTGCAATCTAAGTCTTAGGAATATACTGCATTTATTAAGGGACAATGGACATGTATGAACAAACACCTCAATTTTCTAAAGGACAATGGACATGAATGCCAAACACTTCATTTCATAAGGGACAATTTACAACTACAATCGTGTGTGTGCATAGCTTAGTTGCACCTTATTTTTCTTATAACGGGACAATTGAACCTTTGTGTGACGTGCTTGCCTTTACTTTTTGTACTTCCTTTAGAAGGGCCTACTTTTGGATTGCGATTCATCCAAAAGGGACAACCCTAAGCGGAGTTTTCCTTTGAACTACTATATAAGAGGGATAAGGTGAAAGCCAAGTCCTAACCGACGTCAGCCTTACCTTGTGGTGCCAAACTGAAAAGAGGTGTACTAGCTCTTTGTGGAAACGATTTTCACATTGAGCGAAGTGTTTGAAACTCTTAGTAGGATTGGTTAAAGCTTTTAGTAGCTTGTCGCATTGCTCATAAGGCGTTGGTCCCTCAAAGTCACTAAGAACCAATTTAGATAGAGACTACCCGACCTACCTCCGAACATTGCAGTAATCATCAATGCAAGGGAAATCGATTTAAACCCTTAAGACACTCACCATTGGCTCCCTTGAGAAGAGATAGTATTCCCTCGGACATAAAGCTCTTGTGACCTACTTGAGCTTTCCAAGGGGAGGGTGAGATATCCCTACCTATCGTCTCTCGCAAAGATACTAAATATCTGACACCTTTATGGAATGATATTTTTATCGACAGAGTATTAAGCTGTGAGCTGATCCACTGCAATGAAACCTTGTCTCTAGGGATAAAAAGTGCTTGTTATTGATTGCAACTGTATTAGACCTGTGGAAACATTGGGCTTGTTTGGAGCCTTGAACATACACTATCTGTTGTGTCAGTCCTTGTGCCCTTTTTGACCACTTGTTTGCTGTGTTTTCTCTTGCCAAACCAATCCAATCAGAAATAGAAACATCTTGCCTTTGCAAAACATCAGACACTACTTCAGCACCCCTGGTATTACAGCAGCTCGCCTTTGGTAATACAGTAGATCACCTTTGGTCAGTAGTAACCCGCCTCTGGCAAAACTCTACTTTAGCGCCCTCGGTATAACAGTAGCTCGCTTTTGGTCACTGTAGCTCACCTTTGGCATAGCAGTAACTCGCTATTGGTAGCTCAGTCTGTCACCTCTGGCCCACAGTAGCACGCTTTTGGTAGCACAGTCCTGCACCTCTGGTCAAACAGTAGAGTGCTTTTGGTCCAGTACTTTGTGCATCAGAGTTTGTCCGTTTCTTCAAAGCATCTCACAGATTCCCAGCATTACATTTTGCCTAAGTGAATCCCATGGTCACCACCAGGCTACAGCAAACCATGAAGTCTAAGCAAGTTGTCCCTAAGAAGCACAAGTCACCCCCTCGCACACCACAATCAGGTCGTCTCAACATTACTCCTAAGGTGACTCCTAGTACACCCACGGTAAAACCAATCAGCTCTCCAAACATGCCACGCATAGATGAACCAAGCAATCCTCATGAGGATAGAACCCCTTTGCTAAATGCACCGCAGTATACCATAGGCTTGCCTCCGGATTTTGTCCCACAAGGTTATGTCATAGATCAACCCCCATCTCAAGAAGAGCGACACTTTGAAATAGGTCAATCCTCTCAAGAAGATGGGCAAGATCTTGATGAATTTATACAAGATCCTAGAGCTATAGCTGCCTTTGATAAAATCCTTAGTGAGAACCAAGATCATTTCTTTCACTTTCTTGCAAAGCAAGGTGCCAAGTTACCTCAAGATTTTGATGTGTCCACTCTCAAGGAGAGCACCAACACCCAAGAAACCATACAAGCGGTGCAAACCATGTCCACGGTCACTACGCCCTTACCTACTCAAGGCTCGCAGTATAGGAATCCCCTTTTCCAAAATCCAACAGAGGAAAGGGCCATATCACCACTTTTGACTCCTATGGAGATCTATCAAAACCAACAAGAAACTCTCCAACGTCAAGCAGAGTTAGCTAAGCAAGCCACCTTAGCTTGATCCAATGTGCAACCACCTCCTAAAGTGTCCACCCCAAGCGCAAGTGGAATCTTGGTTACCCCATCACGCGTAGGTTTCCCACCCAATTACCATCTGGGGAATACGTATGTAGCCATGCAACAAGGGTCTCAACATATGCCACCTCCTATATCATCACACCTGCATGTCTCTCAACCAATTAGAGTCACGCAGCCCCAACCACAACATTCTTCTACTCTCATCCTCAAGCAACCCCAACCATCGCAAATCACTCCTACCTATGTTCCTCCACCACAACATTCTTCTACTCTCATCTTCAATCAACCCCCACCGTCGCAAATCACTTCTACCTATGTTCCTCCTCCACAACGTTCATCCACGCTCAACTTGTTTCATACATTGCCTAGCCACTCTCACCATTCCCAACATCAGGTTTCCCAAAGCTATGTGCCACCATCACAACCTAATCAAATGCACTTTAGCTTTCCTCCCCCCAATACTTTTCTTCAACCATCACAAAGCCAACATTCTTACCTAGCGCCACCTCCACCTCTGCCTAATCAAGGCCTCCAATTCCAACCCAATCTGAACCAATCATACAATCCATACAATCCCAATCAATCTTACGACCCTTACAATACCACTGCGCATGGCTCACATTATAATCTTCCATATGGGCAACACCAACCGCTTTTTGGACAATAGGAGACGTTACCAACCCCTCCCACGACTATGGAACTAAAGATTGCGGAGGTGCAACAACAGCTATCTGATCTTACGTTTGGCCACACCAAAAAGACCTTCTCCTTGGAGGAAGTGTACCCTTATCCTTTTGATCGGTCGTTACCAATGATCCCTTTTCCTCAAAATTTCACTATTCCCAAGTTTGATAAGTACAAAGGAAAAGGTGACCCAAAAGACCATCTTAGGGAATTCTATCTTGCTTGCTTCGAGGTCTCTCACAATGATACGTATCTTATGCATCTCTTTCCTCACAGTCTTGGAAGTCAAGCAATAGAATGGTTCTCACACTTACCTACGGGTATCAAGTCTTTCAACGAGCTAGCAGAGAAGTTTGCCACCCATTTTTCTTACAACGCAGAGCATGAGATTTCCATGACGGACCTATGCAACAATAAATAGAAAAATGGTGAGACTTTCATTTCTTTCCTTCAACGATGGAGACAAATGGCTAGTAAATTCCCTTTCAAGATTCCAGAGAAACAGCTTGTTAGCATATTTGTACAGAACCTCAACCAAGAGTTAGGTTTCCATTTGCAAATCCTTAGTGCTACAACCTTCGATGAAATCACATACAAGGGTATCAACATTGAGAAGGCCCTCATTGCTAAGGGTGTGGTCAAAATCTTTAAAGAAATGAAAGATAGCTCTTCTCATCAACAATTGAATGATAAACCCAAATATTGGAACAAGAACAAAAATGTGGTCAACGATGGAGTGGTCGATACTAAGCATGTCCAAACATTGCAAACATCGTTACAACTCACCAAACCAAGTCAAGCTCTACCTCAACAACAGCAGCAACAAAGGCAGCCTTATCAAAATCAACAACGACAACAAGAGCGGCCCCAACAAGATTACCCTCCATGACGTCAATTTACTCCTTTGGGAGTGCCCATCGAATCGGTCTTACAGCAAGCTTTGCTGAAAGGGCTCATAACCTTACCTGATGCTCCCCCATATGGAGAACCTGTCTACAAAACTGCATGTTACAGAGACAATGAATATTGTGAGTTCCATAGGAGCAAAGGTCATCGAACTGCATCTTGCATGAAGCTTAAGCACCTCATCCAAAACCTCATCGACGGTAATCAAATCACTTTTGAGAATGAATCACCACCGCAACACACGAACAAGGATCTCGATATGTACAAGGAACCATTCCCTCATCACGGTCCACCTCCTCCTCAGGATAGAGGTAAAGGTATCAATCACGCGTCCACATCTTTCGATTCCATTGTAGGTCGTTTTGAAGAGAGTCGAGTGTCTACCCTCACCATCAAAGGCAAATCTACGGATTGTGCTGTTACTACTCGTCGAGGTCATGTCACCATTCGTGCACCTACACCTAGGCTTCTGGTGCAGTCTGATTATAATCTTGTCGAACATCTAGGGAGAACACCAGCACAGATCTCTATTTTGGACCTTCTACGGTCATCACCTGCACATAGAGTGGTGCTAGAAAAAGCCCTCCAAGAGTCGTCCATTCCTAACAACATAGTAGTCGCAGATTTCCAAGCTATAGTGGGTAATATTGCTTCACCTTACAACGTGGTCTTCTTTGAGAAGGACCTCCCCTCTCACGATCCTTGTCACAATGATGCTCTACATATTGAAGTTCTCATCCATAAGCACAAAATCAAACGCATACTCATAGATGGTGGTGCTGGTCTCAACATCTGTTCTTTAAAGTTACTAAAGCAATTGGGATACTCTGAGGATCATGTCAACACTGAGCATAGTATTACAATCAAGGGGTATGATGATGCAGAACGCCGTTCAGAAGGTGTTATTCACTTGCCTATACAACTGGGCCCTGTCATGCTGGAAACCAAGTGTCAAGTCCTTGATATTGAGCTGCCTTACAACATTATTCTAGGCCGCCCATGGATCCATGCAATGAAAGCTGTTCCCTCCACGTACCATCAGTCCCTCAAGTTCCCATACAATGGTATGGAGATCACCATCCCAGGCGATCCTAATCCTTTTGAATTTTGCCGTGTCTTGCAAGGAAGCTATAAGAATTGCAACCAAGTGCCTAAAAATGACAAAGCCCTTGAATCCCCTCTCTATGTTGATCCTAAAACTCTCACACAAGCCTCTACAAGTGAACCTACACCCCTCCCCAAAATCACAGCACGTGTCCGAGATATAGGCTTTGGCACTTATGATATCTCCGAATCTTGTTGTGTAGGGTAGATGCCTTTATCTCCAAAATCTTATGGCAAACCACCCATTGCTAAAGTTACCAAAAAAGCTACTATTCCTCCCCCAACATTCCTAACCCACTTCCAACATGGACGGTTATTGGAAGAGGAAACTATTGAGGACATCTCTTCTTGGCTCTACAAGGAGAAAGAACCAGTCATGATACCAGTCAAGCAGTATGGCAATGGCTTAAGGATAGTGAAAAACATGGGCTATAAAGGCAAAGGTGGCCTTGGGAAACAGAATCAAGGCACTATGGAGCCCATTGTGGTAACAAAGAAGCTAGACAAGAAAGGATTAGGATTTGGTAAGAAGGTACCACGCGCCTCGGACATCGAGTATATCCTCGACGAGGTAGCTGACACTTTTCCCGCTGATTTGACGTCTACAGAGGATATCATCGATGACTCTTCCCTCCACATCACCAATCTATTCACAGAATCCTCCATTTTTACACTATCCTCCGTATCCTTAACTTCCACCACCAACACCCAGAATGTCACGCTTGTCTACCCTGAACTTATCGATTGGGACCAATAAGGGGCCCCCGTTATAGATGTCTTTCAGAATGACGAAGCTTTAGCTGAATTCATGGGACTTCGAGAAGGTATCCCTCTTGGTGATCACAAGGCAGGTTTTGTAATGGAACTTGAGCCCACGGCTTATTTTGGTGAGAATGCTAAATCCTCTAGTCGCAAAGGTGCAAATAAAGAAAGATCTCTAGGTGAAACCACGCTGTGGCACCTCCTGATCATAAAATAGTAAAAATAAAGGATGTATCCAAAGGTGAAAACCCAACTGTGGCACCTGAGGATGGAGGATTTGACCTTCCCTTACCATCTAAGTGCCAGGAGAAATCAGCTCTACTAGTGGAAGATTCTACAGAGATCAACCTAGGTACAGAATAGAATCCAAAGACAACATTTCTAGCAGCATCATTATCTGATACAGAGCACAGAAATCTTAACAACTTCTTCTTGCAACGAACCATCAACTTTGCATGGACCTATGCAGATATGCCAGGGCTAGACCCTAAGCTAGTAGTTCATTATCTCACAGTTGATCCCAAGGTGAAACCAGTCAAGCAGAAATTGAGAAAAATGCACCCACAGATAGCTCTCTTGGTGAAGGTGGAGGTACAAAAGCTATTAGACGCAAAGTTCATACGACCTATCGACTATTCAGATTGGGTCTCAAACATTGTACCTGTGTCTAAGCCAAATGGGCGCATCTGCATGTGTAATGATTTCAGAGATCTCAATAAAGCATGTCCTAAAGATGACTTTCCACTACCAAACATTGACATTATAGTAGACTTGACAGCAGGTCACGAGATGCTTTCTCTCATGGACGGATTCTCAGGTTACAATCAGATAAGGATAGCTGAAGAAGACCAACATAAAACAACCTTTACTTGTCCTTGGGGCAATTATTGTTGGTGCGTCATGCCGTTTGGTCTCAAGAATGCAGGAGCAACCTATCAGCGAGCAATGACAGTAATCTTCCACGACCTCTTTCATCACATTATGGAAGACTATGTTGATGATATATTGGCTAAATCTTCTAGAGCGGATCACATACAGGTCCTAGGACAGATCTTTGATAGGCTAGAAAAATACCAAGTAAGACTCAATCCAAAGAAGTGTGTATTCGGTGTCACATCAGGGAAGCTATTAGGATACATTATATCTCGTAGAGGCATCGAAGTAGATCCCGCAAAAGTAAAGGCTATAGTGGAGATGCCTCCACCAAAGAACCTAAAATCATTAAGGAGCCTCCAAGGAAGGTTGCAGTCCATTCGACGTTTCATCTCACAGCTAGTAGATAAATGTCAACCCTTTCAACACTTGCTCCGAAAGGATGTCTCATTTCGATGGGACAACAAGTGTCAGGCAGCGTTTGATCAACTTAAAGAGTATCTAGCTACACCTCCTGTATTGGTTCCACCAGTTGCAGACAAACCCTTGATATTGTACATCTCCACTACAAACTCAGCCCTAGGGGCTCTGCTAGCACAGAATGATGACACAAGAAAGGAGCATGCAATATATTACATCAGTAGAACCTTGGTGGGATACGAGCTCAATTATTCACCAATGGAAAGGGCTTGTTTAGCAGTAGTGTTCACCTCCCAAAAGTTGCGGCATTACATGCTGAACCAACACACAAATCTGATAGCTAAAATTGATCCCCTGAAGTATCTACTAGCAAAAGCAGCTCTCACAGGCAGACTAGCTAAATGGGTTATGATCCTTAGTGAGTTTGACATTGAATACACAGATCATAAGGCAATCAAAGGACAAGCCCTCGCGGATCAACTGGCAGAAGCACCTATGAAAGATACACATCCTATGGTAGCAGACTTTCCTGATGAGAATCTCTTCACTCTTTCCAACTCCATAATGTGGAAGTTGTACTTTGACGGTTCTTACACACAGCATGGATCAGGAGCCGGCATCTTATTTGTTACACCTCAGAATGACTACATTCCAAAGTCATATCGGCTAGCATTCCCTTGCACCAACAACATAGCCAAGTATGAAGCACTCCTCATAGGTCTTAATACAGCAGTCCAATGGGACATCACAGAATTACAAGTATATGGAGACTCACAGCTAGTCATCCGCCAAGTCACGGATGAATACCAAACAAAGGATGAAAAGTTGGTCCCCTACAAGCAACTAGTGGATGCCTACAAACCACACTTTTCTAGCATCACATTTGAGCAAATTCCAAGAGAGCATAACAAAGCTGCAGATTCTATGGCTTCTGTAGGGTCACTGATTGACATGTCTGCAAATACACAGAAGTGTGAATTCTTGATCGAGCAATTATTGATACCAGCCATCGATGTTCCTATTACTGAAATCATCTGCGAACTTGTTGGTCCCAATTCCCCATGGTACGAAGATATCTATGAATACCTCAAGAACAAAACCTTTCCCACTAACCTATCATCCACTCAACGCAAAACCTTTATCCGTCGATCCTCTCGTTACATCATTCTGGGTGATACACTATATCGTCGGAGTCTCGATGGTATCCTCTTACGATGTCTTAATGCGAAAGAAGCCGAAGCTACCTTACGAGACATACACGAAGGTGTCTGTGGCGCGCATTCTACCGGTCCTGATCTTGCTAAGAAGATACTCAGAACAGGTTATTACTGGCCTACCATAGAGCAAGATGCTACACAGTTTGCTAAGAAGTGTCTACAATGTCAGCAGCATGGAGATTTGATTCACGCACCAGCTCATGAATTACAACCTGTGACAACTCAATGGGGTCTCAACCTCGTAGGACAAATCCACCCTTCCTCCTCCAATGGCCACAAGTTTATCATTACCGCCACTGAGTATTTCACGAAGTGGGTGGAAGCCATTCCTATGACCTATATCACCGGTAAGCAAATAGCCAAGTTTATCTTAAACTACCTCATATGCCGGTATGGTATTCCCCAAGCCATTGTGACTGATAATGGGAGACCATTCAAGAACCAAGATGTTCGTGCCTTATGCATCTAATACAATATCCAACATCGCTTTTCAACTCCCTACTATCCGCAGAGTAACGGCCAAGCTGAGGCTTCAAACAAAACCATTCTCAAGATCCTAAAGAAAACAGTCAATGAAGCTGGTCGCAATTGGCACTTGCAACTCAATCCCGCCCTATGGGCCTACCGCACTAGTATCAGAACACCAACTGGTGCCACACCCTATGCCTTACACCTCATTTATCACCTCATTTATTCAAAGGGTCAAATCTTCCTTACACCTCATTTATCACCCTCTTACACATATAAGTGTACATGTGTCCTTCAACCTTCACATCTCCACATATAAGTGAATTTTTAATTCACACTCCCCCATGAGTTGAATTTTTAATTCACTTGTCATATCCACTCTTCCCAAAAATGAATTTTTAATTCATTTTTATCCTCCACACCTTTCTCCATGTGAATTTAAAATTCACAAATAATGAGAACCCTCCAAATCCATTGACTTAATCTCAACCCTTGATCTCTCTCATCCACTCCCCTTGTGACACTTGTCACAAGGCTATGACTTCAATCCAAACCCTAACTCTCAACCATTTCTAGCCCTTGATCTCATCTTTTAATCCTCACCCTCCATCCATTTTCCAAAAATCTATAAATGAGACTCTTCTCTAAGCCATTGAACAACTTCTTCTTGCATCCAAACTCTGCCCAAATTTCTCTCACATCTGCTCATCATACCATCATAATGCTAAAATCATCAAAGCCTTATCTCTTATCTCTATCCAACCTATCAATCTATCCTCCAATCTCTCATCATATTGTGTTGAAAGTAAGAGCAATCCACATTTCAATCAAATTGGGTAAAATCTAAGGAGTTTGTGTGTAACTCCTTCCACCCTATCAAAGGAGAGGTATCACATTTGACGGTATAACTTGATGTATTTATGCATTTAGTTTGTTTTTCTAACTTCATTTGTTTTCCTTATCTACAACAAGCATAGATACTTCTCACTTGTCTTACTACCAATTCTGATTCTCCATAGACATGCAGAATCTTAAATCTTTTCTTGAGAGAAAACAACAACCCATGAATTAAAGCTTCATATTCTGTCACATTATTGGTGCATGGGAATTGCAATCTGTATGTTGCTAAATATGAATTTCCTGCTGGGTCAATAAGATCTATTCCTACCCTAGCTCCTTGTTTGGACTTGGATCCATCAAACCTAAGGATCCATGGTTTATCTTATGTTAATGGCTTATCAGGTCCTTCTCTTTTCATTTTAGCTCTAGCAGCTGCACCACTTGATATCCACATTAGCTTTTGTGACTTATTCTTTGTCATTTTTAGTGGCTAATGTGAACTTGATACTCTTCTTCCTTTAACATCTGCAGTTTCATTGCTATCAGTATCCGATTGTACTTCAATCTCTTTCTTCTTATCTCTAATCATATCCTTGTTGCTAGATAACTTATTCTTTAAATAAAGCTACTCTTGTTTATCCAGTATATGCAAGCATAATGAGCATGTAGTCTTTGAATGTGGTGATGTATGTAATCTGCACCATCCCTCAACTAAAGCATGATGTGGAGGAATCTCCTGTAATATAATCCTTTTAATTTTCTTACATAAAAACTCTTCAAACTTTGTCAAGTTTCTTTCCTTGTCTTCATCTAACACTTCATAATCTGATTGAATTAGATAGTCAGTCCCAAAGGTGATATTATTTTCATCCTTGTAAGTATCTTCAACATACATCAAGATCTCTTCTAGGTTGTAAGTGTAACTTTCATCATGATGTGTCCTTTCTTTTGTATCTGTAGATGACAAACAAGATTCAGAATAATCATAACTAAATGTATTGCTTACCCTAGTTGAAGATAGTCTCGTATCACTACAAGCTCATTCCAACTCCATCATATCTATGCAAGCCTGACAAGTTTTCTCTGAATGAGCTTCATCATGTAATTTGCACCAACTCTCAATTAAAATATCTTTATTAGATATGTTTAATGTCTAGCAATGTTGCATTTCCATGGACAAGTACAATTCAAAGTTTTTGATTTGATCTACTTCATCATCACCTCCTAAACTATAATCAAATTCTATGGTCACTCTACTATCCTGATGAGCATTTCTATGAATGTGTGTGTTATACATGAGAACTTCCTTTATCCTGTCTATTTGAGGTCTGACGGTATAAAATCCAGGTTTGACATCTATGTACAATATCTTATTGGTCTTCTTATATTTGGTGATCATGTGTTTCATCCTAGGTTCAGTTTCTACCCTAATCTGATTAGGAATCCCCTTCTAGGGTAACCACATGTGACTAAAATTATTAGACATAAAACCATTAAGTGTTTTTGACTAATCTCTACTAAGCAACATTCCATAAGTATCAGGGATATCTACCACTTGGATATCAATGTAATATTGAATCCTTGGATCTAATGCTAATTGCATGTGGATATGTGTTAATTCTCCCACTACACTTACTTCAATTTTGTTTAGTTGTGTCACTTTTTGAGGGACTTGGCTGGATGTAACCCTAAGCATTGCAAATAGACAAGGGCATCACATTGGTTGAGGCACCTGAATCTACTAGGCAATTGTGTAAGTTCTTACCAAACATCCTCAATGTGAGTAAGAATGGGGGTGACTTAGTCTTGTCTCTATAGAGAGTCATATGTGAGGTCTCTGTAGCTTGAACAGTGGCTAGAACTTTGTGTTTCACATTATTTTCTTGGTTGCATGATCTTTATTCAAAATCTTTCTTGGATTATGCACATGATTATCATCCTTTGGTGTGGCCTCATCTAAGAACCTCATGAAAGCTTTCTTGATGGTTGGAGTTTTCAGCAATTCTAACAATGATAAGCTAATTTTAACTCTCTTCATCTTCTCTGCTAAATATGTTACTAATTTGTTTGATTCTAGAGATTGATTACTATCTTTTGACATTGTATCGTAAGGTGCAAAATACTGAGTACTAACCTTGGGAGGACTAGGATTATTGCTTGCTTTTGGGTCTGGAGGAGTGTTGAAGTTATTGGGAGGTAGGGACGTGGTCAAGGGACTAGGTGGTTTGTTAAGATTGCTCCTAAGGTTATAGTTATGCCTACCCTGATATTGTTGCTGATAAGCATGAACTTCTTCATATTCTACTGATGATTTATTTTCATCCTCAAAGGGAAACACATAATTTGTCTCAAATGCCAAGGTAGATTCTTCACATGCTAATGTGTAATTCTCATGAGCTAAGGTTGTTTGGTGATGAGGTTTATTTACAAAACTCTCAAGTACAAGGGCATAATCATATCCATAGGGAACAATCTCATTCCCTTCAATGAAAGGAGGGTCACTTGTGGTGTTAGACACTTTAGCCTAAAAGATAGTGGCTGCTATTTTAAATTGAGGACAATCTAGCTTAGCATGTGCATTGGTGTTATGTATTCTACACCAATTTGTAAGTGTTGCTTCTACTAAATTAACTCTAGTAGTCTGTTTTGGTTCATTAGGAAGCTGATTATCCAAGGATGATGGTAAGGAACAATTGTTTGGCCTAGTATTCCATACTCTAGGTTGCCTAGGTGTAACATTATTATTGCCATTATTGTTGTTGAAGTTCCTATCATTGTTGTACCCCCTATCAGGATATCCAGATCTATCATTGTTATATCCTCTATTTTGGTTTGACTGGGAATAAAAGTTTTGACCCCTCAGGTGTGTGATTTTAGTTGTCAACTTTATCAACTGTGCTGATATCTCTTTGATATCTTCTTTCTCTTCCTAAACTTTGGCTACTACATTTTCTTGTTGAGGTTTAAAGAAAGAAGAGCCATTTTTATTGTTCTATCCTACATCCTTAGGTGTTTGGACATGTCCTAGATATTGTATCATCTAACCATTCCCATTTTGAGGAGGAATGATACTAAGGGGAGGTACTTGTAATGGACCGAGATTGCAATAGGAGGCATCAAGATTCCATTGGTCTATGGTTGAGCATGATATTGCGGATATGCAGGATATGCTAAGTTAGGTGTCACAACAGGAATTAATTGCTGATTTACTTTTATTGCTTCTTCAAAAGCTCCTGTCAGAGTTGTGACACCAGGGTGTGCTCTCCTTATGAATATAGAGGTTAAGGGATCTAAGGATGAATAATATATCAATCTGGCTACCTCATCTCCTACATTGTATGAAGCTACTAACTTAGAGTACATCTTCTAGAATCTAGTGTTGAAGTTTGAGATAGGTTCTCCTTCTGCTCTTTTGACTATAGAAAAAAGGTGACAAGTCATTGCAAGATCTATACGTATCTTAAACCTATCCTTAAAGGCTTTCTCCAACATCCCATGAACCAACCAAGGCTTGAGAAAGGCTGATGTACCAATTGTATGCTTCCTCTCCCAATGAGTATGGAAATAATCTGCATACCACATCTTGATGTTCAATCCTTGCTCTTAAGCAAGCTTCTTTAAATATCTGGATATGATCATCTACATCTTGATATGGATGATACTTAGGGAAAATTTTATCAGGATTCTTAGGCAAAGGATGATATGCAGTAAAGGTCAAGGGTGAATCAATAGCAAAGTATGACATTATTACTGGTACTTACTACACTTGACAGAAAATTGGTGATCCTGGAGATGTCTGAGGTATAGGTGGAGATATTGGAGGTGTTATAGTATGTCTTGATGAAGATATTGATGCAGTAGACTCAAGAGTATGATGAGTATCAATAGTATGAGGTCTGAGTCCACGAATAGACAATTCCTCAAAGAGTCCACTAGATCTAGACCTGGTATTAGGTCGATGAGCCATGATTCTAACAGATTAGGATAAAATATGGATATTTTGACTGAATCTTTACAAAGGTCAGAGGAAATGATCTTACAAGATGGATATTGATGGTTAAGACTCAGTAATGAATAGATATTTGGTGATAGGGACAACTTACTACTAGATATTTGTAGAAAATCATGAACAATAACTCAATGATTGAAGACTTCAAGTAAATGACTACAAAGATCAAAGAATTCATGCACTATACTAAGATATTTATGATCAAAATTCTTAAAACAACCTAAAACAAGTGAATCTTTTCACAAATGTCCAAAGCATGTCCAAATTTAATGAACTTTGACTAGATCACCTTGTGAATACGTAGGAATTTGATGTGACTGACCAATTCAAGAAGCAACAGAGAATGGATGGCCCTCCTTCTAGTGCTAATTTATGTTGATTATGATTGTTAGTCAAAACAACATGAATAAAAGTTTACACAACAAACCTTTATTATCTTGAAAAGTATGATCAATTTAGATAAATCGATGACTCCAAGTCTCCATTGATCAAGTCATGATCGTCTGATGTTACTTAGAGGTTGATGTGATATGCTGTTTTCCATTCAAGGGGCCTTATGTTGTTCTGCTACCAAGAATTGATGTCTGAACATCTGATTTTATATCTGCTTTCTATAAATTTCTTCACAAACAAGGTTAATTATATTGTATTTAATAGTTGATGATGATATTTTCTAATTTTGATTAATTCTTCTGAACATCAGCTATCATGAAACAATCTTCACTTCTACACTATCTAAATAATGTTCCTATAAGCTGATATTTGTATGATTACTATTGACATTTATATGTATTTGCATGAGATTTTCAATTATACATGTTGTTTAGCTCAAATATGCTATGGATATTCAATTTCCTTTGGGATATCTACATATTTACTTGAATTTGCTTAAGATTGTCTATATATTTGCAATTGTGATGGTGATTGTAATGAAATTAAACAAATTATGTTAAATGCTTTCTAATATTTACTAAATTGAATTAATCTTCAGCTATTGGTCCACATACACTCTAGATACTATCATGAAAGGAAGAAAATCAAACCATAGGTTCACCAAGGTGTTCCATAGCTAAGTATGGTTGATGCAAACTTTGATGGAAAAGAGATGAAGACAACATGTATAACATGAATTGCACTCCAAGGGACGCAACAAATCAAAGCACAAGCCAAGAATTCATCTGCAGATTACTCAAAGTATATGATTGTATGTAATTGAAGTCTTCACTTTCATTAAGTACACAAAAGACATGTATATCTACAATCAACTTTGAGAATTAGTCCTAAGAAACTTTAACAATCTAATCTCAATTAAGTTTCAAATAATCATACAATGTGCACTCCATCTCATTTTATAGGACAAAGAGAGGAGTTGGTTACAATTGATCCAATGATCAAGATTTATCTATCTAAATCAATGGTGCATATCTTCTTTGACTTGGTCAATAGGTGTCAAACGTGGCACAAGTTGCCACCTCACAATCATCTGGCAACCATCTGGTGAAACTTGACCACTTCTCTGTCTTATTATGCATATGACTCTGTCATCATGCATCCTTACTTATTCTTCTTCATCTTCTTCTTCATCAGTGTGATGGTCTTCTCCTATATGCTTGCTAATAATCCCCCTGATGGGTTCATATGCCTGTGTTATTCTTTCAATCTCCCCTCCATCTTGAACTCTAGCTTTTACCACAACATGCTCTTGGGAATGAAATTGTGTTTGTAGTGCATACCATTTTCTCTTTCTTCTATTTAACATCTCATTATATCCTTTGACCTTGGCTTTCATCCTCATAGCCTTATCAACTATGTCTTTTGTCAAATGGTGGAGAGGGTCATATGTCGCCTACTTGAAATTACTTTGGAAGGCTTCAATCACAAAATCAACATCTTGATTTTCTATCTTTCCTTCTACATTGCCTTCAAGAGCTTCCAAGATATTTATCTCCTCAGCCATAAGACGATGCAATTTGACACTGATATCCTTGAGCTTGGCATTACATCTCTTCAAGATATCACTCTCAAATCTGGTATCCTCAAACCATATGCCTAAAAATTATGCAATATTGTTGTCCAATGCCTTATTATATATGAGCACCTTCATATGCATGTGCCTCATCTTAGCTAGAGCATCTGGATTTTCTCTACTTTTATGGATCTCTGTCCAACCTCCTTTTGAAATTTATCTACTTTGCCCCTCAACGAGCTGAGCAAATTCCAATTTGTGAGAAAGGTCTTTATTACCTTTTCTGCTCCAGCAATGAAAAGAATAAACCAATTATCTACCACATGAGCCTTATGCTTCATGATCTCTAGGCCTATTATCTCATCCTGAGATATGATAGTCAAAGGGGTGGCTGTGTTAATTGGCATGTGGTTTGGGTCAATTAACCCTTTTATAAATGCATGCAGTTGGGCAGTGTGCTCCTTATGCATTTTATTTTTGTCCTTCTCCTTTTTCACACTTTCATGAGGGAGTCAATAATATCTTTGGCCTCTTGGCCCTCTTGCTCCTCAATAGTGAAGCCAATATCAACATTAGTTATTTGAAATTCATCAATACTTATTTCTCCTTTTTCCTTATCTGCTATTGGCAAAGCTACCTGAGTTGTCCTCCTACCTATGGTAGGATCCCTCTTGATTACAGATGTAGGTCTTTCCTTTCTCTTAGCCTTAATCATATCTATTGAGAATAATGTAGAAACATCAAATTCGGGCACTTCATTGAGCTATGGTGGGATTATCTCCTGCTGCAACCAATATGGTATATCATAGGTGGACCTTTATTGATCTGTCTGCTCAATGCAAGCATCCTAAGACTCTACATTCTATTCTACCTTTGGTGGAGAATTTTCTTTCCTTTATTGATCCTCTTGTATTTCTTTATGAGGGATCTCTTTTTGTGCAGGAGTTTCTTGTGGTGCATGCACATTTTGATCCTATGTATTTTGTTGTGTTTGATCTTCACGAGGAGATTGAGCACCTTGCTCTAGTGTATCCAGATGATCGCCCTAATCACTGTTGTTCATATTTTCTTCTTCCTTTTTTTGATTATCACCTTTTTGAGGGCTTTTTTTTCCATCTTTTGGTTTATCCACCTCTTCAAGGTTTTGGACTTTATCTATTTCCTTTTCATTTATTCTCTCTTTTGGTGCTAAATAATTATCTTGATCATCATTTTGATCAGGCATCTCTTCATCCTACTGCATATGCACATTGACTTCTACTTTTTCTTGCTCTAGAGTTAAATCTTTGTCCTTACTTTGATCCTCATCACCCTGATAAGTCAGGTCTATTGCGGTAGTGTGTCACGCCCTTAATATTAGTGTACATAGGGTTATGAATAGCCAGCTTGTGGCTATCTTAACTCCTAATTAAGTCCTGTTATCATTATTATATTATTATTTAGTTATATAGGTTAGACTAGGTGTTATATAGGGGTGTGTCTATTCATCCTAAGCATAATTAGGTATATATAGGAGGATGTGAGTCTTATTTCATCATCATATTGTGAAGTGTGTTCTCATTGGAGATATTTGGGGGTTGCCCCCTCAAAGTGGCCCATTATTCTTAGTTATTATCAAGTATTTTTAGAATATTTCATATTATCTTCTTCCATTGTGCAAGTTTTTTCATTACAAGTGGTATCAGAGCATGATCTTGGCATCGTAGAGGCAAGAGTTTTTCTCAACATTGGAGGTGATTTTGGGAAGAGCATAAATTTAATATTTTAGTGAATATTTTCAATATTTTTAAAGGGTTTTTGAAGACCATATTAAAGAAGCTATAGTCCAAATTTCATAGGAATTGGATATGATTTGGATGAATTATTGTAGAATTATGATTTCTACACAATTTATTTGAGATCTACATATCTTTCACATCCTATGGAATTGGAGTATAATTTGTATTGGGTTTTTGAAGACATAATAGAGGATCCTATAGTCCAAAGCTTGGAGAAATTAAAGTAAAAATAAGAGATTTATTGCAAAATTAGGTTTTCCAATAAATTCACTCTCAAGGCAGTAAATTTGCTAATTTTTTAGATTTTTTTTCTAGATAAGTGGTATCTTGGCCCTAGTAAGTTACAGTAAAAGTTTTAGAGAATTTACATTTTATTTTTGTGATTTTATTTCAAAAATATTGGTTTCCATCATGACGGGGCCTGAAACAAGAGGCAAAAAGAATGCTACCACACCGGGGAAATCCTCTGATAAGGATGGGGAAACAATAGAGGATAGTAATCCCAATGAGGAAATAAGTAATTTCAAGGAAGAGGTTAGGAGGGATATGTGTGACCTAAGAGAAGATATATCAAATATACGAAGCATGTTAAGTGCCTATATGAATGAACCAAGGAAGGAGTTCTCAAGCAACCGAGGTGAAACCTTCAAGTTGGCTAATAATGACACAAATTTTAATATTCCTATGGGATCTAGGAATTTTTTTCCAAAGGTGGATATGTGCAAGTTCGATGGTAAGGATCCTCTAACATGGATAAACCAAATGGAGAATTTTTTTGAAGTACATAAAATCCCATATGGACAAAAGGTCACGATGGCTTCCCTATATATAGAACTAAATCAATTCATTAGGTATCATTGTCTTTGTACTCATCAGAGGAAAAAGGTCTCACCATCTCATGGTTAATTTTTACAGAAGAACTCCAAGCACAATATAGCAATAGTGTGGCAGACAACTTTAGCCAGCTTGCTAAACTTCAACAAACAGGATCAATTAAGGATTATATTCAAAAATTCCAAAATCTATCCTTAAGAGTGGATACAATTGCAGAGGAGAACTTGAATGATTTATTCTTGGGTGGTCTCAAGGATCACATTCAACATGAGGTACACATGTTTAGTCCTAGCTCAGTAAATGAGTCTTTTATCTTGGCACATAGGGTAGAGGAGAAGTATTTGATTCCTAGAAAGCAAGGGGCTAATGTGATAAGAGAGAAAGGATATTCAACACCTTCTCTTCCTCAACCTACTAGGTTGAATCCATAGCAAATTGAGGAGAAAAGAGAAAAAGGGTTGTGTTTTAATTGTGATAGCAAATATAGTCGAGGACATAAATGTAGTGAAAAGAAATTGTTCTATATTGAAGGTCCAAGTGAGGAAGAAGAGGAGGAACCCATATTATAGGAGGATAGGGAGTCAAGTGAGGAATCACATGATTCTCAACCAATCATTTCTTGTCATGCACTCTGAGGTTTCAGTGCACCACAAACTCTCAAGGTAGCAGGTTTCTTAAAGAAGCAGAAAGTAACAATGTTGATCGACTTAGGTAGTACTCATAATTTCATCAACAAAAAGTTGGCAACTCATCTAAATTGTTTTATATATCCAGCCCCAGAGTTTCAGGTTTTGATTGCAGATGGGGCTATAGTTAGTTGTTTGGGGAAGTGTCATAGCATTAAATTATCCATGGGAGATTATCAACTTGATACCCCAATGTATATGATATCCATGGGTACAACAGATATTGTTTTGGGAGTACAATGGATTACTACATTGGGAACAATTGAGATGAACTTCCAAGAACTATTCATGAGATTTCAATTAGAAGGAAAGGTAGTGGAGCTAAGGGGGTTGAAAGAAAAATCCCCATAGATGGTAAGCTCTCACCAAATGCAAAAGTTGCTTAAGAAAGGAGCAGATGGATTTGTGGCCCAACTATGTTCATTAGAAGTCTCTCAATCTAATGCTCCTACTCATCTAGATTTACAAGAAATAATTGTTCATCACTTAATGGTTCTTGGAGATATGCCAAAAGGACTTCCTCCTAAGAGGGATCATGATCATGCCATACAACTAGTTCCAGGGAGCCAACCACCAAACATCAGGCCTTTTAGGTACTCACTCATACAAAAAAGTGAGATAGAAAAAAATATTGAGGAGATGCTAGAGGCAAGAATTATTAGGTATAGGCAAAGTGCTTACTCCTCGCCTGTGGTGATGGTGCGTAAGAAGGATGAAACTTGGCATATGTGTCCAGATTATAGAGTGCTCAATATGTACACCATTAAAGATAAGTTTCCTATTCCAGTCATTGATGATTTGCTAGATGAATTGAATGGAGCTATGTATTTTACCAAGTTAGATCTTAGATCTGGTTATCACCAAATTCAGATTAAGGAGGAAGATATTTGTAAGACAACATTTCAAACTCATGAGGGTCATTATGAATTTTTGGTGATGCCATTCGGTCTTACCAATGCACCATCTACATTCCAAAGTTTGATGAATTCTATTTTTAATAAGTTCTTGAGAAAGTTTGTGTTAGTGTTCTTTGATGATATATTGATTTATAGCAAGACTTGGGAAGAACATTTGCAGCATGTAGATCAAGCATTACAATTGCTTGAAGATCATCAACTCTATGCTAAGCCATCCAAGTGTGCTTTCAGTCTTAAGGAGGTGGAGTATTTGAGACACAGTTTCACATGAAGGAATAAAGGTGGACCCTAACAAAATTAAGGCTATCATGGAATGGCCTATTCCAAAAACCATTAAGAAACTAAGGGGTTTCTTGAGATTGACAGGGTATTATAGAAGATTTGTGAAGAATTATGGTCATATAGCAACACCCCTCACCACTCTATTGAAGAAGGATTCTTTTCATTGGAATGAGTCTGCTAATGTAGTATTTGAGAAATTGAAGGAGGCTATGTGTACAACTCCAGTGCTTGCCACTTCGGACTTCACCAAGGAATTCATTGTGGAATGTGACACTTCTAGAAATGGGATAGGAGCAGTTCTCATGCAAGAAGGTCGACCAATTGCTTTTGAGAGTCATCAATTATAGGGTAAAAATCAGCTTAAACCTATTTATGAGAAGGAAATGCTAGCAATCCTTCATGTAGTTAAACAATGGAGGCCTTATTTAATGGGTCAACACTTCAAGGTTAAGACAAATCATGATAGCCTAAAATATTTTTTGGAACAAAGACTATCCTCTGCAGAGAAACAAAAATGGGTCACTAAGATGTTGGGATATGACTTTGAGATTGTATATAAGAAAGGGAAGGAAAATATTGTGGTCGATGCACTTTCTAGGAAGGATGAGCAAGATGAAGCCTTATTGTGTGCCCTTTCAATATTACAAGAAAATTGGGTGGAAGAAGCCAAAGCAGAGTGGCAAAATGATGTTGCAACAAGTAATCTCATCTAACAATTAAAAAGTGATCCTAGTAGTTCAGATAAGTTTTGTTTGAAGGGGCATATTCTTTGGTATAAAGAGCACTTGTATCTCTGTAAGAATTCCACTCTTAAACGCAAGATTCTCATAGAGCTACATGAGTCCCCAGTTGGTGGTCATTCTAGATTTTTGAAGACATATCATCGAGTCAAGCAAGATTTTTTTTTGGAAGGGCTAAAAGTTGACGTTCAAAAATTTGTGGCTGAATGTTTGGTTTGTCAAAGAAATAAGGGGGAGACAATTAAGACACCAGGTCTCTTGCAGCCCTTATCTATTCCTAGCCAGCATTGGGAAGAGGTATCCATGGACTTCATCACAGGGCTTCCCAAATCTAAAGGTCATAATGTCATCATGGTAGTAGTTGATCGACTCACTAAATATGCACATTTCATTGCATTATCACACCATTTTACAGCAAGTGCAATGGCAAAAGTTTTCTTGGAGAATATCCAAAAGCTACATGGTACACCTAAGGTTATTGTTAGTGATCATGATCCTATCTTTACTAGTCACTTTTGGAAAGATTTATTCTCATGTTTGGGTACTCAATTGGATGATAGTTCTTCATACCATCCTGAATCAGATGGGAAAACTGAGGTTGTTAATAAATGTTTGGAAGTATATCTATGTTGTTTCACTTCAGAGAAACAATCTCAATGGGTAGATTGGCTACCACTCGCAGAATGGTGGTATAACACTTCTTTTCATAGCTAATCAAAAATGTCTCCATTTTTGGCACTTTATGGATATCATCCTCCTTCCATCACATCATCATTAAATGTGTCACCAAGAGTTCAGGCATAGAGGACCACTTGCTTCATCAACAACGGGTACTTTCAAGACTCAAGGAGAATTTAGCTATGGCACAAAATTGAATGAAACAATAGGAAGACCAACATCGTAGTGAAGGAAATTTTGAAGTTGGGGATTGGGTCTTCTTGAGATTGTAGCCTTATAAACAAATCTCAATGAAGCAACAAAAAAAGAATAATAAGTTGTCTCCAAGATATTATGGGCCATACCAAATCATGCAAAAGATTGGTAGTGTTGCCTACAAGCTAGAGTTGCCACCAACAACAAAGATACATCCAGTTTTTCATGTTTCTTGTTTGAAGAAAGTAATTGGGTAGAATATTCCTACTCAAATAGTACTACCAGAGCTCGATGAAGAAGGAAGAATAATTTTGGAACCAGAGTACATTCTTCAAACACACACAAAGAAGCTAAGGAATAGAACCCTAACTCAGTATCTCATCCAATGGAAAAATTTACTAGTTGAAGAGGCCACATGGAAGGATGAGGAGTTCATTCAAAAGAATCCACACTTGGTTAGCATTGAGGACAATGCTTCTTTGAAGAGGGGGGCATACTACGCCCTTAATATTGGTGTACATAGGGTTATGAATAGTCAACTTGTGGCTATCTTAACTCCTAATTAAGTCATGTTATCATTATTATATTATTATTTAGTTAGATAGGTCGGACTAGGTGTTAGATAGGGGTGTGTCTATTCATCCTAAGCATCATTAGGTATATATAGGAAGATGTGAGTCTTATTTCATCATCATATTGTGAAGTGTGTTCTCATTAGAGATATTTGGAGGTTGCCCCCTCAAAGTGGCCCATTATTCTCAGTTATTATAAAGTATTTGTAGAATATTTCATATTATCTTCTTCCATTGTGCAAGTTATTTCATTACATAGGGCTGGTAACTTGATCAACCAAGTTTGTTAATCCAATTTGTTGGGCTACCACTTCAGGGTTATCTACCTCAATTTCTTCCATCTTAAAATCCTTGACAGACCTCCTTTTAAACTATGAGAGTGCGATGAGGGGTCATCTTTGTATTTCCTACTAATATCTCTATAGAATGAGCAGAAACCTCATTAACTACATCATCATCAGGCAAGTCTACTATATCCTCTAATGGAAAAGGTGGCTCTTTTCTTAAACTATGCATTTCTTTTCTTTGTTCCTCTACTTTCTTAGTCTTGAACTACATTATATCAGGGATGGGAACTTTGTGTTACAAATTCTTCAAAATATCTTCACCACCTGCTCCTCTCAATAGAATGGGGTTTACATCTACTTCTCCCCTCATAATAGGTGTTTTTTTATTTTGAGGTGGCATTTGGACTTTCTTCTTTTTCTTCTTGATCAAGAGATCATCATCTAAGGGTTCTTCCTCCTCCTCGACAATAGTAGGGGCAGGGTTTGCAACAACTTTCTTTTGTTTTGCAGGTGTATGAGGTGGTGCTGTAGCTAATGTGGAAGCTACATCCCCCTTTGGTTGAGGTTGTTGAATGAGCATTACCCTAGCTACTTGGCTTCCTTTCCTATTTTTACTTTGCTTCCTTTCTCCATTTGACTACCTCTTTTCATTGAGGAAATCATCATATTCCTCATCAGATAGTTCTTATCTTTTTTATTTTGTTATCCATAGTAAGTGCCACTCCTTTATTCTTTAGCTAGGTGATCTCATTTTCTACCCACTCCTTGGTCAATTGTATGACCTTCTAAGTTATTTGGTCCAAGGAGGTCCCCTTTGGCTAACTCCACTCTAGAGCTGATATGGTCTAATTGTATATGTTATTGTCCTTATATTCTTGGGACATGATCTTACCATCATCTTCATGTAACTGAGTAGGCACTAACATGCAATCTAAGGTGCATATCTAATTCAAGGTAAACCTTTGATAATCTCTCCTCCTTACTTCTACTTCATCATCATAGTCAACCCAGAAATCTTCAATGTGCTTCTGATGCATAGGCTTCTTATGTGATGCCAGCATCTTACCATAAGAATCATATGACCTAACCAGTGAGAAGGGTTGCAAGTGCATCAAGTTCAATCCTCCAATTACATCCCTTACACTCTCCCTATCAAGGCACATATACCACCCAATCATGATAGGAAACAAGACATTTGGTATCTTTCCTTTTTCAATATAAGACTCTACTAAAGGCAAAATTTGTCTAGCAAACTCCATTAGGATAACCTTGTCATTTGGATACCTAGGCAACATGAGAGGTTGCCCAGTGAAGCCTTCCATCCTTATATATGAAAATGTGGGGAATTGGATGAACTAAGCCCCATGTTTGTATATAATAGCTCAAGCTTCCACACTCAATCTCTTTGCTCTATCCTCTTCAATGGTCCTGACAATGTGCATAGATAATGAATCATTCACTCTTTGATAATGTTGGAGAGACTCTCTTCTTTTCAATTGTGGGTAATGCTCCCATATGTTCACATCTCTAGGGTTACTTTTGACCCTGTCTATCATATACAATCCATTAGAGGTGCCTCTAAATGGACATGCATATATACATAGGAGGTCATATGGAATTGTTGGAAACAAGGTAGAGGATTGAGAGGGGGGGTGAATTAGTTATCTCAAATATCTTAACTTTCTTTTCTCCTTTAATAATTAGTGTAGCATCAAAACATATAAGTATATATGATCATAAAAATAGAAATAAAATCATCACACATAACACAAGGTTTTTTATGTGGAAAACCTTATTAACGAAAAAACCACAGGGTGACTAACCCAAGATTGTATTCTTTGTTAAATGAATAAGAAGTACAAAATGGCACTTGCCAATTAGGGCTCACTACCCAAGCACGCTGCTCACAAGAGGCACACTGCCTAGAAGAGACTCACTATCTAAAAAACTTACAGATGGTAGTCAAGTGTTTGAACTGATGAGAGGCATCTACAAATGCTAGAGTTCAGTTCTGGTTAGGCACAATATACTAATCTGATGCACTTCATTCTTCCTCTGCTCTAGTGTTGTTGCTCTGTCACATACTGGACTTGTATTGCTGCTTCCACACTTATCTCTACCTTTCTTCACACTTTATTTTATCATATCTATACACACACACACACACCTACATACTGGAATTCATCTGGTATATATATCCACATAAAGGATTTCAACAACTTTCTAGTCGGCAACCAGAATACTCAAGACATTTACAAGTTACTACCATGTCAGTTGAGTTCATGCATGATTTGTGATGCGTATCAAAAACATAGACATAGAAGTCATCAATCATGTTGGCCAACCATGTATGATCCCTGAAATATGTTGATCAACATCAATTACTCATCTGGATTGAAGTCTGATACTTTGCTGGTCAATTCTTCCTCAATTTGCTCTGCCTGTCTGAAACCCAACACTCAAAGGCTCATATCTTTTCCATGTTTTATCACCAGAGGCTCAAACTATAGAATATAGTAGCCATGATACTCCTCTTGACTTGTCCAAGTCTATAACTTGCTAAGTTGTACCATCCGAGAGATCCAGACTTGATTGTTAGACCTTGCTGCATGCTCTGTTCTTGTTCACCGGACTAAAACAATCTTCAATTTGACTTCTGGTATAGGCATACTATGTGCTGCGGATGTGTGGGATAGACTTTGTTGCCATCAATGACAACACTTATGAAGCAACACAGTGTCTCTTGCCAACAATCTCCCCCTTTGGCATTGATGGCAATACTTGGTGAAAAATGACTAAGTGTCACAGCAAACTCCCCCTTGGCTGATGCTCTGTCTTATGCACTATTTTACCGGAGCTCACCTTAGCTAGATTCCACATTTCTCACTACGCCTCACTCACCCTTTGACATCAATGACAAAGGGTGGAATCCGCACACCAAAATTTGTAAAAATTAGCCTATACATAGTCGTATAAGTATGTATATACATGTTATACTTACAGATACTTGAGCATATCCACAAAAGTGGCCTTCAACTATACAAACTTTGTGGCCCAGCTCTACTTCATCCTATCCAAAATGGAGATTTGACCACTCAACAAAAATGCATATGCTTCTGCCCTTCTTAAGTCTACTGAATCACTGGTCCGTGCTGTGGTCTGAGCATCTGATAAGGCCTCATGCAATGCCTCTAACTTAGGGATAATTATCCCTCTGAGTTCACTCATCTTGTTTATTATATTCTTCTTTTCTTTGTCCAGCCTCTTTATTTCATTTATAATGACAATAGCTTGACATTCTTGATTCATTATGGATGTAGTGAGAGGATCAAAATTCTGAGATAAACTTGACAGTGTACCTTCTTGTTTGTTCACCTTCTTTTCAATATCCTCTGTCACTTTAGACCAAGATAGACAAAATTTGTACATGTCCCCACCATCTTTAAGAGCATTTTTAAGGATCTTTATTCCAATATCTAGGGTCCTCCTATCATTAGCAATGAGTCCTTATACTTCAGTGAATCTTTTTCCCAAAAACTCTTTTCGGACCTTTTCTTCTGCCGATTTCTCTAAAGAATCAAAATGAGTGCTAACAGAGTTTACCAGAGATTTTGAGTTACCAAATGGAGAGGCTGAAGGATCCTTTTGAAAGGAGGGCATGAGATTTTCAAGCATCCTAGGTGCAATCTCTAACAACTCACAATCTTCCATGTGAGATTTCAGAAGTTTTTCTTTTGTTTAGCTTGGGAAAAAGATGCTATTTTCATTGTCTAGACCGGAGAGAGAGAATCAAAATTTAGTGGTCCTTGGAATAGTTCTGGTTCATCTATCTCCATCATTTCTTTGTTCAAGAAGTTCTTTACTACCTCTACAGTTTCTCTTGCCAATGACCAAGTCTTCTTTTCTTTTGGGATCTCAAAACTGTCATCAGAGATCTTCTCTATTTGTTCTTCTTCTCTTCCCTTTACCTCCTCTTCTTGACTCACTTTCTCCTCTTTTCTTCCTTCTCCTTTAGTTCTTGAATCTAGAATGTCTACAGTGGGATCTGGAGGAGAGATGTTAACTACTTCATGAACTTCCTCTTCCAGAATAGAGGAATCCAAGTCCTTAGACTTCTCCTCATCTATCTCTTTTGACACTTCTACATTTTTGTCAGAAGATTCTTCATTTGATGCATTTAATCCTTCGACATCCATGGTAGAAGATTCTTCATCTATTTCCTCTATAATAGGAAGATTGAATCTTTTGAAGGCATTCCAAAGGATGTCATCTATTTCTCTTGCTACTTGATCAGTTTCTCCAAGCATAAGTTTGTTCATTCTTGCTTTGCTCTGGAATTCATCCTTACAGTCCTTAAAGATCATGTCCATTTACTTTGGAGTAATAGAAGGATAGAGATGAATTACAATCTGTTCTCAGATCTCTAAGTCTTTTACCTTTGCATTCTCTTTTCTAAGTTCAAGTACCTTCTCTAGACTTTTGGGAATTAATGAAATAATTTCAATGAATGCTTTATTATAAATATTCAGATACCTGACTATAGCTTCTTCTAAGATCCTCTTGTCAGTATCACTATATTCATCATAGAATTATGCGACTGGTTGTAGATTCTCATCCACAGTGACTACCTTAATAATATCATCAATGGAGAGAGTGGGCTTTTCAACAAATTCTTCTGCCTTTTCTTCTTTGTTTTTACCGGTAGAGGATTCCCTGAATGTTTTCTTCTTTTTCTTCATTTTCTTAATTTCCTCATCAGACTCTGTTTCTTCATCATCCTTGTGACTTGTGTAAGACCTTGTGGCTTTTGTTTTCATTCTCTTTTCTCCCTTTCTAGATGTCTTGACTTCTAGTTTCGTGGCTCTTGAGCTCTTAGGAGTGGCAAGTGCAAAGCTCTTGGAGGATCTAGTCAAGGAGGAGACTTGAACTGGAACACTTCCTTTTTCTGCTTCTTGTTTCTCTTTCTCAGCTCTTTCAACTCTCTTTATTTGCATCTACTACCTCTTTTGATATGCCATATCTTTTGGCAATTTCCTTAACTTCCCTTCTAACTTTCCTCTTTATCTCTAGTTGTCTTAGATCAACATGTATTTTTACACTTAGTTCTTGAAAGGTTCCAAACCTTTCTGCCACAAGGTCCTTAGGCTGACTCAACAGGTTTTAAATATACAACTCCAAGATTTTCTCATTGACCTCATATCCCATTGGCATTATCCAAATTGTTCTAGGTTCAACTACCTCCATTAGGCATTGATCAGTATCTACCATAAAACACACTGTATTCTTGTATTTCTCTACTATGGATTGAGGTATCCTTTCTCTGGCTTGCATCATACTTTGGAAGTTCTTAAAGTAACCCTAGAGTGATGTACTTTGAGCTTTAACATCTCCAAGTTCCATACATATAGTCCCTAATCTGTATTGCAACTGGTTTATCATTTTGCCAAACCCAACCACTTTATCTAGGTAGCTCATTCATGTAGTGGAAGAATAGACACAGTATTAAATAATCATACTTGAATGTGTTCTTCTTATCTTTCTTGATCTTCTACAGGTTTTCTAATAGTTGGTTTAAAAGAAGATCACATAGGTCATAATCTGCATTTTCCCTTAACATCTGATATGCTATATATATTGCAGTCCCAGACATAGAATTCTCCCTGCTGGAATGATAGATCTTATACCCAATTATCATTGAGAAAAATTTGGCATCTAGATCTATGATGTCTTCTATGCTCATTGCTCTCTTGTCAAACTTAGATCTAGTAGCTTCACTTACTGTCTGGTTCTTGACAAATTTGAGTGAAGGTAACCCACTAGATGAGTGCAGTCTAGTTACTACCCTAATGGCATATTTCATTATCTTGAAGGGCTTGATTAACCACATGAAGTTATCATGCATTCTGCTAAGGACATACCAGACCCAATCATCTTTTGCAAAACAAGGAAAGTGGATGCAATGTCCAATGTGCTTATCCCAGAGGGCCTTGTATTGAGGTTTGAGTTCAAAACTTTCATCTATTAACTGTTTATGATAGATGTCCATCAACTTATTTTCTCCAAATTCCTTAATGTTGGCATGGATGTACACCCTAACAACTTTTATATGCAATACCCCATGCAGAATGCTAGAAAAAGAGCCTAAAGGATCAACTTCTAGGGATTTGTACGGGTGTTTCTTGAATTTTGGGTGTGGCGTATCAGTGATCTTAACAACCATTGGAGTAGCCATTTTGCAAAATATTCAGAGAGATTTTTAGAATGGAAGTACCTTTTTACGCTTCAGGGTTTAAAATAAGAGCCAAAACAAATCGCAGGTTGAATTAGATTTTGCAGTTGATCTTTGAGAGAGTTGAAGACACTTTGATGCAGAGCTCTTCTTTTCTTCTTCTCGAAAGCAAATGTGCAAATAATAAGTGAATGAACTCTTTTATCTCTTTACAAACCCTAATTTCCTTTTGCAATAAATGCACAACTTAAGTTATCATGTTGCCTTGTTCTGGGAGAGATCTTTTCGAATCACTGTGATGCACTTAGAATCATTTTTAGTGATAATTGACAATGTATCTTCTTTCCTCCAATCATGCCATGGATCCACAGATCAAGATATTTTAATTTTGAATCATACTAGATCTGTCTATGAAGATCCTGCTTTATCGGATGGCTGTCAAACCAGATCAATCTTGGATGATTAAACTCTTGCAAAACTCCATGCAGATCTTTCATATTTTTATCGAGGGTTATTTGGATATTTCTCTGAGAACCCTTTAATCTGCAACATTCCATGTGCCAAATTTAGGTACCAATTGACTGGCTGGGGGAATTTATTTTTCTTTGTGACTCCCCCTGAGCCAGAGCTCATCTGTTTAGTTTCTGGAAGAAATATTAGCACTAGATTCTAGTGTAGATCCATCCCCAACATTTTTTGTACTCTTCTTTACCTGAATCTTACTCATCTCTCTTTGAACTTCATTCGCATTCACTTTTCCTTTTCCCTTATCTTGTTTTTTATTATGATGCACCAGGCCCTTTTTATCCTGCTTTTTACTTCTGTAAAATTTGGCAATATGACCGGATCTATTACAATTGTAACAAACAAAATTTCTTTACATATTTGATTGATATCCTCTTGATCTACATTGATTGGCCATATGTCCCATTCTATTGCATGCAAAGCATCTACCATTGAATGAATTGTTTATTTGCATATTTTTGCATTCATGAGATTTGTGACCATACCTTTTACAATTGAAACATTGTCTGGAGAAGGATGGATTAGTTTGATTCATTCTCCTTCTACGTTGAGTTGCTTTATGACCAAAGTTGTTGCAATTGAAGCAGTATCCATTGAAGGATGGATATCTTTGAGCATTTGGTTGCCTTACTGGAGGTCTTCTAGGCCTGTTTCTTTGATTTCTAGATCCAAAATTCTTTTGACTGGATTTAGAGCTTTCACCTTTCTCATATCCCAAACCACGCTTATCATCTTCCCTCTTTTAGCTTTCAAGTTGGACTGAGCTTATCTTGAATTTTTATTTATATTCATTTGTTGTTTGAAGATCTTGTTTAAGAGTGTCTATCTGATTCTCAAGTTGTTCTTCATTGTCTCTAGCTTCTTCAAGATCAGATTCAAGATGCCTAATTATTCTATCCATTTTGTGGCAATCCTTTGTCTTCTCCTTGAGGGATTGTTTTAGATTATCTTCAATTTTCATTTTCTCTTCAATTTCTTGGGTGAATCTCATAACCCCTGATTCCATCTCATGTCTTACCATAATGACCTCTTTTGATAGCTTCTCACATAGGTTGTTTTTCTCATCCAGATCTTCATTAGTATCATTGGCTTCACTCTAACTTGCTAATTTTTTACGAAGTTCCTTTCTCTTTTTCACAATGACACTCAATTTTTCTTTTAGCTCATTTATGAAATCATTATCTTGTTTGAGTCTTTCTCTCAAATTATTGACTTCAGAGTGGGACTGTTCAAGATTATCTAGGGCAAACTGAAGTTGTTCCTTCATACCATACATATCCATTGAGATTCCCAGATCTTCCTCAAGCTATTAGGCTTTGTTTAAAGGACCTTAGCTCTAATACCAATTGTTGGAAACAAGGTAGATAACTGAGAGGGGGGTGAATCAGTTATCTCAAATATCTTAACTTTCTTTTCTGCTTTAATAATTAGTGCAGCATCAAAACATATAAGCATATATGATCACAAGAACATAAATAAAAGCATCACACATAACACAAGGTTTTTTATGTGGAAAACCCTGTTAAGGGAAAAACCACGGGGTGACCAACCCAAGATTGTATTCTCTGTTAAAAGAATAAGAAGTACAAAATGACACTTACCAATTAGGGCTCACTACCTAAGCACATTACTCACAAGAGGCACACTGCCTACAAGAGACTCACTATCTACAAAACTTACAGATGGTAATCAGGTGTTTGAACTAATGAGAGGCATCTACAAATGCTAGAGTTTAGTTCCAGTTAGGCACAATATACTGATTTGATGCACTTCATTCTTCCTCTACTCTAGTGCTGTTGCTTTATCACATACTAGACTTGTATTGCTACTTCCACACTTATCACTGCCTTTCTTCCCACTTTATTTTATCATATCTATACACAAACCTACCTACATCTTGGAATTCATCTGGTATATATATCCGCATCAAGGATTTCAACAACTTTCTAATAAGCTAAGTTCATGCATGATTTGTGATGCATATCAAAAACATAGACATAGAAGTCATCAATCATGTTGGCCAACCATATATGATCCCTCAAATAGCTTGATCAACATCAATTAATCATCCGGATTGAAGTCTGATACTCTATTGGTTAGTTCTTCCTCAGTCTGCTCTACCTGTCTAGAACCCAACACTCAGATGCTCATATATTTTCCATGTTTTATCACCAGAGGCTCAAACTCTAGAATATAGTAGTCATGATACTCCTCTTGACTTGTTCAAGTCCACAACTTGCTAAGCTATACCATTTGAGAGATCCGGACCTGATTGTTAGACCTTGTTGCATGCTCTATTCTTGTTCACCGAACCAAAACAATTTTCAATCTGACTTCTGGTATAGGCATACTATGTGCTGTGGATGTGTGGGATAGACTTTGTTGCCATCAATGACAACACTCATGAAGCCACACAGTGTCTCTTGCCAACAAGAACATGTTAATTTTCCCTCCTAGCTTCCTCATTCCCTCATCTAGGTTGTCACTTATGATCTTCGCCCATAAGGATTTGTCATCAGAATAATCCACTATCCTGATAATACCATACATATAATTCTCAAAGGCTCCAACATTTGGTTTCCCTATCATCCTACTGAGCATAACCATCATGTACTAGTATTCTAGAGAAAAATCAAATTTAAAGAGACATACATGTAATTTGGCAGTGACCTTATATGTGCTATTCTTGGCCCTCCATTGGTACATGATCCTTCTAGCTTCTTTCTACTTGCTTTCATACTCCTTTTCCAAATTTTCATGCCTTATGAGGGAAGAGCCCCCAAGGGGACATTTTCTAATGTTACATAATTGAACCACATTAGGTCCCTTAGGTAGATTGAAGGTTGCAGTGATGCTTGCAATAGAAAAATTTGCATAAATTCTACCATGTTTTTCTACCCTTCTAGTATCCACATTGTAATTTTGAGCGCATTCTATCACTAGTTCTGTGGCCTCCATCGCATATAGAAATCCCCCTGCATTCCACATTCCTAACTATATATGCTCATGAGCAGTGGATTCCCACTTCCTTTCTCTAGTCTAGCTATCCATGCATCAAGATTAGTAATTCCTTGATGTGTATCATTAATTTGCCCATATCAGAATGATATTCCTTCTAGCTGCACATACATAGGTTTCAAAAATTTGGTATCAGACTGGTTCTTTCTAACTGCCATTGGATCCTACAATAAAACATGCATATCTTACCCTAATGTGTCATGTGCAGAAGTGGCTTAGTGATCACATGCATTTCATGGTGATAATTTTATCATTCTAGTTTATTTCATGTAATCATCATATCAATTAACTCTATCAAAACCATTTTTACCTCTTCATTCACCATAAATGACAAAAAGGGAGTTTTATCATTACATACATGATAATCACTTCCCTTTTACTATGAAAATGATATCCATATGATCGCGATCATGTTGCAATTACCATCTTTTGTTCCATTTGAATGCATACCGTATTTTGTTTGCAAGTTGCAGTGATGTTTTAATCTCACCAAAGCTCTGTAATTCTTTTCTTAAACATATGGTAATTTCAAAATGAACCCAAAATATTCACATTTTAACAGATTAACATGGCAAATTAGGGTGCGCTTAGTGTCTTTCTATTCATGTCAATTGATCGACACATGATGTATATAGATGTTTGAAAAAGTGGCAGGTGTGTATTTGAAATTTTCAAGGCTCGACCTACCGTTAGAATTACATTTAATGCAGAGGGTGATATTTGCATAGACTAGGGATGTTTGGAAATATGACTAATATCTGGAATATGAGGGTGACATCATCATGAGGATGGTCAACTTTTGACTATAGACCAAAGTTAGGTCACTATACCTTTGTTAATAATCATCATAACACATTGTATCAATGTAATCAAGTTGATGTGCCACGTGGCATCATTTAATTGGTCACTGGAAATCTCTGCATCTCAGGTCTCAAGGGTCGATATGAGGGATATTGGAAAATATCCAGATATTCAACACTACGAAATATCACCCTATTTGAGAATGTGAGGATGACGTCAGCATTTTTATAAGGCTTTAAAATTGTTCGAAGGGATAATGTCATTATCATATTAGTTAAGATCAAGGATGTTTCAAAATATGACCCTCCTAAATCTAGGTCGTGATGACATCATCATCAGATCATGTTCTCTTTGTATCAAGTTAGGATGATGTCATCATCATATTAAGGAATGTGATGGATATTTAGAAATATGACCATACGGGTGTTAGACATATTGATGATGTCGTCATCACATTGGGCTCTTTTATAAATCAAAACAAGATGACATCATGGTCATATTCGCAAAGGTTAGGGATATTTCAAAATATGACAGATATTCAGAAATGTGACCCTCCAGGAATATGCATGAGGATTTGACTGGTAGGTATTCTTCTGCACTTAATTTTGATGTTTGCATATTGAAGTATATGTGGATATTGGGTGATCTACAAATATGACCCTATGGGAATATCAGGTTTGGCCAAACTTTGACCAGGCATAACTTTTTATCCTTAAGGAAAATCAAGGTGATCCAAAAGGTAAACCTTCTTGGAATTTTGCATTCTTCCAGATTATGAGGTTTATGATGGAAAATTTTAACTTTGGCATTTTACCTTCTCTTGTGGGGCACATGCATGTGGATGGGTGATATACTTACTTGACTTTTACCAAACTGCCCAAAGCAAGAAAGCAAAGAACAAGAAGAAGCAAAAAGTTGGGTCCCTATTTTGCTAAGGCAAAATGAGGCATGTTGTGAAAAAACACAACAAGCATGAAAGTAATGATAAGATATGAGGTCTTATTGATGGCATGGAAGTCAACCATTCTCCATACATTCATAACAATTCTTCATGATCTTTCTACTATAGTGTGGTCAATCTCATAGTTTCATTGTCATAGTGTGATTCAAAGTATGGTTTGTTATATTGTGTCTTCAATCCTTAGTTTTTGAATAGGTTGGAAGTCTTTAGTTGGTTTGCCAAAAGTATTTTCTGTTACAATGGTTTATGTTCAAGGAGATAGTTTTTTGTCTCTCATGGTATTTATATTAAAAAGGAGATCTAGCATCCAAAGAGGTTGAGTCAGCATTGCTTTGACTTCTAGATAACAAGTGCCACATTATTTCTACAATCTAATGATCCACCAGTTTGTAAAATTGTTGTCAAATGGTTTGTTCTCTGCATAAGAGATTAGAGTTGTAAGGTTTAGGGTTCTATGATGTGGTTGAATGATATACACCTAAAACCCTAAACAACCCCTAAAAACCCTAAGACTTGATTATGCTTTTAGAACCTAAACCTAAGAACTTACCCGTCATAACAAGGAATTATTTTTGTTATGTTTGTCTACTAATCAGCTATTGTAGGTCACTTGCAACTTAAGTGACAATATAAGGGTTGAACAATATAGGACAACTGACCCCATATACCTAAAGCAACCAGAGTTTATAGGTAAAACTCTTCATCAGGTGCTAATGTATACATCGATGACTGTGATTAAAAGGTTTCAAGAGTACGAAGAGAAAGATCTATAGTCAGAACTTAAAAACATTTCAAATTCCAAAAGAATACTTTCCTTTATCAAACTTTATGGGTAGTTTGAACAATGAAGCCTTAACTACTTTGTGGTAGTTTTTCTACCAACTCCAAAGGGCAAGAAAATTTATTTAAAGAACTATGAGATATTTTTAACTGATTGGATTGGTGATTTAGATAGTTTTCAATAAGACCTGGAGGAAAATGCTCTTGAAGTATATATTTTGACTATGTACAGTATGTGTAGGGATATGAGGATTAAGGAGTCAGTTCGATACATAGCATTAGTATAATAAGTTTGTTGTATGTTATGAGTTATGAGATTTGATGCTATGATTGCATTTTGTATTGTGAACACAATCTATGTTGATTTATGCATGCAAAATTTGAAACTTGTGCAGAAGGTTTTGTGAAAGGGTTTTTGAAGTTTTGGGAGTCTAGTGTTTCTATTAGAAGAAGAAGAACTTGATGTGTTGGGCTTGTAATGCATTGTGCTTCTCATGTGTAAATTGTAATGTCACTAATTTCTTACTTGAAGAAAGGGTGATTATATGTTTTGATCTACAGAAGAGATGAAGAGACTATGGTTGATATGTTGTCATTGACAAGTGATGTTGTATGTATGTTGAAGAAGGTTAAGTCATTTGATACATTATAGAGAATCAGGGTAACCCCCTGAATTAAGTTTTCTTTCTTATATTTATGGTTTATCAGTGAGACACCATTTTGCCAATTAGGCACATTTTTTGTCAGTGAGACATTGTTGATTTTCTAGTGGGGCATGTTGTGTAGCTAGTGAGGTTTTGCTAGTGAGGCACAAAAAGTAGCCAGTGAGGCTCTATGATCAGTGGGATTTTATTAAGCCTGTGAGGCAGTTTTTCCCAAGTGATTTTTATCCCTATGAGGGTTTTCCACTTATAAATCATTGTGTTATGGTTTCTCATTATTTGTGGTCTACTTGGTCAGTGTGTTCAAACATTCAGTCTTGTGTATCTTTCATCATTTGAGTTTCTATGATGTCTTCAGCTTTTATGATTTGCTTATGTTCTTTAGGTTCAATCAAGATTGATAGCTTTACATGTATGATGCAACAAATGATATTTGAACTATTTTGAAACTATCATTTTATATGTTCAAAGTTGTGAAAGATTTATTCAAGGTCATTTTAAATTGGAATACCACTGATTCACCTCTCCCCTGTCAGTGGTATTGTACTCCAATAGGTGCTATCAGAGCACTGGGTTCCTTGTTCAAAATTTAATCAACTTAGGAGATCCTGATAGTGGAGTACTATGGGAATGTGTAAATGAAATAGAGAAAGGAAAGATGCCAAGTAAAAGGTTGTGAAACAAGCCCCAGTCAAGTCAAGTAATGAATTGTTGCATGAGTCACCCCTGAATGTTGATACAAAGTGTGATAAAGAGAATGGTCTTATAGTTGAGAGTTATGATAAAAAGGAAGACTTCATTGTGCATGTAGGTGGACAAGAACTTGATGAAAGAGAAGATGATTTTCTTGTTGAGATTGATGATGAAGAAGGAGACCTCTTTATGGGTGAAGATTGTTAGACTTAGGGCATACAACTGAGAGGGGGGGTGAATTAGTTGTATGAAACTTTCTCTTTTTAAACACTTGAATCTTTTTTAGTGATTAGCATAATATTAATCATGAACCATAATGCATTCAAATCAAAAGAAGAAACATATCAACACATATGACACCAAGATTTTGACGTGGAAAACCTGATTAAGGGAAAAACCATGGGGTGATTAACCCAAGAATGTATTCTCTGTTAGAAGAATATAAAGAATAAAATGGCACATGCCAATTAGGGCTCACTGCCTGAGCACACTACTCACAAGAGGCTCACTGCCTACAAGATACACACAGTCTACAAAGGAATAAGTATCACCTTTATGAACTGGAGAATAGCATCTTCAGCATGCTTGAATTAGTTCCATTTAAGCCCAATACTTTTGTTCTACCTTTTGCACTTCTCTTTGCTACCACACACTTATCACCACAAGACACCCTTCAAAATGAATTCACAATCCCTTATTTATACAAGGCATCAACTTAGGAACAATCATCTAAGTCGGCAAACACATAGAAGAACATCCGCAAGACGTGTAATACATCCGGTTGGCCAGTCTCAAGAAGAACACCAATATCTGTGGTTATTGTTCAAATGCAAACTCTAACTTCAATGCGGACCACCAACATTAACTGGACATGATCCAACAATCATCATAACCTTCCCTGAATCACCAAAAACATCCACACTTCATCATCCTACTGGAATTCTTCTTTCCTTCATCCTGAGCTACAAGAACATAGTCTGTCATCACTGTCACAAATGAATAGGCTCTTTCAGACCTTCAACCCATGAACTAATCTAGTTGATACTTCATAGGGATCTCCTCAACACTCTCTCAGATCCACAGAACAGGATAATGAGATACCGGATCTCATCGGACCTATCTGTGGCACTTTGTCACCTCTGAACACCTACCATAACCGGTTCTACTTGAGCGACCATAACTTCTTTAGATCATCATGCAACCCTCTGAAATCTTGACTAGAGTATCTCAAGACTTATATCTACAAACCCTTTAAACCACATCCTTTGATCCTCAACCTATTGAGGACTTTTACCTTCTTGTCATCATTGTTCTTCACTATTCCTGATTGAGACTTATTTTCTCAATATCCTCAGCACACAGCTCATCTAATCCTTTTCATTAATGCAACATGAGTATGTTGACATCAATGACAACACCGGTTAGGCCCATACTTGTAACAATGACTATGAAAAAGAGTATGATGAACATGAGTGTGAGCTTGATTTAGAAGGTGGACTCATGTGCTTTGGATACAATCAAGCAACTTAGAAAAGAAAATTAGAGACTAGAAGACCAACTTCAACAAGAAAAAGACTCCAAGGACAAGGTACTTTTAGATCTTTCAAAAGTTTCTTTAGATTTTGAAGAGTCTAATAAACTAATTATTAGCCTAAAGACAAAAATAGAAGAAGCAAAAAGGGTAGTTGATTTTATAAAATTTGATCTTGAAGTCAAAGCTAATGAATACCTAAAACTAGAGTTAGAGGTAGTTTCTTTGAGAAAGGAATTTGAAAAGGCATCTTATAAGTTGCATAAGAATCTGCAACTTGAAAAGAGTACTGAATGCTTAAATGACATGTTGAGGAAGCAAAAGCATCATGAGGACACTACAGGCCTAGGATATGAAGAAGGGGAGACTTCTAAAGTCAGGAATACACCAAGGAAGAAGATAGATTTGGGTCATCATGTTGTTGCTCCTACAGATAAGACAAAAGATAAATTTATTGATGAAGGTAGAAGGACAAGTAGAACCTCAAGATCTCCACCTGTCAGGAAATATCGTTCAATAAGGTATAACTACTCTCAATTTCATGGTTATTGCTATTCATGTCATTTTTATGGTCATAAAGCTAGAGATTGTAGAACTCATTCAAGAAATGGTTTTGGATGGAATAAGGATAAGAGCTCTTATAGCTTGTCAATTAGAACTATAATAATGTTTGCTATAACTGTAATAAAGTTGGTCATCTAGCAAGAAATTGTTGCATGCATGGAGGATATGACCATAGAAGTACTTTTGGGATGTCAAGAAGTAGAAACTATCACCCCTTTGGTCTGTTTAGCAATATCATATGCTATATGTGTAATAATCTTGGACATACAACCTATTATTGCAGAAGAAACCCTATGAAGCCACCTAATCACATTAAGAAGGCAAATATGTCAAACATGCAAAAGAAGGAGCCTATGAAAATCTAGATAAGGAAACAAAATCAGGACAAGAAGGATCCTAAACTTGTGTATATTGTACAAGACACTTCACCAATTTCTTAAGAAGTGACATGAAGTTAGGGGGAGCTATCCAATATCTTATCTCTTACCCCCTAGGAGGTTCAACAAGTTTGTTGATGGATATTTGTCAAAATTGAGTTCATTATAGTGTTTTTATATTACATTGATGATAAAGTATGTAATGGCAATAATAGTGGTGAGTTGAGCATAATGATGTTCTTAGAGCCTTTAATAGAGATATCAATGTTGAGTGACAACTATGACTCTTCTGATAGTGCTTATTAGGATAATATGCTTCTTAGAACAGGGCAGGTTCAATCAATAATTCTTGTTCCCTCATAAGACAAGGTTACAGTGATCAAGATGTTGGACATTACAGTGTCAAGTTGGTGTTTGCAGTAGATTGCAAGATAAATTTTATTGGCAACAAGGGTCTTTATCAACTTGTCAATGATGTAATAATGTTGTTATGATTTGATGCAGTGATGCAGATGTAAATGATCTAACTTATAGTGACCAGTGTTATCTTTGGTGTTAATAGTGTTTGATGTTTGTTCATAGTGATAATTCATTTCTTGGTCTTTAATAGTAATAATGCTTTATACTACTTGACAATGATGTTTTGGTTTTGGTCTCTAATCTTATGTAGCTTTAACAAAGTTTGTATATTGCTTTTAATAATACTTTAATCTTTGTTGATAGTAAACAACTTTCTTACTAAATCCCTCAGTATTTCAAGTGATAGAATGTAATGATATTGCTATGCTATCTTTCATTCAAGATCTTTTATAGGTGGATTTGCATAGGTTTTTTTGTCATAAAGCCTCTTCCCTATATGATTAGTTAAGACAAGCTAGAATTTCTAAGACAATAGAGGAAGATTCATAAGTGTGACATTGTGATAAACATGTATGCAATGTAGAATCAAGTGATCGTTGTGATGGAGTCATGTTTAAGATGCCAAGAGGAGTAGTAGTTTGGGAATTGATGTTTGATGTATTCTTGGATGATCCTATATGATGACAATCATGACCATTATAACAGTGTAGTAGCAGTATTCCTCTACATTATAGAGTAGAATTCATCTAGATCTGATAGACATCTGTATTATGATTGACAGGGTTACATGAAAGGGGGAGATAATGGATGCATATAGATAAATTGTGAAATCCATTTTAGTAGTCTTGGAACTCTTAGAATTAGTTAACAACATTTATAGCACAATGATAATAACAATGTTTTCATTTTGTTTGATCTACAGTGTGACAGTGATGATTCTTCAATTGAATAACAATGAGTTGCAGTGGTTTGTTGGCCTATTTCATAGTGAAATCATGGGCTATGTTTTCTTGTCTTATAGTGTGCAGTGTTTATGGTGTATGGATAATGATCATTTTTCAAATCATCTTTATAGTTGACATGATTCAAATCATTATCTTGACAATAGCATCCTTGCAGTACTTCTCTGGTCTGATATCTCAGTGATATGCTTCTTTTATATGTATTTTGTGTGTGCCTTTGTCTACTTTAAGGGAGAGCTTTTCATTTATTTGTCATTGTTGTCAAAAGGGGGAGAAGATGAAAAGTGGAAGTGCAATGTTAGTTTGACATCAATGCCAAAGGGGGAGTTTGTTGACTTTGGCATGTTTTTTGTCATTGATGTCAAAAGGAGAAAAGAGATTGTGATGAGGTCCTTGATACTATGATGATAGGTGCTTGCTTATTTATGATAATGCTCAAGGTGTTTGATGCCAATGCTATGTTGATCTTCAAGGTAGAGGTGTTCAAGGTGTTTGATGCTAAGTGTTTGATGGTACAAGTGGTCAAGATGTTTTGCTTGGTAGGATTCTCATCATGGCATGTAGAGACATCATGTAGAGTGTAGAGGTACATCAGAGTGTAGAGACATCATGTAGAGTGCAGACGTGTAGATACATAAAAGATTTGCATAGAGTTGATCTATTCTAATTCATAGTCTTCATGGTTTCAATGGTGCTCTTAGTTCATGCTAATAAATGTGACAATGTTTGGTGTGATGTTCATACAAAAGGATCTCAAGATCAAGATTAGGATGTTCATGTTGATAAGTTACTTGTTTCTTCATAGAGATATTGATGTGGTGTAAAGAGTGGTAGTGCTTCAATACAAGGTATGAAAATAATGATAAGATATGAGGTCTTATTGATGGCATTGAAGTTAACTATTCTCCATACTTTCATAATAAATCTTCATGATATTCCTACTATAGTGTGGTCAAGATCATAGTTTCACTGTCATAGTATGATTCAAAGTATGGTTTGTTATCTTATATCTTCAAGCCTTAGTTTTTGAACAGATTGAAAGTCTTTAGTTGGTTTGCAAACGTATTTTCTGTTACAATGGTTTATGTTCAAGGAGATAGTTTTTTTTTTCTTTGACAGTCTTTATATTCACAAGGAGATCTAGCATCCAAGGAAGCTGAGTCAACATTGCTTTGACTTTTGGATAACAAGTGCCACATTGTTTCTACAATCTAATGATCCACCGGTTTGTAAAATGGTTGTCAGATGGTTTGTTCTCTACACATGAGATTGGAGTTGTAAGGTTAAGGGTTCTATGACGTGGTTGAATGATATACACCTAAAACCCTAAACAACCCCTAAAAGCCCTAAGACTTGATTATGATTTTAGAACCTAAACCTAAGAACTTACCCGTCATGACAAGGAATTGTTTTTTTGTTATGTTTGTCTACTAACTGGATATTGTAGGTCATTTGAAACTTAAGTGACAATATAAGGGTTTAACAACATAGGGAAACCAACCCCATATACCTAAAGCAACCAGAGCTTACAAGTAAAACTCTTCATCTGGTGCCAATGTATACCTCGATGGCTATGATTAAAAGTTTTCAAGACCATGAAGAGGAAGATCTACAGTCAGAATCTAAAAGCATTTCAAATTCCAAAAGAATACTTTCCTTTATTGAACTTGATGGGCAGTTTGAACAATGAAGCCTTAACTACTTTGTGGTAGTTTTTATACCAACTCCAAAGGCCAGGAAAATTTATTTAAAGCACTATGGGATGTTTTTAATTGATTGGATTGGTGATTCAGACAATTTACAACAAGACCTAAAGGAAAATACTCTTCAAGTATATATTTTCATTGTTTACAGTATGTGTATGGGTATGAGGATTGAGGAGTTAGTTTGATACATAGCATTAGTATAATAAGTTTGTTGTATGTTATGAGTTATGAGATTTGATGCTATGATTGTAGTTTGCATTGTGAACACAATTTGTGTTGATTTATACATGTAAAATGTGAAACTTGTGCAGAAGGTTTTGTGAAAGGGTTTTTGAAGTTTTGGGAGTCTAGTGTTTCTATTAGAATAAGAAGAACATGATGTGTTGGGCTTGTAATGCATTGTGCTTCTCATGTGTAAATTGCAGTGTCATTAATTGCTTACTTGAAGAAAGGGTGATTATATGTTTTGATCTATAGAAGAGATCAGAAGACTAGGGTTGATATGTTGTCATTGACAAGTGATGTTGGATGTATGTTGAAGAAGGTTAAGTCATTTGATGCATTGTAATGAATCAGGGTAACCCCCTAAATTAAGTTTTCTTTCTTATATTTATGGTTTGTCATTGAGACACCATTTTTCCAGTGAGGCACATTTTTTGTTAATGAGATATTGATGATTTGCTAGTGAGGCATGTTGTGTAGCCAGTGAGGTTTTGCCAGTGAGGCACAAAAAGTAGTTAGTGAGGCTCTATGATCAGTGGGATTTTATTAAGCCAGTGAGGCAATTTTTCCTAAGTGGTTTTTATCCCTATGAGGGTTTTCCACTCATAAATCACTGTGCTATGGTTTCTCATTATTTGTGGTCTACTTGGTCTACATGTTCAAACATTCATTCTTGTGTATCTTTTAGCATTTGATTTTCTATGATGTCTTCATCTTTTACGATTTTCTTATGTTCTTTATGTTCAATCAAGCTTGATAGATTTACATATATGATGCAACACATGATAGTTGAACTATTCTAAACCTAGCATTTTATATGTTCAAAGTTGTGAAAGATTTATTCAAGGTCATTTTAAATTGGTATACCACTGAGTCACCCCCACTCTTAGAGGTATTGTACAACAAATTCGGCCCTAATTTTCTTAATTTGCTCATGGGTTTTAGAGTGAGTCATTTGAAGTATGTGTAGTAGTGTCTGCTTAAGTTTTTGTAGAAAATATGATATTCTAATTAAGTTTTCATGTCAGTTGTAGCTCAACAAGTGGAAAGCTACCATTTTATAGAATTTAATAAGTCACATTTGTATCTTTTCCAGAATTCAATAATACAGCGTTATAGCAACATTTTGGAGATAATTCTAAGATAATATATCATGTAAAATTATATATATATCCAATTATGAAATCTAGTATGTATACATAATGTCAAAATTTATAAACCTGAATAAGTATAATGATATATATACTTGGTGCAGGAGCACCTACCTTACAGTGGCCTCCATGAGGCAGTTAGTTAGTTTTAAGTCTTGTTGATGTTTCCAAGAAGGTCTTATAAGACCAATACATGTAATAAGGTCTGAGTTGACCATGCTTTACTATTTTTAGATAGTTTGTTTAGACAGTTGTTTAGTTTGTTAGATTGGTTGGGTCTCCCAGCCACATGGAGGCAAGTTTGTACTACCAGTGGTAACTAGATAAATACCCTGAGATTTGATGGATGAAGCATCTAGGTTTTGTAGTAGCAAAAATCAGTCAATTGTATTGAGAAATAGAGTAATTGTAATCACCATTCTGATAGAGAAAAAAGAGATATTGTTTGACTTTACTGTGTAATCAATCTATTGCTTTGATTAGCTAGATGGGTTCGATTATCCATTCCACCAGTTGATTCGTAGAATCGGTGGAATGGCCGTGTATAGTAGTTTAGGGTTTAGTTTGCATTTTCTCTTTGTTTGCATGCATGTTTGCAGGATCGTAGGCTAGAGATGTTGAAGAACCCTAGGATGGGTATGTGCTAGGTCGTGCTGATTGTTAGAGTCTAGAAGATCATCTAGGAAGCGAATCGAGTCACCCTAGGAAGTTTGGCGGATCAGAACGATGAAAATCCGCTAAGATCGGTGTAGTCGTTGCATCTACATCATCAGGATATTTTTGCATATATCCTGTAGTTACATCAGGCATCAGCCTATGTATATCCTGAAAGTGGACGTCAAGTTATGTATGTTGTGGATGTTGCATATGTGTATCAGGTTGTGAGTATCCATCTGATGGAGATAATTTGCGAATATGATGTAGTGCATATTTGTGAATATGATGCAGTAGATTGCATAAGGTGAATGCATTTTGGGGTGATAAATGCAAGGTGTTCGCTAACAGTTCATGTCTTGGTGATAGGGAAATTAACACTAGGTGGATCGCGGAAGGAATATTCTGTAGAATATTTGTCATGTGTATAAAGGGGAACATCGCCATTAGGATATTCATCGTCATCAGGATGTTTCAAATATGACCCAATAAGTTATATCCTGATGCTAGTTATGTAAGTGGGTAAGATATCAGGGTGACATAAGCATCAGAGGAGAGGTGCATGAGGTTGTCATCATCAGGATATATGGGAGGAACTTGATATTTTATATCCTGCTGATAAAGGGTTCAGATGATGCCAAACATCATGCTGCTGCAGATAGAGTTTGGCGGTAAGGTGAATAGTAATCATCAAGAGGATAATTATGTTCACCAAATATGATGATGCTACTGATAGGCGAAAGGGCGAAGGTTTGTCTATAGGAGGATATTGGTCGGTAGAGAAAATATGATGATGCTGATAGGCTTTAGGTTTGGGGGCATAATTAAGTAATGCATAGACATACATGCTGTATGTCAGGGTTTTAGTGTGGATGCCTCTGCATCATAGTGGTATCAGAGCTCAGTAAAAGGTCTAGGCTATTTGTGTGTTGAATCTGTCACTGAAGACAAAGGTAGAGAAGTGAGAGGTTGACAAAATGCCTCCAAAAGGTAATGGTCCTAGAAGGGAGTTGCAGGAGATGAAGGAAAAACATACCAGAGAGATGAGGAAGATGAAGGAGCTTGCTAAAGCACTACAAGCCAGGCTTGTAGCCTTGGAGAAGAACAAAAAGAGGGAAGTGGAAGACAGTGAATTAGAAGAAGATGAAGATGCTGTTGAAGAGTATGAAGAGGTAGCTGAAGATCTGAATGCTGAAGAACAGAGATTTGCAAAACAGTTAAAGGCAGTGCAGAGTGAGAAACCTAAGGTAAAGGTTGATGTTTCAAAGTATAATGGAAGTTTGGCTGAAGATGAGTTACTGGATTGGATTGCTGCACTGGATAATCACTTTGAATGTGAAGATGTTGCTGAGGATCAGAAGGTAAAGATTGCAAAGACCAAGTTAGGAGGTCATGCTTTGGTATGGTAGGATTATGTACAATCTGAGAGAAGGAAACAAGGAAAGTCAAAGATCACTTCATGGGACAAGATGGTAGCAAGGATCAAAGGTAAATTCTTGCCCAAGGATTATGAAATTTAGATGTTTAAGAAGCTACAATTTTTAAGGCAAAAGGAAATGGATGTGAAGGCATACATTGAGGAGCTTTACAAGTTGAGTAGGAGGTCTGGTCATCATGAGAATGTGGTTGAAAAGGTTGCCAAATATTTGGCTGGCTTGAGATTGAACATACAAGATGAGTTAGTTTTAGCTAACCCTAAGAGTGTGGAAGATTGTTATCAAATGGCAATTAGGATTGAAGAAAAAATGAATAGAAGACATGATAAATCCATGAGAGGAAGAGGCAGCAATATGAGGGGAAGAGGATCAGCCCCTACAACAAGGCAAACCAATGAGGGTCAAGAAGACACTGGTAAAGGACAGGGACAGTCTGATTTTAGAGGTGGATGGAAAGGTACAAGAGGCAGATTTGGAGGTGGTAGAGGTTCTACTACATTTTCAAGAAAGTGTTATACCTGTGGTGAGTTTGGTCATCCATTTTTTAAATGTCCAGAAAGACAAGGTTCATCATCTAGAGATGATAGAACAAATGACAAGAGAGTACAACTTGTGAAAGAAGAGAAAGTAGAGGAAAGTGTGCAAAGTTCAAACACTTATCAAGGAGATAGACCTCCTAACAATTATGGATATCCTGAGGAGGGAGAAGCATTGATGCTAAGGAGAACTAGTTTGCAGACATCAAAGGATATGATGCAAAGAAGAGCTCTTTTCAAGACCACATGCAAGAGCAAAGGTAAAATATGTAAGGTTGTCATTGATACTGGTTCAACAGACAATATGATATCTCAGGAAATGGTGGATAAACTAAATTTGGAAAGGATTCCACACCAACACCCTTACAAGGCATCTTGGGTGAGTGATAGTCAATCACTTTTTGTATATGAATAGACATATGTTGATTTTTAGATTGGAGCATATCATGATAGAGTTTTGTGTGACATATTGCCCATGGAATGTTGTCACCTACTGTTGGGTAGGCCATGGCAATTTGAAAGGAGAGTAGTGTATGATGGGTATGCCAATACCTACACCATCAAGAAAGATGGGAAAACTATTATGTTGATGCCATTACAGGAAGAAGCTGTAGCACAGAAGGCAACAAAAATCATTTTAGTGGGAAAGAAGGAATTTGTGTAGATGCCTACAGCAGCAGGCATAAAGGCAGTTGAGGACATTGCAAGGAAAGAAGTTGTTAAGGACAATAGTTTGAAGACAGTTTTAGCTTTGATTGACAGAGGTCAGCAGCAGGTTCAGAAACAGGTTTGCAAACAACAACCAGTTGAGTGGAATGACAAGGATGTTGTCATAGTTGGGACTATTGTTTGTCCTATAAAGGTTGAAAGAAAGACATATTTGAACATTGCAGAAGTTCAAGAGGTAATTACTAAGGTCATTCAACTAGGTATTCAAACAGAAGTGCTGGTAAGACAACCTGACAAACACAGGGTATGTGTGAGAAGGGCCTACATTGACAGGCATGAGGCTTTACTTGCAAGACATCAAGTTACAATTCAGAAACCTTGGAGCAGCCAAGAGATAGCAAAGGATATAACTGGAGTAGTTCAGAACACTGACATGGAAAAGCATAAAGGTGGAATTCTTCCACAACCTAACTCATGGGACATGAGTTCTTTTTCTGTTGGGGAGTATGGTGCAGGAGCACCTACCTTACAGTGGCCTCCATGAGGTAGTTAGTTAGTTTTAAGTCTTGTTGATGTTTCCAAGAAGGTTTTATAAGACCAATGCATGTAATAAGGTCTGAGTTGACCATGCTTTACTATTTTTAGATAGTTTGTTTGGATAGCTATTTAGTTTGTTAGATCAGTTGGGTCTCCCAGCCGCTTGGAGACAAGTCTGTGCTACCAATGGTAACTAGATAAATACCCTGGGATTTGATGAATGAAGCATCTAGGTTTTGTAGTAGCAGAAATCAGTCAGTTGTATTGAGAAATAGAGCAATTGTAATCACCATTTTGATAGAGAAATAAGAGATCTTGTTCGACTTTACTATGTAATCGATCTGTTGCTTTGATTGGCTAGATGGGTTCAATTATCCATTCCATCGATTGATTCGTAGAATCAGTGGAATGGTCATGTATAGTAGTTTAGGGTTTAGTTTGCATTTTCTATTTGTTCGCATGCATGTTTGCAGGATCACAGGCCAGAGATGTTGAAGAACCCTAGCATGGGTATGTGCTAGATTGTGCTGATTGTTAGAGTCTAGAAGATCATCCAGGAAGCAGATCAGGTCACCCCAGGAAGTTCAGTGGATCAGAACAGTGAAAATCTGCTAAGATCAGTGTATTCATCGCATCTGCATCATCAAGATATTTATGTGTATATCCTGTAGTTACATCAGGCATCAGCCTATGTATATCCCGATCATGGACGTCAGGTTATGTATGTTGTGGATGTTGCATATGTGTATCGGGTTGTGAGTATCCATCTGATGGAGATAATCTGCAAATAGGATGCAGTGCATATTTGTGAATATGATGCAGTAGATCGCATAAGGTGAATGCGCTTCGGGGTGACAATTGCAAGGTGTTTGTTGACAGTTCATGTCTTGGAAATAGGGAAATTAACACTAGGTGGATCGCGGAAGGAATATTCGGTGGAATATTCATGCATATAAAGGGGAACATCATCATCAGGATGTTTCAAATATGACCTGATAAGTTATATCCTAATGCTGGTTATGTAAGTGGGTCAGATATCGGGGTCATGTAAGCATCAGAGGAGAGGTGCATGAGGTTGTCGTCATCAGGATATATGGGAGGAAGCTGATATTTTATATCCTGCTGATAAAAGGTGTAGATGATGTTGAACATCATGCTGCTGCAGATAGAGTTTGGCGATAAGGTGAATAGTGATTGTCAGGAGGATAATTATGTTCACCAAATATGATGATGTTGTTGATAGGCGAAAGGGTGAAGGTTTGTCTACAGGAGGATATCGGTCGGCAGAGAAAATATGATGATGCTAACAGGATTTAGGTTTGGGTGCATAATTAAGTAATGCATAGACATACATGTTGTATGTTAGGGTTTTAGTGTGGATGCCTCTGTATCATATATATATATATATATATATATATACATCTTTATAGGAGCAATATAGTTATTTAAAAATAATGGGTACATTAATCTTTATGTCAAAACTGATCAATTCAATATACATACATTCAATGATATGTACATGTGATATATATATATATATATATATATATATATATATATAAACACATCTTTATAGAAGCACTATAGTTATTTAAAAATAATGGGTACATTAATTTTTATGTCAAACTCATATTCAAATTTTGATGTTGATGTCGAATTTTAAATTATGTATGCCAAAAGGTGTGTATGGGAAACCATATCCAATTTTTGTATGATATTGAACAAGCATTTGTGGATTCAAAATATTTTTCAGTTTCAAGTAGAAAATGTAGCTATGTGCATAACCTTCCTATTGATTTAACCGTTTTCAAATTTTACCTTTACCAAGTCCATGACAATTGAAGAGGCATTTCTTGAAACACAAAAGTATTGGCCATCATGGGATAACATAACTAAGCTTAACTACATAAACACAATGGCAAAAAGTGTTCCATTATGTGATAGACTTAGGCCTATGGTCAAGCATTCTAATGGAAACCTCCCTAAGGAAGATCGGGATATCTAGTAATTTTACAATGTAAAAGTGGAACTTGGTATGTATTGGAGTAGGTGTGTTGTAAACCTTGCATAACATTGATATTATTATGTAAAATAAATATTTAATTGTGGTGCATCATGTGATGTGGTTAGCCACATTGGATATTTATTTGGAAGCTACTTGTAATCATTGTATGTAACATTGGGTTAATTACTTTATTTTTAATTATTTGATTAATTGGGAAAACTCAATACCAATAATCAAATGTGGGGTTAATGGTTTTGTAGACACACGGATTTCAGGAAAATGGTATTACAATACATGTATTTTTGTGAGCTTATGTCTATAAAAGCAAACACAAGGGTAGTTTTAGAAGAGTTGGCTAGTTGGCTATTTGGCCGGGTTTGTAGCTTCTTTTGTAGGTTGGCTGTGTGAGGGTTTGAAGCATGGCATGGGATGTATGCTTACATGCTTGTTCACATGGAATTCAGGTAGAGAGAGATTGATGTTTTAGAGGTTATCTCTACATATGTATTTGTTGATTATTGTTGAATAATACATGAGAGATGCATGCTTTTGGAGGTTGGGGTTTTCCCTCTATGAGGGTTTTCCCATGGTATATCTTGTGTCACCATTGATGGTATGATTGTCTATTTCTTTTGAATGTGGATTTATAGTTTATTGCATATTAAATCTCTTATTGGGTTATGAGGAATTAGACTCTATGGCTGCATATTTCCTACATTTGGTATTAGAGCTTGGTTGCCATGATTTGGGAGGAAATCCTTATTCGATAACCCTAGCTATGATTAGATTTTTTTCTATATAGTGGAATCCATGGCTTTGCAAAAAAGGAATGAAGGCATTTTCATGGTTACAAGGTTGTTTATAGACTTGGGTTGTTGCAGATCTAGGGTTTCATGGACATTTGGCATGTGGATTTTCGATTTGAGATCTTTGTATGGAGGGTTTAGGAGGTTAGATTTTGTAGGAAGCCTCCTGGGAAAAAAACAAACCCTTCCATTGGATTTAGGAGCTTCTGTAGGTGAAGAAAACATATAATTTGCCTCTATTCAGAGACAGAAAATTTTTTCCCTATTTTTTGCCCTAGGGAATCTTGCAGAGCATCTTCAAAGATTCCATTCGGAATCAGTGGTATAGGTCACGTGTCAGGTCTACGTCATTAGTCTGTGTTGTCAAGCCATGAGGTACAGGTCGTCATCATTCACAGTCACAGAAGGTATGATGATTTTATTATTAAAAAAATTTATCCTATTTATGGTCTGCAAAGGTTTTTTATTAAAAAAATATTTAAGTTTGGGGGGGTCATACCCCCCACCCCTGTGTCGGAACATATGATAGTAGGCTACATGACTTGGCAGGCCAGAGGTCAACTACCAATAGATAGTCCCTCTGCCGATAGGGATGTCATGGTCAGTGGGCCTTAGGCCCCCAGTCATGGACCCTTGGTTCGACAGGGCCAAGCCTAGCGCCCCCTACTAGAGGTGTTAAAAATTATAAAAAAATCAAACCATTCAAACAAAAAAATATTAAATTTTATTTTAAACTTTTTGAATTCTACCACCATCACACCACTAGTGTGCCACCAGGGTGCCATGTGATCACCGCTCACATGTCACCGCCATCAGCGGGCCACTAGAGCACCACTAGGGATTGGCCTATAAGCCTAGGAGGGCAGATTTTTTCTAGGGGCCATAACTTTCACCCAGCATGTCAGGTTTTTGACTTCATATAGTCAACAAAAATCTCTTTTCATGTACTACACAGTGGTGATATAGATTTTTCTATATTTTTCCATTTTGACTATTTTTTTCCTATTTGGAAGCCAGATGTTTGTTTGGAGCTTTGACCAGGCATAATGGGTGCATACGGAGTTGGATTCCAGACTTCTTATAGGTGTTGGAAAGGTATTTCTTAGCACTACATAGTGGAGAAGTTTTGGAGATGATATTCTAAGGTTTATTGAGATTATATCAGTTTGAGATACCTTTTGATCCCTTTGACTTTTGGTACATTTGTGAGTCAATGGAAAATTGAATCTGGGATGATTTGTTGTTTGAGTCAGTGCAGACTTACATGTTTATCTCTGATTATCCTTGGTTGATAGGATTATACATGTATTGTTGAGTTTGCATGTCATATTGTGAGATCTATAGGTTGTGCAGTGTTGTAGGTTGTCTATGCCTATATGTTCCATTTATGACTTGGATGTGGGTTGTCTATGCCCATAGATGTTTTAGTGTTGATGCAAATTTTAATTTGTAGCTTGGGTTAGTCACATGTTGCATTGATTTTTCTTGTCATTATGAGATACAGAGAGAGATGATATTACCTGATATAGTCATGAAATGGGACCTATGTTTGTTGACTATATGGTACATTGGGTACTGATCATGGTGTCATGGATGTTCCTTATTGGTTGGGACTTTGGCATGGCATGATTGTTCTGTAGGTGCACTGGGTATTGATCATGGTGCCATGGATGTTCCTTATTTGGTTGGGACTTTGGCATGACATGATTGTTTTACAAGTGTAGTTTTTTGGTGGTGTTGGATTGATGTTTGGTTTACAAGTTTTCTTCATCTTCTTGGTTTGAAGATTATGGTTTACTCGACCTTTTGGGAGCTATGTCATTACAACAGGATTCTTTGATTATGTTGGGGCCATGGATGATGTTCATGTAGGAGATGGTTATCACAATGTCATGGATAGCTTGGATACAGATTTCAGTGGGAGCTTTTGATAGTGGTAGATTTGATGGTTTGATGTTTATAATGTTGCCATGTATTCCTCGGTATCACAATTCAGTGGGAGATTTGGTAGGATATAGTTATCTTCACGTGATTTGGAGATGTTGACATCTTGGTACCATGGAGGACATTTGGTGTCTTTGGTTGAGGTGTTTTTTATGGTTTGTTAGTTTTGACAGGCGATCCTTGCTTATAAGATGGTTGGTATTGTGTCATGGTTTACTCATGATACTAGTTTTGAGTTTTGGCAAGATACAGGATGTGTGTATTAGTGCATGTGATCTTCTTTTGAGGAGAGATTAGATCATGATGTCATGATGTGTTCCTAGGTTATGCAGACATGTAGTGGGAGCTTTGACTATGATCTTGATAGTTCTCTTAGTATTGGGATACATTGGTCATGTGCTTGGGAGCTTCATGATGGCACAATTTTTCATTTGGAGTTTAGCATGTATTGATCATAGAGGCACTCATGGATACTTGGAGACCTAGGTGAGGCTTGAGTTCTCTTGGATTAGAGACATGTGTTGAGATGGTTACTCTTTGATGAGGATTTCAGCAGCAAGACCGAGGAGCCTACACCTTGGTTGGACATGAGTCCAACATGGACATGTTGAGGAGATTGTTCTTGGAGAGAGCCTTTGAGGCTTGGTGCATCCTAGAGGAGAAAGCTCATCCCCACTCTTGGTCCACTTGGTGGTGAATGATTTGATAGGTATGCCCACCTAATTTTTAAATGCATTCTTCATTTGTGTCTTATCTTCTCATGCTCGAGCCTTGAGCTATGGATTATGGTTGTGAGGACTTGTTGAGGAGTAAATGCATGGTTGATTGGTTATCTCATTATGTTTGATCTTGATTTGTTATGAGATCATTTTATGTAATGGAGATGGTTAGTGGCTTTGGGCTTATTCCTATTCTGAGATGGTTATGAGTTTGATCTACCTTTTGGTTTTAGAGGCATTCATCTTGTTATTAGATGTTGAGGAGGCTTCTTGTTTTTTGGGTTGTAGAGGAGATCATCCTTTTCAAAACTATAGCACTTTAGTGTGGATATAAGGGCATGGTTATGATTTTTAGGTTCTCTCTTGATTGATCTTATTATTATTCCTAGATATTTATGTTCACATGACATTGGATTTGAGATGTGTATGGAGCTTTTGAGTCTCTTTGGCTTCATTCTCTTATGATGTGGAGGTTTTGGGAGAGATATGGACTTGAGGAGAGTTATGTTGCAACTATTTAATTTGTAGATTTTACATATCTTTGTGTCTGTTCTTTGACACTATGTGATAGAGGAATCAACCACATCTTCTATGTGCATGCTATTAGTGGATCTTTGGATGCCTTTATCTATTTTTAGATTTGACATTTACTCATGTAGTGGGAGTTCTATGATGTATTTGATTCATTTGTTGGATGTTCTCATTATGCTACAGTATGGAGGGTCTTGAGGTTTTTCACATGCTTTGTGTTGTTACCTTGGAGGACTTATTTATGTAGGGCTGAGTATATACATGGACTTGTTATCATTGTTATTTGAGTTGGATATGTTGTTGGCATAAGGTCTACTTGTTATTTTTTGTATACCTTGGTTTGGATGTATGGTTAGTTGATGCATTAGCAAATAATTGTGGTTGCTATTTCAGCTATGATTGATTATTGTCAGCTACTTGAGCCTATTTGTTAGCACTAGATTTGGTGTGTGTGTTTGGATATATCAGTTGATGTAGTTTCCTACTTCTATGTGACAGTTTAGTGTGGCATCTCTTTGGAGGATCTTATTCTTCATGAGGCTATATGGAGTTTGATGAGATTGTTGTTTGAGATGGTGGACACCTTAATTATTGTTATAGGTATTATCTTGGAGCACATTAATGGTTATATGGTACATGTTTGGCATTCATGATGGTTTCCCTTGATGTTTTGAGTTTACATGTTGATCCCTTATGCAATGTATACAACAAGTGGGAGAATGTTGGAGTAGGTGTTTTGTACACCTTGCATAACATTGATATTATTATGTAAAATAAATATTTAATTATGGTGTATCATGTGATGTGTTTAGCCACATTGGATATTTAATTGGATGCCACTTGTAATCATTGTATGTAACATTGGGTTAATTACTTTATTTGTAATTATTTGATTAATTGGGAAAACTTAATACCAATAATCAAATGTGGGGTCAATGGTTTTGTAGACACATGGTTTTGGGGAAAATGGTATTACAATACCACATGTTGTATTTATGTGAGCTTATGTGATGTAGAGGCACTTTGGATAGGAGAAGATAGACAAGATGACAAGGTTCTTACTACCCCAAAAAGCCCATATTCAAGGTTCTTTATACAAAAGTGGGAACAACAGTTAGGAGCTCTAATTTCTTCATTGAAAAGGTGTTTTTAGATGTTGTGGGACCCATTCCAACTAATGGCTAAGATAGACCAAACTTCTGGTTAGCACTTACTTCACAAACCTAAGAAATGGCTTGTAGCCCTACAAAATGAGAACAATCCTAATAACTCTTGACTCAGACCTTCAAAGGCAAATCTTAGACAATTATATGATACCCATTAGGACCCTCTATCACATATCTTAGAATGGGTAGTGGTTGTATTGCATGATATGCCTCAACCTATAGCCCCTCATGATGCATTAGAGCCCCAGTTAGGCCTAATTTGTGAAGCAACTACCCTTGGATGGAGGCTTGTAAGTTTCAGGACTACATGGACATGTTAGGGGCCCTCCAAAACCATAGAATCTAGTCTTCATTTGTTATTAGAACTGACTATCATCAGATTTCACACTATTGTTGCTCTTTACAAACACTTAACACATGGTTTTGCTAAGTTTCATCAATGAAATCCTAACAATAATAGGTTCCTACCCAAAATACTCTTGCAAGACATTAAAAAAAATAGAAAAACACCCATTCCACTGATTAGAGAGTTTGGAAGTCAGTGGAATGGTGAAAACATGTTATATTTCTGTCAGAACCCTAGTTAAGGGTTTCTCAGACCACCCTACAAAAAAATGAGAATTACAATGCCTTAGAGAAATGTCAAGAATTCAATGTATGTGCATTTGGAAGGAAACTCACCAAGCTTTCATTCCAACACAACCAACTACCACCACTCGTCCGTACATAGATAGGGTATGTGCTGCAACAATAAGAAAATGATAAAACTCAGGCAAAACTGTTATGTCTTATTGATTTCTCCTTCAAAAATGTTTCTACTCTATACAACCATCATTGCAGGGCTTTAATAAACCTTCTAAAATCATCCTTGGTTGGTTAGAATGTAGTTGAAGTTGATGGAACTGTATAACCATCGAATTCCTCTCTGCAACTACTCTATGTTTAGGACAACAATTGTCCTGTTTTAGCATTTGAAACTAATTACAACTGTGGCATACTGACAATGATGGGTTTATGACTTGTTAACACCTTTGACAATGTCATAAACCTTTGACAAGACTTAACATCCCTTCTAACACTTTGACATGCCCTTTGCAAGGCTTACAACATGAAATATATGACTGTCCCTATATTCCTTAACAAAGGCTTACAATCATGAAGACTGCCTCAACAATATGAGGATAGATATTTGGACATAGTCTTTATTCCTTATTTCAATCATGAATGGTCTTCTAGGACCTTATTGAATCAACAAAGAAAAAATAAACATCAAAACAGGAAAATTCAAGACTTTAGTCTTCTTGGTGGTCCTGCACCATACTCCCCAGGTGGAAAGAGAACTCAAGTCTATTGAGGAAGTAGATCAGCAATTGTGACACCATGATTCAAGAAGACTTCTTCACTCATCCAAGTGGCATCTTCAATGGGTAAGTCACTCCATTTGACAAGGAACTATTTGTATGTCTTCTTTCGTGTCTTCTTCAAGACCTTGGTGTCAAGAATGCATTCCAACTTCAATGGCTGATTGGGTGGAAGACCCTTAACCCAATCTTCATCTAGTATTGCTATCATATCTACCTCTGAATCTATATTAGGATCACCTTTGAAAGGAAACTACTCTGAAACATTGAAGATAGGAGATATGGCCAAGCCTTGAGGAAGTTCAATCTCATAGGCATTGGGCCCAAACTTGTGTACAATCTGGCATGGTCCTATCTTCTTCATGAGAAGTTTGGTTGGATGCCCCTTAGGAAGTCTTTCCTTCTTCAAATTTTCCATGACCAAATCCCCAATCTTGTATTGTACATCTCTCCTTCTCTCATTGGCTTTCTCCTTGTACTTGTCATTGTTCTTTTGAAGAGTTTCTTTGACATTATCATGGATGTCCTTCATCTCCAATGCAAAGTCTTCACCTTGAGCACTTTTCCTTTCCAACCCATGGAGATCTCTTAATTCAAGAGTTCCTCTTGGGTGAATGCCATAAATAATCTCAAATGGACTCCTTCCTATGCTCATATTGGTGGAATCATTATAAGCAAACTCAGCTTGAGGGATGATCATATCCCATGCCTCTCCATGTTATTTGGTAAGACACCTGAGAAGATTTCTCAAGGACCTATTCACCACCTCAGTTTGGCCATCAATCTGAGGGTGATAGGTTAAATTAAAGGACAATTGAGTGCCCAACTTCTTCCACAAAGTGTGCCAAAAGTGGCCCACAAACTTTAGATCCCTATCAGTCACAATGTTAAGAGGCAAACTATGGATTCTAACAATTTCTTTGAAGAACAAACTAGCAATGTGAGAAGCATCATTAGTGCATTTACATGGCAAGAAATGAGCCATCTTACTGAATATATCCACCACAACAAATATACTATCAAATCCTCTTTGAGTCCTAGGAAGACCCAATACAAAATCCATGCTAATACTTTCTCATGGCCTATTAGGAATAGGAAGTGGTTGATATAGACCAACATTAGATGAAGTACCCTTTGCCCTTTGACAAATACTACAACATTCAACAAATTTTTTGATATCTGATTGTATTTTAGGCCAAAAATAAAACCTTTTCACCTGATCCAATGTTTTATCCAACCCAAAGTGACCTCCTAGTCCACCACAATGTTTTTCCTTTATGATGTTCTCCCTCATGGAGAACCTAGGAACACATAGTTGGTTACCTTTGAACAACAACCCTTGTTGCAACAAAAACTCAGAAAAATTAGAATGATAAGAGTCTAAAAATTGTGATCAAACTTCATATACCTCCTTGAAATCTTCATCATCTTGATACATATGTTTGAGAGCATCAACCCCTACACTTTGCAATTGAATTTCCTGAACCATACACACCCTTCTACTCAATGCATCTACCACTTTGTTAGCCTACCCCTTCTTGTGTTTGATTGAAAAAGTATAGGCTTGGAGTTGTTCAACCCATTTCATATGCCTATGATTGAGTTTCTCCTGTAAATTCACAAAACTAAGTGCACGGTTGTCAGTATAAAAAATAAATTCATTAGGCAAAAGATAGTGCCTCCATTTTTACAAAGCTTGTACCATTACATACAATTCCAAGTCATAACTAGAGTACTTTCTCTTAGCATCATTCAATTTTTCACTAAAGAAAGCAACATGCCTACTTTCTTGACTTAGGACAGCCCCTATAGCAAGATTACTAGCATCACATTCCACCACAAACAACTTGTTTAAGTCGGGCAAAACAAGAATGGCCTATTGTGCTACCTTTTGTTTTAGAATTTCAAAAGAATCATTGGCTGCCTTTCTCCATAAAAACTTATGTTTCTACCCCCCTTTGATGGTATCCAAATTGGTGCACAAATATGACTAACACCCCTTATGAATTTCCTATAAAATGTTGCCAAACAATGAAAACTTTTCACATCACATGTTGTTTTTGGAGTTGGCCATGACAAAATGGCTTCTACCTTTGTTGGATCCATCTTCAAACTACCCTATGAAATCACAAAACCAAGATAGGTGAGTTCTTCCTTCATGAAAACACTCTTTTCCATGTTGATCATCAATTGTTCATCATGCAACTTCTTCAAAACCTGATCCAAATGTTGCAAATACTCTTCCTTAGTCCTACTAAAAACAAGAATGTCATCCAAATATACCACAACAAATTTGCCAATGAAATCCTTCAACACTTCATTCATGAGATGCATGAAAGTACTTGGGACATTAGCTATACCAAATGGCATCACCAACCACTCATAAAGACCCTCATTTGTTTTGAATGTTGTCTTCCATTCATCCCCTTGTTTGATCCTAATTTGGTGATACCCACTCTTAAGGTCAATCTTAGAAAAGTGTCTAGCCCCTCCCAAACAGTCCATTAGGTACTCAATTCTTGGCATAGGAAACCTATATCTTATGGTAATATTGTTAATAGAATCCATGCACAACCTCCATTTACCATCCTTTTTAGGGGCTAGGACTATTGGGATAGCACATTTGCTAAGGCTCTTTCTTACTAATCCCTTGTCCAACAATTCTTGCACTTGCTTGGCAATCTCTTCATTTTGTGAAGGTTTCATCTTGTAGGCTGCTTTTTTTTGGCAAAGTAGATCCTAGTATGAAGTTAATTTGATGGATTATGTACCTAATAGGTGGCAACTCATTAGACATCTCTTCTACCATAATCCCCTTATACTTCTCTAGTAATTACTGCACCTCATTAGGGACCTCTTCCTTACTAGGATCATGCAAACTAGAACTATTTTTAGGCTTCAAAATCAAAGCATACCCTTGGGTTCCTTCCTCCTTAAGGGCATATAGAAACTCTTTACCACTCACAATCATGACACTTGACCCAACATTCTTCTCTACATGCTCATCAAACAATGGATCCATTCTATACTTTCTACCATTCTTAGTTATGATGAAAGAATTAGTTTTACCATAATGTTGTGATTGAACATCATATTTCTATGGACGTCCTAATAGCAAATGACAAGCATCCATGGGAATTATATCACACAAAATCTTATCCTTATATTCTCCTATTTCAAATTCAACCCATGATTGTTCATCTACCAAAACTTGTTGTCCTTTATTCAACCATGATACTTTATAAGGACTAACATGAGGAAGTCTTTTCAATTTCAACTTGTCTACCATTTCAATGGAAACCAAATTTTCAGTTGAGCCTGAATCAATAATTACCTTGGAAATCTTACCATAGGCCTTGCATGTTGTCCTGAACAATTTCTTCCTTTGAGGTGGTTCTTGTGTTTGAAGCACCTTCAACATGGTTCTTCTCATCATCAAACTTTCTCCTTCATGTACCAGGGCTACACTTCCAATTGGAGAGTTGACACTTTGGAAATATTCCTCTTAGACCAATTGGTTCCTTCTCTCTCCTCCATGAGAGCTTGAGGTTTTCTTTTCAAGACACTTGAAGGCTAGATGTCCCACTTGGTTGCAATTGTAGCAATTTCCTGTGAGGACATTAGGACCTCTTCCTGGTCCACCAAAGCTACCTCTTCCATTAGGCCTTCTTCCTCTAAAGCCTCCTCTAGAACCTTATTCTCCACTTTACTCTTAGGAACTAGATTCCCCTTGGCTTCGTTGGGACTAATTTTTTCACACAAAACTGCCCCTACCTCTAAAATTTCTGCCACCTCTTCCTCTATTTTGTTGCTCACCTTTCCTCTTCAACTTCTCTTCAGCCCTTAATGCCACTTGAAAGCATTTTTCCATAGTTTCAAGGGTTAATAAACTGATTTCATCTTGGATATTAAACCTCAAACCATTTAGATACCTTGCCACTTTAGCTTTTTCATCCTCCATGTACCCACAATGAAGAGTGTATTTGTGAATCTCCTCGGTGTAAGTAGCCACATCCAAATCTCTTTGCTTGAGATTTTGCCTCTTCTTGTAGATCTGTACCCCATAGTTTGATGGAAGGATTTAGGACTTGATCCTCTCCAACATTCTACTCTATGAAGAGATCATACTCTTCCCATTCTTTACCCTCTCTCCTTGGGTGTAATTCCACCATGTAAGGGCAGCACCTTTGAGTTTAGTTTTTGCAAACTTAACCCTCTTATTTTCAGGAAGTTCTTTGTATTCAAAGTAGTTGTTTAGGTCCTCAATCCACTCCATGACTTCATCAGCATTCATCTTCCCACTAAACATGAGAATCTCCATTTGAGCCTCTGAAGAATCCTTGCCAATTACCTTGATGGCTTCAAGGAAATGTTTTTGATCAGCCAATACCTCTACCTCTTCATGCTCTTCTTCTTCCTCCTCTTTTTATCCCTCTTCATCTAAACCTTCATCTATCCTCTTCCCTATCCTCAATGCCTACAACTTTGCTTGGAGTGCTTCCTTGACTCTACTTTTGATCTTCTCTTCCATCTCCTTGAACTTCTTGACCACTTCAGTGGTCATCCCATTTGGAGGCATATTGCTAGCCTCTCCTTCACTCTCCTCTACTGACATATACCAGGCCTTATACCACCAACAATAGAACCTTTTATGGCTCTGATACCACTATGATGTAGAGGCACTTTGGATAGGAGAAGATAGACAAGATGACAAGGTTCTTACTACTCCAAAAAGACCAAATTCAAGGTTCTTTATACAAAAGTGGGAATAGCAGTTAGGGGCTCTAATTTCTTCATTAAAAAGGTGTTTTCAGATGTTGTGGGATCCATTCCAACTAATGGCTAAGACAGACCAAACTTCTAGTTAGCACTTCCTTCACAAACCTAAGAAATGGCTTATACCCCTACAAAATGAGAATAGTCCTAATAACTCTTGACTCAGACCTTCAAAACCAAATCTTAGACAATTAGAAGATACCCATTAGGACCCTCTATTGCATATCCTAGAATGGGTAGTGGTTGTTTTGGATGATATGCCTCAACCTATAGCCCCTCATGATGCCTTAGAGCCCCAATTAGGCCTAATTTGTGAAGCAACTACCCTTGGATGGAGGCTTGTAACTTTCAGGACTACTTGGACATGTTAGGGGCCCTCTAAAACCATATAATCTAGTCTTCATTTGTTGTTAGAACTGACTATCATCAGATTTCACACTACTGTTGCTCTTTACAAACACTTAGCACATGGTTTTGCTAAGTTTCATTAATGAAATCCTAACAATAATAGGTTCCTACCCAAAATACTCTTGCAAGACATTAAAATAGATAGAAAAACACCCATTCCACTGATTAGAGAGTTTGCAAGTTAGTGGAATGGTGAAAACATGTTATATTTCTGTCAGAACCCTAGTTAAGGGTTTCTCAGACCACCCTACAGAAAAATGAGAATTACAATGCCCTAGAGAAATGTCAATAATTCAATGTATGTGCATTTGGAAGGTAACTCACCAATCTTTCATTCCAACAAAACCAACTGCCACCACTCATCTGTACACAGACAAGGTACATGTTGCAATAGCAAGAAAATAGTAAAACTCAGGTAGAACTATTATGTCTTATTGATTTCTCCTCCAAAAATGTTTCTCCTCTATACAACCATCATTGCAGTGCTTTAATAATCCTTCTACAATCATCCTTGGTTGGTTAGAATGCAGTTGAGGTCGATGAAACTGTATAACCAATGAATTCCTCTCTGCAACTACTCTATGTTTAGGACAGCAATTGTCCTGTTTTAGCATTTGAAACTAATTACAACTATGGCATAATGACACCGATGGGTTTACGACTTGTCAACACCTTTGACAATGTCATAAACCTTTGACAAGACTTAACATCCCTTCTAACACTTTGACATGCCCTTTGCAAGGCTTACAACATGAAATATATGACTGTCCCTATATGCCTTAACAAAGGCTTACAATCATGAAGACTGCCTCAACAATATGAGGATATATATTTGGACATAGTCCTTATTCCTTATTACAATCATGAATGGTCTTCTAGGACCTTATTGAATCAACAAAGCAAAAATGAACATGACAACAGGAGAATTCAAGACTTTAGTCTTCTTGGTGCTCCTACACCATTATGTCTATAAAAGCAAACACAAGGGTAGTTGTAAAAGAGTTGGCTATTTGGCTAGTTCTGTAGGTTCTCTTATGGGTTGGTTGTGTGAGGGTTTGATGAATGGCATGGGATGTATGGTTACATGCTTGTTCACATGGAGTTTAGGTAGAGAGAGCTTGATGTTTTAGAGGTTATCTCTGGATATGTATTTGCTGATTACTGTTGAATAATACATGAGAGATTCATGAGTTTAGAGGATGGGTTTTTCCCTCTATGAGGGTTTTCTAATGTAGGAGCATCCGTGGTTCAAAAGAAATCTTGCATCAACTAAAAACATTTGCATTTCAGTTTGTTTCTTTTCATTTTTTAGTTCAATTTAGTCAGTCAATCAGAAGTAGTTTCTATATTTTCATCTACATTTTATTGTAGTTGTAATTTAGACCTTGCAGAGCTAGACTTAGCATCTAGATTCATTCATGCACATCATATCCAAAAATTAGATCATTTGGATCAGGTACAGGTAAGATATCACCATCAAAAGATCAATTGCTTTCCCAGAACAGAGCATCCTGATAGTCTCAAAAAATTAGTTAAAGGAGAAGACTTGTGGGGCATTTCATGGCTCGTAGAGCTAAATGACACATCATCCAATGTTGTTTAGTTCATGGCCAACCTTCCCTTGGATCTATACATCATTCCATTCATTTGTGGATGAGTTCTATTCAATTAGGTCTAACCTATCCACGTACACATGTTACAGCTCTTCATCGGAGTCTGTGATCTTCCTTGGCTGACACAGAGGAATCTAATGTTTCAGAGATGATATATAATGATGTAATAGAAGCCTAGGAAAGTAGTTAGTGATCAATTCATAATTGAGAGTTTGAATTCTTTTTGAAGGAGATTCAAAGCTACATCTTGTGCATATTATGTAACTGTGAAATCAAGCCTGTGAGCCCTAATTGTAAGCTCACATGTTGCTCGTTAGTTTGTATTTGAATTCTATAATATACTGAATGACTAAATATGCATTCTTTTATATCTTTGAGTTGTTTCCATTGTGTTTACTCTAGCTGCATGGTATGGACAATTCACTCTATGGACCTTCCTTACCATGACCGCACCAAGTGGTATCAGAGTATAAGTTCACATCTTTGGGAGTGAATTTGATGCAGGAGCATCCAGTGGTGTAAGGGCAATCTTGCATCACCCATAAAGAAGTTGATTCAAAATCATTGCATTTGTTTTCATTTCTTTCTAGTTCCATAATCTCTTGGATAATGGTGTAGGACTTTTCAATTTTTTTTCAAACTGCTAAAATAGCGAATGATTAGTTTTGGAAAGTTTAACTACCATTTTAGGAAAGTTTGCATTTGGGCATGGATTAAAGCAAAAATTTATAAAAAAGCTTCATAACTGAAATATAAGACCTTTGGTAAAGAATCAGGCAAAGATCATTTGTGAGCTAAAAGATATTAAAGTTTTTTCTTTTTGAAAAGGCCCTAAAATTTTTTGAAATGAGATATGAGGCACTAAAATGTCCCATAATGTCCCGAAAAGTTGACGGAAATCCATTCACGAATTTCTGGCATGATAGTTTGTTGGCAAGAGACACTGCTCTGGTTTGGACTTGTATGTTGTCATTGATGGCAACAAGGCTCAGAAATCTCTTCAGCATGACAGGAAGACATGACTCTAGAAGATCACATTAGATTTTAGGTCTAGATGGAAGAAATGGTTAAGTATGGATATGCATAGAGTAGAGGACAGTAAGTTAGTATGCTTCCACATATGATGATCTCATAATGTAGTTTAGTTATGATGTTCTCAATTGTTTGATAGTGTTATGCTCAGAGATTAAGGCCTGACTTCCTCTAGAAGTTGCCTTGAAGAAATGTCTAAGTCTAAGGAAGCAAAGGTATAGCAGGACCAGTGAACAGGGTATAGTGCAGTGGTCCACATTCCTTTGTAGATAAGTATTTTATTATATAGTTCTAAGATGGTGTAAATACATATATGAGGTGTCCAAATCCAGATTTGTGAGGCTTGAAGATCATCCGATAGATAGTTGAAAGATGCTAAGTATTAGCATAGCATTGTGGCAGAGTCTAACTATGACAGAGTCCAAGTTTTGATGGTCTGCATTTCTTCACAAGATGATATCATGCCTTGTAGTTCTGAGGGTAAGATTGGGAATGTGTCAAGAGTCCTTGATATGTTTTTGGAGGGTGTTTTGAGATATGTAGTAAAAGTTGTAAGTCAGTAGATGAACTTGTTAAGCATGCTCTTAAGGAAGAGGCCGACTAGTATGTTAAATCATTGTGTGAAGAAGAATTAATATTTGGAGGATCTATGTAAGTAATTAAATGACTAGAGCTGACCTATATGAACATGTTTGGGAAAAGATTTGGGTCCGTATAACATATACTACATTGGATTAAGCTGACAAGCTACATCCTTTTATATATATGCTTCATTTGTTGGATGCTGACCTGATTGTGGATCAAATCATGATGCAGATATATAAAGGTGATGAAATTCAGTTGTGAGTGTGATGTGGTGTATGTGATGCGAGCATGTGAATAGCAATGAAGACTTGGGATTCAAAATTCAGTTGGTAGATGACTGCACCCTGGAATAGTGACAGATGCTTTTGCAGTATTCAATTTTTATGTGTAATTTATTTTACAGTAAGATTTCTTCATCAAGACAATGAGCCTCCATTAGGGTTTAATAGCCCTTAGGGTTTAACAACCCTTATTGTAATCTTGCTAGGTTTAGGGTTGAGGCAGTGAGCTTGCTCAACTAGTTGTTCTTCATGGCAGTGAGCCAACATGTTCCAAGCCTGTGGAGTGACCAAGCCTGAACATCATTATTTGTAAAGATTGCAATATATATATATATATATATATATTTGAGAGCTGATCCTCTCCATGGTTTTTTCCAATTTGGGTTTTTATGGGTGCTGTTCATATGCATGTTATGCCTTTGTTTAATTAATTTTGGAAAATGGTTCAAAGTTAAAGTATATCAAAAGACTTTTAGAATACTTATTCACCCCCCTGCCTCAGTGTTCCTGACATTCAACAATTGGTATCAAATCAAGGTTCCTTGGAAGAAGTTTAACAGCTTGAGGAAGATCTGGGATAGTGCAACCATGGCAGTAAGAATTAATGGGAATTATGAAAGCAACAATGAACTAGAAGTAGCTCTTATGGATCTTGAAAATTCTGAGGTAGAAATCAGGGATTTAAAGGATAACTTGCAAGAAGCTGATGAATGCATCACAAGACTAAAGGGACAAGTCAAGAAATTCAAGGACAAATACAAAGAGGTTAGTGACCAATTAATATCAACAAATGAAACCCTGAATCTTCTAGAAGTAGAAAAAACAAAAATGGAAGAAGATCTAAATTCAATTATGAAAAACAAATTAAAAGATTGTGTCAAACTTGAAAAGGAAATTATGAGTCTAAAAGCAAATCTAGAAAAGGCTAAAATCTTTGAAGACAAGTTTAAAATAAGCTCTACAAATCTTGAGGAGTTACTGGTCAGTCAAAAACTTCTTGATAACAAGCAAGGCTTGGGATTTGAAAAGGGAGAAAGCTCAAATTTAGGTCAAGATAGATTTAGAGAAGGAACAAGCAAAAACCATCTAGTCAGGAATCAAATAAGAGGGCCCAAAAGACCTTCAATCAGGCAACCAAATGTTCAAAGGTACCCATATTTTAATGGCTATTATTTCAAATTCAATAAGTATGGTCAGAAGGCTACTTAGTATAGGAACAGAATAAATCAAAAGGTTCCATCATTCTCTAGTCAATGTTTTAATTGCAATAAAATTGGTCATAGAGTAGTTGAGTACAGAAGTAAAGTGGGTCAGAATTCAATTAGATGCAGTGCATGCTATAAAATGGGACATAGATCAAATGAATGCAGAAGTTTTATAAGAAACATTTTTCAAAATATAAAGAATAGACAATCATTCAATAGAAAATATTTCGCATGCAATAGATTTGGACAGATGGCTAATCAATGTAGATCAAATTCAATCAATAAAAGGAATCAAGATTAAAAAATTGTGGTGTGCTTCAATTGCAGCAAATCTGGACACATTGCAAAATTTTGTAGAAGCAAGAATGTGAAGAGAAATTACTCTTCTAAAGAAAGGAAGACGGAGCAAAGAAATGATAAGGCAAAAGAGAAAGTTGATTCGGTTAAAACCAAGAAAGAAATGGACAAGGTATGCATAAAAAAGGAAGTTATTGAAGTTAGAGATCGATCAACACCAGTAACCGGTGTAGATACTTTCTCTGAGAAGTGAATTAAGAACTCTGGCTCAAGGGGGAACAATGTTGAAAATCCAAATTCCCCTGCCAAAAAGTGGGTGACAAAATCTAGCATGAAGGTGTATGATGAAACATGATGTGACTTAGGTGTTAGAAGAAAAACTAGAAGAAAAAGGGTCAATGCGACATTTTGTGGAGCAATTCTAATCGACTATGTTCTACAGTGAAGGGCATTGATAGCTTTTTGGGAATGAGCAATTAATGACAACTAGGTCAATCCATGTGGAGGATAAAAAGGAACTTGTTTGGTTTCAAAATCACTTTGCACTCGGAGCTATCAAAAACTTAGAAAGATCAAAGCTAAACCCAAGTAGTGACTGCCAAGATTTGAAGCATTCGAAGAAAGGAAAACCTAACTCAGATAAAACAAGGTATTTTCATTAAAACCTCATTTCTAAATCTATTGAATTTTTGCAATGGCAACTCCACAAGTCATTGATATCATAGAATGATCTCAGCCAAAATTTAAGAAACACCTATTCAAAGCAACAGAAGTGGATCCGATGGGTGCATTTTCAGATATTCCTCATGGAGTTCTGTATGTTGAGAATGTTAGGGCATATATTCATGTTGCCTTAGAAGAACACAACATTATTTTCCTATTATATTTATATCTCAAACATCTAAGTGATGACTAGTTTGATCTCAAGGGAGAATACAAAGCCCTAAAGGAAAAGAAATTTATTCAATACGTTGATTTCCCTACATTTGTGGAAGATGAATGGGTGAGGTACATTCTAAGCTAATTCATGATGAAATCATGTGGTTGGGGCAGCCCTTCAAAATCACTAAGGAAGCAATTGGGGTAGTGACAGGATTAAGTTCTACTGGAGGTGTGCCCTTGTTGATGGCCATGAAGAATCAAACCATTATAGAGGCCACTAGATAAAAGTTTGACAAGAGGGCACTAACTATCAATGATATCACAAATCATGATGTGAGATTTGCCTCAATGGTTTTGGGCTACAAAATCTATTTCTCCAACTAGGAGAACTCTGTTTCAGGGGTAACAATCTATACTACCTATCAAATGATAAAGGAGAATGTTGATTACGACTTATGTGAGTTGACTTATGTGAGCTGCTGTGAAATCAATTAATGGAAAATTTAAGATAAAGGAGATCAAGAATTACCCCTTCAAATATGGTACATTGGTCATTTGCTTATTCTTTTATTTTATGAATGAGCTACCAACCATGAAGAATTTGATTTGGTTAAGTAGTAAACCTGTAGCTGTTCAAATTAGAAACCATCTAAATAGCATTGGAAGTGTTAATGAGAAAAACACAGCCTTATGGGGGTACTTCAAAATTTTCCAAAGCACGATACAGTCTAGAGAAAGAATTCCTAGGAAAATTGTTGAAAAATATAAGGATACTATCTGTTTCATGGTTACAAAAGACCAATGGCTAATGGAAGTTGTTGAACTGAGGACTGTCTGGATAATGCCAATGGGGTATGAAGTAGATGGACAAATATTAGAGAGCTATGCTCAATACATGTTGAGCAAACCTAAGGATAACAGGGAAGAAAGGTTTGGAACTTATGAAGAGCTATCCATGAAACTTCATGTTGAATTTAGAAAACCTGAATCAACTAGATTTAAGTCAAAAAAGAGGTGGAAGAAGTCATTGCAAGGTATGGCATCACCAAAGAACAACTTAAAGAAGTAAGGGAAAAAGTAGAGAAAGTAGCAGAAGAAAAGCAAAAGAGTGAACCAATGCAGGTTCTGGAAGAATCACATGTGAAACATGATAAGTGTGAAAAATTTTAGAGGACTACCAAGACCTCTGCCACCTCCTCTAGCACTACAACTTCAATAAACCTAGAGAAAACATCAAAATAATTCCCTGTCAAAGACATGAAGAGGAAGAAGATGAAGGGAAGAAGACTGCATGTCAGTGTAAGTGAAAAGGATGATGAAGAAACAAAGTCAGGTGAACAAGTCAAGAAGATGAAAGCTGAGGCTATCAAAGCCTCCGAAAGTAGTAAAGAAAATCCCCCTGGAAAGGACAAATCCAACAAAATAAAGAAAAAGGAAAAACCTCCACCACTTGTAGATGTAATAAAAGTTGTAACCATGGATGGGAATTTAAAACCCATGGTTGAGTACTATGATGAATATAGTGATGTTGATAAAAGGGGTTTGGAAGAAGCCACTATGAGATATCTAAACATTTTCAACAGAGCCCTCATTGAGATCATCTCTAAAGTTCTAAAAAGCCTAGTAAATATTCTAAGCATCAGAAAGGAGACTGTTAGAGGTAAGGATATTGAGCTGAGAAAACATGTTGTTAGTAGATTATCTCCTAAAATCACTCTAGAAGAAGAAGACTTGATCTCCAAGGAGACCAAGGATCCATTCATAACTAAAACAAGGATGAATTTGTTAATGATGGGTGAAATTGATAAAGTGGTTAAAGAAATAGAAGAGATTGTCTTGAAAGATCTGAAGCAACACAATCTTCCCACTACAAGTGTCAATGAAGAAAATGATGTTACTAATAATTCATCTATTCTGGAAATAACCTTGGGTGAAGAGACATGTACAGATGGCAAAGTGCCTAAGGAGAAAGAGGCACCTACTGATAATTCTCAAGTTAAACCCTCACCGGCACAACAATCTAAGGATGTTATTGGCAAGGAAAAGACTAATTGAAGAATTGGTAGTGGAAAATCCTCCACCTAAACAAGAAGAGAACACAAAAATTGATATGGAATTAGATTATCTAGAGCAAAGCCAAAAAGAAGAAGTCTCTGTCATAGCAAGAGACACTACAGAGCCTACAAAAGAATTGCTAGAGAAAAGAAAACAAACTTTGGATGACCCAAAATATCTAAATGGTCCAATAAATTTAGACATAATGTCACTAGTAAAAAAGTTTAAGTTGGTTACATTTGTTTAGACAAAGGATCAAGAGGAAATATTAAAATCACACATTGAGGATAGTGAACTAATTGATGAAGCATCTGAGATTTTGTAGAAGTTGTTGCCCACCTACAAGAGGGATTCATCCATGAACTTAGCAAGCCATATGAAATGGTTAATAAGTTCCATAAGTAAACCGTTTGAATCCTTTAAGAAATCTGCAAAAACAAAGGTGAGACAAGAATTTGATGAGAAACGATTGGAACATTTGAAAATAATGATAGCAAAAGATAAAATTTCATTAAATAATTCAATAGCCAACATTTAGAAAGCTGTGAAAGATGCCAAAGATCTATACAAGTTTTGTTTGTCTTGGCCGAAACATGCTCAAGAGATTGAGGAAAAGATCAAATATTTAGAACAAAAATTGATAGATATTTCTAAGAAATTTGATTCGGCAGTCACAAAGAAAGAAACTGAAGTCATTAATATTCACAATGACTTGACTGACTTAATAAATTAGAAATGCCAAATAAAAAGTAATATGGGACAACTTGAAGAAGACTAGTCTGTCCAAGGTTAGACTCAATGACAAATCTTATTGTAGAGGCCAAGTTAACTGCCTAAATAGACACAACCTCTTATCTTAAAAAGACAAAATCCTTAGTTTTTCTCCTCTGTGGACAAATTCAAATCCTAGAAAATGCAAAGAAAGGCTAGGATGCTAAGTGGACACTGATTAAAAACATATTCAATGATGTTCTCAAGCACATGTAAAATATAGATGAAGATTGCATTTGTAAATATGCGGTAGGTACACACAGTTTTGAATTTTTTGAAAATATCATTTTTTATAGTCTAGACCACACCCTTTGCCATTGATGTCAAAGGGGGAGAAGAAGACTAGTGAAAAATGGGATAAACATCTTAGGGGGAGCAAGACAATAAATTATATATAGTAAGGGGGAGCAGTTCAACACTTTTTACTAAGTGTTGCCATCAATACCAAAGGGGGAGATTGTTGGCAAGAGACACTACTTTGGTATGGACTTGTATGTTGTCATTGATGGCAACAAGGCTTAGAAATCTTTTCATCATGATAGGGAGACACAACTCTGGAAGATCACATCAGATTTCAGGTCTAGATGGAAGAAATGGTTAAGTATGGATATACACAGAGTAGAGGATAGTAAGTTAGATAGTATGCTTCTGTCGATGATGATCTGGTAATGCGGTTCAGGTATGATGTTCTCAATTGTTTGATAGTGTTATGCTCATAGATTAAGGCCTAACTTCCTCTAGAAGTCACCTTGAAGAAATGTCTAAGTTTGAGTAAGCAAAGGTATAGCAAGAACAATGAATAGGGTATAGTGCAGTGGTTTGCATTCCTCCACAGATAAGTATTTTTTTATGCAGTTCCAAGATATTGTAAATACATATATGAGGTGTCCAAATTCAGATTTGTGAGGCTTGAAGATCATCGGATAGATAGTTGAAAGTTGCTAAGTATCAGCATAGAGTTGTGGCATAGTTTGACTGTGATAGAGTCCAAGCTCTGATGGTCCACATTTCTCAGCAAGATAATATCATGCCTTATGGTTCTGAGGGTAAGATTGGGAATGTGTCAAGAGTCCTTGATATTTTTTTGGAGGTTTTTTGAGATACATATTAAAAGTTGTAAGTCAGCAGATGAACTTGTTAAGCATGCTCTTAAGGAAGAGGCCGACTAGTATGTTAAATCATTGTGCGGAGAAGAGTTAATGTTTGGAGGATCTATGTAAGTAATGGAATGATTAGAGCTAACCTATATGAACACATTTGGGAAATGATTTGAGTCCACATAACATATAGTGCACTAGATTAAGTCGACAATTTACAACCTTTCATTTACATGCTTCATTTGTTGAATGCCGACCTGATTGTGGATCAAATCATGATGCGGATATATAAAGGTGTTGAAATTTAGTTGTGAGTGTAGTGTAGTGTATGTGATGCTAGCATGTGAATAGTAGAGTAGAATTAGAAGAGCAACATCGATGAAGACTTGGGATTCATAATTTAGTTGGTACATGACTGCAGCCTAGCATAGTGACAAATGCTTTTGCAATATTTAGTTTTTCTATGTAATTTGTTTTACATTGAGCTTTCTTCATCAAGGCAGTAAGCCTGGTAGTGAGCCTCCATTAGGGTTTAATAGTCTTCAAGGTTTAATAGCCCTTATTGTAATCTTGCTAGGTTTAGGGTTGAGGCAGTGAGCCTCCTAGACCTAGTTGTTCTTCATGGCAGTGAGCCAACATGTTCCAAGCCTGTGGAGTGACCAAGCCTGAACATCATTATTTGTAAAGATTGAAATATATATTTGAGAGCTAATCCTCTACATGGTTTTTCCCAATTTGGGTTTTCGACATAAAAATCTTGGTGTCTACGTGTCATGTTTTCATGGGTGCTATTCATATGCATGTTATGCCATTGTTTAATTAATTTTGGAAAATGGTTGAAAGTTAAAGTATACCAAAAGAATTTTAGAACACTGATTCACCCCCCCTCTTAGTGATTCTGAAATTCAACATAGTTCATATTGTGAGCTTTCTAATGCTTAAAATAATTCATTAATCAAACAACCAGATCAAAAGTTATGCTTCCTAGAAGTTGACCTAATTTTGGGGGGAGTTACAAGTTTTAAAATTTAGCTGGAGGCCACCAAAACATGCTATTTATGACTATTTTGGGAACCCTAGGCAGTAGTAGAGATAAGGGTGAAAGTGAAGAGTCAAGAATAGGTGGGAAAATAGAAACCCTAGCTAATTTGGGGTTACAAAAGGTAGAAGATTCAAGAGCCAGGTGATTTGTAGCTGTAGTGTGTTGTAGCCTGTGGAGGATTGATTCCTTTGATTGTAATTGAGCTTTTGTAATGTAATGAGTTGCCTAGATCAATAAAGAAATATTCTATTTTCTATTTTTAATTTCTATTGTTGTGTGTTTTATGATTTACCCCCTTCATCAAGTGGCATTAGAGCAAGGGTTTTTGAGTGTGTAGATAGATCACTGACCGTGAGGTAGTTTGCACCAGGACCTGAGGTTGTGGGTTTGCTGCAAAGATCAAGATGCCTCCACGAATAAATCATATTGGGAGGAATACTTTGACGAAAGAGGGTCCAGATCCCTGCAAAGGAAAATTGATGCATTGCAAGAGGAGTTTAGAAGAGGGTTTGAGCTAAGAACAAGAAAAGAAAGTGAGGATGAAGCTGAAGAAGAGCTATTGGAAGAAGAACAAGAAGTTGTTGGAGATCCTGCAAAAATTAGGTTGTTGAGGGCCATTTCAAAGATTAGAAAGAGGCCTAGGATCAAAGCTTCTACATATTCTGGAGATTTGAATCTGGAACAACTTATTGAATGGATCAATGACATGGAGGAGTATTTCAAGTATGAAGATGTGGAAGATCTAGATCGGGTCAAGTTTACAAAAACAAAGTTGAAGGCAATGCCAGTATTTGGTAGAAGGAGGTCTAGTTAGAGTGGAATAGAAGAGGAAAAGGAAAGATCACCAGATGGGATCAGATAGTGGAGAAACTGGAGAAGCAGTTCATTCCTATGGACTATGAGATGGAGTTACTGAAGAGACTGCAAGGACTGAAGCAAGGTAACAAGTCTATTAAGGAGTATACATAAGAGTTTTATAAGATTACTATTAGGATAGGCCATGTAGAGGCCAATAAGGACAAGGTAGCCCATTACATTAATGGGTTGAGGCCAAGTATTCAAGAGGAGATGAGCCTAGTCTGAATGACCACCATAGAAGATGCGTACTAGTTTTCCCTGAAGGTGGAAGAGAAGCTGAATAAAAGATTTGATAACAAGCAAAGGGGAAGAGGTCAAGGTGGAAGGATTGGTGGAAGACCCTATGCAGGTCATAATGAAGATCAAAAGAAAAGTGAAGAAGCTAGCACCAGTCAAAATTAGAGATGGGATGATGCCTACCACCCTCATGACTAGAACAATGGTGAGCAAAGAGGAAGAGGAAGATGCCGACCTGGCCAAGGACCCATAAGAGGAGTGGTGCAGGAGCACCCCTGCAAAACAAAACATTAGTCTATTTTTAGAATGTTGACTTCATGATGTAATAAGGTCCATTGGACCAATGCGTATGTTTTAGATCGATCTAGGAGAATGTGCTGGTAGTTAGAAGTTTGTTATGCCAGTTGTCTTAGCTATCTTCTCCCAGCTACTGGGAATTGAGCTGGTAGTACTCGTAAAACACAGCTATTTATACCCTAGTTCTTTTTGTTTTAGATATAGAGGAATTGAAAGGAGACAGTGAATAGTTGATAACTGTTAGTTTCTGTGAAGAAGTAGCGACATTGTAACATAGTGAGACTATGAGATCTGTATGCAATTCTAATTTGAAAGCAAATGGATTCATCCAACCATTCCACCGGTTGATTCTCTGAATTGGTAGAATGGACATGTACAGTAGTTTAGTTTTCTTTTCTATTTTCATGTTCATGCATTTCATGTTCATGGGATCAATTGTTAGCATGTTGTGAATGATCCTAGCATCTTCATGTGCTAGGGTTTAGAAGGATAAATTCTAAGTTTGAATTGCTCAGGAAATGATCCGACCTGATTGACATGTTTTCTATGTGAAATTGTGAAGTTCTGAGAGTTTTGTCAAAAAATATACATTTGATAGATATACAACATTTGCATGTGACATTACAGACTGTGTATATCGCATCTGCATCTATGCATAGATCGCTATCTAGATCGGGTCTTGAAACTTATGGAAAATGCTTGTTTTGAAGGCATCAGGATAAAATAGTTTGGATATATATTTCCTATATATATCATCTTCAGGATCATCATTTCTTGTGTATCCATCATCCGCATATGATTGTTGTATGCTGGAGCATACACGTAGGCGAAGGTACAATCAAACGGGTCAACGATGAGTCAAAGGCACATTTGCCAAAGAAAGGAGGAGGATCATCTTTTGTTTGAACATTAGGTAGCCAAGGATCACATAGATCTTAGGATCATCATCAGGATATTATAGTATAACCTGACAATTTATATCATGCTGCAGAGTATGTAAATGAGTCTTATATCTAGGTGACGTAGACACTGGAGGAAGTAACAGTGCATATGACATCATCGTCATCAAGACATTCCAAATATCACCCGATAAAGGTTTATCCTGTCGACGACAAGTGTTTTGGCATAGGCGTAGGATATCAGGGTGATCAGGGCGAAGTGTTCACCGACAATTCATGTCTTGGCGATAGGAGATTAACACTAAGTGGATCACAGAAGGAATATTCGGTGGAATATTCATCGTGTGCATAAAGTTGAGTATCATCATCAAGATATATGGGAGGAACCTGATATTTTATATCCTATTGATAAAAGGTACAGATGATGTCGAACATCATGATGCTACAGATAGAGTTTGGCGATAAGGTGAATAGTGATCATCAGGAGGATAATTGTGTTTGCCGAATATGATGATGATGCTGCTGATAGGTGAAAGGTCAAAGGTTTGTCTATAGGAGGATATCAGTTGACAGAGAAAATATGATGATACTGATAGGTTTTAGTTTTGGGTGCATGATTAGTAATACATACACATACATGTTGTATGTCAGGATTTTAGTGTGGGTTTAATGGGTTTTTCACCCTATTTGTAAGCTTTCGCTGGATGTTCTACATCATAGTGGTATCAGACCCTATAGGAATTGAGAGATCTACCTACAGCAGACCCTATTAGTGCAGAGGGTGAAGCTTTTGCAGAAGCCATAAAAGAGGTTCATGATCAAGTAAAGACCTAGCTACAACAAACTACCTTGAAGTACAAAGCATATGCTGATAAAAAGAAGAAGGATGTACAGTCTGATGTTGGAGATTTAGTATGGGTTCATTTGAAGAAGGAAAGACTTCCTAAGGGCACATATACTAAACTCATGTAAACGAATATTGGACCATGTCAGATTTTGAGAAAGCATGGACAGAATGCTTATGAGATACAACTCCCTTCAGATCTTGGTTTCTCACCTATATTCAATGTATGTGATTTAACTCCATACAAGCATAATCCAGATGAAGAATAGGAACTCCTACAGGATACCGCAACTGATGATATTCCAAAGCATTATCCACCACAGTTGTAGAAGGTTTTGGACACCAGAGTGATCAAGAAGACACGAAACAAAAACTATTTGGAGTATTTGGTGTCTTGGCAGGGAAAACCTAATTTAGAAGCAGTGTGGATGACTGAAGAGCAGATCCAAAAACATGGTGCAGATTTGTATACTCTCATCTCAAGTGGACTTGAGATTTCTTCTTCTAGGGAGTATGGTGCAGGAGCACCCATGCAAAATAGAACATAAGTCTATTTTTAGTATGTTGACTTCATGATGTAATAAGGTCCATTGGACCAATGCGTATGTTTTAGATTGATCTAGGAGGATGTGCTGGTAGTTAGAAGTTTGTTATGCTAGTTGTCTTAACTGTCTTCTCCCAGCCGCTGGGAATCAAGCTGGTAGTACTCGTAAAACACAGCTATTTATACCATAGTTCTTTTTGTTTTAGATATAGAGGAATTGAAAGGAGACAGTGAATAGTTGATAACTGTTAGTTTCTATGAAGAAGTAGTGACATTGTAACATAGTAGGACTGTGAGATCTGTATACAATTCTAATTTGAAAGCAAATGGATTCATCCAACCATTCCACCGGTTGATTCTCTGAATCGGTGGAATGGACATGTACAATAGTTTAGTTTTCTTTTCTATTTTCATGTTCATTCATTTCATGTTCATGGGATCGATTGTTAGCATGCTGTGAATGATCCTAACATCTTCATGTGCTAGGGTTTAGAAGGATAAATTCTAGGGTTGACTTGCTCAGGAAATGATCCGACCTAATTGACATGTTTTCTATGTGAAATTGTGAAGTTCTGAGAGTTTTGTCAAAAAATATACATTTGACAGATATACAACATTTGCATGCGACATTACAGACTATGTATATCGCATCTGCATCTATGCACAGATCACCATCCAGATCAGGTCTTGAAACTTATGGAGAATGCCTATTTTGAAGGCATCAGGATAAAATAGTTTGGATATATATTTCTTGTATATATCATCTTTAGGATCATCATTTCATGTGTATCCATCATCCGCATATCGTTGTTGTATGCTAGAGCATACACGCAGGCAAAGGTACAATCAAACGGGTCAACGGTGAGTCAAAGTCACATTTGCCAAAGAAAGGAGGAGGATCATATTTTGTTTGAACATCAGGTAGTCGAGGATCACATAGATCTCAGGATCAGCATTAGGATATTATAGTATAACTCGACAATTTATATCATGTTGCGGAGTATGTAAATGAGTCTTATATCTAGGTGACGTAGACACCAGAGGAAGTAACAGTGCATATGACATCATCATCATCAGGACATTCCAAATATCACCCAATAAAGGTTTATCTTGTCGACAACAAGTGTTTTGGCATAGGCGTAGGATATCGGGGTGATCAGGGTGAAATGTTTACTGACAGTTCATGTCTTGGTGATAGGAGATTAACACTAAGTGGATCGCGGAAGGAATATTCAGTGGAATATTTGTCGTGTGCATAAAGTTGAGTATTGTCATCAGGATATATGGGAGGAACCTGATATTTTATATCCTGTTGATAAAAGGTGCAGATGATGCCGAACATCATGATGCTGCAGATAGAGTTTGGCGGTAAGGTGAATAGTGATCGTCAGGAGGATAATTATGTTCACTGAATATGATGATGCTGCTGATAGGCGAAAGGTCGAAGGTGATGCAGAGTGAAACGCAACGGGAGCTAACTAACATGAAGGAGCTACCAATAATACCAACAGCATGATAAAAATCCCTATCGGCTCAGCATCATCATCATATTTCCCGTAAACACCAACAACATCATCATATTTCGGACGATCACAATTATCCTCCTGCCGACTACTGTTCACCTCCTCCGCCTGTCGCCTATCATCATCATCATGATACTCAACGGGTGCAAACATCCTCCTGTTGCACTGTTCATCGGGCGTCAAACACTAACGGCATCATCATGATATGCGACACCACCTTCGTCAGCAGGATATCCAAATATCCGGTTGCTCCAAATATCCTGATGACGACCACTTCAGCAGCTTCCCTTCGATGACCCGATAGCCGTCTATACAAACAACAGCATCATGATATGATTTATCCGGTTGTCTTGGAACATCCTGATGATGTTAACCCAACTTTCTGCCGCAGACCTACGCCGATACCTAAACCCTTAGCGACGACAGGATCAACATGCATAGGGGGATATCTCAATATCCTGATGACGATGACGTCATATGCGGATGACGATGACGTCACACAATATCCTGATGACCTCTTCAACACTTAGCCAAAAAAACCAAACTTCACTCCCGCATCTGTTAGTGATATGCGGATGATGGGCACTCATAGAAGATGATCCTGACGGCGATATATACACTGAGTATATATCCAACTTAAAACATCCTGATGCACTTGAAATATGCAAACTCCGTTAGCTTCATAACCCGATCTTCACCTTAAGCCGATGCACTCCTCTTCGGCAACTCCTGATGATGATCACCCCGACAAACTCGCACTTCATGCGCTCAACTACATCATGTTCATCTTCATTTATCCGGATGACGACGTCCAAAGTGACTGCAGGATATAAACTGAAATATCCTGATGAAGCCGTTTTGACGAACTCCCAACCTTAGTGAAATCTCACTTCGCCAATCCTCCAGGGATGACCCGATCCACTCTCAGGGTGATCTTCCAACTCAATCTTATCAACTCGACCTAGCACATACTCATGCTAGGGTCTTCAACATCTGTCGACCGCGATCCTGCACACCTGCATGCAAACAGAAAACAAACTACCTCCTAATCTACTGTACACAACCATTCCACCGATTCGACGAATCAACCGGTGGAATGGATCAGCATGTCCATGAAACCACCAGATCAGCAAAACGATTAAACAATGGAGGGCAAACAGAAAATGAACACAAACAGGATCTTTATTGATTTCTAAAAGATGCAATTACAATGCTCAATCTCTCTCTGCAATCTGACTTCTCAATGCGATACAATACTATGATCGATGATATCTCTTCTGTATCTGTATGCAATATCAACCAATCCTTATGCTTAAGTAGATTTTCCTACGAGTACTACTGACCCGACTCCAAGCGGCTGGGAACTCTCCAGGCGGCTGGGAGATCCAACCGGACCCTACAGCATGACAGCTGTTCTAACAAACTTAACTAAAAATAGTAAAAGCCTGGTCAGCATGATCTTATCATGATCAGCGTGACCTTATTACATGGATTTGGTCTTATCAGACCTTCTTGAAAACATAAACAAGACCTAAAACTACTAACTGCCTCAAGGAGGCCAGCTGTTAGGTAGGTGCCTCTGCACCATACTCCCCAAAAGAAAATAACTCATGTCCCATGAGTTAGGATATGGAAGTCCTCCACCTTTACACTTTGCCTTGTCAGTCTTCTGACCTGTTCCAGCTTTGTCTGCTGCTGTCTCTTGGCTGCTCCAAGACTTCTGAACTGTAACTTGCTTTCTAGCAAGTAAATCCTCATGCCTGTCAATGTAGGCTTTTCTCTCACATGCCTTGTGTTTGTCAGGTTGCCTGACCAGAACCTCTTTCTGAACTGCCTCTGGAACTACTGCAATGTTCAACTCTGTCTTTCTTTCAACTCTTATAGGACAAACAATAGTCCCAACTATGACAACATCCCTGTCATTCTTCTGAACTGGTTGCTGTTTACCATCCTGTTTCTGAACCTGCTGCTGACCCCTGTCAGTCACAACTGAAACTTTCTTCAGCTTGTTGTCTTTAACAACTCCTTTCTCTGCAGTGTCCTGAACTGCCTTTAGGCCTGCTCCTCTAGGCATCTGCACAAATTCCTTCTTTCCCATTAAAATGACTTTGGCTGCCTTCTGTGCTGCAGCTGCTTCCTGTAATGGCATCAACTTAATAGTCTTTCCATCTTTCTAGATGGTATAGGTATTAGCATACCCATCATACAGTACCCTCCTATCAAATTGCCATGGTCTACCCAACAGTAGGTGACAACATTCCATGGGCAAAATATCACACAAAATTCTATCCTGATATGCTCCAATCTAGAAATCCACATATGCCTGTTCAGAGACAAAAAGTGAATGACTATCACTCACCCAAGATGCCTTGTAAGGGTGTGGATGTGGAATCCTTTCCAAATTCAGTTTATCCACCATCTCTTGAGATACCATGTTGTCTGTTGAACCAGTATCAATGACAACCTTACATACTTTACCTTTACTCTTGCATGTGGTCTTGAAAAGAGCTCTTCTGTGTGGGGATTCTTTGTCAGGTACCATCACTGTTCTTCTCATCAGTAGGGACTCTCCACTTTCTGGGTTTCCACAATCATCAGCCTCCTTATCCTTTTGATAAGTGTTTGGACTCTGCACACTTTTCTCTTCTTTCTCTTCTTGCACAAGTTGTACTCTCTTGTCACTCGTTCTATCATTTCTGGATGATGAACCTTTGTTTTCTGGACATTTGAAAGATGGATGACCAAACTCACCACAGGTGTAACATTTCCCTGAAAATGTAGTAGAACCTCTACCACCTCCAAATCTTCCTTTATTACCTTTCCATCCACCTCTGAAATCAGACTGTCCCTGTCCTTTACCAGTGTCTTCTTGACTCTCATTAGTTTGCCTTGTTCTATGGGCTGATCCTCTTCCTCTGTTGTTTTGTTCTTGTTTTCTCTTCAACTTTTCTTCCACTTTCAATGCCAACTGGAAACATTTCTGGACTGTATCTGGGTTATGCAGACTTAAATCATCCTGAATATTAAACCTCAATCCATTAAGGTATCTGGCTACCTTCTCTTCTTCACTTTCTTTCACCTTTGTCTTCATACAGAGTTTCATAAATTCTTCTGTATATGAGCTGACATCTAGCTCCTTCTGCTTCAGGTTTTGCTTCCTCTTGTGTAACTGGATACTGTAATCCAATGGAATATAAGCTTCCTTTACCAATGCCATCATCTTCTTCCATGTGGCAACTCTACGTTTTCCTTCTTGTACTCTGTCATCTTGGACAAAATTCCACCATGTCAAGGCAGCTTCTTTCATCTTTGACTGTGCTATCTTCACTCTCTGTTGTTCTGGTATCTCCTCTGTTACAAAGAAATTATTCAAACAGTCTATCCACTCCATCACTGAATCAGGGTCCATCTTACCTGTAAACACTGGCAAATCCAGTTTCACATCCATGGTTCTCCTCTCCAAGGCCTTGAGGGCATTCAACAGTGGTCTCTGGTCTGCAGGAATGACCTCCTCGCTCCAATTAGGGATCTCTTCTTCTTCCCTATCATCTTCTTTACCAGAACCTACTCTGCTCCTCAACTTTGCTAACTCATCTTTCAACTCCTGATTCTGAGCCTTCACGACCTTGCTTTCTGCAATCTGTTTCTTCACCAGAACTGCCAACTCAACGTTGGTCATCCTTGCTGGAACCTCAGATGTTCCTTCTTCGTCTGACATCCTGCTTATCTTTTCCAGAAGATCCTAACCTTTGCTCTAATACCACTATGATGCAGAGTGAAACGCAACGGGAGCTAACTAACAGGAAGGAGCTGCCAATAATACCAACAGCATGATAAAAATCCCTATCGGCTCAGCATCATCATCATATTTCCCGTAAACACCAACAACATCATCATATTTCAGACGATCACAATTATCCTCCTGCCGACTACTGTTCACCTCCTCTGCCTGTCGCCTATCATCATCATCATGATACTCAACGGGCGCAAACATCCTCCTGTTGCACTGTTCATCGGGTGTCAAACACTAACGGCATCATCATGATATGCGACACCACCTTCGTCAGCAGGATATCCAAATATCCGGTTGCTCCAAATATCCTGATGACGACCACTTCAGCAGCTTCCCTTCGATGACCCGATAGCCGTCTATACAAACAACAGCATCATGATATGATTTATCCGGTTGTCTTGGAACATCCTGATGATGTTAACCCAACTTTCTGCCGCAGACCTACGCCGATACCTAAACCCTTAGCGACGACAGGATCAACATGCATAGGGGGATATCTCAATATCCTGATGACGATGACGTCATATGCGGATGACGATGACGTCACACAATATCCTGATGACCTCTTCAACACTTAGCCAAAAAAACCAAACTTCACTCCCGCATCTGTTAGCGATATGCGGATGATGGGCACTCATAGAAGATGATCCTGACGGTGATATATACACTGAGTATATATCTAACTTAAAACATCCTGATGCACTTGAAATATGCAAACTCCGTTAGCTTCATAACCCGATCTTCACCTTAAGCCGATGCACTCCTCTTCGGCAACTCCTGATGATGATCACCCCGACAAACTCGCACTTCATGCGCTCAACTGCATCATGTTCATCTTCATTTATCCGGATGACGACGTCCAAAGTGACTGCAGGATATAAACTGAAATATCCTGATGAAGCCGTTTTGACGAACTCCCAACCTTAGTGAAATCTCACTTCGCCAATCCTCCAGGGATGACCCGATCCACTCTCAGGGTGATCTTCCAACTCAATCTTATCAACTCGACCTAGCACATACTCATGCTAGGGTCTTCAACATCTGTCGACCGCGATCCTGCACACCTGCATGCAAACAGAAAACAAACTACCTCCTAATCTACTGTACACAACCATTCCACCGATTCGACGAATCAACCGGTGGAATGGATCAGCATGTCCATGAAACCACCAGATCAGCAAAACGATTAAACAATGGAGGGCAAATAGAAAATGAACACAAATAGGATCTTTATTGATTTCCAAAAGATGCAATTACAATGCTCAATCTCTCTCTGCAATCTGACTTCTCAATGCGATACAATACTATGATCGATGATATCTCTTCTGTATCTGTATGCAATATCAACCGATCCTTATGCTTAAGTAGATTTTCCTACGAGTACTACTGACCCGAGTCCAAGCAGCTGGGAACTCTCCAGGCGGCTGGGAGATCCAACCGGACCCTACAGCATGACAGCTGTTCTAACAAACTTAACTAAAAATAGTAAAAGCCTGGTCAGCATGATCTTATCATGATCAGCATGACCTTATTACATGGATTTGGTCTTATCAGACCTTCTTGAAAACATAAACAAGACCTAAAACTACTAACTGCCTCAAGGAGGCCAGCTGTTAGGTAGGTGCCTCTGCACCAGAAGGTTTGTCTGCAGGAGGATATCGGTCAGTAGAGAAAATATGATGATGGTGACAGGTTTTAGGTTTGGGTGCATGATTAGTAATGCATAGACATACATGTTGTATGTGAGGATTTTAGTGTGGGTTTAATGGGTTTTTCACCCTGTTTGTAAGCTTTCGCTGGATGCTCTGCATTAAGGAGGTTTCAGAGGAACTTGTTTCCAATGTGGAGAAGAAGGGCATGAAGCATAGGAGTGTCCACAACATCAAGGAAGGACAAATAGAAGACTTGAAGGTAATGCACAAGTTGCACATGTAGATGAAGATGTGCAGTTTGAGCATTCTAAAGATGCTAAAAGGGGATAAACCCTAATTTTTAGAAGAACTTTGTTGAATGAGGAGAAAGAACCCAATCAGAGGAAGAGTTTATTCCACACAAGGTGCAAATGTGAAGGTAAGTGTTGTGATATTATTATTGATAGTGGAAGCACTGACAATCTTGTTTTAGAGGAGATGGTTGACAATTTGAAGTTGACAAGAACAAAGCATCCACATCCATATCAAGTTGCATGGTTGCAGAAGGACCACAGAGCATTGGTCAATGAGCAGTGTTTAGTGAAGTTCAAGATTGGGGACTACCATGATGAGGTGTTGTGTGATATCATACCAATGGATGCATGTCATATGTTGTTGGGGAGGCTGTGGTAGTATGATAGGAGCATTTTCCATGATGGTTGTGCAAACACATATTCCCTAACAAAAGATAGAGTTCACCATAAGTTGAAGCCCTTGAAGGAGGTGGAAGAAAATGTATGTAGTACTGCCATAATTTGCTTGGTAGATGGTAGAAAATTTTTGTAGAGTATGAAGCATGAGCATCATTACTTTGCATTGATTCCTAAGATTAGCCAAGATAAATGTGAAGATGTACCAGCAAAAGTCTCAGATCTATTGGAAGAAATTTAGGATATTGTCTCTAATAATGTACCAGAAGGTTTATCACCAGTGAGGATGATAATTCATAAAATAGATTTGATACCAGGAGCTAGTTTGTTGAATAAGGCATCCCACATAATGACCCCTATAGAGAATGACGAGTTGAACAGACAAGTTCAGGAGTTGTTGAGGAAGGGACTAATAAGGGAGAGCTTAAGTCCATGTGTGGTACCTATAGTACTAGCACTGAAGAAAGATGGAGAGTAGAGAATGTGTATAGATTCTTGGGCCATCAATAAGATCATGATCAAGTATAGATTTCCATTGCCAAGAATGGATGACATAATGGATTATTTGAGTGGAGCAAAGTAATTCATGAAGATCGACCTGAAGAGTGGGTATCATCAGATCTAGATTAGAGAAGGAGATGAATGGAAGATAGCCTTTAAGACAAAGGAAGGTTTGTATGAGTGGTTAGTCATGCCATTTGGGCTAACCAATGCATCGAGCACATTCATGCGGCTCATGAACGAGGTATTGAAATAATTTTTTGCAAGTTTTGTTATTGTTTATTTGGATGATATTTTGATTTTCAGTAAGACTTGGGATGAGCATCTAATGAATATTAGAAGAGTTTTAGAGAAGCTGAGGGAGGAGAAGTTGTTGATTAAACTAAAGAAATGTAGTTTTGCAAAGGAGTTGGTATACCTGGGATTTGTTGTCTCAGAGGAAGGTCTCAAGATAGATCCAGAAAAAGTAAGGGCTATCATTGAATTGACTATGCCAAGGAGTTCTATGGAGGTACAAGCTTTTCATGGTTTGACAAGTTTTTACAAAAAGTTTATCAAGAATTTTAGTAGCATTTGTGCACCCCTAGCTGAGACAATGAGAGGGGATAGAAAAGAGTTTAGATGGACTAAAGGAGTAGATAAAAGCTTTGATACATTGAAGCAGAAAGTCACAGAACAACCTGTTTTGGCACTTGTATATTTTAATAAGGTGTTTTAGGTAGATTGTGATGCTAGTGGCAGTGCTATAGAAGTTGTTTTGAGTCAAGAAGGTAAGCCCATTGCCTATTTTAGTGAGAAGCTTAATGATGTCAAGAAAAAGTATTTTGTTTATGTTTAGGAATTTTATGCAATAGTTCAAGCTTTGAAGAAATGGAGACATTATTTGTTGCCAAAAGAGTTTGTTTTATATACTGATCATCAGGCTATGCATTATCTTAATAGTCAAGGAAAGTTAAACTAGAGGCACTTAAAATGGGTTGAGTTTTTATAGAGTTATACTTTTGTTTTGAAGCACAAGAGTGGGAAGTCCAATAGAGTTGCAGATGCCTTGAGCAGAAGGCAAAATTTGTTGACAAAAATGAAGATAGAGGTTATTGGGTTCGATGAGCTCAAAATTTTGTATCCTAAAGATCCAGATTTTACAGAGGCTTGGAAAGCTTGTATGGAACCTATTACTTTGGATAGGGTGAAATGGTTGGATTTCATAATCCAAGATGGCATGTTGTTTAGAGAGAGCCAATTGTTCATTTGAAGGCGTTCCATGAGAGAGAACTTGATTAAGGAGAAGCATAGTGGAGGATTGGCTAGACACTTTGGTTGAGTAAGACTATTGCTATTGTTGGTAAAAATTATTATTGGCCACAGTTGTAGCAAGATGTGAGTAAATTTGTACAAAGTTGCAGAGCAAGTCAGATGGAGAAAGGAGCAAGTTAGAATATAGGTCTATATTAGCCACTACCTCTACTAGAAAAGCCATGGGATGATATTAGTATGGATTTTGTTCTTGGTTTACCAAGGACATAGAGAGGACATGATTCCATTTTTACGGTGGTGGATAGATTCTCGAAGATGACACATTTTCTTCCTTGTAAGAAGACTAATGATGCTATTCATATTACAGAGTTATTTTTTAGGGAAGTAGTGAGACTACATGGTCTATCTAAGAGCATTGTTTCAGATCGAGATACCAAGTTTGTTGGTTATTGTTGTGTGGTTACACAACACGCCCCATTTTGCATTATCAAAACAGGGACCCAACTTTGCTGGCTTGTTCCCTTGTTTTTGTGCCCTGGGCGGTAAAGGTAAAACAGTGTCAGTCATTATGCATATGCCTAATCTCAGGCATATTTGTGATCTTGAAGTCTGAGCCAAATTTGAAAGTCTGAATCTATCCTTAGAAAGCTTACCATGTGAAAGAGCTTGAAATTCTAGGCAGGTTTGCCTTTTGCATCACCCTAAAATTCGTCCATATGAGAAAGTTATGACAAGTCAAAGGTCTCGTCAAACATGATTTTAGGAGGGTCATATTTCATAACAACGAGCATCATGATATTATAACATCTCCTGATATTATAATATCATGCTAATATTATAATATCATCCTGCTTAGAAAATCCACCATCTGCATATTTGCATGCGCATGTCAAAGTCCTATCGGAGGGTCATCATCCTGATCTTTCAAGGGAGGGTCATATTTGCTGATATTCGCTAATATGATGATGATGTCATCATATCCTCCTAATCTCCTTTTGCATGATCATGATGATCACCCTATCTTTTAAGGGGGGGTGATACTCTCAGCAGCAGGATCATATTTCAAATCCTCCTATTTTCCTTCGACATGATGATGATGATGATGTCATTCTTTCCCCAATATACAGAAATGAAATATGACGGTGACGTCATATATAATATGGAGGATGATCGGCCTGACTTTTGCCATTGGCCAAGTTTAAGTTAGTCTCACCGATATCTGTGGTTTGCTCGATATAAGGTTCATCGATGTGACTTTGTCCATCGGCACTGCTCAACATTGTCTGCCTGATCTTATATATCTCCCCGATGAAGGTTGGTTATCGGCCTAAGGTATGTCATCGGTGGAGCTTGTTATTGTCTGCCCGATCTTATATATCTCCCTGATGAAGGTTGGTTATCGGCCTAAGGTATGTCATCGGTGGAGCTTGTTATTGTCTGCCCGATCTTATATCTCTCCCCGATGGAAGTTGATCATCGGCCTAACTTTTGATATCGGCCACGCTTTGTATTGTCTCCCTAATGGGAGTAGTCTCGCTGATATGGCAGTTCTTCGGCATAGTTTCCAGCATCGGTCGAGTCTTGAATTTTCACTCCGATATTGGTTGTCTCCCCAATGGGTGGGCATAGGTGTATGTTTTACCATCGGCCAAGTCTAATTTTGTCACCCCGATCATATGTGGTCACACCGATGCGAATATGATGTTGACCCGAGATGCAAGTGAATATACAAAAGACGGATCCGAAATGGTTATTAAATGGCGAAAGTTCATTGTATCTTTCGTGATTGTATGTTTATACATACATTACGATATACATTGAAATTATACATGCAGCAGAACTAAAATCGTATAAAAGGCGATTAAATCATTGCATGAGTCCAGCTTGTATATTCAGACATACATTGCTAAAATATACATGCAAGCACCGGATGCCAAGTGGAGGTTAAATACAGGAAATTGCTTGTATATTTTTGGTTTTTGTGCTTGTATATGTAAATTTGGAACCTGATATACAAGCCGGTAATGTACAAGGAGCGGATTCGAAGGAAAGTTGAAGCAATTAATTCCTTGTATATTTTACGATGTATCAGTAGATTTGAAGCCCGATATACAAGGAAATGGGCGGGAATGCAAAGTGATAGAAATTTAGATCACCAGAATGCATTTTGGTAGTCGACGATGGTTGACCCGAGTGTTTTTGACGCTGTTTATGCATTTAGTGCATAATTTCCACTGATTTGGGGCCCGATTGCCTGTAGCTGCACATTTTGAGGCCTGTTTAATGAAATGTTTATTCTTCTGCTATGTTCTAAAATAATGATGCTGGGCTTAATGCTTGTCTGTTTATTACAAGAAGCCTCAGAGCTGTTTGAAGCTGAACATTGCAAAGTTGCACATGGAGGCAACATGAACCAGAAGTGAGGAGGATATTGTCAAATATGCTGTTTGCTAGCTGGAGACCGAATCAAATCAAAGATGCTGGAATATTCTGTGCCAGCTATACATTTGCGAACTGGAAAAGCACATGCTATTCATCTGGACCATTGATTGTTCTGGAAGGATCCTGATCCTTGGATCATTGTAACTGTTTTCTGGCATTTGTTCTATATAAGAGCCAGAGCTTGTCGAAAAGAGATATAGATAAGAGAGAAAGATACATTGGAACATCTGGCACATTAAGGCCAATTACTGTAGAATCAAATACGAGATCGGATTACTGAGACTAATGAAGACTGAATTGTTGAAATGTCAAGGTTCTTTCTTCAGATCACTGTAAATGTACCTATTCTTGAGCATACTGAATGGATATGAAGTTTCAGATTACATCCTGATTGTAAATTTTACGTAATCTTCCTGTTGATTTCTGGATATGTACTGGGGAATGCTGTGTTCAACTAGAAGCGCTTTCATTTCATTACATGTTGTTATCAACTTTTCCTTTGAAGATTTGCACTGGATCATGCAGATTTGTTGAATGTCCTGGTGAAGTATGATTCTAGTTTCCTTCTTTTCATTGCATGTATGGGAGCTTGTATGTGGATCAGTGATCTCAGTCAAGTAGTTTTGGGAATCTCATTCTTTAACCCTTTTCCTTTTTTTAATTTCATGTATTCATCATCATAATTGCAAATCATGATAAATAACAAGCAGAACAGAGAAGTATGCTGACATCTCGTAGATAATTGAAAATCCTTAGCATATTTGAGTTAAATGCATGTAGTATTGAAAATATCATGCAAAGAATCATAAATACTGGTATAAATCATGTAAATATCAGCCTATAGGCACACTATTTGAGTGAATCCATAAGTGCAGAGGTAGAATTGTTAAAGATTTGTACAGGGCAGACATAAAGAATAGGATATTTGGAGAAATAATGATGAACTTTGCAGAAATTACTGAAGAACGTAAGGCCCCTAAATGAGAAACAGCAACACACATCAACCACTGAGTAACGTTAGTAGATTAAGACCTAATCAATGGAGACTTGGGATCATGAATTCTCTGAATTCATCGTATCTTTCGAGATGAGTAAAGGTTGTTGTGTAACTTTTATTCTATGTTTGTATATGACTAACATCATCATCAACATAAATTGGCGCTAGAAGGAGGGCGTGAGCTGTTTCTTAGCAAATAAATTCTTTTCAGTTGAAGTGATATCCCCTGCCTTAGTATAGCAGCTTGCCCTAAGTCTTGCAATTAATCTGCAGGCCCCTCACTTCTAACGCAACATAAATTGGCGCTAGAAGGAGGGCCTGAACAAGGAGATTTCTAGATTTCTACAAATATTGCATAAATATTTCATCATGTGAGTTAAATGTCTGCAAATATCTCTTATCTGAGAGGTTGTGGTTGCATCTTTGCAAAGATCTAGCTCAAAGCCTCAAAGATTTGACCAACATTTTCTAAACTTTCAAGTTTTATTCTGAGATATGATAGACCTCATTAAAATTTCAAAATACTAAAAAATTGAAAAATAGAGTCTCATTTTGATGGATGTATATGAAGGCAATTGTCAAGTTAACATTCCTTTATTTCAGGAAACTTTGAATAGGCAGCTTTACCCTCACAGTTTGTCTAACTTTGGTTTATCTACATGTTGCAGGATACACCAGACTGCGAAACACAGTGAAATTAATTGTTTAACTTTCCTTACAAGGTTGGATTTATACTTGAAAGGATTAATATTCTTTCTGGATGTGTTCAGGGCCGAAATTTGCCAGGAAAATGAAGAAGTCTGGCAAGAAAATAAAGAAATTCTGGAGCAACAAGCAGATGCAGCACCAGAAGTTATTAATAGTTCAGACGCTGAAGTGGACTGATCTGAGGATTTTGAATTATACTTGTCTAGAAACATACAGTGTAGTCAAATATTAGGTTTACCCATTGATGATGTCCTGATTGAAAGCTGGTGCAGATTACATGACGAAGAGCATTCAGAAAGGGATTGTTACACCTGCTTGATCATGTTGAGAAAGATTCTAAAAAATATAGTGGCTGAATTAGTTCCAGAAGGTAAAAAAGAGGAAACATCTTTCCTTGAGTCATTCTATGGTGAGATTGATAGGAGTTCTCTACTTCCTAATACAAGTAAGGATCAGTTAGTATGCAGGTATGAATCCTGTGAAAATTTTAGAGAAGAAATCACTCATCAGGATAATATTTTTGATTCTGATCTTAATACTTTTGATAAAGAAGATGAAACGTCTTTCCTGGAGTCATTCTATGGTAAAGAGAAGTGTAAACAAATAGTAGAACAATTTAAATGCACTCTTGCTGATGATGAAGTTCCTATGATAGTAACTCAGGGAGTCATAGAAAAGAAAATAAATGCTGATTTACTACCTAACTTCTTTGAACTGAATGATCAAATGCAGGAATGTTACAGCTTAATGGAACCAGATCCTCTAATAGATAGAAGATGTGAATTATTTAATGAACAATTCCTGAAAGATGAAGATGTAGAAGACTTTGGAGTTGTTGTGCATGATCAGACGTTACTCCAGAAAAATTTTGAAAATGAAATAGGGAAGTCTTCTTATCAGTTGAATGCCAATTCTCCTTTACAGTCAAATGATTTAGAAATGATAAATTTCTGTATACCAGGTTATGATCATAAAGATACTCATTTAGATGCTGATGTGCAGGAAATTGAAGAAAATATTGGGAGGTTTCCTGAACTGGAGGATAAACTGAACATCTAGAATAAAGGAACAAATATGGATAAAGATGGAGAATTAATACATCAAGAGTCATACATCCTTCAATTTGAAGCGAGACCAGGTATTGGGCTAAGCAATGAAAATATAGAATTAAATGGAGGACCAACTGCCAATGAAGAAGCATGTCCAACAAAATCAGAAATACACCAGGTTGTATTTCTTCTTTCCACAGTGAATGATGTTGATTATTATTTTGATTATGGAAATTCAAGAGATAAGACATGCACATGGATTAATCATGAACATGATGAGCTTCCTCAGTTGTTGATCATCAAGAGTTATTCTGTTGAATACAATGAATTCAGAATATCAGAATATTTTTCAGAATATAAAGATAAATTTTTTAGGTTGAGAACAATAACTGATACCCTAAGACTCCTGCACAATCGAAAGAAGTATGCAAATACAGGTGTACTTAGGTCGTTTGCTGGTTTTTGTTTGCCTAGTAGTGGTTTGTATATAATTTTGTAGGTTAGTTGTTTGTACAGTCTGCTTGTTTTGCTATCTTGTTCTATTTCTTTTGTTTCCTTTTGTAGGTTAGCCGTTTGTATAGGTTGCTTTGTGTTTTGCGTTGTTGAGTCTTTGTTTTGGTTGGGCAAAACTGGTGCACCTTGTTACTTAAGAATACTGCAGAAATTGTTAGAATTCAAAAGTTGGATATAAGTTTTTACATAGGTTGTAACTCATGTCAGTATAGGTATTCTTGATCAGGTCTGTGGTATCATATTCATTAGTACTACTTTTCTTGAGTCAAGGCGATCCTCACAATGACACACCTAACAGCCTTGGGTTTATTGAACATATCAGTGAAGGTGTTAAGTGAAAAATCTAAAGGTTGCCCTTGCTACCATTGCAATTCTCAACTTAATTTCAACAAGTGACCATTCCTTGTATCATGAAGCTACAACTGTTATATCTTAAGAATTAAATTCAAAATATAAAATAAATAAAATAATAAAATAGATTTTCTAAAATCTAGACTACGTCATCTAAGTAACTCTACCGGGGCTATAGACGCCTGTTGGCAGTGGGGCTCTACTTAGGGGAATTGCAACGATAACCTTGCCGGGGCTATGGACGCCTGCTGGCAGCAAGGCTCTATCCGGTTGGCTATGAGGGATGAACCAAACTACGTAGCTTAACACCAGTCACTGATTTATTCAACTCACTTTCAAGATGAGTATATGAATCACATGCACACTATTGATCCCTTATCAATTCATTGTTACATTGATGAACATGATACCAGTTAGAAAGGATTAGGATGCTCATGCTTAATAGGAGTTGGAAATTTATGTTTTAATTTATCCTCACCTTTTGAATTATTTGAATTTTGTTGTTTTCTTTGGTGGCAAGTTGTGTGGTTACACAACACGCCCCATTTTGCATTATCAAAACAGGGACCCAACTTTGCTAGCTTGTTCCCTTGTTTTTGTGCCCTGGGCGGTAAAGGTAAAATAGTGTCAGTCAGTATGCATATGCCTAATCTCAGGCATATTTGTGATCTTGAAGTCTGAGCCAAATTTGAAAGTCTGAATCTATCCTCAGAAAGCTTACCATGTGAAAGAGCTTGAAATTCTAGGCAGGTTTGCCTTTTGCATCACCCTAAAATTCGTCCATATGAGAAAGTTATGACAAGTCAAAGGTCTGGTCAAACATGATTTTAGGAGGGTCATATTTCATAACAATGAGCATCATGATATTATAACATCACCTGATATTATAATATCATGCTAATATTATAATATCATCATGCTTAGAAAATCCACCATCTGCATATTTGCATGCGCATGTCAAAGTCCTATCGGAGGGTCATCATCCTGATCTTTCAAGGGAGGGTCATATTTGCTGATATTCGCTAATATGATGATGATGTCATCATATCCTCCTGATCTCCTTTTGCATGATCATGATGATCACCCTATCTTTTAAGGGGGGGTGATACTCTCAGCAGCAGGATCATATTTCAAATCCTCCTATTTTCCTTCGACATGATGATGATGATGATGTCATTCTTTCCCCAATATACAGAAACGAAATATGACGGTGACGTCATATATAATATGGAGGATGATCGGCCTGACTTTTGCCATTGGCCAAGTTTAAGTTAGTCTCACCGATATCTGTGGTTTGCTCGATATAAGGTTCATCGATGTGACTTTGTCCATCGGCACTGCTCAACATTGTCTGCCCGATCTTATATATCTCCTCGATGAAGGTTGGTTATCGGCCTAAGGTATGTCATCGGTGGAGCTTGTTATTGTCTGCCTGATCTTATATATCTCCCTGATGAAGGTTGGTTATCGGCCTAAGGTATGTCATCGGTGGAGCTTGTTATTGTCTGCCCGATCTTATATCTCTCCCCGATGGAAGTTGATCATCGGCCTAACTTTTGATATCGGCCACGCTTTGTATTGTCTCCCCGATGGGAGTAGTCTCGCCGATATGGCAGTTCTTCGGCATAGTTTCCAGCATCGGTCGAGTCTTGAATTTTCACTCCGATATTGGTTGTCTCCCCGATGGGTGGGCATAGGTGTATGTTTTACCATCGGCCAAGTCTAATTTTGTCACCCTGATCATATGTGGTCACACCGATGCGAATATGATGTTGACCCGAGATGCAAGCGAATATACAAAAGCCGGATCCGAAATGGTTATTAAATGGTGAAAGTTCATTGTATCTTTCGTGATTGTATGTTTATACATACATTATGATATACATTGAAATTATACATGCAGCAGAAGTAAAATCGTATAAAAGGCGATTAAATCATTGCATGAGTCCAGCTTGTATATTCAGACATACATTGCTAAAATATACATGCAAGCGCCGGATGCCAAGTGGAGGTTAAATACAGGAAATTGCTTGTATATTTTTGGTTTTTGTGCTTGTATATGCAAATTTGGAACCCGATATACAAGCCGGTAATGTACAAGGAGCGGATTCGAAGGAAAGTTAAAAGCAATTAATTCCTTATATATTTTACGATGTATCAGCAGATTTGAAGCCCAATATACAAGGAAATGGGTGGGAATGCAAAGTGATAGAAATTTAGATCACCAGAATGCATTTTGGTAGTCGACGATGGTTGACCCGAGTGTTTTTGACGCTGTTTATGCATTTAGTGCATAATTTCCACTGATTTGGGGCCCAATTGCCTGTAGCTGCACATTTTGAGGCCTGTTTAATGAAATGTTTATTCTCCTGCTATGTTCTAAAATAATGATGCTGGGCTTAATGCTTGTCTGTTTATTGCAAGAAGCCTCAGAGCTGTTTGAAGCTGAACATTGCAAAGTTGCACATGGAGGCAACATGAACCAGAAGTGAGGAGGATATTGTCAAATATGCTGTTTGCCAGCTGGAGACCGAATCAAATCAAAGATGCTGGAATATTCTGTGCCAGCTATACATTTGCCAACTGGCAAAGCACGTGCTATTCATCTGGACCATTGATTGTTCTGGGAGGATCCTGATCCTTGGATCACTGTAACTGTTTTCTGGCATTTGTTCTATATAAGAGCCAGAGCTTGTCGAAAAGAGATATAGATAAGAGAGAAAGATACATTGGAACATCTGGCACATTAAGGCCAATTACTATAGAATCAAATACAAGATCGGATTATTGAGACTAATGAAGATTGAATTGTTGAAATGTCAAGGTTCTTTCTTCATATCACTGTAAATGTACCTGTTCTTGAGCATACTGAATGGATATGAAGTTTCAGATTACATCCTTATTGTAAATTTTACGAAATCTTCCTGTTGATTTCTGGATATGTACTGGGGAATGCTGTGTTCAACTAGAAGCGCTTTCATTTCATTACATGTTGTTATCAACTTTTCCTTTGAAGATTTGCACTGGATCATGCAGATTTGTTGAATGTCCTGGTGAAGTATGATTCTAGTTTCCTTCTTTTCATTGCATGTATGGGAGCTTGTATGTGGATCAGTGATCTCAGTCAAGTAGTTTTGGGAATCTCATTCTTTAACCCTTTTCCTTTTTTTAATTTCATGTATTCATCACCATAATTGCAAATCATGATAAATAATAAGCAGAACAGAGAAGTATGCTGACATCTCGTAGATAATCGAAAATCCTTAGCATATTTGAGTTAAATGCATGTAGTATTGAAAATATCATGCAAAGAATCATAAATATTGGTATAAATCATGTAAATATCGGCCTGTAGGCACACTATTTGAGTGAATCCATAAGTGCAGAGGTAGAATTGTTAAAGATTTGTACAGGGCAGACATAAAGAATAGGATATTTGGAGAAATAATGATGAACTTTGCAGAAATTACTGAAGAACATAAGGACCCTGAATGGAAAATAGAAACACACATCAACCACTGAGTAACATCAGTAGATTAAGACCTAATCAACGGAGACTTGGGATCATGAATTCTCTGAATTCATCGTATCTTTCGAGATGAGTAAAGGTTGTTGTGTAACTTTTATTCTATGTTTGTATATGACTAACATCATCATCAACATAAATTGGCACTAGAAGGAGGGCGTGAGTTGTTTCTCAGCAAATAAATTCTTTTCAGTTGAAGTGATATCCCCTGCCTTAGTATAGCAGCTTGCCCTAAGTCTTGCAATTAATCTGCAGGCCCCTCGCTTCTAACGCAACATAAATTGGCACTAGAAGGAGGGCCTGAACAAGGAGATTTCTAGATTTCTACAAATATTACATAAATATTTCATCATGTGAGTTAAATGTCTGCAAATATCTCTTATCTGAGAGGTTGTGGTTGCACCTTTGCAAAGATCTAGCTCAAAGCCTCAAAGATTTGACCAACATTTTCTGAACTTTCAAGTTTTATTCTGAGATATGATAGACCTCATTAAAATTTCAAAATACTAAAAAATTGAAAAATAGAGTCTCATTTTGATGGATGTATATGAAGGCAATTGTCAAGTTAACATTCCTTTATTTCAGGAAACTTTGAATAGGTAGCTTTACCCTCACAGTTTGTCTAACTTTGGTTTATCTACCTATTGCAGGATACACCAGACTGCGGAACACAGTGAAATTAATTGTTTAACTTTCCTTACAAGGTTGGATTTATACTTGAAAGGATTAATATTCTTTCTGTATGTGTTTAGGGCCGAAATTTTCCAGGAAAATGAAGAAGTCTGGCAAGAAAATAAAGAAATTCTGGAGCAACAAGCAGATGCAGCACCAGAAGTTATTAATAGTTCAGACGCTGAAGTGGACCGATCTGAGGATTTTGAATTATACTTGTCTAGAAACATACAGTGTAGTCAAATATTAGGTTTACCCATTGATGATGTCCTGATTGAAAGCTGGTGCAGATTACATGACGAAGAGCATTCAGAAAGGGATTGTTACACCTACTTGATCATGTTGAGAAAGATTCTAAAAAATATAGTGGCTGAATTAGTTCCAGAAGGTAAAAAAGAGGAAACATCTTTCCTTGAGTCATTCTATGGTGAGATTGATAGGAGTTCTCTACTTCCTAATACAAGTAAGGATCAGTTAGTATGCAGGTATGAATCCTGTGAAAATTTTAGAGAAGAAATCACTCATCAGGATAATATTTTTGATTCTGATCTTAATACTTTTGATAAAGAAGATGAAACGTCTTTCCTGGAGTCATTCTATGGTAAAGAGAAGTGTAAACAAATAGTAGAACAATTTAAATGCACTCTTGCTGATGATGAAGTTCCTATGATAGTAACTCAGGGAGTCATAGAAAAGAAAATAAATGCTGATTTACTACCTAACTTCTTTGAACTGAATGATCAAATGCAGGAATGTTACAGCTTAATGGAACCAGATCCTCTAATAGATAGAAGATGTGAATTATTTAATGAACAATTCCTGAAAGATGAAGATGTAGAAGACTTTGGAGTTGTTGTGCATGATCAGACGTTACTCCAGAAAAATTTTGAAAATGAAATAGGGAAGTCTTCTTATCAGTTGAATGCCAATTCTCCTTTACAGTCAAATGATTTAGAAATGATAAATTTCTGTATACCAGGTTATGATCATAAAGATACTCATTTAGATGCTGATGTGCAGGAAATTGAAGAAAATATTGGGAGGTTTCCTGAACTGGAGGATAAACTGAACATCTAGAATAAAGGAACAAATATGGATAAAGATGGAGAATTAATACATCAAGAGTCATACATCCTTCAATTTGAAGCGAGACCAGGCATTGGGCTAAGCAATGAAAATATAGAATTAAATGGAGGACCAACTGCCAATGAAGAAGCATGTCCAACAAAATCAGAAATACACCAGGTTGTATTTCTCCTTTCCACAGTGAATGATGTTGATTATTATTTTGATTATGGAAATTCAGGAGATAAGACATGCACATGGATTAATCATGAACATGATGAGCTTCCTCAGTTGTTGATCATCAAGAGTTATTCTGTTGAATACAATGAATTTAGAATATCAGAATATTTTTCAGAATATAAAGATAAATTTGCTAGGTTGAGAACAATAACTGATACCCTAAGACTCCTGTACAATTGAAAGAAGTATGCAAATACAGGTGTACTTAGGTCGTTTGTTGGTTTTTGTTTGCCTAGTAGTGGTTTGTATATAATTTTGTAGGTTGGTTGTTTGTACAATCTGCTTGTTTTGCTATCTTGTTCTATTTCTTTTGTTTCCTTTTGTAGGTTAGCCGTTTGTATAGGTTGCTTTGTGTTTTGCGTTGTTGAGTCTTTGTTTTGGTTGGGCAAAACTGGTGCACCTTGTTACTTAAGAATACTACAGAAATTGTTAGAATTCAAAAGTTGGATATAAGTTTTTACATAGGTTGTAACTCATGTCAGTATAGGTATTCTTGATCAGGTCTGTGGTATCATATTCATTAGTACTACTTTTCTTGAGTCAAGGCGATCCTCACAATGACACACCTAACAGCCTTGGGTTTATTGAACATATCAGTGAAGGTGTTAAGTGAAAAATCTAAAGGTTGCCCTTGCTACCATTGCAATTCTCAACTTAATTTCAACAAGTGACCATTCCTTGTATCATGAAGCTACAACTGTTATATCTTAAGAATTAAATTCAAAATATAAAATAAATAAAATAATAAAATAGATTTTCTAAAATCTAGACTAAGTCATCTAAGTAACTCTACCGGGGCTATAGACGCCTGCTGGCAGTGGGGCTCTACTTAGGGGAATTGCAACGATAACCTTGCCGGGGCTATGGACGCCTGCTGGCAGCAAGGCTCTATCCGGTTGGCTATGAGGGATGAACCAAACTACGTAGCTTAACACCAGTCACTAATTTATTCAACTCACTTTCAAGATGAGTATATGAATCACATGCACACAATTGATCCCTTATCAATTCATTGTTACATTGATGAACATGATACCGGTTAGAAAGGATTAGGATGCTCATGCTTAATAGGAGTTGGAAATTTATGTTTTAATTTATCCTCACCTTTTGAATTATTTGAATTTTGTTGTTTTCTTTGCTGGCAAGTTGTTGTATGGTTACACAACACGCCCCATTTTGCATTATCAAAACAGGGACCCAACTTTGCTAGCTTGTTCCCTTGTTTTTGTGCCCTGGGCGGTAAAGGTAAAATAGTGTCAGTCAGTATGCATATGCCTAATCTCAGGCATATTTGTGATCTTGAAGTCTGAGCCAAATTTGAAAGTCTGAATCTATCCTCAGAAAGCTTACCATGTGAAAGAGCTTGAAATTCTAGGCAGGTTTGCCTTTTGCATCACCCTAAAATTCGTCCATATGAGAAAGTTATGACAAGTCAAAGGTCTGGTCAAACATGATTTTAGGAGGGTCATATTTCATAACAACGAGCATCATGATATTATAACATCACCTGATATTATAATATCATGCTAATATTATAATATCATCCTGCTTAGAAAATCCACCATCTGCATATTTGCATGCGCATGTCAAAGTCCTATCGGAGGGTCATCATCCTGATCTTTCAAGGGAGGGTCATATTTGCTGATATTCGCTAATATGATGATGACGTCATCATATCCTCCTGATCTCCTTTTGCATGATCATGATGATCACCCTATCTTTTAAGGGGGGGTGATACTCTCAGCAGCAGGATCATATTTCAAATCCTCCTATTTTCCTTCGACATGATGATGATGATGATGTCATTCTTTCCCCAATATACAGAAACGAAATATGACGGTGACGTCATATATAATATGGAGGATGATCGGCCTGACTTTTGCCATTGGCCAAGTTTAAGTTAGTCTCACCGATATCTGTGGTTTGCTCGATATAAGGTTCATCGATGTGACTTTGTCCATCGGCACTGCTCAACATTGTCTGCCCGATCTTATATATCTCCCCGATGAAGGTTGGTTATCGGCCTAAGGTATGTCATCGGTGGAGCTTGTTATTGTCTTCCTGATCTTATATATCTCCCCGATGAAGGTTGGTTATCGGCCTAAGGTATGTCATCGGTGGAGCTTGTTATTGTCTGCCCGATCTTATATCTCTCCCCGATGGAAGTTGATCATCGGCCTAACTTTTGATATCGGCCACACTTTGTATTGTCTCCCCGATGGGAGTAGTCTCGCTGATATGGCAGGTCTTCGGCATAGTTTCCAGCATCGGTTGAGTCTTGAATTTTCACTCCGATATTGGTTGTCTCCCCGATGGGTGGGCATAGGTGTATGTTTTACCATCGGCCAAGTCTAATTTTGTCACCCCGATCATATGTGGTCACACCGATGCGAATATGATGTTGACCCGAGATGCAAGCGAATATAGAAAAGCCGGATCCAAAATGGTTATTAAATGGCGAAAGTTCATTGTGTCTTTCGTGATTGTATGTTTATACATACATTACGATATACATTGAAATTATACATGCAGCAGAAGTAAAATCGTATAAAAGGCGATTAAATCATTGCATGAGTCCAGCTTGTATATTCAGACATACATTGCTAAAATATACATGCAAGCGCCCGATGCCAAGTGGAGGTTAAATACAAGAAATTGCTTGTATATTTTTGGTTTTTGTGCTTGTATATGCAAATTTGGAACCCGATATACAAGCCGGTAATGTACAAGGAGCGGATTCGAAGGAAAGTTAAAAGCAATTAATTCCTTGTATATTTTATGATGTATCAGCAGATTTGAAGCCCGATATACAAGGAAATGGGTGGGAATGCAAAGTGATAGAAATTTAGATCACCAGAATGCATTTTGGTAGTCGACGATGGTTGACCCGAGTGTTTTTTGCGTTGTTTATGCATTTAGTGCATAATTTCCACTGATTTGGGGCCCGATTGCCTGTAGCTGCACATTTTGAGGCCTGTTTAATGAAATGTTTATTCTCCTGCTATGTTCTAAAATAATGATGCTGGGCTTAATGCTTGTCTGTTTATTGCAGGAAGCCTCAGAGCTGTTTGAAGCTGAACATTGCAAAGTTGCACATGGAGGCAACATGAACCAGAAGTGAGGAGGATATTGTCAAATATGCTGTTTGCCAGCTGGAGACTGAATCAAATCAAAGATGCTGGAATATTCTGTGCCAGCTATACATTTGCCAACTGGCAAAGCACGTGCTATTCATCTAGACCATTGATTGTTCTGGGAGGATCCTGATCCTTGGATCATTGTAACTGTTTTCTGGCATTTGTTCTATATAAGAGCCAGAGCTTGTCGAAAAGAGATATAGATAAGAGAGAAAGATACATTGGAACATCTGGCACATTAAGGCTAATTACTATAGAATCAAATACGAGATCGGATTACTGAGACTAATGAAGACTGAATTGTTGAAATGTCAAGGTTCTTTCTTCAGATCACTGTAAATGTACCTGTTCTTGAGCATACTGAATGGATATGAAGTTTCAGATTACATCCTGATTGTAAATTTTATGTAATCTTCCTGTTGATTTCTGGATATGTACTGGGGAATGCTATGTTCAACTAGAAGCGCTTTCATTTCATTACATGTTGTTATCAACTTTTCCTTTGAAGATTTGCACTGGATCATGCAGATTTGTGGAATGTCCTGGTGAAGTATGATTCTAGTTTCCTTCTTTTCATTGCATGTATGGGAGCTTGTATGTGGATCAGTGATCTCAGTAAAGTAGTTTTGGGAATCTCATTCTTTAACCCTTTTCCTTTTTTTAATTTCATGTATTCATCACCATAACTGCAAATCATGATAAATAACAAGCAGAACAGAGAAGTATGCTGACATCTCGTAGATAATCGAAAATCCTTAGCATATTTGAGTTAAATGCATGTAGTATTGAAAATATCATGCAAAGAATCATAAATACTGGTATAAATCATGTAAATATCAGCCTGTAGGCACACTATTTAAGTGAATCCATAAGTGCAGAGGTAGAATTGTTAAAGATTTGTATAGGGCAGACATAAAGAACAGGATATTTGGAGAAATAATGATGAACTTTGCAGAAATTACTGAAGAACGTAAGGCCCCTGAATGGAAAACAGCAACACACATCAACCACTGAGTAACGTCAGTAGATTAAGACCTAATCAATGGAGACTTGGGATCATGAATTCTCTGAATTCATCGTATCTTTCAAGATGAGTAAAGGTTGTTGTGTAACTTTTATTCTATGTTTGTATATGACTAACATCATCATCAACAGTTATTTTTGGAGGACATTATGGAAGACATTGAAAATAGATTTGAACTTCAGTTTTGTACACCATCCACAGACTGATGGACAGACTGAAGTGGTGAATAGGAGTTTGGGTAACCTACTACGATGCTTAGTAGGAGACAATCCCAAGGGATGGGATTTGATTTCACCATAGGCAAAATTTTCTTACAACAATTTTGTCAATAGGAGTACTAGTAAATTAGCATTCCAGATTGTATAAGGCAATAGCCCAAGAAATGCTTCTGAGTTAAGGAAGCTGGACAAAGGGGAAAAGACAAGTGTTGAAGCTGAACACTTTGTAGAACATCTGAAGAATTTGTAGGAAGAGGTGAGAAAGCACATTAATAAGATGAATATTCAATACAAGGCTAAGGGAGATCAAAAGAGGAGATATAAGGAGTTATAGGTAGGAGATGAAGTCATGGTTCACTTGAGAAAAGAAAGGTTCCCAATTAGAACATACAATAAGTTAAAAATGAAGAAATTTGGACCATGCAGAATCTTGAATAAGCATGATTTAAGAAATGCATATGAGGTAGAGCTGCTAAGTGGGATCAATATTTCCCCTATGTTTAACATTGCTAATTTAACAGAATATCGTGAAGGTGGCATAGAGGATGGACCAACAGAAGAATAGTGGAATATTCTGGCATCTACTTCAACAGAGGAGATAGAAGAGATCTTGGATAGCCATGTGGGAAGTACTTAGAACAGACAATATGAAGAATATTTGGTGAAATGGAAAGGAAGGCCTATTGAAGATTCTTCTTGGTTGTCTAAGGTAGAGGTTGAGTGTTTGGGTTTTCCACAAATGAACACCTAAGATGTGATAGGGTCACTTCTCAAATTACCCTTGGTATCTGATGCAGGAACATCTAGTGGTGTATGGGCAACTTGCATCACCAAAAAAGAAGTTGATTCAAAATCATTGCATTTGTTTTCATTTCCTTCCATAATTAGTGTTTCTAGTTCCATAATCTCTTGAATATTGATGTAGGACTTTTTAGTTTTTTCCAAATTGCTAAAATAGTAAACTGCCAGTTTTGGAAAGTTTAAGTGCCACTTCAAGAAAGTTTGCATTTGACATTAGATTGAAGCAAAAATTTACAAATTTATTCATAACTAAAATTTAAGACCTTTGGCGAAGGAATCATGCAAAGATCATTTGTGACCTGAAATATATTAAGTTTTTGCTTTCCAAAAGGCTCCTAAACATTTCTGAAATGAAATATGAGGCACTAAAACATCCCATAATATCTCAAAAAGTTGACATAAATCTATTCATGAATCTCCAGCATGATAGTTCACATCGCGAGCTTTTCGATGCTTAAAATGCTTTGTCAATCAAACACCTGGATCAAAAGTTATGCTTCTCAGAAGTTGACCTACTTTTGGAGGGAGTTACAAATTTTGAAATTTAGTTGGAGGCCACCAAAAAGTGCTATTTATGACTATTTTGGGAACCTTGGACAGTAGTAGAGATAAGGGGGAAAGTGAAGAGTCAAGAATAGGTAGGAAAATAGAAACCCTAGCTGATTTGGGGTTACAGAAGGTAGAAGATTCTAAAGCCTAGTGATGTGTAGCTGTAGTGTGTTGCAGCCTATGGAGGATTGATTCCTCTAATTGTAATTGAGCTTCTATAATGTAATGAGTTGCCTAGATCAATAAAGAAATATTCTATTTTCTATGTTCCATTTTTGCTGTTGTGTGTTTTATGATTTATCTCCTTCATTAGAATTGAGTTGGCAAAGAAATTTTGTAAGATCTTGTTGTGAATAGATCACCAAATCTGAGGTAGGTTACCTGTGTTGCAACCAATCGCTGATTGTGAGGCAGTTATTGTTGCAAGTATGTGCCTAATTGATGTTGTCATTGGTTTCAATTGTATCCTATTTTTTTATTTGTTTAGAAGCTTTATATGTTGAGGATATTGAGAAAATTAGCCCCTCTAGAAGAATCAGAAAGTAAACAGTGAATCACAGTGAAGATAGTGAGATGCCCACTAAATAATAGTCCAAAAGATTGCTCTACATTTCTTGCTGACTAAATATCTTGGTCTATGGATTGGAAGTTACTTAGAGGCATGTTTGAAGATGGTAAATCTTGAGTTTGAGCCTCTGGTATGAAGATTTGAGTTACATTCACTAGAGTAAAACCTACTTTTTCTGATTATTCACTGGTGCCTGAGAGAAAGTATTTTTCTCCACATTCCTCCACAAAGTTTTTTTCTCTATGGTTCTAGGAGAAAGTCTAGGATGATGATAAGTGCCTACAATTGCAATGGTTCATGTTTTGGTGGTCTATAAGCTATCTTTCTTTTATGATAGTTGAAGACAGTAAATTTCATGTGCTCCAGTGTGAAGATAAAGTGGTTTGAGTTTGTGCGGTTGTTCCTAGTGATTTCAATGTGCTTGTGAATACCTCTTGATCATGTTCCTACCTTTACATTGGTCCGCATTAAGGAATTGAGATCTTGTTTAAAGAGTATTCCTAGATAACGTAGCGTGTAACTAGTCTTAGCTGACTTGGTTAACTCCAATGATTGCAAAGATTTCTTGAAGAGTATAGAAGCATATTGTGGCATGGAAGATCATGTTTGAGTCCCAGCTAAGGTGTGGCATGATCCACACACATCTATACTACATTTTCTTTCCGTAATCTTGAATTAGGTGAAGACATATTTTGTAAATGTTTGTAATTCTGACCTTGGAGATTGTTCCAATGGTTGATGATTGTAATGCCAACCTTGATGATCATTCCAAGGTTGTTGAAGTGTATAAATACTTGTAATTGAGTCATGGAAAAGATGTCCTTGTGCAAAGATGGGAAGATAGGGAAAGAGGTGGAAAGGTAGAGCAGAGCAGAGGAACTATTGTACTTCAATGAATTAATCTTAGACATGAAGAAGATGTTGATCTTGGTAGTGAGCTGCTAGTAGGGTTTAACAACCCTCATTGTAATCTTTCTAGGTTTAGGGTTGTGGCAATGAACCTGAAAGATCTAGTTGTACTTCATGGTAGTGAGCCAACATGTTCTAGGCCCATGGAGTGACAAAGCCTGAACATAATTTTTCAAAGATTGGAATATATTTTGAGAGCTAATCCTCTCTGTGGTTTTTCCCCACCTTGGGGTTTTCCATGTAAAAATCTAGCATCTCTTGTGTTGAATGTTGCATCTATGTTTAAGTTTCTAATTTCATGGATTCATTGTTTAATCATAATAATTGTGGACAAGTGATTAATGTTTAAGTACATATGTGGTTGATTTTTTGGGACAATTGATTCACCCCCTTCTCAATTATTCGGCACATTTCAACAGTTGTCTCCTTATAGCCCGATTACCAAATTTTAAGCAGTTACACTTGATTCGAGGAGGAGATGCTATTGAGGAGAATCCTTGTTGTTGGCATAATGGCTAGAAGAATGGATGAGATGATGGAAATGATAAAAACCATTTGTGTTCACTTAGACACTATTGAAGAAGATTAGAGAAGAGGATTGACACCTAGACCTAATGTTGAAAGTGATGATGATGAATAATTTCAATTCGCTAACCAAAATGAGGGAACCCTAGAAGAAGAAGAAGAAGAAGAATCAGGCCAAGTGAAGATGTTGTGAGCTATTTCAAATATTGGGAAAAGACCTTGAATTGGTGTACCAAGTTACACTGGCAATTTAAACCTGGAGGAGTTGATTGATTGGATAAATGACCTAGAAGAATACTTTGAGTATGAAGAGATTGAAGATCCAGAGAAGGTGAAATTTGTAAAGATAAAGTTGAAAGGACATACTGCTATATGGTGGAAAGAAGTTCAATTGGATAGAAATAGAAGAGGAAAAGAAAAGATTACAAAGTGGGATAGAATGGTGAGAAACTTGAAGAATCAATTTATACTTGCTGACTATGAGTTAGAACTGTTGAAACTGTGTCACACTTTTGGCTGACTTATCAGCACAAGTGAATTTAAACATTTCTAACTAAAATTCATTTTCTTTCAAACATATGGTCTAGTGAGATTCATTCTAGCTAAGTTAGATATGGGCCACAACTTTTCCAACTAGAAGTGTCCACTAAATACATATGTAGCACCACTTGGAGGTCAACTTACCAAAAAAATACAAAATTTCAAAAAGTTGATGTTTCAACAATTCCTACTCATGTAAATAATTTTAAAAAAAAAATTTAAAATACCCTTTTGTAGATTTGTAAGTGTAGTTTTAAAAAATGTGGTTTTTTTAATAGTCTAATTATTGTTAATATTTTATATTTTATTTTTACTAAAAGTAGGTCATCAGCACCAAAATATAAGGTTGATTGTCTTATCAAGAAAAAATAGTAAAGTTTATTAAAAAAATTAAAAAATATGATGCACTAGAGAAGAGATTCCATATCAAGATGATATAATTTTTTTTCTATTTTAGATAAATAGTCAAGACAAAAGCTGACATCCCATCGAAATAATTATTTTTCAGTACACGCAAATTTTAATATTTATTTTAAAATATATATTTATCAAAATGCATAAAAAATAAATGCATGCACTAAAGTTTCAAGTTATAAGTACACACAAAAATTTTGAAGGAAAAAAAAAATTACTATAAAAAGAGCGACGTCCCACTTAACTTCATTTTTCAACATTTTATTAGCAACTAAATTATAGTGTCAATTTTACAAAAAAATGTATTCAAATAATTTTTTAATTTTTATAAAAAATACAAACATAAAATACACTAAAAAAATATACATTTCATTAATTTACATCATTTCAAAATTCAAAATGTATATGTCACTTTTTAATGATTCAAGTTAAAAATTTAGATCAATGTTGGTTGTTTCCTTTATAAAAGTGTGACACAGTGTTGTGCTTTTACCCAATTGCAAGATCTGAGGCAAAAGGAGAAATTTGTGAAGGAGTATACTAAAGAATTTCATAAGATGATCATAAGAATAGGACATAGTTAAGCAAGCAAGGAGAATGTGGCTAGATATATCAATGGACTGAGATTGAACATTCAAGAAGAATTAAGTTTAGTAAGGATGACATCTCTAGAAGAAGCATATCAGTTCACCCTAAAAGTTGAAGAAAAGTTGAACAAGACACATGATCAAAGGCAAAGAGGTAGATGAAGTAGATTTTAGAGAGGAAGAACATTTTCTAGAGGAGAAATTTCAAATGTCGAGTAGAATAGATAGAATGTTGCATTCAAGAGGGAGGATAGAGATAATAATGCATACTAGAGAGATGACAGGACTTTCTATTGCAGAGGAAACCCTAGTCCATACTAGAGTGAAGAATACAAATAAGAAGGAAGAGGAACTAATAGGAGAACATTCAGAGGAACTTGTTTCAAGTGGGGAGGTGAAGGACATAGAGCATTTGAATGTAATCAAGTGAGTACAAGCAAGAGGAAAAAGAATAGTGGAAGAGCTGCCTATGTGCAAGAAGAACTTGTTGAACTAGGTGACCTCTATTCAATTGGTAAACCTGAGAAAGGAGAATCACTTTTCATGAGGAGAGCACTATTTCAAGCAGAGACAAATGAGGAACCACTACAGAAAAGTTTGTTTAGGACCAGATACAAATTGGGAGGTAAATGTTATAAAGTTGGAATTAATAGTGGTAGTTCTAATAATCTAGTTTTAGAGAAGATGGTGACTAAGCTAAATTTGGAAAGATTAAAACACCCTAAGCCCTATTAGATATCATGGATTCAAGATGATCACATGGTACTAGTGAGTGAACAATGTTTGGTGAAATTTCATAGTGGATCTTATCATGATGAAGTCTTGTATGATATTATGCCTATGTATGTATGTCATATTTTGTTAGGTAGACCTTGGTAGTATGATAGAAAAGATATACATGATGGGAGAAAGAATACATATACTATAACATCAAATGGAAAGAGAATTACTTTGATTCCTTTGGAAGATGATCCTAAGAGTGAAGTATGTGGAAATGCTAGAATCTATTTGGTAGATGGAAGAAAATTTTTGGATGGTTTGAGACATGAGAATATGTGTTATGCTTTGATCCCTAAGAAGTTTGAAACATTGAAGGAGACTAAAGAATCACAACCGGAGTAGATAACTAAGTTGTTGACAAAGTATGAAGACATCATATCAAATAATGTACTTGAAGGATTGCCACCAATCAGGAGTATCAATCATCACATGGATCTTATACCTAGAGCTAGTTTGCCTAACAAAGTAGCACATAGATTGACACCAGCAGAGAATGAATAATTGTGGTGCAGGAGCACCTACCTGACAGCTGGCCTCCATGAGGCAGTTAATTTGTTATAGGTCTGGTTAATGTTTCCAAGAAGGTCAGATAAGACCAATGCATGTAATAAGGTCATGTTGACCATACTTTACTATTTTTAGCTATGTTGTTAGGACAGCTGTTATGCTGTATGTTCGGTTGGATCTCCTAGCCGCCTGGAGAGATTTCCCAGCCGCTTGGAATCGAGTGGTAGTACTCGCAGGAGTTCCTATTTATGTAGTAGGATCGGTTGGTATTGCATATCATCGATCAGAGATCAGACATTGCATTGTAGAGGAGAGAAGAGTGAGACTGAGTATTGTATTGCATCTTTTGAAATCAATAAAGATCCTGTTGTGTTCATTTTTCTGTTTGATCTCCATTGTGTAATCGATTTGCTGTTTTGGTGGGTACATGGATTCGCTGATCCATTCCACCGGTTGATTCGTTGAATCGGTGGAATGGCTGTGTACAGTAGTTTAGGATGTAGATTGCATTTTCTATTTGTTCACATGCAGGTGTGCAGGATCGCAGTTGAGAGGTGTTGAGAACCCTAGCATGGGTATGTGCTAGGTCGTGCTGGTTGTTAGAGTCTGGAAGGTTGTCCAGGAAGTAGATCGGGTCATCCCAGGAGGTTCGGCGGATTGGAACGGTGAAAATCTACTAAGGTTGAAAATTTGTCACAACGGCATCATCAGGATATTTCTGTGTATATCCTGCAGTTACTTCGGGCGTCATCCGAGTAAAGGGAGGTGAGCATGATGCAGTCGATTGCATGAAGTGAATGTGCATTGGGGTGATCATCATCAGGTGTTGCCGAGGAGGAGCGTATCGGCATATGGTAGAAGATCAGGTTGATAAAGTCATCGCGGGCCAATAATGTTAAGTTTGGCCGACAGCAGGATATTGAAGGAACTGCATGTGACGTCATCGTCATCAGGATAAACGTCATCAGGATTTCGGGGCAGCAGGATATTGAAGGAGCTGCATGTGACGTCATCGTCATCAGGATAATCGTCATCAGGATATCAGGGTGACGTAAGCATCGAAGGAAAGGTGCGTGAAGAGAGTCGTCATCAGGATATATGGGAGGAACAGGATATTTTATATCCTGCTAATGAACATGATGTTGAACATCATGATGCTGAAGATAGAGGTTGTCGGTAAGATGAACAGTGAACATCAGGAGGATGTTTGCGCTTGCCGAATGTGATGATGCTGCTGACATGCAAAAGGGCGAAGGCTTGTCTGCATGAGGATATCGGTCGGCAGAGAAAATATGATGATGCTGACAGTGTTAAGGGAAATATGATGATGATGAAGGGTTGCGGACATCCATGCTATATGTCAAGGTTTTAGTGTGGATGCCTCTACATCATAGTGGTATCAGAGCTCAGCAAAAGGTCTAGGCTGTTGTGTGTTGATTCTGTCACTGGAAGGACAGAGGTAGAGAAGTGAGAGGTTGACAAAATGCCTCCGAAAGGTAGTGGTACTGCAAGGGAATTGCAGGAGATGAAGGAAAAACATGCCAGAGAGATGAGGAAGATGAAGGAGCTTGCTGAAGCACTTCAAGCCAGGCTTGTAGCCTTGGAGAAGAAGAAAAAGAGGGAAGTGGAAGATAGTGAGTCTGAAGAAGATGAAGATGCTGTTGAAGAGTATGAAGAGGTAGCTGAAGATCTGGATGCTGAAGACCAGAAATTTGCAAAACTGTTAAAGGCAGTGCAGAGTGATAAACCTAAGGTAAAGGTTGATGTTTCCAAGTATAATGGAAGTTTGAATGAAGATGAGTTACTGGATTGGATTGCTGCACTTGATAATCACTTTGAATGTGAAGATGTTGCTGAGGATCAGAAGGTAAAGATTGCAAAGACCAAGTTAGGAGGTCATGCTTTGGTATGGTGGGATTATGTACAATCCGAGAGAAGGAAACAAGGGAAGTCAAAGATCACTTCATGGGATAAGATGGTAGCAAGGATAAAAGGTAAATTCTTGCCTAAGGATTATGAGGTTCAGATGTTTAAGAAGCTGCAATTTTTAAGGTAGAAGGAAATGGATGTGAAGGCATATACTGAGGAGTTTTATAAGTTGAGTATGAGATCTGGTCATCATGAGAATGAGGTAGAAAAGGTGGCTAGGTACTTGGCTGGTTTGAGATTGAACATACAGGATGAGTTAGTTTTAGCTAACCCTAAGAATGTGGAAGATTGTTACCAAATGGCAATTAGGATTGAAGAAAAGATGAATAAGAGACAAGATAAGTCCATGAGAGGAAGAGGCAGCAATATGAGGGGAAGAGGAGCAGCCCCTACAACAAGGCAAACCAATGAGGGTCAAGAAGACACTGGTAAAGGACAGGGACAGTTTGATTTCAGAGGTGGATGGAAAGGTAATAGAGGCAGATTTGGAAGTGGTAGAGGTTCTACTACATTTTCAGGAAAGTGTTACACCTATGGTGAGTTTGGTCATCCATTTTTCAAATGTCCAGAAAGCAAAGGTTCATCATCCAGAAATGATAGAACGAATGATAGGAAAGTACAACTTGTGCAAGAAGAGAAAGTAGAGCAAAGTGTGCAAAGTTCAAACACTTATCAAGATAGAGTTCCTGACAATTATGGATATCCTGAGGAGGGAGAAGCATTGATGCTAAGGAGAATTAGTTTGCAGGCATCAAAGGATATGATGCAAAGAAGAGCTCTTTTCAAGACCACATGCAAGAGCAAAGGTAAAGTATGTAAGGTTGTCATTGATACTGGTTCAACAGACAACATGGTATCTCAGGAAATGGTGGATAAACTGCATTTGGAACAGATTCCACATCAAAACCCTTACAAGGCATCTTGGGTGAGTGATAGTCAATCATTTTTTGTCTATGAACAGGCATATGTGGATTTTCAGATTGGAGCATATCAGGATAGAGTTTTGTGTGACATTTTGCCCATGGAATGTTGTCACCTACTGTTGGGTAGACCATGGCAATTTGATAGAAGGGTACTGTATGATGGGTATGCTAATACCTACACCATCAAGAAAGATGGGAAAACTATTATGTTGATGCCATTACAGGAAGCAGCTGCAGTACAGAGGGCAGCCAAAATCATTTTAGTGGGAAAGAAGGAATTTGTGCAGAAGCCTAGAGGAGCAGGCACAAAGGCAGTTGAGGATACTGCAGGGAAAGGAGTTGTTAAGGACAACAAGTTGAAGACAGTTTCAGTTTTGACTAACAGAGGTCAGCAGCAGGTTCAGAAACAAGTTTGCAAATAGCAACCAGTTGAGAGGAATGACAAGGATGTTGTCATAGTTGGGACTATTGTTTGTCCTATAAAGGTTGAAAGAAAGATAGAGTTGAACATTACAGAAGTTCAAGAGGCAGTTCAGACAGAGGTTCTGGTCAGACAACCTGACAAACACAGGGTATGTGAGAGAAGGGCCTACATTGACAGGCATGAGGATTTACTTGCAAGAAAGCAAGTTACAGTTTAGAAGTCTTGGAGCAGCCAAGAGACAGCAGAGGATAAAGCTGGAACAGGTCAGACTATTGCAAAGGCAAAGTGTAAAGGTGGAGGACTTCCACAACCAAACTCATGGGACATGAGTTCTTTTCTGTTGGGGAGTATGGTGCAGGAGCACCTACCTGACAGCTGGCCTCCATGAGGCAGTTAGTTTGTTATAGGTCTGGTTAATGTTTCCAAGAAGGTCAGATAAGAGCAATGCATGTAATAAGGTCATGTTGACCATACTTTGCTATTTTTAGCTATGTTGTTAGGACAGCTGTTATGCTGTATGTTTGGTTGGATCTCCCAGCTGCCTGGAGAGATTTCCCAGCCGCTTGGAATTGAGTGGTAGTACTCGCAGGAGTTCCTATTTATGTAGTAGGATCGGTTGGTATTGCATATCATCGATCAGAGATCAGACATTGCATTGTAGAGGAGAGAAGAGTGAGACTGAGTATTGTATTGCATCTTTTGAAATCAATAAAAATCCTATTGTGTTCATTTTTCTATTTGATCTCCATTGTGTAATCAATTTGCTGTTTTGGTGGGTACATGGATTCACTGATCCATTCCATCGGTTGATTCGTTGAATCGATGGAATGGCTGTGTACAGTAGTTTAGGATGTAGATTGCATTTTCTGTTTGTTCGCATGCAGGTGTGCAGGATCGCAGTCGAGAGGTGTTGAGAACCCTAGCATGGGTATGTGCTAGGTCGTGCTAGTTGTTAGAGTCTGGAAGGTTGTCCAGGAAGTAGATTGGGTCATCCCAGGAGGTTCGGCGGATTGGAACGGTGAAAATCTGCTAAGGTTGAAAATTTGTCACAACGGCATCATCAGGATATTTCTGTGTATATCCTACAGTTACTTCAGGCATCATCCGAGTAAAGGGAGGTGAGCATGATGCAGTCGATTGCATGAAGTGAATGTGCATTGGGGTGATCATCATCAGGTGTTGCCGAGGAGGAGCGTATCAGCATATGGTAGAAGATCGGGTTGATAAAGTCATCGCGGGCCGATAATGTTATGTTTGGCCGACAGCAGGATATTGAAGGAACTGCATGTGACGTCATCGTCATCAGGATAAACTTCATCAGGATTTCAGGGTAGCAGGATATTGAAGGAGCTGCATGTGACGTCATCGTCATCAGGATAATCGTCATCAGGATATCGGGGTGACGTAAGCATCGAAGGAAAGGTGTGTGAAGAGAGTCATCATCAGGATATATGGGAGGAACAGGATATTTTATATCCTGCTGATGAACATGATGTTGAACATCATGATGCTGAAGATAGAGGTTGTCGGTAAGATGAACAGTGAACATTAGGAGGATGTTTGCGCTTGCCGAATGTGATGATGCTGCCGATAGTCGAATATGATGATGCTGCTGACATGCGAAAGGGCGAAGGCTTGTCTGCAGGAGGATATCGGTCGGCAGAGAAAATATGATGATGCTGACAGTGTTAAGGGAAATATCATGATGATGAAGGGTTGCGGACATCCATGCTATATGTCAAGGTTTTAGTGTGGATGCCTCTGCATCAAATTGAATAGATAGATACATGAGTTGTTGAAGAAAGGTTTGATCAGAGAAAGTTTGAGTCCTTATGCAGTACCTATAGTGTTAGGATGAAAGAAAGAAGGATAATGGAGAATGTGTATATGCTTTAGAGCAATCAACAAGATTAAAATTAAGTATAGATTTCCTTTGCCTAGGATGGATCATATCATGGATTGTTTGAGTGGAGAAAAATATTTTAGAAAGATAGACTTGAAGAGTGGATACCATCGTATTAGAATCAGAGAAGGAGGTGAATGGAAGACTGCTTTTAAGACAAATGAAGGATTATATGAGTGGTTAGTGATGCCTTTTGGAATGACAAATGCACCAAGTACTTTCATGAGGTTGATGAATGATGTTTTGAAGAAATTCTTGGGTAAGTTTGTTATTGTATATTTGGATGATATTTTGATTTTTAGTAAGACAAAAGATGAACATTTGTGGCACTTGAGACAAGTATTGCAGAGACTAAGAGAAGATAAATTGTTGGTAAACATCAAGAAGTGTAGTTTAATAAAAGAAGAATTGGTATACTTGGAATTTGTGATTTGTGTGGAAGGATTAAAGATGGACCCTGAGAAAGTTAGAGCAATTGTTGAATGGCCTACACTAGAGGGCATTGGAGAAGTCATATCATTTCATGAATTAGCTAGTTTCTACCATAAGTTCATCAGAAATTTTAGTTTAGTATGTAACCCTATGACAGAGACAATGAGAGGTGATAGAAAATATTTCAAATGGACATTAGGAGAAAATAAAAGTTTCAAGTTATTGAAGCAGAAAGTGACAGAGCAACTTGTTTTGGCATTACTAGATTTCAATAAGATATTTCAAGTAGATTGTGATGCAAGTGGAAATGCAATTGGAGCAGTGTTAAGTCAAGAAGGTAGACCTATAGCATATTTCAGTGAGAAGTTGAATGATGCAAGGAGAAGATATTCAGTTTATGATCAAGAGTTCTATGCCATAATTCAAGCCTTGAAGAAGTGGAGACATTATTTGTTGCCTAAGGATTTTGTGTTGTATATAGATCATCCAGCTTTGCAATATTTGAACAATCAAGGGAAGTTGAATTAGAGACATATGAGATGGGTAGAGTTCATGCAGAGTTATACTTTTGTGTTGAAACATAGGAGTGGTAAATCAAACAAAGTTACAGATGCATTGAGTAGGAGAAGAAACTTGCTCAGAAAAATGAGGGTTGAAGTGTTAGGATTTGAAGAGTTGAACATGTATGAGAAAGATATTGATTTTATAGAACCTTGGAAAGTGTGTAAGGAACTTGTCTTGACAGATAGGAGTAAGTGGTTGGATTATTTCATTTAGAAAGATATGTTGTTCAGAGGAAGTTAGTTATGTATACCTATGAGCTCAATGAGAGATAATTTGATCAAGGAGAAACATAGTGGTGGATTGTCAGGACATTTTGGTATTGATAAGATAGTAGCTTTGGTAAGTGAGATTACTTTTGGCCTTAGATACATAAGGATGTTAGGAAATTTATGCAGAGTTGTAGAATTTGTCAAGTTGCAAAAGGGAGTAGTCAAAATATTGAATTGTATAAACCTTTGACAATACCGGAGAGACCTTGGGAAGACATAAGTATGGATTTTGTAATGGGATTTCTGAAGACACGAAGAGGACATCATTCAATATTTGTAGTGGTACACAAATTTTTAAAGATGGCACATTTCATACCTTGTAAGAAGACAATTGATGCAATGCATGTAGTGTTAGGGTTAGCTGGCAGAAGATATCAATTAAATGCAAATAAAGATTAAACAGAGGAATGGAAATACACAGAAATAATAACAACGAGAGATAAGTTTTAACATGGTTCACCCAAACTTGGGCTACATCCACCAAACAGAGAGTCCAATATTATTATCCAGTAAATCAAACTGATTACAATCAGTAATCCCTGCAACTCAATACCGCTGCAAAATGCTACAATACAATACAATACCAAAACCCTAACCCTTAGTTGTTTTTTTATCAAGCTTTTTGTTGGTTACAAAATAGGGTTCTTTTATGTTGGTCAATGAAAAAATAACTCCCAGTGCCTTTGTAAAAAGTAGCCCCTGGACCCTGCAAGGGGTGCTATCCCTTGACCCCGTAGGAATTTGGGGGGAAACTGCGCTGATAAAAGTGGGGTAAATTTAACCTCTGACTCTGATTAGGCTCCATATAACAACAATCTCCCACTTGGAGACTAATCAGACTCCACACCATATCATCTTCCACTTGGAGACTGATCATAACACCACTGACCCTATAGCTCCCACTGGAAATAGGCACCTTGGACTCTGTTGTTCTGTTTTTGTTGTTTTCAGTCTAGAAGACCAACTAAAGCTGAAGAGGAGCTCAGCTTTTCCCTTGTCACTGCATTTCTAAACATGTCCGCTGGATTTGCATCTATATGTATCTTTTCCAGCTATAATTGACCATCATCCAACACTGACCGAATAAAGTGATACCTCAACTATATGTGTTTGGTCTTTGAATGCAAGGAAAAATTCTTTGCAAGATGTATGGCACTCTGATTGTCTATATAAAAAGAATTGTTAGCCTGTTGTTTGCCCAATTCTTTCATGAAAGATTGTAGCCATATCATCTCCTTGCTTGCCTTTGTTGCAGCTACATATTCTACCTCTGTGGTGGATAAAGCAACCACCTTTTGTAACCTAGAAATCCAACTCACCATTGTTCCACCTACAGTAAAGACATAACCTGTAGCACTCTACCTGGTATCAATATCCCCTACCAAATCTGAGTCTACATAACCTACTAAATTAGTATGAGAGCCCCCAAAACATAATCATTTATTGGATGTACCTCTCAAATATTTGATAATCCATTTTACTGCATTCCAATGCTCTAATCCAGGATGACTCATATACCTGCTAACGACTCCTACAACATGTGCAATATTCGGTCTCGTGCATACCTAGCATACATTAAACTTCCTATAGCTGAAGCATATGGTACCTTGGACATTTTCTCTTCCTCCTCTTGTGTCTTAGGACACATCTCCTTGGTCAATTTCAAATGACTAGGCAAAGGTGTGTTGATAGCTTTTGCATTCTCCTTGTGGAATCTCTGCAACACCTTTTCAACATAAGTAGCCTGAGATAGAGTTAATTTTCTGTTCTTCCTATCTCTACAAATGTTCATGCCAAGGATTTGTTTTACTACCCCCAAATCCTTCATATCAAATGACTGTGCTAACTACTGTTTTAACTCTCTTATGTGATCCATGTTAGACCCAGCTACAAGCATGTCATCAACATATAAACATAAAATAATGTAGCTCTTATTATCCAACCTCTTAAAATAAACACAATGGTTAGAATTACACCTACTATAACCTTGCTTAGCTATAAAACTATCAAATTTCAAATACCATTGCCAAGGTGCTTGTTTCAAGCCATACAAACTCTTCTTCAATCTGCACACCTGTTTCTTCTTACCTTTGACCTCAAATCCTTGGGGCTATTCCATATATATCTCCTCCTCCAAATCACCATGGAGAAAGGCAGTTTTCACATCTAGCTATTCCAAATACAAATCTTCAGCAACCACAATACTTAAATTAGTATGAATAGAAGTCATCTTGACAACCGGAGAAAATATCTCATCAAAATCAATGTCATTTTTCTATGCAAATCCCTTTACAACCAACCTGACCTTAAATCTTTTCTTACCTCCATCTTCCTCTTTCAGTTGATAAACCCATTTGTTTGGTAAAGCCTTTTTACCTGCAGGTAACTTACATAATTCCCAAGTCTGATTTTTCAGCAAGGAGTCCATTTCTTTTTTCATGGAAAGCTCCCACTAAATTTGTGTATCCACCTACATAGCTTCATCATACCCTTCTGGTTCACCAGCATCTGTTAACAAATACAAAGAGGGAGAAAACCTTTCAGGAGGTCTACTTATCCTTGTTGATTGTCTAACATTCACTAGAGTTTTTGGTATTTCTAGTTGTTGTTGCGGAGCATGAGGAACCACTCGAACTTTACCATTTGGAGTATCATCTAGCACCACATAATCTTTTTCTACATAATCTTTTTCTTTCTTCTCATGCTGCTGCAACTAATCTTTGTACAACACTTTCTCATTGAATATAACATCCTTGCTTCTCACAATTTTCTAGTTTTCAAAATCCCAAAGCCTATAACCAAATTCATCAATGCCATATCCAACAAAAGTACATTTTTTTGATTTTGCATCCAGCTTGGTTCTATTTTTAGAATCTATATGTGTAAATGCTTCACAACTGAAGGTTTTCAGAAAAGAATAACTCACCTTCTTACCTATCCATGCTTCCTCTGGAATACCACAGCCCAAATGAACTGAAGGACCTCTATTAATTAAATATACAGTAGTGTTGTTAGCCTCTGCCCACATATTTAAAGGTAGCTCAACATGTAATCTCATGGTCCTTACACACTCCATTAATGTCCTATTCATGCGTTCAACCACTCTATTTTCCTGTGGAGTCCCTAGAACTATTTTCTGCCTATGAATTCCATTAGAGGAACAATAATCTTCAAATTCTTTGCTGCAATACTCACTACCATTATCAGCTCTGAGACATTTTAATCTTTTACCTATCTCATTCTCAACCAAGCTTCTCCATTTTTTAAATGTTTTAAATACATTAGATTTCTGCCTAAGGAAATAAATCCATACCTTCCTAGTTGCATCATCCATGAATGTAAAATAATACCGAGAGCCATCGAGAGAAGATACTTGAGCTGGTCCCCATACATCTATATGCACAAGCTCCAACTTTTCATTTTTCTTTTTCTTCCCATCCTTGAGAAAATTGACTCTCTTTTGTTTGCCATACACACAACTTTCACAGAAATCTATATTAATACATTTCAAACCTGGTAAAACTTTCTTATAATGAAGTACCTTCATACCTTTTTCATTCATATGTCCAAGTCTGTTATGCCACAGTGTTGTCTCAGAACCTACAACAACTTTTCCAGTCTCTTCCTGCAAACCTACAGCAATTGTTCCTGAACCTATTTATTTTTTCTCTGTAATAGCTAAAGTAGAAGGAACAATATGACCTGTACAAAGATATAAGGTGTCTACTTTCACACATTTTGCCACTACTAAGGTACCTTTTGAAACCTTCCAATTTTTATCAGTAAATGTAACAATGCAACCTTGTTCAGCTAGCTATCCTACTGAAATTAAATTCCTACTAAGCCTTGGAACATGCCTTACCTCTTGTAGTAGCCAATGATTCCCATTCTGCAACTTAATCTTAATTCTTCCCTTTCCAACAATCTGACAAGGGTTCATTATCTCCCAAATAAACCAACCCAAAATCCCCTTGGACATAATCAAGAAAATAACTTCTATGGGGCATAGCATGAAATGAGGCCCTTAAATCTAAAACCCATGAATTATCAGCATTATCTAGGGAAAGAATCAAAGCATCATCTTCAGACTATTACTTACAACATTTGCCTCCTTATTGCCTTCTTGTTTGTCTCCTTTATTCTTCTGAGACCAACAATCTTTCTTTAGATGACCTGGTTTTACATAGTACCAGCAATCCTTTTGTCATTTGATTTTCCTTGTGATTTCCCATGACCTCCAGAACCTTTTCCTCTCTCCTTTGATCTACCCCTACTTTCTGCATTCAAAACACTGCCTGATGTGGATCCACCTGAGTTTTTCCTATGAATTTCCTCACTCAAAATAACACTAACAACATCATCAAATTTTAGGGTATTTGAACCAGAAACAGAGTTACTAACCGCCATTACCTAACTATCCCAGCTTTCAAGCAATGAACATAATATCAAGAGAGCTCTAACTTGTTCATCAAATTTTACATTTACAGAAGTCAATTGACTGACAATCGTATTAAATTCATTTAAATGATCTATCGCAGATCCACCTTCAACTATTTTCAGATTAAACAAGCACTTCATGAGAAATACCTTATTTGAGGCTGACGGTTTTTCATACAATTTAGCCAAAGCTTTCATCAGACCATCTGTTGTCTTCTCTTCCATTATATTGAATGCCACCATTGGTGCCAGGCACAACCAAATGGTTCCTAGTGCCTTTCTGTCAAGAAGATTCCAATCCTCATCAGACATTATTGCCTGTTTCTTGGCTACTCCTTCCAATGGCGTCCATAAATCCTTTTGATAGAGGTAATCCTCCATCTGCATCTTCCATAACTGATAGTTTTTCGCATTGAATTTATCGACCTTCAATTTACCCTCGTTTGCCATTGCTCCCACTCAATCGTGAGACTTTCCTGTAGATGATAATCGAACACAACCCACTCTGATACCACTTGTTAGGGTTAGCCGGTAGAAGATATCAATTAAATAAAAATAAAGATTAAATAGAGGAATGGAAATACATAGAAATAATAACAACAAGAGACAAGTTTTAACATGGTTCACCCAAACTTGGGCTACATCCACCAAATAGAGAGTCTAATATTATTATCTAGTAAATCAAATAGATTACAATCAGCAATCCCTGCAACTCAATACCGCTACAAAATGCTACAATACAATACAATACCAAAACCCTAACCCTTAGCCACTTTTTATCAAGCTTTTTGTCGATTACAAAATAGGGTTTTTTTATGTCAGTCAATGAAAAAATAACTCCCAGGGCCTTTATAAAAAGAGGCCCCTGGACCCTGTAAGGGGTGCTGCCCCTTGACCCCGTCTTGGGGGCACTGCCCCTTGACCCCATAGGAATTTGGGGGGAAACTACGCTGATAAAAGTGGGGTAAATTTAACCTCTGAGTCGGATTAGGCTCCATATAACAACATGTAGTTGACCTATTTTTCAAGGAGATTATGAGATTGCATGGATTACCAAAGACCATAATTTAAGATAGAGCTACAAGATTTCTTCGATACTTTTGGAAGACACTTTGGAAGAAGATGAAGATAGATTTGAAGTTTAGTTCAACATTTCATCCATAGATAGAGGTAGTGAATAGGAGTCTGGGAAACTTGTTGAGATGTTTGGTTGGAGAAAAGACAGAAAATTAGGATTTGATTCTTTCACAAGTAGAGTTTGCATAAAATAATTTAGTAAATAGGAGTACCGAAAGAACACCTGTTGAGATTGTGACACGAACTAACCCTAGAGGAGTTGCAGAGTTGAGAGATATCAGTATAGAAGATAAGAGAAGTGCAGATGTAGAAAAATTTGTAGGACACATTGAGATAGTGCATAATCAAGTTAAGAAGCATTTGGAGAAAATGAATAGTAAGTATAAAGAGCAAGAAGATGAGAAGAGAAGACACAAAGAATTTTTAGTAGGAGATGAAGTAATGATATACTTTGTAATAGAAAGATTTCTAGTTGGGACATATAACAAATTGAAGATGAAGAAGTTTGGACCTTGTGGGATACTCAAAGTTTGATTCAGGAAATGCATATGAAGTGGAGCTACTAGAGACATTGGGTATATCACTTATTTTCAACATTGCAGACCTATATCAGCATCATGAAGCAGAGTTCAGTGACATTATTGAAGAGGAAGACTTGAAGAAGAAGCTACCACAATAAGCACCTGAGTAGATTGAAGACATTTTGGACAACAGAGTTGGATGCAACACCAGAGGAAGAAAATACAAAGAATACCTTGTGAAGGGGAAAGGTAGACTAGAAGAAGATTCATCTTCAATTTCTCAGGCTGAGGTGAATTGTCTTGGTTCTCCTCTAGCCCCAACAAAGTGAGGGACTCACTTGTTCAATAACCCCAGATGTCTAATGCAGAAGCATCCTTGGTTCAACAAAAATCTTGCATCAACCAAAAACATTTGCATTTCAGTTTGTTTCTTTTCATTTTCTAGTTCGGTTCAGTCAGTCACTAAGAAGCAGTTTTTGTATTTTGGTCTTCATTCTATCATAGTTGTAATTCAGACCTTGTGGAACTAGACTTAGCATCTAGATTCATTCATGCACATCATATCCAAAAATTAGATCATTTGGATAAGGTACCCATAAGATATCACCATCAAAAGATCAATTGTTTTCCCAAAATAGAGCATCATGATAGTCTTAGAAAATCAGCTAAAGCAGAAGACTTGTAGGGTGTGTCAAGACTCATGGAGATAAATGACACATCATCAAATATTGTTTAGTTCATGGCCAACCTTCCTTGATATGCACACATCATTCCATTCATTTGAAGAGGAGTTTTATTCAATTAGGTCTGACCTATCCGTGTACACATGTTACATCTCTTCATTAGAGTTTGTGATCTTCCTTAGCTGACATGGAGGACTCTAATATTCTGAAGATGATATATAATGATGTAATAGATGCCTAGGAAAGTAGTTAGTGAATGATTCATAATTGAGAGTTTGAATTCTTTTCCAAGGTACTTCAAAGCTACATCTTCTGCATATTTTGTAACTATGAAATCAATCCTCTGAGCCCTAATTGTAAGCCTGCATGTTGCCAACTAGTTTGTATTTGAATTCTATGATATACTAAATGACTAAATTTGCATTTGTTTTATATCTTTGAGTTGTTTCCATTGTGTTTACTCTAGCTGCACGGTTTGGATAGTTCACTCTATGGACTCTGCTAACCGTGACTGCACCATTTTCATAGGGTATATCTTGTGTCACCATTGATGGTATGATTGTCTATTTCTTTTGCATGTGGAATTATATTTTATTACATATTAAATCTCTTTTTGGGTTATGAGAAATTAGTCTCTATGGTTGCATATTTCCAACATTTGGTATCAGCGTTTGGTTTCCATGATTTGGGAGGAAATCCATGTTTAATAACCCTAGATATGATAGGATTTTTTGTGTATAATGGAATCCATGGCTTTACAAGAAAGGAATGAAGGTATTTTCATGGTTAAAAGGTTGTTTATAGACTTGGGTTGTTGCATATTGAGGGTTTCATGGACATTTGTCATGTGGGTTTTCAATTTGAGCTCTTTGTCCAATTGGGGGTGTAGAAGTTTCTTTGCATCAAACATGGGTATACCACTCAATTATGTTGTATCTGCAGAAATTTGTAAAAAAAATTGTAGATACAACACAATTGAGTGATATACCCTGGTTTGATGTAGAACAACTTATGCACCCCCAATTCCAAAGAATAGAGAAAGGACATTGACCCCCTTTGGATAAATAGGCTTCAAAATGGAAAGATGACATCATATCGTTTCTACTTGAAAATCATTTTCAAGGGATCATATGTGCTTGATCCTGGTAGAAGCGTCATTTGTGGTCCACATCAAATCATAACACAAGCTCCATTTCATGAGGCTCTAATGGATCTAGCTGATCTGGACCAACCCATAGCAAGTTCCACTTTATACATTGTAAAATTAATAGATATCCTAATCTTTCTTGGGGAGGTTTCTATTAGAACACTTGACCATAGCCATAGGTCTATTAAACATAATGGAACACTTGTTACAATTGTGGTTATGTAGTTAAGCTTAGTTCTGTTATCCTATGATGGACAATACTTTTGTGTTTCAAGAAATGCCTCTTCAATTGTCATGGACCTGGTAAAAGTAAAATTTAAAAATAGTTATCAATAGGAAGGTTATGCACATAGCCATGTTTTCTACTTGAAATTGAAAAGTACTTTGAATCCACAAATTATGATTCAATATCAAACAAAAATTAGGATATGGTTGGCCATACACCCTTTGGCATAAAACATTCAAAATTTGATCATGTGGTCATATCTTAATCATTTTCTCATGTAAAAGTGGACAATAAAGCTGATTAAGTCCTCTAGTAGGTACCCCCAAACTAAAATTTGCCTAATTTGATGGTATTGATCCTACTAATTAGATATATTTAAGGTTCTAGACCAATATTTCAAATACATAGTAACTTATATAAAGTTCCCCACAATCAAAATCTCTTTAATTCTTCTGAATCAAAGTAGAAAAAGAAGTCATTCAATGGTTAGATATAAAACTCAAGATTCCTTTCTCACATGGGAAAATTTTTACACTTGGAAGTCCTTAGATAAAATTCTCTATATGTGGTTATATGTGTTTAATTCAATGTAATGTATTAACATTCATACTCGAGCTCTTTGGATCAATCTAGTTAAGTGAACATATAATCTATTCATGATTAATTGAAATCCTAAAAATTATCATGTTCAATCATTATGTTCTAGAGCTAATTCATTTATTGGTTTAAATGTTGGTTTACATGTTTCAATTTTTATATGTAATTTTTTTAATTATTCTAAATCAACATTAGGTAAAGTTCATTTTTCTTCAGTCATGTGTTTTAATTATGAAAATTTATTTTATTTAACATCATACCTCTAGTTTCACTTAGGGGTTTAAATTTTTATAGATTCATGTTAGTTTTAGGTAAAAGAAGATTTATGCAAGTTCTAAAATTGTGCATCATCAAATTATTTTTAGATTTAGGAAAATTGGGCATGCAATATTATTTTAGACCTATGTACATGCACACTTGTTCATTAAAATTAAAGAACTTAATTGATTTTTGTGCACAACATGCGTGCACCGATATGGATATGCTTTGGACACATACTAATTCTAAGATTCTAAGATTGAGATAGATTCTTGATGACCCTTCTACCACTGGGGTGTATAGAAGTAATTCTAGTGTGATTTTACAGTATTTGGTCACTATTAGATAGTCATTAGGATATCTCCATGCTTATTCTAGGGAGACATTAGCAACCATCCTTGCCCAAATGAGGGATCAAGTATTAGATGATGTTCCTTTGAGCGCAGTCTAGAGCAGGGTGCCAAAGGAAACAATCAAAAATCAATGTTTTCCCCAATACTCCACTAGATCTTAGGTCATGACATAGTAGGTGACTAGGTGCATATACTATTAGATAGTCATTAGGATATCTCCATGCTTATTCTAGGGAGACATTAGTAACCATCCTTGCCCAAATGAGGGATCAAGTATTAGATGATGTTCCTTTGAGCACAGTCTAGAGCAGAGTGCCAAAGGAAACAATCAAAAATCAATGTTTTCCCCAATACTCCACTAGATCTTAGGTCATGACATATTAGGTGACTAGGTGCATATACCCTAGGATGGCACCTTTGATATATCCATGATTTCTTGCTACTCATAGTCATTATCCCAAAAATGACTATATTCCATTATATTTGTACAACAATTATACATTGGGGTCCATTTAGGCCTCAATGTTAACTATTTGGATTTACCAGGTCATTTGGGGCAGGGTCATGGTAGGGTTTGTGATAGCGATGCTTATCATCATGCAGATAGGTATCCCACATATTATAGGATCTTTTTTGGGTAGAGGATGTATGTCGTCTCTCCAGCCATTACACCTATTGCCGATGAGGTTGTTATTGCTTCCCAATGGGATGCAATTGACATTATTGTTGATATTGCAGTGGAGGCTCAAAACATATCTACAAATCATGTGGGTCGATACTTGATACAACAACCATGTACATTAACTATTGATTTACATGCATATGATGTGGCAGGTATCCCATCTCCAGATGATATAGATCACATTGCACGAGATGCCCAGATTTTGAGGGATACCAATTATAGATTATCTGACAACTTGATGATCATGTATCATGTGATCTCATCACAGTTAGGGATCCCATTAGCAAATGTTACTTCATTTGTGTCTCAGTCTTAGCATTTTGATATGGATCATATAGTTAGATCATTTGGAGGGGCACACGAGCCACCTACCCGCTACCATTCTACCAATTCATCACAAGTGCATCCACAGGCTAATGATTATGCTACTCCAGGGGCCCAGTCATCTACAATTGCTCTAGGTGCCCAGTCATCTTTAGCTACTCTAGGTGCCTAGACATCTACAACTGCTCCAGGTGCTCAAACATCTATTGATACACTTGAGCAGGCTGCAAGAGGTCTAGGTTTTATGGAGACACTCTCTTCAGGGTTGATGCCATCTCACTTACATAGTCCACTACACATCATTGATAGACCTAGTCTAGGGAAGGACTGGATAGGAGCTAGTAGATTATATTATTGCAAAAGGTGACATTGAGCATGCAACTATAGCAAATCAAGTAGATATATATGTACAAATAATTTTTAAATTTTTTAAGTTTTAAATTTAAATACATGTAGTATGTAACTTCAATGGAACCATGTACAACACAATTTTATAAATTAAATATAACTCAAAATTAATTTCTTTTTTATGTATCATGCATATGTGTGTAGGTGGAGGTAGCATATGTGACTCCTAGTTTGAGGGGAGAGCACGCACGCACACATTGAGATTTGTCTGAACATGTCAATGGACAAGTGAATTTTAATTTTCATTTAAGTTATAACTTATATATGTACACATGTTCACATGTTCATTTGTGTGATAGATATAAATTTAATGTACTTTGTAATTAATTACACAAGTTTTTATATGTATATATGTAGGGCTCTATTGCAAGTATGTGCTAACTGGTGTTGTCATTGATGTCAACATGTTTGTACTGTCATTGGTGCCAACTGTATCTTCTGATATTGTTGTTTGTTGATTGATTGAGTTGTCATATTAAGAACACTATCTAAGTATTTTTCTCTACATTTCCTCTATGTTGAAGACTAGAGTATGATTTTTGGATATGATTTAGGAAAGTGTTTGAAGATGCTAAATCCAAAATTTGGTGGTCTGGATTGCTATATAGAAAAAAGTTATATTCACTAGTTTGAAGATTGTGTTTCATAGCATTTGCAATGTGAAAGGGAGAAAGTATGTTGCTCTGCATTTCTCCGTAGTTTGGATTTTGGTCTTGCAGTTTTGGACTTAAGTTTATAAAGGAATTATGATTTAGTACTCTGGAAAGCAAGTTATTGTTTAACAGAGTTTGACAGTGTTTGTTGATAATAGTCTGTGATCTATTTTTTAGGTGATATTTTATGTTCTCAAGTAAGATCTATTACAGTTGGATTTGTTAGCTTCTAGGTGATTTTATGTTGTTCATGGATGTCTCGATAATGTATTAAAGGCATGTGCTTGATCTGCAAGCTACAATGAAGTCCTTGGAAGCATGTATTTGAGTATTCTTGATATTTAAACTACTTCTGGCCAACTTGGTTATTTACACTTATTGTGGAGATGATTTGTGAATTGTTGAAGCATGTAAGGATGTGTTTGGGTCCAAGCTAAGTTGTGAAGTGTTTTTCCTTCATTCATTTTCTTCACAAGTTTGTTTAGGTCCAGACCTAATTGGAATTATGTATGTATGTTGACCTTGGAGATAGTTCCAATGGTTGTAGATTGTATTTCTGACCTTGATGAATATTCCAAGGTTGATGATTAGTATAAATATATGAAATAAATCCATGAGTGATGATTAAGAATGCGAAGATGCCAAGGTAAAGTGTGTGTGTTGTAAAGGTAGAGAAAAAGAGATATATTGCACTTCAATGGAATTGAACTTAGGCATGTTGTAGATGCTAATATATCAATTCATGGCAGTGAGCCACCCTTTTGGCAGTGAGTCTTTTTGTAGTGAGCATTTTGGGTAGTGAGCCCTAAGGTAGTGAGCCTCTTTGTTATTCAGTATTGTTACTACATTATATTGTGAGCTAACACTCACCATGGTTTTTCACTTTGAGGGTTTTACACGTAAAAATATGGTGTTCATGTGTGTATGGTGTTGATATGTTTATGTTTTGATTCTTCTATTCATGTTTAATATTCATAATAAAATGAGAAGTTAAAGTAAGTGAATGTGAATGTGATTGTGTTTAAAGAAGTTCAGTTTTTTGATACAACTAATTCACCCCCCTCTTAGTTGTCTTGTGCCTTCAACAATTGGTATCAAAGCAAGGTTCCTTGGAAGAAATTCTAATAGCTTAAGGAAGATCTGAGATGGCACACAAGAAAGATATTCCTTAGTTTGATGGATTTGACTATGCCTACTGGAAGGTATGAATGTAAAGTTATCTTATTTCTATTAGTTAAAATGTTTGGACAATGGTTAAAGATAAATACACAGTATCTAAAAATGGTTTGAAGACTAATGAAGAGATTAAGGATTATGAGACTAATCACAAAGCTAAAAATGCTCTGTTAAATGATTTGTCTAACACTAAAATGGTGAAAGTTGTTGATATGGAAACTACTCATGAGATATGGGATAAATTGAAAAACATCTATGAAGATGATGCATCTATTAAGAAGGCTAAGTTATAGAACTTGAAGACCACATATGAAACCATGAAAATGGCTAAAGATGAGAACATAATAATTTACATACAGAAGATTGATGAAGTTGTTAGTAGAATCAAGGGTCTCAGTGTAAATCTAGAGGATGTGGATGTTGTAGATAAGATACTCAGAACTCATCCCAAATCTTACAGTCACAAGGTATCTACCATTGAAGAATTGTTTGATATGGGCAAGCTTACAAAAGATCAATTGCTTGGTAAAATGACTAATTTTAAGATGAGATAATTTAGTACTACTGTTGGCCTTGTGAAAACTGAGACTACCTTTATGGCCAAAGAAGAAAAGACATCTAGATCAAATAAATATGCCGTGGAATCAGATGAAGACAATTTTGAAGAGTTGGATGCAAAATTTGTAAGAAGAATGAAAAGACACAGCAGAGGAAAGTTCAAAGGTAAGTTACCTTTCAAATTTTTCAATTGTGGTAAAAGTGGTCACTATGCTTCAAGATGTTTTGACAGAATCTTGAGGAACAAAAATAATGAAAATAGAGGGAAGATGGTAAGAAAGAGTTATTATGTTAGAGATGATGATGGTGTAATTGATGATGACAAACGTGATTCTACTGATGGTAATAGTAGTGAATTCTTGTTTATTGTACTTAGAGAAGAACCTATTTCTGCTAATGTTGCAAGCTATGTGAAGGAAGGAAGTTCAAGAGAGTTGTCTAAATTTCATGTTGAAAAGGAAGATGAATGGGTCATTGACAATGGATGTTCAAATCACATGACAGGAGATAAGAGTAAGTTTGTTAAGTTTAAAAAATATGATGGAGGACTAGTGAGGTTTGGTGATGATGCAACTAGTAAGATTTGTGGAAAATGATTAATTACTTTTAATGGCAAGCATAATACAAATAATTTTATTTATGTCAAAGGCTTAAAGAATAATCTTCTAAGAGTTGGTCAAATATGTGACAAAGGGTATAATCTGGTATTTAAGAACAATGGATGTGAAATAAGGAAAAGCTTTGAAGCTATAATTGTTGCTGGTAAGAAGACTCGTGGTAATGTTTATCATTTGGAAAGTGCTAACAATTATTGTTTGTTGACTCAGACAAATGAAAGCTAGTTATGACATAGGAGGATGTGTCACATTAACTTTGACAATTTGGTGAGAATAAGTACGGTGCAAGTTGTAAGAGATCTACTTAAGATTGTAAAGCCTACCAATATTATGTGCAAAGATTGTCAATTTGGGAAGTTGACAAAGACTACTTTCAAAAGAAAAGAACAATTCTCTACCGATTTACTGGAATTGGTGCATATAGACTTATGAGGGTCCACAAGAACAAGAAGTCTACAAGGTGATAGGTACTTCATGCATATTGATGATTATTCAAGAATGACCCTGGTTACCTTTCTTAGAGAAAAATTTGAAGCTCTAGATAAGTTCAAGGTATTCAAAGCCTTGGTTGAAAATGAGTTGGATTTGAGAATCAAGTGTTTGAGATTTAATAGATGTGGTGGGATTACTTCAAATGAGTTTAATGATTTTTGTGAAGAACATGGAATAAAGAGACATTTGTCTACCCCTAGGCTCCTCAAAAAAATGGAGTGGTTGAAAGAAAGAATAGAACTGTTCAAGAAGCTGCTAAGACAATGATCAAGGAAGTAGACCTACTAGAAGTATATTGGAAAGAAGCAATACACACTGCTATCTACATTTAGAACAAAATGCAAGTTAGAGAAAAAGGAACAAAGACATCTTATGAGCTATGGTATGAAAGAACTACTATCAAATATTTCAAAGTTCTTGGAAGCAAATGTTACATCAAAAGAGATGAAGAGTTAGGAAAGTTTGATGCTAGATGTAATGAAGGCATATTCTTTAGGTATTCTACTAAGACCAAGGCTTACTAGTGCTATAAAAAAAGATTGAGAATGATTATTGAAAGTGAAAATGTGAAGGTAGATGAAGATTTTTAGAGGAGCTCAGAGATAATTGGATATGAGTCAGATGAATTGGCCGATATAGAGAAAGTTGAAGAAGGTAAAGACAAGGAAGTTTAGACTGAAGTCCAAGATGCTTCAGAAGAAGAATTTCAAGTTGAAGCTCAAGAAAGAATTCCTAAAACCCCCAGGTATGTGCAAAGAGATCACTTTGAAGATGAGATTATTGGTGGCAAAAGAAAAGGTGTGTTGACAAGAAGTAGAGTTGCAGAAGAACAAGTAAATCTCTATTTACTCTCAAAGGTGGAACCCAAAATAGTAAATAAAGCATGCAATGATGAACATTGGGTCAAAGTAATGGAAGAAAAACTAATGTAGATTGAGAAGAACAAGACTTGGGAACTTGTTCCTAGGCATGCAGGCAAGAATGTAATTGGAACAAAGTTGGTATTCCAAAACAAACTAAATGAAGTTGGAGAAGTTGTAAGAAACAATGCAAGACTTGTGTATAAAGGGTACTCACAAGTGGATGGAATAGACTATGAAGAGACCTTTTATCTAGTGGAAATATTAGAAGCTATCAAACTATTTTTGGTGTTTCTAGCACATAAAAATTTCAAGGTATACTAGAGGGATGTGAAGTCTACTTTCCTAAATGTTGAGTTAGAAGAAGAAGTCTACATAGAGAAGCTGGATGGGTTCCATCTATCAGACAAACTAGACATAGTATGAAAGTTGAAGAAGGCTTTGTATGGATTGAAGCAAGCTCCCAGAGCTTGGTATGAAAGACTGGATAAGTACCTATTGCAACAAGGTTTTAGTAAAGGGTCCGTAGATAGTAATTTGTACACCAAGATAAGTGGAGATCAAATCTTGATAGTTGAGGTCTATGTTGATGAAATTATATTCGGTGGAAATGAAGGTATGTGTAAGAAGTTTGCAAATGAGATGTAAAAAGAGTTTGAGATGCCTATGTGTGGTGAGATGAACTTCTTCCTTGGATTGCAAATCAATCAAACTGATAAAGGTATTTTCATCTCTCAATCCAAGTATGTTAAAAAATTGTTGAAAAAGTTTTGAATGGAGGACTCTAAACTATTATGTACTATGATTACTGGTTGCAAGTTGGGAAAGAATGATAAATCTCCTAAGGCTGATAAGAGAAAGTATAGATCTATGATTGGAGGAATGCTTATCTGACTACTACTAGATTAGATATCATGCATGTAGTCTGTCTTGTGGCCATATTTTAATCAAATCCTAGATAATTACATGTTGTGGCTATGAAGAGGATATTTAGGTACTTAAAGGGTACTTTGGATCATGGTTTGTGGTATCCTATGAACAATGACTTCTCCTTAAGTGCTTATACAAATGCAGATTGGGCTCGATGTGTTGATGATAGGAAAAACATAAGTGGAGGTGCATTCTTCCTTGGAGATAGGGTGGTGTCCTTGTTGCAAGTATGGGCCTAACTAGTGTTGTCATTGATGTCAACATACTCCTATTACATTGATGATAAGGATTGGATGAGTTGTATGCTACGGATATTGAGAAAATTAGTCCTATCAGGAACAGAGAAGAATAGTGAAGACAATGAGGTAAAGATCCCAACTAAGATGAAGGTCAGAGGATGTGCATCAAAGGGTTTGTAGATATGTGTCTTAAGATGGTCCAATAAAGATTTTAGAGGTTTGCATAAAGATCTAAAAAATTTATGGCCATGTAAGTAAAATTAGTTTTGGTAGATGTTCAGAGGTGACAGAGTGATACAGATAGGTCCGATGAGATATGGAAATGCAATATCTTATTCTATGGATTTGGTGGAGTGTTTAGGAAGTCATTGTGAATTGACAACTTAATTGGTTCATTGTCTGGAGGTCCGCAAACATCTATTCCAATATGACAGTGATGATAGATTATGTTCTTGAGGTTCTGGATGAAGGAGAGAATCATTTCAGTAAGCAAAAGTAGTGTAGATGTTCTTGGTGATTTAGGAAAGCTTGTCGAGGTCTTTGGATTATGTCCAGTTCATGTTGGTGGTCCGCATTGAAGATTGAGCTTGAAATTGAAGAATTACTTCTATATGAGGATGTTCTTCCTAAGTATGGCCAACCGGATGAGTTACACATCCTGCAGATGATCTAGAAGATGTACTGTGGAGAATGGCATGTCCCTAAAGGAAGATTGAAGTCTCAGATCTGTGTGGTCGACAATGTACTAATCTACATGAAGTCTTTTGTAATTAGTCATATTGTATTTATGTATTTGCTATGTAATATATGTCAACTTGGATGTTTATCCCTAAGTCAATGTCTTGTATAAATAAGGAGTTGTAAAGTCATTTCAAATGTATCTTGTGGAGAAGAAAATGTGGTAGAGACGAGAAGAGCGAAAGGTAGAGCAGAAGTACTAGGCTTAAATGGAATTGACTCAAGCATGGTGAAGATGCTATTCTTCAGTTCAAGTATGTAATACTTATTATTCTGTAGACAATGTGTCTCCTATAGGCAGTGGGCCTCTTATGAGTAGTGTGCTTGGGTAGTGAGCCCTAATTGGCATGTGCCATTTTGTTCTTCCTATTCTTTTAATAGAGAATACTATCTTGGGTTAGTCACCCCATGGTTTTTCCCTTAACTAGGTTTTCCACGTTAAAAATCTTGGTGTCATATGTGTTAATGTGTTTCTGCTCTTGAATTGTTGCATTATGTTTCAATGATTGAATTATTATTCTGCTACCAAATTAAGAAAAGGATTTAAGTGAGTAATTGGAAGAAAGTTTTGGACAACTGATTCACCCCCCCTCGTAGTTCTCTATCCTAAATCTAACAATTGGTATCAAAGCTAAGTTCCTCTAAAAGGAGCTTAACCACTTGATGAGATCCAGGATGCCATCCTACAAGAAGGATAGTCTTAGGTTTGATGGAACCAATTTCACTCTTTGGAAAAGTCGCATGGAATGCCACTTGCAATGTATGGGAATGTAGTATTGGATCATGGCTTCAATAAGTATGTTCTTCCACAGAATGGTCCGAGTGCCATAGATGAAATCAAAGATGCTAAAAATAATCTGCAAACTAAAGGAGCTCTTCTAAGTGCCTTATTTGATTCAGAGCTGAGAAATGTTATTGATCTAAAACCTACATATGAGATTTGGCAAAAATTGGAACTTCTGTATGAAGTAGACAAGTATGTTAAATGTGCCAAGCTATAGAGTCTAAAAGGAAAATTTGAAAACCTGAAGATGAGAGAAGATGAAAATATCACTACATTTATGCCAAGAGTAAATGAGCTTGTTTGTGACATTAGATGTGCTGGTGGAATCTTGGATGAAGATGAGATTGTTGGCAAAGTTCTCAGATCCCTTCCTGATTCTTACAAATACAAGGTTGTTATTATTGAAGAATTTAGATCCTATTCAGGTATCACAAGAGATCAATTGGTTGGTAAATTGGCTGCATTCGAAATGACCAAGTTTGGAGATCCCCCCAAGACTGAATCTAGATTCAAATCTAGTGCCTTTGTAAAAGGAAAAAAAGGTTTGATCTGAGAGAAAACTCTTCAAAGAAACTATCATGGTATGAAAAAGCAAGAAAAGACCTAGAAGAAGATGAAGCAAAAGCTACTCAACTTGAAGCCCTTATTGCAAAAAGACTACCAAGAGGATTTGGTAAGTATGAAGGGAAATTGCCTTTTAAATGTTTTAACTAAAATAAGATTGGTCATGTTTCCTCAAGATGTCTGAAAAGATTTTCAAGGCCAAATCCTAATAGATCAAGGTTCCAAAAGAAATGTTACTATGTTCATGAAGATGATGATGATGAAGGAGTAACAAATGATGAATCAGAGATAGGAAACAAATCCGGAAGTCACTGGATGTTTATTTCCATCAAGGAAGAAGATCTAATGCCCTCTGAATCTATTAATCATAAAATTGTAGAAAGAGCTCGGCTGCCCAAGTTGAAGAAAAGGATGATTGGGTCATTGACAGTGGATGCTCCCACCATATGATAGGTGACAAAAATAAGTTCATAGATTTGGAAAGGTATGAAGGAGGAGTGGTAAAATTTGGTGATAATTCTGCTGGCAGAATCAAAGGTAGAGGAACTACTTCTTTTGATGGAAAGAACAAAACTAGTAATGTACTATATGTTGAAAGCCTAAAGCACAATCTTCTCAGTGTTGGATAGTTGGTGGACAAAGGCTATGATCTCTAATTCAAAAATGGAAAATGTAAGATCTTTGAAAGTTCCAGAACAAAGATTGCATCCGGTACTCAAACTAAAGGTAATATCTTCCACTTGGTTGGTACTGGTAAAAGTTTCTTATTATTTCAAATTGATTAGAGTTGGTTGTGGCGTAGGAGAATGTGTCATGTGAATTTTGATAATATCATCAAGATAAGCAACACTCAAGCTATAAGAGATCTTCCAAAACTGGTGAAACCTATTAATAGTTTGTACAAAGAATGACAGTTGGGTAAGAAGAGCAGAGTCACATTCAGAAGTAAGGAACAATCTTCTACCAAATTATTGGACTTAGTTCACACTGATCTATGTGGTCCAGCAAGAATCAGGAGTGTACAAGGTGATAGATACTTCATGATATTAATTGATGACTACTCCTGGATGATGTGGGTGACTTTTATGAAAAAGAAATTTGAGGCTCTTGAGAAATTCAAAATATTTAGGGCTATGGTAGAGAGTGAAACTAGATTGAACATAAAATGTCTGAGGTCTGATAGAGGTAGAGAATTCACATTTGGTGAGTTCACAGAATTCTATGAGAAACATGGGATAAAAAGACAGTTGTCTATTCCAAGGACTCCACAGCATAATGGAGTAGTGGAGAGAAAGAATTGGACCATCTAGGAAGCATCTAGAACCATGATGATGGAAGAAAATGTTCCTTAGATCTACTGGAGAGAAGTTGTAAGCATTGTAGTCTACACTCTTAATCGAGTACAAATTAGAAGCAATATTGGTAAGACTTCTTATGAACTTTGGTTTGGCATCACTCCCACTATGAAGTATTTCAAAGTCTTTGGTAAAAAATGTTACATTAAAAGAGATGAAGATCTAGGCAAATTTGATGCTAGAAGTGATGAAAGAATATTCTTGGGTTATTTTACTCAAAGCAAAGCATACTGGTGTTATAACAAGAGATTGAGAAAGATTATAGAAAGTACAAATGTGAAGGTTGATGAAGGTATTGAAAAACCCTCAAGGTTTTATGAATATGATGAAGATGATCAGAATGATGTTTTGATCCAAGGAGTCCAAGCCCCATTTGAAATTTAGATTCAGAATGATCGAGTGAATTAGGAAGAAGAGATGAGTTTGAATGAATCTGTTCAAGAAATAGAAGTGCAAGAAAGTCCCAAAATTCCCAGGTATGTAAGATTGAATCACTCTAAAGATCAGATCATAGGTGATAAAAGAAAAGGTGTTCAAACATGAAGAAAGATTGCTCAAGACTCAGAAGAGTATTGTCTGATTTCAAAGATTGAACTAAAGTCAATAAATGAAGCATACAGTAATGAAAGTAGGACTAAAGCAATGGAGGAAGAGCTAATGCAAATTGAGAAAAATCACACTTGGGATCTTGTTCCTAGACCTAGAAACAAGAATGTGATTGGAACCAAATGGGTATTCCAGAATAAACTGAATGAAGATGGTGAAGTAGTTAGAAACAAAGCTAGATTTGTCTGCAAGGGTTATTCTCAAGTAGAAGGAGTTGATTTTGAAGACACTTTTGCTCTGGTGGCAAGAATTGAAGCAGTCAGGTTATTTTTTGCCTTTGCTGGCTTTAGGGACTTTAAAGTATATTAGATGGATGTCAAGTCTGCCTTCCTAAATGGTGACTTGGAAGAAGAAGTTTACATTGAGTAATCAGATGGATTTAAGTTGTTTGATCATGGTGATATGGTCTACAAGTTGAAGAAAGCACCGTATGGACTTAAACAAACCCTAAGAGCCTGGTATGAAAGATTGGATAAGCATCTTTTGAAGATTGGTTTCAACAAAGGGACTGTTGATAGTAACTTATACTTCAAAATTGATCATGAAAATATCTTGATTGTTGAAGCGTTTGTTGATGATATCATTTTTGGAGGAAGAGATAGTATGTGCAAAACTTTTGCAAATCAAATGAAAAGTGAATTTGAGATTTCCATGTATAGGGAAATAAATTTCTTCTTGGGTCTACAAATCATTCAAACAAAGAAAGGAATCTTCATTTCTCAAACCAAATATGTGAAAGAATTATTGAAAAAAATTGGGATGGAAGACTCAAAACCAATGAGTACTCCCATGGTAACTAGATGTAAATTGAGCAAAGATGATGACTCTCCTAAGGCTGATCAGAAAAAGTACAGGTCATTGATTGGAGGATTATTGTATCTCACTCAAACTAGACCTGACATTATGAATGATGTTAGTCTTGTTTCTAGATTCCAAGATGATCCTAGAGAATCTCATGTCATGGCAATCAAGAGGATCTTTAGATATCTAAAAGGGATAGTTGAGTATGGTTTGTGGTATCCTAGAAATCATGATTTCTCTCTTCATGCATATACAGATGCAGATTGGGCAGGAGATGCGGATGACTGGAAGAGTACCAATGGTGGAGCATTCTTTTTGGGGAAGAGATTGGTTTCTTGGCTGAGTAAGAAATAAGAGGCAATATCTCTATCCACTGCAGAAGTAGAATATATTGCAGCAACAGGTAGTTGCACTCAAGTATTGTGGATGAAGCAAATGCTAAGAGATATTAGAGTGGAGTATGAAGAACCTATCACAATCTTTTGTGATAATTCAAGTGCAATTAACATATCAAAAAATCTGGTGTTGCATTCAAAGACTAAACATATATCCATCAAGTTTCACTTTTTGAGAGAGCAAGTGAACAAGAATGAAGTCAAATTAGAGTTTGTGCCTTCCAAGGATTAGATTGTAGATATTTTTACTAAACCTCTACCTAAGGACTCTGTTGAGTATCTCAGGGAGAAGTTAGGGGTTATTACCCCTTTGGTTCTAAATTAAGGTGCACTGATGTGCAATAGTTTGGTGGATCTCACAGTCATATCTTGTGGTCTGGATTGATGATGGGAAACTCCTACTTAGGGGGAGTAGCTGGTATGATTCTAAAGTGATGCAAGTATGTGCCCTTTGCCATTGATGTCAAAGGGGGAGAGAAGACATGTTAAAAACAAGTATTTGCTGATCAAAGGGGGAGAAGTAAAGGAAGAGAAAACATGTGAATGGTTGTTGTTGATAGGGGGAGTTATGCAGTGAGGAGAAGTTCTTGTCTTGATGGTTAAAACATTTTTCACATCATATGTTGCCATCAATAACAAAGGGGGAGATTGTTGCAAGTATGGGCCTAATTGGTGTTGTCATTGATGTCAACATACTCCTGTTGCATTGATGATAAGGATTGGATGAGCTGTATGTTGAGGATATTAAGAAAATTAGTCCTATCAGGAATAGAGAAGAATAGTGAAGACAGTGACGTAAAGATCCCAACTAAGATGAAGATTAGAGGATATGCATCAAAGGGTTTGTAGATATGTGTCTTAAGATGGTCCAGTAAAGATTACAAAGATCCACATAAAGATCTGAAGAAGTTATGGCCACTTAAGTAAAACTAGTTCTGGTAGATGTTCAGAGGTGACAGAGTGATATAGATAGGTCCAGTGAGATCCGAAAATGCAATATCTTGTTTTGTAGATTTGGTGGAGTGTTTAGGAAGTCAATGTGAATTGACAACTCAATTGGTTCGTCTGGAGGTCCACAAGCATCTATTCCAATATGACAGTGATGACAGACTATGTTCTTGAAGTTTTGGATGAAGGAGAGAATGATTTTAGTAAGCAAAAGTAGTGAGGATGTTCTTGGTGATTCAAGAAAGCTTGTGGAGGTCTATGGATTATGTCTAGTTCGTCTTGGTAGTTTATATTAAAGATTGAGCTTGCAATTGAAGAATTACTTCCAGATGATGATGTTCTTCCTAAGTCTAGCCGATTGGATGAGTTACACATCCTGCAGATGATCTTGTAGATGTTCTGTGGAGAATGGCTTGTTCCTAAAGGAAGATTGAAGTCTCAGATCTATGTGGCTGACAATGTACTAATTTGCATGAAGTCTTTGTAATTAGTCATATTGTATTTGTGTATTTTCTCTGTAATGTATGTTGACTGGGATGTTTATCCCTAAGTCGATGTCTTGTATAAATAAGGAGTTGTAAAGTCATTTCAAATTTATCTTGTGGAGAAGAAAATGTGGTAGAGAGGAGTAGAGCAGAAGTACTAGGCTTAAATAGAACGAAGTCAAGCATGGTGAAGATGCTATTCTTCAGTTCAAGTATGTAATACTTATTATTCTGTAGAGAGTGTGTCTCTTGTAGGCAGTGGGCCTCTTGTGAGTAGTGTGCTTGGGCAGTAAGCCCTAATTGGCATGTGCCATTTTGTTCTTCCTATTCTTTTAATAGAGAATACTATCTTGGGTTAGTCACCCCATGGTTTTTCCCTTAACTAGGTTTTCCACGTTAAAAATCTTGGTGTCATATGTGTTAATGTGTTTCTACTCTTGAATTGTTGCATTATGTTTCCATGATTGATTTATTATTCTGCTGCCAAATTAAGAAATTGATTTAAGTAAGTAATTGGAAGAAAGTTTTGGACAACTGATTCACCCCCTTCTCAGTTGTCTATCCTAAATCTAATAGTCCTAACATAGAAAAAAACAAGAATTAGTTTCCTTGTCTACTACAGAGGCTGAATATATTGCTGCAACATCATGTTGTACTAAGGTGCTATGGATGAAACAGACCTTGAAGGATATCAAAGTTGAGTATGATGAGCTAATCCCTATTCTTTGTGAAAACACAAGTGCTATAAATATTTCAAAGAACCCAGTGATGCATTCAAAGACAAAGCACATTTCAATTAAGTATCACTTTTTGAGGGAGAAAGTTGCAGAGAATGAAGTGAAGGATCATCACAAGCATATTGCATCCCTTCATACACCATCATTGATCTTGGTTCATTAGATCATCAAGAGTAAATCTAAATATAAAGATTTTACTTGAGATGCATGCATTTACATGTTGTAAAGATTTACCACAATTTCCAATATAAAATTGAACTAGAATCAATAACATAACACTAGCCATATAATTTATCATGCTTGTCATTTGTATGCATCCAACCAAATTGTAACTTTCTCTACCACTTGATCTTTCTAATATAAAATCATTAATTGATTTATAACATATAACATCATAGATTTAATATATAATTTAAACTAAACTCATTAAATTCAAATATAAATATTTTACTTGAGATGCATCCAAACATGATGTAAAGCTCTACCACAAGTTCTAATATAAAATCGAACTAGAATCAATTTAACATAACACTTGTCATATAAGGTATCACTACAACATAAACTAAAATCATTAAATTCAAATATAAAGATTAAATACTTGAGATGCATCCAAACATGTTGTAAAGCTCTACGACAAGTTCTAGTATAAAATTGAACTAGAAGAAATTTAACATAACACTTGTCATATGATTTATCACTACAACATAAACTAAACTCAATAAATTCAAATATAAAGATTTTACCCCAGATGCATCCAAACATGTTCTAAAGCTCTACCACAAGTTCTAATATAAAATTGAACTAGAATCAATTTAACATAACACTTGTGATATAATTTATCACTACAACATAAACTAAACTCATTAAATTCAAATATAAAGATTAAATACTTGAGATGCATCCAAACATGTTGTAAAGCTCTACCACAAGTTCTAATATAAAATTGAACTAGAAGGAATTTAACATAATACTTGTCATATAATTTATCACAACAACATAAACTAAACACATTAAATTCAAATATAAAGATTTTACTTGAGATGCATCCAAACATGTTGTACAAAGCTCTACCACAAGTTTTAATATAAAATTGAACTAGAATCAATAACATAACACTTGTCATATAATTTATCACTTGTCATTTGTGTGCATCCAACCAAATAAATTCATTCCTAGACATAGGTCTAGCTCATTCCTGTACAGTCACATCCATTGGTTCAGCTCGCTCTTTAATAACTTCTAGTATTCTCTGATTATCATCTCTATCTACTCTACACTTATGACATCCACATGCATGTGGAACTTGATGAAGAGATAGGCCAATAGCAATTACTAGGTGGCTATAATGATACACCTTGTTTTCAAGATGGTAATAAGTAAAATGAATCCCATTTTGAACAATATTGACTTGTTTGAGATATGACCCTTGCACTACAACTAAATCTATGGGAAACAACATTCCATATGATGCAAGAGCATCTAGAGGTGTAAGGGCAATCTTGCGTCACCTAAAAATAATGATGATTCAAAATTGTTGACTTTGTTTTCATTTCTTTTTAAAATTTGTATTTCTAGTTCCATAATCACTTGAATAATGATGTAGAACCTTGAGTTTTTCTAAACTACTAAAAATATCAAACTATTATTTTAGGAAAGTTTGCATTTGGGCACATATGAAAGAGAAAATTTACAGGAAGCTTTGTAATTAAAAATAAGACCGTTGGAAAAGGAATTAGGAAAAGATCATTTGTGGGTTGAAAGATATTAAAGTTTATGTTCCCTGAAAAACCCCTAAAAAATATTTCAAAGTTAGGTTTGAGGCACTTAGAGGCCCCGTACGACTCTAAAAAATGGGTGGAATTAGCAAAACATATTCTTAGCATGTAGAGTACTCTACAATCTTTCCAACATTTCAAATGGTTCGTCAATTAGACACCTGAATCAAAAGTTATGGCTCCTAGAAGTTGACCTATTTTTGGAGGGAGATGCAAATTTCAAATTTAGTCTAGATGCCACTAAAATGGGATATTTATGACCATTTTTGGGAACCCTTGATGATAGGATAGAAAAGGGGGAAGTGGAGAGTCAAGAAAAGGAGGGAAAATAGAAATCCTAGCTGATTTCAAGCTATAGAAGGTAGAAGGTTCCTGATTCTAGAGCAAGGAAGTTGTAGCATGTTGTAGCCTATTGCAGATTCATCCTCTGATGTAATTTTAGTTTTTATAATGTGATGTGTTGTCCAAATAAATAAAATAACATTCCAATTTTCTATGTGCAATTTGTGTTATTGTGTGTTTTGTAATTTACCCCCTCATCAAGTGGTATCAGAGTAGGGTTCGTAAGTGTGTAGACAAATCTCCGACCGTGAGGTAGTTTACACCAGGACCTGAGGTTGTGGGTTTACTATAGAGATCAAAATACCTCCATGAAGAAATGTGTTGGAGTATGCAACAGACTAAGATGGAGGGTGAATCGGTGTCTTATAAAACAAACTTGTTTTTGGAAACACCTAATTAACTTTTACCAACTGTGAACTTCAACCTTGAATGGTGAAAGAAAGATATTCATTTAAGAACCAAGATGAACTATCAAACCAACTTGTGAGCATGAAAAGACATATCAACTATTTGTGAACTATGAAGAATCATTAGAACAATTCATCAAGATAAACAATAGAGGTAGATTGTTACTTCATTGGACTGAGATAAGTATCAAAGCATTATGCATTTGTACAGATTTACTATGAGCATCATATAATAGTTAAATTATGAAATAATGAACAAAAACTCATCAGTAGAACAAGTAACCTTAACACAGAGATTGTCCTGGGTGGAAAACCCTCTGGGGCACAAAAACCACTAGAAAAATGCCTCACTAGCTACAAAATGCCTCACTAGGAAAGCCTCACTGGGTACACAAAATGCCTCACTGGCTACACAAAATAGCTCATTGGAAAAGGTCATTTCTTGTCTCACTAACTTGACCTTTCAATACATGTTTCAATCATGAAGAAAAACAAATATAGAGGGACACTTTGTTTCACTGATCCTTAACATTACATCAGGTGTATACACAACCACTCACAATTTATGTTCAAAGCCCTTTTATACATTTCATAATGTTTTCCTTTTCTCATGAAATAGTTTGAAGAGATAACCGATTCCATAAAACTATTTCAGGCAATAACTAAATATTAAACCACAGTTTAGGGTCGAACTAACCCAAGCATAAACCAATGTCATCACTATCAAGGAATTTGGAAGAATAAACAATGTGTCACTTCTGCATCAAAGTGTCATTATCATTTGTGCACCACATAACCATGATTAACAATAAATATTCAAACTGTCCTTATCAGTGAATAATCAAACTGTTCATGTTTACCAAACCTTAACCCATATTGTCAATGTTCAAATAGGTGCCACATAAGCACTAGGGTTCCTCAAACAAAGTTTAAAACAATACTAATCACTTCACTAGTGACTATCAATCAAATAAAACAATAGTAAATCTTAACAAAAACACTATTAACCCATTTACAAACTGCACCCATATCCTAAAATAGAAACCCTCAACTGAAAATACAATTTCATTATTAACTTTCAAAACCCTTAAGATCTTGCTTAAGAAAATTAAATAAACCAAAAATACTATTAAGGAGAGATAAAACATGAAACTCATGAGCTAATCACCAAACCGTGATGTGCCCTCAAAGTCTGAGAACCACCATAACTGACAATGGCCACACTCCTCAAATTCACTTCCAGCTTTGTCACTTCAGCAATACAATGACTTTTGAAGATTCTCAATCCAACTTCCATGATTACCAACATTGAATCAATAGAATTTCATGATGATAACTAAACCCTCATGGAGAAGAGACAACAAAATGATGAAATGAAATGTTTATTGCAATATTCATGCCTTTTGAGCTGATTAATCGGATGTGTCAGTATGCCCTAAAAAGGGCTCAAGAAACAAAATACTACTTTTACCTCTTATTACTATCAAAACCTTATTGGCAGGTTACACAAGAAAGATGAAGCTTTTACATGATAACATTTCATCCCTTTTACAAAGTAAAAACATTTAACTTGCCTTTGCCTTTATCAAAATGCTTAGATAATCTCATTCAAGGGCCACATTAAGATTTCCACTTTGACATCACATGGTACTAGGTATTTGTTCTTGAGGTCAGAACCTTTATCAAAGAAAATATTTAACTCTTTATACAATATCCTTAGACACATTTGAAACCACTGCTATTTACCATTTACTGTTTGACATCATTGCCAATTTACTATCAAATGCCACACTATCAAGGTACCATAGCCAACCATATCCAATCACCATATCCAATCAAGAGAGATTGTATCTTTGACATCAAGGACAACAACTGAGGATAACAAACTCCCCCTTTATCCATTATGGCAAAATACAACTCTCTCTCTCCCTTTTTGACATCAAAGGAAAAGGGAGGAAAGAAAGTGTGCCAATTGCCTCCAGGTGATAACATAAATCCAAGATCAACTAATCCCTGGAAAAGTAAAATCAGAATATAAAGTATACCAAATATATCATGACTGTCCCATGAAGAAGAAGAAGCATCCAGACCATCTGAAATAGAAACTGAAATGTCAGCACCATGATGAGCATAAAAGAACATATATCAAAGGATAACAATTGAATATGCTGGTAGAATATCATTGTCACTGTATACACCTAAAAATGACACGACTTGGTCTAAATAAATATTCTTAATATTTATTTCACTCTAATTCCTCTATCAATAAATAAATAAATAAATTTATTTATTTGATTCACATTCCTCTAAATTAATTAAATATCAAAATATTTAATTACCTCTTCTAAAGTCAAAATTAAATAAAATCCTTTATTTAATTAAATTCTTCCAAATAAGTAAATAAATCTTAATTATTTAATTAAATCAAATCATTCTCCCAAATTTAAATAAATCAATGAAATTTATTTAAATCCTCTCAATCTCTAAAAATAAAATATAATCAAATATTTTATTTATTCTTCCAAATCATGCACAAACAATTAAATAAATTTATTTATTTAATTTGCTTTCTTATCTTCTAATTCTTCCAAAATCATTCTAAATTAAATAATATCAATTATTTAATTAGTTCTTCCAAATTCATTCTAAATTAAATAATACCAATTATTTAATTGTTTCTTCCAATAATATCTTCTCTAAATTTAAATAAATCAAATATTTATTTAAGTTGTCCATTTCTTCTAAATTGAGTTATCTCTAAATATAATTCATTCTTTGTACACATGCAAGAATATTCTAAATATTTAATTGAGTTAAAATATCTTCTTATCCTCATGCAATTTCTATTCTCTAGTTCTATTCTCTTAACTGATTGATCTATTCTTTCAAATTGATTAATCTCTCCAGTTAACCCATTCTTCTATTCTATTAATTCCTCTTATGCAAAATATAGAAAGACATATGTCTTCTTCTTATTCACACACATTCCTCAACCATTCTATATCGTTGATCTTCTCATTCTTTCTATACCATTGATCTTCTTTCTCTCAAGTCTATAAATTCAACCCTGTTCTTCCATTTCATTCATCCAAGCTTTAAGTATTATTACTCTGTAGGAATTACAGCGCGCCTTTGGTACCAATTCCTTCTTTGGTTGTGATCACACTCATTACCATACTACTATCATTGTTGTGAAGCTCATATTCATGGCAAAACTATCATAGCCATTCTCCATTGACAATCTTGGAATATCAAGTGCACTCTCTGAGGGCCTTATTCATACATGCAAGATCGATTGAGATAGGCAACCAATGGAAGCTATGAAACTTTGAGGTTTGCAAAAGTTTTTGAAGTTCTTTTGGTTGATTGATCTCTTTGTTTTTGAATTTTGTTGCATTTTGGGTATTTTGATACTAATATATTGATTATTCATGTTTAATCCAATTTTCCATTAACATTTTTGGTGCCCACCATGGGGCTTAGCCTGAATTTAACTCAAAAACTAAGTTTTTGTGTTTTAGAAAGGCATACATAGGAGGAAACAATGCATCTGGCATATTGTAACACACATCGATTGTCTATTCCAGTGCATACATTCCTTCAGCGCATATAGCCTCCTATCTGGTGCATCTATTGTCTGTTTGGGTGTATACATTATTTCAGTGCATACAGACTCTGTTCTAGTGCATCTATCCTCTTATACAATGCATCTGTCAGCTCGGTGCATCTACACTATTTTCATGTGCTTTTGACCTCTGTCTTAGCGCATATGTACTACGGCGCTTCTGATCTCTATTTCTGTGCATTCAGTCTATGAAGCTGCACATCTAATCTAAGTAGTGATTTTTAGGGTTTCCTTGAGATTTTTGCTAATTGTAACATCTTTTCACAGGAACATTCTTGATCTATTTTGTAGGCTAGGTACTGGTTTAGAATCATATAGTTGCACTTGTTAACTCACACTTCAATTTCTAACAGGATAGTAAATGGATGCTCATGCAGATCTCACATAGTTTTAAATAGGAAAATGGTAATTGAATCATTAATATCTTGCATATCATTGAATCATTTCTATATTGCTATCTAGATAAAATTGAACACATCATTGCTATTTGGGTAAAAATGAACCATTGCTATCTCGATCATCACTTCAAAGTTAACAAATTCATGCTGTCTGGGCTAAAATTGAACACATGATTGCTATCTTGGTAAAACCAGACCATTGCTATCTTGTTATCGCTTCAAAGTTAACAAACTTCTGTGCTTGCCCAAGTAGATAGCTCATCTAGTTTTTCTCATTTTAACTAGGGGAAAAGAACCACTATATTCTATGTTTTGGGAATGATACCAATCTTATGCTCTCCCTTATCTTGGGTCACCAAAATGCTAGACATATCATTTTCGCATTTGTTTTTCCTTTAGAGGGGCCTGCTCTTAGATACCGTTCATCCAAGTAGGAATGACCCTAAGTGGTAACAGGCTAGACGCCAAGCCCTTCCAAGCCAGTATAAATAAATTGTGTTTGGAGTGAAAGCTTCAAACAATGAGTGCAGTTGTGTTATACCGATAGCCAACCTCTCCCAAAACTCTCCAAGGTGTAACCCTTGCAGGCTGGGAGACTCCATAACAGAGAGTAGTGCTACTGCATGTATAATCAGTCAAACGGTTGCCTTTATTATTCATCCTTTGTTTTAGTGGACCAAAAACCCCTATAATCTGGTGTAGGGAAGGGTGATTATCACCTCCTGAAGATGCTTCACTAGAGATAGTGAGAATTTAGTTTTATACTATCCTTTGAAACCTAGGATTGTACTTGCTTTTTTTTAGTCAAAAAAGAGTCAAAAAAATTACAAAAAAAATAAAAAACCATAAAATGATTCTTTGTGTTTGTTGTGTCTTCTTGCCATAATTTCAAAAAAATTAGATCAAAGAGACCTTCTTGCAACCAAAGATACCAAAAACATTAGAAAATTGCCAAAAATGAGCAAAAAATACTGAGAAAACTAGAGTGGCACATTCATCCTCTTATGCTGCGCATTTGTGCCAACCTATGGCACATCTGTATTGACTTGTAGTGCTTTTACTACCTATTACCTATTATGATGCATTTGATATTTGCCAGTGTGGCACTTCTATGCCGACTTGTTGCACATTTACCAATTTTTGCGGTGCATCTGTTCTAGCACATGCATGATAGTGAGCACTTCCACAGTCTTTGAGAGAAAATTTTTATTACTTGTAGGTACCCATTTTAGTCTAGTTCCAAGATCTGAGATTAGAACTTACCTTGCAATCACTTTTTTATCCATTCCACAGCACACTCCCTCTTTCGTTGGTCATCTCATTCACCTTCTATTAGGTCTTCCTAGTCCAAAGTCAAAAGTATCCCATATCAGATCACCATAGGCCCCTTTTTCATGTCATTTTGGATTCAAGTAACCCTAGTAACTCATAGAACTTCGCTAGTGGTCTTGGTGCATGACTAGTCCCTACATAGTAAGACAGGTATCGAGTACCCTTACTAGTGGCTATCATCTTGTATCAGCTGTCTTACTTGGAATCATTGATCAAAAGAGTCCCTTGTCCAAATCTTTTCATAAGTATCCTATTCTCAGCAATCTCCACTGACATCTTGCAAAAATCTCTAGTTTCATCCCACCACATCCCACATCACCTTGCATGGTTCTTACTAGATCTCAATACCAAAAAAAACTTGAAATGGCCGAACCATCTGACCATATTGTCACCCCTCATGACAGTGATGAGGAAATCTCTCATGAAGAATAGCAAGGACACCTCCAAGATCAAAAATTCCAATGCTTGCTAGAGAAAGTGCTCCATGAGGACCCTCACAAGTATTTTTATCATCTTGCAAATCTTGGGATTAAACTCCCAGCTAATTTTGATCTAAGCAAAATCCAAGAAACCATAGAGGATAATCATGAACACCACAATGGTGAAGATAAAGGAAAGAAAGCCATAGACCCAAGCACTCCTATGGAAGAAATGAAGAAACAAATCAAGGGTCTAATGCAAGAAATGACAGATCTCAAGATAAGTACAAACACTAAAATCTACTCCTTGGAAGATATTGCACTGTACCCCTTTGATAAAAGTTTGAACATAATACTATTCCCCTTTCTATTCGAAGTTCCTAAGTTGTCTCCATGCTTGATTTATGCAATACCAAGCAAAAGAGTTGTAAATCATTCACCTCCTTCCTACAAAGGTGGAGACAACTAGCAAGCAAATGCTCATATGATGTACCTGAGAAGCAATTAATGGAGATGCTTGTCCACAACCTCAACTCTGATCTTAGCTACCAATTACAAATTCAATGCCCTACTTCATTTTCAAAGGTAATTGAAATGGGATTGTTCATCAAAAAGGCTATGATTGCCAAGGGACAAATCAAGTTATACAAGGACACACCGACCTCCAACTACACGACTAACAAATCAAAGTTTTGGATTAAGAATAAGAATGTCATCGATGATGGAGTAGTTGATGCCAAGGTGGTGGCTCCCAAACAACAACCAATATTCACTCTCAAAGGAGAGGCAAGCAATGTTACACCCAACAAAACATTCTCTCAGGAGCCAAGACCATGGTTCAACTCAAATCCAAGGTGAAAGTTCACACCACTGGGTGAGTCCCAAGAATCTACATTAAGGAAGCTATTGGCCAAAAATGAAATCTCTCTACCACCAAGTGATTACAAACCTCAAATCAAACCTCACTATTGGAAAGACACTGACTATTGTGAATATCATAGAGGAAGAGGACATACAACCAACAATTGTATTCATCTCAAACATGTTATTCAAGACGTGCTTGATCAAAATCAAAGAGGAGCTCATCAACATACTTCTAATGAGATGCACGTGGCTTACAAAGATCTGCTTCTTAATTATAACATGTCATACAACAACAACAACAATGGAAACAACAACAACAACCGTAATAGGAAAAATTAGAATAATGGGAATAGTAATGCCAGTTATGCAAGTGTGCCATTTGACTATACCATCAATTACATATCAGAGCATGTCCCACAAATCAATGTGGTTACACCCAACCAACAATCAGAGCCCAACAAAACTGATTGTATTATCATTACTCGCAGTGGTAAGGTCATGTTGAATACCATTCCTCCAAGGTCATCACCTTCTCAATCCAACTTCCATCAGTATAGTGTCATAGACCAACTACAAAAAACTCTGGCCCACATTTCTATCTTAGAGTTGTTGCATCTATCTCCTTCCCACAAGGAGATTCTCAATAAAGCCTTAGTGGAAACCACTGTACCCACCAACTTGGCCCAAGAGAAATTTTAGGCCATGGTAGGTAATCTAACCTACTCAAGTACCATATCATTTACTGAACAAGATGACCTCTCAGTGTCTCAACCCCATAACACCCCTTTGCACATTGTCGCCTTCATCCATAAGCACCACATCAAGAGGGTTCTCATTGATGGGGGAGCCAGTTTAAATATTTGCATGTTGAAGCTAGTCCTTGCATTGGGGTTCTCTAAAAATGTAGTGGATCCAAGGAAGAAGATTACTATCAAAGCCTATGATGAAGAGGAGAGAACTACTAAGGGAATAGTGGTATTACCCATACAAGTGGGACCGGTGATAAAAGACATTGTGTACCAAGTCCTAGATAGGGAGCTTGCCTATAATATTCTCCTAGGTAGACCATGGATTCATGCCATGAAAGTTGTGCATTCTACCTATCACCAATGCATAAAATTCCCTCATAATAGCAAGCAAGTCACCATCCAAGGCAACCCTAACCCCTTTCAGCATTGCAACTCTATCCTTTCAAAACTTGATTGCATCATACCAAACAATAGAGCATCTACATCCCCTACCCCATAGCATGATTCTACCTCTAAAGCTTCCTCATCCAAGCCCAAAGAGTAGAAAATTACCATCAAATAAATAGGAGTTGTGGAATAATCCATTGAGCACAACCTCAATCTAACCAAGATGCCTTTATCTCCTAGATCCTTTGGGTGACCCAAGCATTTTCCAAAGTTGTCTACTCCTCCTACACCTACCACAACTCCCTTTGTAGAATACAGGACTCTATCAGATGAAATAGAGGAAAGAGATATCCTACAATGGCTTTACACTAAAGAAGAGAACATACAACAAGAACCACCCAAGCTCCCAATGGAAATCTATGGGCAAGGTGAATCTATCCTACACAGAATGGGTTATGAAGGACAAGGCCCCATCAGTCTAAGAAAAGAAGGAATTATAGAACCCATTCAACATTCTTCATCCTCATTGGCTAGAATTACAAAAGGTTTAGGATATAAGGATAAGGGCAAAGCTAAAGCAAATGCTTGTCTAGTGGAAATAATTCATACACTTCAAAAGGACAGTGACATAGATTCCAATGAATATGAGTGGAATGAGCTAACAGAGCATTCCTATGATGAAAAAGAGGTTGATACCATTTAAACTTATATCCCCTACTGTGAGGGACAAACACTACTGCAGAGGCCATTAGAGTGTGATTTGCCTATCCCTAAGAATAGAACTTTTGAGGAAGGTTCGAGTTCTATCACAATAAACAACTTGGAGGAAAGTAGCATCCCAAACATTATCCCTACCAATACTCCTAGTATATCCATTCAAACTATCAATGAATTAGATCTATCCTCCGACTCCCTCCCCCTTGTGCATCTTGAGCTTATTGATTGGGATCTATGAGGAACCCTGCAACTAGATATGATGCCTATATTGACTACATGGAACTTAGGGACCACCTACCTAAACGAGATCATAAAGCTAGCTTCTCTATTGAACTAAATACTGTGGCTTATTTTAGAGAAGGTACCAAGCCTTCCAGTTACAAAAATATCAAAACAAAAACTAGATCTAACAGTGAAAACCACTCCGTGGTAGTGTCAGATCCCAAAATATTAAAAAGAACACAGAGCCTATTAACATTGGAATAGAGGAACAACCTAAGATCATTCACTTTACTAAGTCTCTAACCCCACCAAAGAAGACTAAGTTTGTACTATTCTTCAAGAGAAAGCAAGTCAATTTTTCTTGGTCATATGTAGATATGCTAGGGTTAGATCTAGAATTGATTCTACATCATCTTCCACTAGATCCAAGAGTGAAACCAGTGAAATAGAAGCTTACAATGATGCATCCACACATTGCACTGCTTGTAAAAGGACTTAAGAAATTACTGGATGTAGGGTTTATTAGAGCTATAGACTATCCAGAATGGGTCTCAAACATAGTACTAGTGTCCAAAGCTAATGGCTGAGTCAGTGTATGCAATGACTTTAGAGATCTAAACAAAGCTTTCCGCAAGGATGATTTTCTGTTGCCAAATATAGATATCATAGTTGACTTGACAACAGGGCATACCATGTTATCTCTGATGGATGGCTTCTCGGGATATAATCAGATCAGGATAGCACTATAAGACCAACATAAGATAGCTTTTACTTGTCCATGGGGTACTTTCTATTGGAATGTCATGCCATTTGGGCTAAAGAATGTAGGAGCCACATATCAACATGTTATGACCACTATATTCCATGATATGATGCATGTCACAATGGAAGACTATGTCTATGATATCCTTGCAAAGTCACTCACAAGAGAATCACACCTGGACATGTTAGAGAAAGTCTTTTAGAGATTAGAGCAATTCAAAGTTGGGTTGAACCCAAAGAAATGTGTGTTTGGAGTCACCTCAGGCAAGCTCTTAGGTTTTCTTGTATCGGCAAATGGAATAGAGGTGGACCTCGCCAAAGTCAAGGCTATTATAGACATGCCACCACCCAAGAATCTTACTCAACTAAGATCTCTACAAGACAAGCTACAAGCAATCTATAGGTTCATATCACAACTGGCAGACAAGTGTCAACCCTTAAGTCATCTCCTACATAAGAACATTCCATTCAGATGGGATGAGAAATGCGAAGAGGCATTCAACAAACTAAAAGAGTATCTTATGAATCCACCTATTCTCATGCATCCTATCTAAGGGAAGCCATTGTTATTATACATATCGGCTACACCAATAGCTCTTGGGGCTCTTTTAGTACAACAAGATTATGAAAATAAGGAAAGAGATGTCTACTACATCAGTCGCACATTGGTGGGCTATGAGTTGCAATACTCTCAGATAGAAAGATCATGTCTTGTGGTAGTTTTTGCTTCCCAAAAACTCTGACATTATATGCTTGCACATCCAATCAAACTTATTGCAAAAATAGATCCATTGAAGTACCTACTAAGCAAACCAGCTCTAACAGGTCACCTAGCCAAATGGGTGATGCTCCTAAGTGAATATGACATTGAGTATGTAGATAGAAAGGCTATCAAAGGGTGAGTCATTGCTGATCAATTAGCGGATGCACCACTACAAGACACCACACCAATGCAATTTGAGTTTTCAGATGAATCCTTATTCAATATATCAACACATTCCTGGAAACTTTACTTTGATGGGTCCTACACAAACCATGGATTGGGGGCAGGAATCTTGTTTGTAACTCCTCATGGCGACACCATATCGAAGTCTTACCGTCTATTATTCCCATGCACCAACAACATAGAAGAATATGAAGCCTTGGTCATTGGCCTCAAAATGGCAACAGAGTGGAAAATAAAAGAGTTACATGTCTATGGTGATTCTCAACTAGTAATTAATCAAGTCAATAGCTATTACCAAACCAAAGATGAGAAGCTTGTCCCATACAAGTGGATGGTCGAGGACTTTAAGGAATACTTTGTGACCATCTCTTTTGAGCAAATACCTTGCATTGAAAACAAAGCAGCAGATGCCATGGTAACTAGTGCCTTTCTTCTCAAAATCCCAGAGAATGAGTCACAGTATGAGTTCTTAGTGGAATCAATTCAGTGACCAAATTATGATCTTCCTGAAACCCATTCCATATGCCTATTAGTTGGATCTTATTCACCTTGGTACGACAAGGTTTACACTTACCTCAAGGATAACACCCTCCCACTTGACTTATCTTCAAACCAACGATGAACCTATATATGACAAACCTCTCGTTATACCATTATTGTCGACACCCTATACTGACGTGGTCTAGATGGTACTTTACTCTATTGTTTAGAATGAGAAGAATCCCAAACTACCTTACAAGATGTACATGAAGGGATCTATAGAACACACTCTAATGGTCCTTCCTTAGCTAAGAAACTCATGCGTTTGGGTTATTATTGGCCAAACATGGAAACAAATTCATATCAATTTGTGAAGAAGTGCAAGTAATGCCAGATACACGGGAACCTGATACATATACCAGCTCAAGAGTTGAGACCTTTAACGACACCTTGGCCCTTCTGTCAATGGGGACTTGACCTTGTGGGTAAAATCCATCCACCCTCATCCAATGGCCACAAATTTGTAATAACCACCACAGAGTACTTTACCAAGTGGATTGAAGCCGTTCTGATCACCACCGTCACAGGAAAACAAATCTCCTCATTCATCGTTAATTACCTCATCTGCAGATATGGAATTCCCTCATCCATTATCATGGATAATGGAAGACCCTTCAAAAACTAGGATGTCTAAGAACTCTATGACTGATTCAAAATCCAACACCGCTTCTCCACACCCTATTACCCCAAGGTAATGACCAAGTAGAAGCATCCAACAAGACCATCTTGAAACTCCTTAAGAAGATAGTCAATAATGCTGGCCGTGATTGGCACATCCAACTCAATCCTGCTATGTGGGCCTACAAAACTAGTATACGCACTCCCATAGGTGCTACCCCTTACACCCTTGTCTATGGCTCATAAGCTATCCTTCCCATAGACGTCGAGTTACCATCTCTCAGGGTGTCATTAAAAGGTCTCATAATAGATGAAGAGTACAGAGTTTCCATATTGCAAGAACTAGAGTTGCTAGAGGAAAGGAGACAAAAAGCCTTCGATCATCTCAAAGCATATCAACAAATGATGTCATGAAGCTATAACCACAGAGTCTACCCAAGAGTCTTTAAGGTTGGAGATCTAGTACTTAAGGAGAACCCCCACAATGAATAGGATCACGAAAAGAAAGGCAAATTTGAGGCCAACTAGCTTGGGCCTTATGTGATCATAGCTACTTATGGATCAGGGGCATATCAGTTAGTAACATTAGAGGGTGAGCTATTCGATGACCCAATCAATAGCATGCATCACCAAGGGGAACCCCAATGTAAGGGGGGCACAAATTACCAAAAAAAATCAAAAAATCATAAAAATACAAAAAAATAAAAAAACTAGAAAAATACAAAAAAATCATCCTTTGGTGAAAACCTGGTAAACAGGCACCTTGGATAGGTATCATGATGAAAACCTGGCAAACAGGTGTCATGCATACTTTAAAGCTGACTGTGTTAATGGCCCGGGGGAATGGAGCATTTCCCTATCTAGGTTCTGATCCATTTAAAAATATTCAGACCTTTAAAGCTGACACCCCACCTCTAGTCAATTTTGATAAATTTGAGGAAGTGGAAAACGCAAGAGGTGTGGATGCAATGAGAGCATGGATCACGAATTATATTTCAACCAATCCTGATGCTGATGAGAAAGAAGTGATTAAACAAGCTTTGAATTCCATGACTGGAATGGCTAGGATTGTTTGGGATAAGTTGGATAATGACTTCAGGGAAACCCTGTTAGACAGTGGCACAGATCAAGTCTGTGCTCAATTGGCAAGAATGTTTGTAGGAAAGCGTGATGTTTTGGAACAGCTTTCTTACCAAAAATTCATGAAAGGAAAATGCAAAGATCTGAGAAATTTTAAAAAATATTGTAGAAAACAGTATGAGCATTTTTATTTCTCAGGAAAAGAACAAGATCATGAATTTATGTACACTACTTTTCTTAAAAGCTTTGGTGATCCTATTGGTTCCTATTATCATAGGAAGGTCCTAGAAAATCTGTTACATGAAAAAATAGATATGAAAGAACTAACATTTCCACAGTTAGTTCAATTTCTTGAACAGATCAACACTGACATATGCAATGAGGTCAAAGAACGGAAAGAGAAAAAGAAGATCCAGCCGATCTTATCTTCTGCCGTATGCTATCAGCTGGAAAATAAAGATGATGACTGTATTGATTGCAAACCATACAAGAAAAAGTATAAAAAGAAAAAGGACAAGGATCGTGGAAAGCCAAAGAAAAAGGGATTCTTTCGTAAGAAAGACAAAAGAAGAAAAGGTAATTATAGACGGAAGCCAGTGTGCTACATCTGTAAAGGTGACCATCTAGCTAACAAGTGTCCTAAGAAAGATAAGAAAAAAGGAAAAGCTAAGATGCGTGCAGCTAAAGGAGCTGGTGTCACGACAGATGATTTTGTATATATAAATGATTACCCTTCCGATTCCGAAGACATAGTGATTTCTAGTCCTGAGTATTCAGAGTCAGAATCAGAAGGAGAAGACGAAGAGTATTACTCTTCCCGAGAAGATCAGGCAAAAGTTCAGTTGATGCGAGCACAGCCTGATTCGAAAAATCTTTCAGAAGAAGAACAAGAAAGCAGTGACTCAGGTGATTCCGAAGTTTCATTCTATTACAGAATGATGAAGAGCGGAACAACCTCTGAACTGGATCAAGTTATTGGTGAAATCCTGAACATTGAGCAGAAATTGAAGGAAATGAATATGGGTCCCGAGACGTGGAAAAAGCTCAAAGCCCGTCTGGAGGATTTAAAGGCGCGCAAGTATTATCTTCTCAAGCCAAAGGAAGTGCCTTTCCAACACCAGCATTCCAGGCCACAATACCAGATCCAAGAGGAAGAATATGATGAAGAAGAGTACCTTGAGTCAAGACCATACCAGACAAGAGGACGAGGTTTTATTCCAATAAGACCTCTGACTTTTCCGAAGCCAGCTAGAAGTCATGGTTATAAACCATCCCCATGGTACAATAAGCCACAATCTTCAGTGGCGTCCCTCAGAGAAGCCGTATCAACTGAATCAGTTGTTACTCTAACAACACCTCTTGAGCAAAAGGGACTTCTGGAAGCCCCTAGTCCAGGGAGTATGGCAAGGAGACTTTGGCGCCGCCATCGTCTCGAGTTCTTAAATAAGGTGCTGGCCCAAGTACAAGATGAAGTAGAAATTCTCATGACTGAAGACATCGAAGAAAAATATACTGAAGAATCTCAGAAAGAGCTACAACAGTACATCAATAGATTCAACCAGGTATCTGGAGTCCAGCTACCTCAAGCTCAGACATCTAGATTAGAAGAAAATCTGGTGTGTCAAGAAAAGGGGTTTGCATCCTTTGCAAGCCAACCTTTGTCTATAGTAAAAAAGGAACAAGCAGAGGACCCCATGCAGTTTCTAGCAAGCGAGGCGTTTGAAGGCAGCCCCGCAAGAGAGGTAATTCAAATTCCTGAAGATGAACCTCATGAGAAAGGTCAAAGCAGTAGAGCCAGATTCAGTGGAATGCAGAAGACAAAGCACTCCTTCAGGAGTTCTAAGGCGACAACCCATTGTCCTGGAGCTGTCTTATTAATTAAGTTTCCAGGTATTCAAGCATATCCCCTGTCATTTCTAGTAGACACTGGCGCAGATTTAAATATTGCTAGAAAGAATGCCTTTCCAGAAGATGCATGGCGGGAAGGTAAAACTGATATCACCTTTGGAAATAATGAGAAGTCATTCAGTAGTTTGTTTTGTATTGCTCCGATTCAATTGGGTTTTGAAGAAAAGCCCCAGAATACTTTATTTGTTCATTTTGAAGTTGAAGACTATGACGGAGTCATAGGCAGCAATACTCTTTCTGAATGGCAGCCTTTCATAGTTGATCAGGATTTCCTGACATTTAAAGGTCTATATCAGTTACCTAGGATTCATCATCCTACTTCCTTCTCCACAATCCAGAAGGAAGGAAAGTAGAAGAAACCTGTTAACCAGGTTTGGCTTCATCAGCAGTTCACGGAGAAGAATGAAGAAATCAAGCAGATCAAAGAACTCTTTGCTACTACCGTTATGACAAAAGATTTGAAGAAATTTCAGCGTAGCTTGATCTGTAATCTTCCCTTGAAATGAGATGCTGAAGGTAAGGAACTTCTACCCAGAGCTAAAGCTAATTACTTTCTGATGAGATCTAGTGAAATAGAAATTTGTGCTAAAGAAGTTCAGGAATTAGAAGCCTTAGGTTTAATTCAGGTCTCCGACTCTCCCTTTTCATGTCATGCAATGTATGTGCCAAAAGTAGATGAACGAGGAGTCGAGCTTCCTGAAAAAAGATTAGTGGTCAATTATAAACCTCTAAATGATTGTCTAGTTGATCATAGACATCCTATCCCCAGTAAAGATCATATTTGGCAAGTAATTCAGGGCAGTCATGTGTATTCAAAATTTGATTTAATAAAGGGTTATTGGCAAATAAACCTGAAAACCGAAGATTATTATAAGACAGCCTTCTCTGTTCCACAAGGTTTGTACGAATGGACTGTCCTACCCTTTGGAATAAAAACTGCTCCTATTTTTCAACAAAAAATGGATATCATCTTCCGGCCTCACGCCAAGTTTATCCAACCATACATAGATGATATCTTAGTTTTTAGCCAAAATATGGAGTCTCATCTTGATCATCTCAAAACCTTTCTCTCAGTTTGCCAGCATCACGGCCTTGCTGTTAATCCTACCAAGTCTGTTATTGCTGTTTCAGAACTGGTTTTTATCGGGATCAAGCTTCTCCAGGGGGGGAGATGGAGGTTCAGGAACATATTTTGACCCGAATCCGGAATTTGCCTGTTACCAATATAAAAGAATTGCAGAGGTTTTTGGGTTTAGTAAACTATATCTCTGGATTTTATTATAAATTGGCTGAAGATCGCCTTGAGCTTAATAAGCTTTTAGGCAAGAAACCACCACCCTGGACTCCCTATCATGATAGGTTGATCTAGAATATTAAGGATAAATGTGGTAAACTTCCAACACTGAAGCTACCAGGCCCAGGTTATAAGATAGTTGAAACTGATGCTAGCGAATTTGCATGGGCAGGAGTCTTGAGAGAACAAAAAATAGAACAGTATGATCCTAAGGATAAAGGGAAAATTGTTAGGACTGTTTCTGGAAGTTTTCATGCTTCAGAAAAAGACTACCATAGTACTCACAAAGAAATCCTCGCAGTAGTAAACGCCTTCCAAGCTTTTCAAATGTTTATTGCTGATAAGAGATTTCTGTTGAAAAGTGACTTACAAAACCTCAAAGGGTTCTTCAAAAAGGAGTCACGAAACAAGGTAGTTAGAGGAAGATTATTAAGGTGGGCACAGCTTCTATGTACTTATGAGTTTGATTGTTTGCACATTCCAGGAGCTGAAAATATTGTAGTTGATTTTGTATCCCGAGAAGGACATCAAGATCTAGAACCTTCACAGGTTGATTCTGCAACGCAACGACAGGTAAAAGGTAAATTGAGAGTCATGCATATAAGAATAAGGGAAACCCGATGGCATGAGCTCAGTAGAACTGAGTGGAGTACTAATCCCTTTCCTAGAAGGGATCTTCATAATTTCAGAATGGCAAATGATTTCCTTTATGATAGGTATAAAATGTTGAAAGCCAAGTTGGTTCTAACCACTCCTGGTCTCTGGTCTGAAACCCCTTTCTTTCAATTTAATGCTGAAGCGGAACCAGTAGATCCAGACATTGGACATATTCTCCACAACTGGTGCGGGGATTTCAGCCTCCCACTCCAATTCAACAACCCAGAAATAGGGAAGCCAGAGGAATGGTTGAATTTCGAAGAAGGTAAAGATCTCATCAGAGATATGTTTGCTGGCCCTTATCCTCCGGCCGATAATATGAATTTCTAGAATACAACGGCATACACAGGGTGTATTTTCAAATTAACTTTCAATTCTGCAAATGAAACACCCATCAATCGGTACCTAGCCCAGCACTATGGTCCCTGTGGACCTGAGTCAGTTTTTGAAAACTGGACTGTAAAGAATAGGCTCCGATACTTCTATGCACATCAAGTCCCTATCTGGATTCATGTAAAAACCTATCGAATGAATGAAGCCACACCACTCTCCATGACCAGAGGAATCTATGGTCCTTACAAGTTAAAGGTCATGACAATTATGTGGAAAGAAGGAACGCCTCAGCTAATGACAGGTTGCATTCCGCATGCTTCAACTCAAACCTGTTACAATTGTGAAGACCATTCTGAAGATGACCCAAGGGTCCCTCCAGCTCAGCCACAGTGTTATCACCCGGGTAAAGCATTCTGTGATCAGTGCGCTGGGTTCCATAATGAAGACCTAGACACTGACAGTACTGGCTCTTAGCTAATAAGTGGGCTTGTCACTTATCGTGGAATCTTATCTCCGCGTGATTAAAGATAAGGCGTGGACCCTACCACGTTGTAAAGGGGTTACCTTTCGACCATACTGAAAGGCCAAGTTATTCCTCTTGGGTCCCAAAAGGAACCGCTTCCTCCATCTTTGGGAAACCAATCACCTTGTGTCTATTTTTCCTTCATTTGTGTCCCATTCAATCCATATCTATTCCATAATAAAAACCTAATGATAACCTATCATGGCTTGATACTCTATCTCTTTGTTGCCTTGTTAACAAAGGTCTTAATCCCATATCCTATCCATAGTGTCAGCCTAGCATAGCGTCTCTCGTCAATATCCCCATGGTCCAAGTCCATGAACTACATTGCCTTTGCATTGTCACATAGGCAAGGCCATTTTCAATGCACCCCTGAGGCTCCACTGTCCCATCCGTCGCATGTCTAGTCCTTCTATCTATCTGAGTCCACACCGCTTTCTATTGCCTGGGTCTTAGGTCCATTAGGGTTCACCCCGAACTACATTTCCTCTACATCATCATGTAGGCAAGGCCATTTAGCAATGAGCCCCTGAGGCACTAGGTCAGTTCCTTAGGGTTCATCTTACCAGTAAGGATTGTGGAATCTTTCTCCAAGCAAGGAAGTGCAAAAAAAACCCGCTCTTTTCAAGCAGAAATCTTAACGCCAGGCATTAACCTATCTGGAGCAAAGAAAGAAAACACCTAAGGCATTCTAAATGATTTTACCTAAATTATGGCAATAAACAAACACATCTAAATGCAAATATGTTTTGTGGATTGGAAACATGGTTAAAATACGAAGTCTTGATTTCTGCTATCATGCCTTTTTATGCTACTCGAGGATGCCAAAAGCTAGAGATGCTATGATGGGGGCATGATTATTTTCTTTGTTTGTTGTTTGTGGATTAAAATTTAGTAATGCGATGCCTTGTCTAAAGACATGATTGGCAAAATATCATCGAGGACATCCAAGGTCTAACATGAAAGGGGGTAATCCTTGTCTATTGATACACAAGAAATACTCAGGTCATCTTGGTTCAATTATACCTCGACGCTTGTATTAACTTGCTAAATCAAAATCCATGTAAGCAATGCTTAGGTCATCTTGGTTCAATTATACCTAGATGTTTGTATTAACTTATAACATTCAGAAAAAGTACCAAAAACAATCGGCCAATGATGAAATAAGCACTTCAAAATACTTGCACCATCAAGATGTCAAAATCAAAGCATCCATTATACATCGATACATCCATATCCCATGCAACAAAAGATCCAAGAAATGTAGAGTATCAATACAAAATCAAAGCTTGTGAGTCTTTCTATCGAGTCATTCTTTCAATCAATCTCCTATCTATCATTATGTCATTTCTATGTCGATAGAGTACATTTGGACATCACAAAAAATAGCATATAGGTGCATATCATATCACATGAGATGGTAATTTACATGATTAAATTAGTTGCATACATAATAAATTGCATTAGGTCATCCATATACATTTTTACAATCATCACATAGCGTCAGCAGAAAAAATAAAAAACATAGATAAGTGCATCACATAAACTGCATAATCATATAGATACCATTTGCATTTACACATTAGAAGCATATCAAGTAAACACATCTAAGTCTACATTAGGTCACATAGCATCATAAACATCTAAGACTGCATTAGATAAACATCACATAGCATCATGTAAAAGTCTGCATTAGATAAACATCATATAGACATAGTCAAAGTATGCATCACATGAGTACCATCATATAGTAGAAATGCATCCATAATGCATAAGCATAGAGAGCATCAAATAGCTACATCCTCATATAAATATCAAATAAACATGTCCAAATGTACAATATCAAAATGTCCATCTCTGAGTCAATGTCATATACAATGAATACATCTCAAAGACAATGATACATGTCTCAAAAATACAAAAGTGGTACATATGCATATCCGGCTATCTAAGCCATCAAAAAGTGTATGTAGGAGCCAAAATCTACACAAGTGTCTGCTATCCATGTTACTGTGAACCACTGCTCCCAACAGTGTCTCTTGAGTCCCCTCCTCCGCTGGCCCTAGACTGCTGTGAGCCCATCATGGAGGCTCCTAACCTCAATCCACCTGCTTGTTGAGAGGCCATAGACTGGCTCCTGTAGCTCGGAGCCCTCTGGCTAACTAGCACAACAACATGGTATAAACCTTGATAGTACTATGTCTGAGCTTGTGCTCTAGCAAGCTCACCCTGCACCTGCACTAATAAGCATGTTCTTGTGCCAACTGTGTCTATGCCTGTGCTAGCTGTGTCTGTGCTTGTACTAGTTGTACCTAATCCTGGTGCACCTACTCAACCAAAAATATGCTAGTGGCATCTATCCCAAGGGCTCACACTGTTTTATCCCACTCTACTTGGATAACTTGTATCTATGCCTCTACCATATCTCGCTCTCTAGTGAGCCCCAAGATAACCTTTGCATCTGTCTTCCACCGGGCCTTGACCATCCTAAGTTGTGCCTGTAGTTGTCTAACCCATCCTCTCAGCATATCTATGGTTCTCTACTGGACATTCAGCTCTGCTGGACCCTGAGGTGCCTGTGTCTATCCCTACCCCTGTGGCTGAGGTACTTGCTGCAATGCCACCTGCTGAGGTGGTGACATCTGTGCCTACTATGCAACCTGCGGTGGCACTACCTGCTTAGTGTGGGAAGGTCCCTCCCTAGCTCTCCTCCGTTACCTAGGCCTATCTCCATCTCCACCACCTCTCCCTCCTCCATCATCTCCACCACATCCCCCTCCTCCACCATCTCTGCCACCTCCCTGTCCTCCTCTCATTCTCCTCCTCCTGCTGCCAACCTGGCCCTCATCATCTGAATCTGCCTCATCTATACGAGGAACTAGCTCTCTAGGCCCAGAATACCTCAGAAATGGGTGCTTTGCAAACCACTCCTCAAAGTCCTGAGTCATCCCATCATCTACAATCTCCCTCCTCATATCCTAGGCAACATAAGAAGTCTACCGAAACTTTGCCACTGTCTCCTCATAGGATGCCACTGGCCCCCATCTGAATCTCTCTGTGTAAGTCTAGGAAAATAGATCCTACCCCTGTGGCATGCCCTGTCTCCTCCCAAACTACCTCCAAACCCAGCTGGCAATCTGTCTCTCTAGGATGAACCGCGTCTGGCCTATCAGCCACTGAGTCTAATAACAATACGGTAGCCAATCCACCTCATCCTCCCAAGGTTCGCAGTCTAGATATAGTAGCCAGATGACCACATCTAATCCATCCAATGCATGCTAGGAAATCACTCTTGTGTAGCCATAGTTGTAGGGCTCTGCCCTCTATCTCTGCAAGACACAAGTCAGACTAGTAATGGCAATGTGCTCCCATAGCTAAAACTTCAAAAATGAGACACCTGCTGATAAACTCACACCCCTATGGTATACCACCTAATGCATGTCGTGGTATAGGTGTGCCAGAATGCAGACACCCCAAGCATAATGAGTGTCCTCTGTGACCATTTGCTCCATGATCCATCCCAATCCAATTGAGGACCCATGTGATCTCCTATCGGGGCATACAATGCCTTCAATCAGTTCTGCAACTATCCTAGGGAAATAGTCATAGTAGTCATGAATGTCTTGCTAGGAGATGACTTGTCCTACCAACTCAGGGTCATCAAATATGTGCTTACACTTTGCAAGTCCTGTGTCCCTCTATGGATCATACTCCATGAGCTCTCCCTGAATAGGCAAGTGGAGTATCCTATATACATCCTCCAAAGTAACCATCATCTCACTAGTAGGGAAGTGGAAGGTCCCATCCTCGTTGTGGAACATCTCTACTACCCCAGTCAGTAGGCCACGGTTCACTTGAACCTTGGGCATAAAGCAAACATAGTTCAATCCCATCATGTTGAATGCCTCTCGATCCATCTCGGTCAACATATGTCGCTACAACATCGGCATGGGAAACTGCTCCCTAGACATCAATGTATCTCATATGTCCTCCTGCAAGAACACAAAGTAAGGCGTCAACTTAAAGCTGCAAGTACCATGCTCAATGTATCTATAGAAACATATCAACTAACTTAACATATCAAATTGATGAAAATAGCACACTACATCTCTTGACTAGATTCCTGCAATCTCAGAGATAGCTTATCAATTGACGTGTCAAACAGGATGCCAATCGAGTCAATTTTGTTAAGTAAACTGACTATTAAATGTGCCATAAAGAAGGTAAATGCACCATTTCTTATCAAATGCACCACTTTTGATGGATGCACCGCAAGATTTTATGCATGCACCATCCTATACTGTAAATGCATCGCCCAATTACATGCGCTGACTCATACCGTAAATGTGCCACCAAATTATGCGTGTACTGACTTAACTTATGCATGCGTAACTTTAGTGTATGCACTGTTCTATATCCTAAATGTGCTGAAATTTGACAGATGCGCAGTTTCGCATGCCAGATGTGCCAAACTATAGTTTGGCATATTCGTCTAGCCTAATTTCTCCTACCATTTATTGCACTAAAAATTGACCCTAGGGGTAATTTTTTGAGATACATATCAGGGGTCCTATCTCTACTAGCCGATCGAATCATCAGACTCGCTCAAAGCGATGCTCCTTGCATGGAATATCCATCCTCGTGCTGACTGCTCTATGCTCTATGTTGTCCTAGGCTCTTAGAAGCAAATCAAACAATGCCAAGTGTGCAAATGAATTATTTTGAGGACCCAGCTCCTATATATAGTATGCAAACCCTAACCTGGCTATGTGGTGACTATGACTACTTCCCACACTTGTCTCTTCCTGTTTCTCTAAAATGTGTCCTATTTTCTTCAAACCTAACCAAGTTCTCCCTTCATCTTCATGAGATTGTCCATCTCACGTCCTTCTACCTTCTTCCTATCCAATCTTCCGAGGGGGTATCCTGTCATCATAACCTGTACCAGGGGTAAACTGGGGCAAGTATCATTATTCAACAATCAATTTTTTTGAAGCAACGCCGAAAACTCCATTGCATCAAAGACGGACAAAATGTATATGCCTAAAAATGAAATGACTTGGTTTAAATAAATATTCTTAATATTTATTTCATTCTAATTCCTCTATCAATAAATAAATAAACAAATTTATTTATTTGATTCACATTCCTCTAAATTAATTAAATATCAAAATATTTAATTACCTCTTCTAAAGTCAAAATTAAATAAAATCCTTTATTTAATTAAATTCTTCCAAATAAGTAAATAATTATTAATTATTTAATTAAATCAAATCATTCTTCCAAATTTAAATAAATCAATCAAATTTATTTAAATCCTCTCAATCTCTAAAAATAAAATATAATCAAATATTTTATTTATTCTTCCAAATCATGCACAAACAATTAAATAAATTTATTTATTTAATTTTCTTTCTTATCTTCCAATTCTTCTAAAAGCATTATAAATTAAATAATATCAATTATTTAATTAGTTCTTCCAAATTCATTCTAAATTAAATAATACCAATTATTTAATTGTTTCTTCCAATAATATCTTCTCTAAATTTAAATAAATCAAATATTTATTTAAGTTGTCTATTTCTTCTAAATAGAGCTATCTTTAAATATAATTCATTCTTTGTGCACATGCAATTGAATATTCTAAATATTTAATCGAGTTAAAATATCTTCTTATCCTCATGCAATTTCTATTCTCTAGTTCTATTCTCTTAACTGATTGATTTATTCTTTTAATTAATTAATCTCTTCAGTTAACCCATTCTTCTATTAATTCCTCTCATGTAAAATATAGCAAGATACATGTCTTCTTCTTATTCGTGCATGTTCCTCAACCATTCTATACCATTGATCTTCTCATTCTTTCTATACCGTTGATCTTCTTTCTCTCAAGTCTATAAAGTCAACCCTGTTCTTCCATTTCATTCATCTGAGCTTTAAGTATTATTACTCTGCAGGAATTACAACACACCTTTGGCACCGATTCCTTCATTGCTTGTGATCACACTCATTACCATACTACTATAATTGTTGTGAAGCTCATCTTCAAGGCAAAAATATCAAAGCCGTTCTTCATTGACAATCTTAGAATAGCAAGGAAGTGCACTCTCTGAGGGCCTTATTCATACATGCAAGATTGATTGAGATAGGCAACCAATGGAAGCTAGGAATCTTTGAGGTTTGCAAAGGTTTTTGAAGTTCTTTTGTTTGATTGATCTCTTTGTTTTTGTATTTCGTTGAGTTTTGGGTATTTTGATACTGATATATTGATTATTTATGTTTAATCCAATTTTCCCTTAACAATCACTGTTATTCAAGAATCATATAAATGAACAAACATCAAAATATCAGTTGATATTACTACTGAGCAAACACCAAATAGCAGAAAATAATACTTGGTAATCACTTATCATATTACTGTATCATGAAAAACTTTGTTTGGTACTATTCCTTGCACTATCTTTGCAATAAGCTGAAAGATAGAATATAATCATTATTGTCAAACTACAAACCTATCAAATCCTACAATTGTCAAATATCAAAGCCTACAACACATAAAAACTCACACCACTATTGCAGCACATCACAATGAATTGTCATCAAAGCCATGGCACACCACTGTTTCATGACATATCTCCTTGCAAAGCAAGTAGCAATGTTCTTGTTAGCACTTGTGCTTCATATCATTATCACAATGAAAACTCATTGTATTTACAATAGAGAACACTGTCATGATGAAAGATCCTAACTATCTCAACACACCTGAACAAGTTTCCACACTTGTATTACCTCTGCACTTTGCTGTAACTACAATATTCTAAAGTTTGGACTACAAAGGACTATATACCTCCATTGAAAACCAAGAATTATCATTTGGTCAGGATTATCATTGCACTAGTACTATCACCATATACCCTATAACAAGATTCTCTCAAGGCAATTGAATAAAGTACTATCAACTTACCCTTCATCATGTCATGTAGTTGTACCAGATTAATAGTAGACTGTCCTGCTGATAAAGTTGTCCTGCATCCTTACAAATTCAAAAGCAAACTTCTAGATATCAAATGACTCTAAAACCTTTTCATCTACCCAATGGCATTAGCAATCCTCTAGAATGGATATCATATTCTGTTCCAAAACATCACACAACAAGAGCAGTACTGTCACTTTGCAGCATAAAATACACCAAATCTCAATATGAACCCAACCAAGGCAAAGACTGTTATGTCCTAACTGTTTTACTAAGACTATCTCAATAAAAATAAAGCATCATACAATGAATATATCAATGATAACATTCCTTCAAAACTACAGGAACTTGATGTCAATTTCACTCTCTATAATGTTGTCAAACAGTCCTTCATTTACATCACAAGTACAAGAATGCTATCAAAAGACTTAAAATTGTTTTATACCTCTGTCAATGAAACATCAAATCACCACTCTAGAAACACTTTCTCTCTTCGCTACACAAGTGCTACACTTTTCTAATTTTCTACTTGGGAATGAAAGATAAGACATTGAGCACTATCAACAAATGAGAGTTTGAACACCATGAAATCACCATAATCAAACCAAAACAAAGACCATGTCAAATACAAGGAACCAATGTGTCCTGAACCAATTTTTATAATATCATGCTATGAACTATTCTAAAAACTGTACCAATAGTATAAATAAATCCATGATATGAACCAGAACAACACCATTGATGAAGCACCCACTAATGAAGTCCTTCATCCCAAAGAACCTCAACCTCTCTAATGACCCACTCAAGGTCTTACAAATACTATTTTTGTTCCATTTGATCTTGCATAAATTTTCAAATCATGCTTATCAAACTAATATTTTCCCTAACTCTTATCAAGCATGACAAGATCACATTGATAAACATGTCAGTTATGAAACAAGTTACTCAATTGTATAGAGAATGAAATTATGTCCTATCAGCAAACTTTACTGTCCTTTACAAAATCTTTGCTTATCTTATTTATTAGAGATAAGAGATAAAACAATAAGCATCTCCCCCTAACTTTAAGCTAGTTCTCATGCAAAGGATAATGTCTTTTAAGTAACATGAATTGATTTTGGTTTTTCATCTCCTAGATCTTGTTTTCTTCTCCATACTTTCTAAGTCTCTCTCTTCTTTTTGTCCAAGGTATCTACCTTCTTGTCATGTCTAGGTGAATTCACAAAAGTACTTCTACAAAAATATGCTCTATGCCCAAGTTTATGACAATTAAAATAGGTGACATTGTTTCCAAAAGGAGTAAAGAACTTATATCTTCTCTAAAACCTAGAAGGATCATGTCTTTCTTGAGCATTACAAAATGTGAGGGTAAAATGTCGAATCAATCAAATGAATTAAATAAGACCCAAACATCAACAGAATAGTGAAATAAAGAAGATTCAAGTAAACAAAGCAATGAACAAACACAGCAAACCTCTTCCGTTTCGAAACTTCTGTTGTTCGCCTATCACGAATCGTCCTTTCGCAGATGAGATGAGCCCTCAGAGAGTGCAATCTTTTAAAGCTGTTTGAGGAAGTCGATGGTGAACGGCTATGGTGTGATATGTAATGAAGGTGAGCTCCAATGCAACAATGGTGATCTCAAGCTTGTAGATGACAAGTGGGTGCCAAAGGCACGCTGGTGATATTTCTGCAGAGTAACGATGTCAAAAGCCTGGATGATTAGAATGGAGGAATGAAGCTTCATTTATAGACTTGGAAGAATGGGAATCAACGGTTGAGAGAAGATATGAAGATCAATGGCTGAGGATGGTTGAGAAATGTGCAACCAGTGGAAACGTGCCAAGTGTCCCAGCTCCATCATGAAAGGTGGGATGTGACAAAACTGATTGGAGAGTTAACTCCATTGACTGGTCTATTAACAGAATTGACTGATCAGTTAGAAGAGTGGATTGTGGAACTGACTAGATTGATTGAGGATTTGACTCAACTAATAGGTTAGTTAATAGATTTGATTGATTGGTTAACTGACCTCTGATTGGAGAAGAAATAGGCCATGTGGGTGAGGGAAAATAAGGCAATTAAATATTAAATATATTTAATTACATGTGCAACCTGATGAGGTGGACAAGGTGAGGTGGAAAAGGTGAGGTGTAAAGGTGATGTGGATTTTTGAAATTAGAACTTTAGGATAGAGGAATTAGGCTTAATTAAATAATTTTTGATTATTTAATTGTGTAAGACAAATAGAAGAATTTTAATTAAATAAATAGAATTTATTTAATTATGGGATAATGAATCGATTAAATAAATTTAGAATATTTATTTAATTAATAGAAGAATGGAATAAATATTTAGAATATTTATTTCGGATGATTTGTGTCATTTTTAGACATATACATTTTGCCCCTCGTTGATGCAATGCAGTTTACAGCGTTGCTTCAAAGAATTTGATAGTCTGAATGATGATACATGCCCCAGTTTGCCCCTGGTACAGGTTAAATGACGATAGGATGCCCCCTCGGGAGATTGGACTGGAAAAACGGCGAAAGTTTTGGAGACGGACGATCTCACGACGAAGAAGGGGTGAGGATAGGTTGGAGGAAAAGGGATGTGGTTAGGGATGCGGGAAGAAAACGGGAGGAAAAACGGACACAGGAAGTGGTCACAGTCATCACCGAGCCAGAATTAGGGTTTGGAGGCTATAAATAGGAGCTGGGGCCACAAGAATAGTCATTTGCACACTTGGTTGATCTGGATTGGAGAAAGAGGGCGCAGAGCAAACTTAGAGCAGCATGGCAGCGAGAGCAGCAGATATACCACGCGAGGAGCACCGATTCGAGCGAGTCCGACGATTCGGGTGGCCAGCAGAGGCAGGAACCCCGGTATGTGCTTCAAAAAATTTCCTCTAGGGTCGATTTTAGGCGTCATAAATGCATGTAGAAAATAGGTGAAATAGATGCACCGAAACGCAGAATGGCGCATGTGCCTCGCGAAGCTACGCTTTTGCATTTTCGCGGCGCATATGTCGGTTTCGGCGGCGCATGCATGAAAGTTGCACTTTTGTGCATTCTAGCTGCGCTTTCGTAATTTGGCGGCGCTTTTGTATTTCCACCACGCATATGTGAAATGTAGCAGTGCATTTGAGAAAGTTGCGCATATGTGGATTCTTGCGGTGCATGCGTAATTTCGCGGTGCATGCGTGGAGTTCTGCGGTGCATTTGTTAGAATGGCGCATACGTGCATTGAAGCGGCGCATATGCATTTTTGCGGCACATATGCTGATTATTGCGGCGCATATACCAAAAACGGTGCTTTTACCACCTGTAGTGGTGCATTTGCTTGGGATGGCAAATTACTTAGCTAAATTGATTCGATTAGCGTCTTGTTTGACGCGGGAATTGATGAGCTATCTCTGAGATTGCAGGAATCTAGTCAAGAGATGTAGTGTGCTATTTTGATCAATTTGAAATGCTAAGTTTAGTTGATATAGTTCAGTAGATATGTTGAGTATGGTATATGCAGCTTGAGACTGACGCCTTGCTTTGCGTGCTTGCAGGAGGAGATACGAGAGATGCTACAGTCGAGGGAGACGTTCCCTATGCCGTTATTGTAGAGATATATGCTGACGGAGGCTGACAGAGTGGCGCTTGGTGCCATGGGCTTGGATTACGTTTGCTTCATGCCCGAGGTGCGGGCGAACAGAGGACTACTGACAGCTGCCTTGGAGAGATTCCACAGCGAGGACGGGACCTTCCACTTCCCTACTGGAGAGATGACCGTGACGCTGGAGGATGTCTACAGGATACTGCACTTGCCCGTAGTAGGCGAGTTAGTGGAGTATGACGCATAGCGGGACGCGGGACTCGCCGAGTGTCAGTGAGTATTTGATGATCCCGAGCTGGTGGGACAGGTCATCCCGTGGTAGGATATCTATGACTGTTACGACTACTTCCCTGGGATAGTTGCTAGACTGATTGGGGGCGTTGTATGCCCGGACAGGAGATCGCACGGGTTCCCCATTGGATGGGGCAGGATCATGGAGTGGATGCTGACTGAGGGCACCCGATATGCGTGGGGACCCTGCATGCTGGCCCACCTTTATCATGACATGCATCAAGTGGTGTACCACCGCAGCACGAGTCTATCAGCTGGGGTGTTGCTGTTACAGTTCTGGCTGTGGGAGCACATAGCGGTGACCAGGCCAATGTGCGTCTTCGCTAGGCAGCGAGGAGAGCCATACAGCTATGGTTATGCAGGAGTGATTTCCCAGCACAGGCTGGGGAAGCTAGAGTATTGGAGGCACACTTTGGATGGGGTAGATGTGGTTGCCTGGCGACCATATCTGGATTGCGAGCCCTGGGATGACGAGGGAGATGAGCTACCCTACTGCTTCCAGACCAGGTGGTTGATAGGCCGGACTCGGCACATACTGGAGAGACAGATGGTGGGCTGAGTGTTGAGACAGTTCGGCAGGAGACAGGGCATGCCACAGGGATAGGCCATGTTTGCACGGACACATGCAGAGATTGTCCGATGGGGGCCGATGGCTTCTTATGAGGAGGCCCTGGCAGAGTTCCAGCAGTTGCCTTATGTGGCATGGGACATGCGGAGAGAGATAGCAGATGCGGGGGTCACACAGGAGTATGAGGACTGGATCACTGCACATCCTTTCCCGAGATATTCAGGACCTGGTATGCTGGTGCCTCGTATTGATGAGGTGGACTCAGAGGAGGAGGGAGAGGCTGGCCCAAGGCAGAGGGGCGCTAGAGGAGGACGAGGATGACGGGGTGGCTGAGCTGCAGAGAGGCCGAGGCAGCGGAGGAGGATAGTTCAGGCTGGGCAGGCAGTGCCAGGACAGGCGGAGGCATAGCAGCAGGTGCTTCAGCAGGCACAGATGCCACCACCCCAGCAGGTACCACAGTAGTAGGGGCCACAGCAGCAGGTGCCCCAGCAGTAGGTACCACAGCAGCAGGTGCCCCAGCAGCAGGGGTTAGGACAGGCAGAGGTAGCACAGGGGCCAGTGCAGGGTGAGGCTCATGAGAGGACCATAGCCAGCCTGAGAGGACAGGTGCGAGAGCTGCAGGCACAGCTGAGGAGAGTGGAGAGGAGGCGAGACACAGACGCAGCGGTGATTGCTGGTTTGACTCGCGAGAGGGATATGGCAGATGCACGGGTACGCCTCATCCGTGTAGAGTGGGATACTGCAGTGTCTGCCATGGGTACAGACACAGCGAGCTCGTTTCTGGTTAGGCAGGTGCAGCAGGCACAGGCATAGGTAGGCCAGTTGCAGACGCAGGTGGCACAAGCGCAGACAGACCTAGCCAGAGCACAGTCACAGGCTCAGTACTACCAGGGTTTATACCATGGTGCCGTGGCGTCGAGCCAGAGGGCAGGGAGTTTCAGGAGTTAGTCTGGGGTGGCTCACAGAGCGGGTCCATCATAGTCAGGAGCGTCCGTGATGGGACCCCAGCAGTCAGGAGCTGGCAGTGGTGGCCCACAGCAGCAGGGGTAGACACATACCAGACTTTGTACATTTTGGGACATGTATCACCGTCCATTTGGACGTACATTGTATATGACACTTTGATTTTGAGAGAGATGGTGATATTGTACATTTGGACCTCTTTTATATGATAGTATATATGATGATGCAGCTTTGTGTATCTATTACATGTGTTATGAGATGATGATTTACTTCTACTGCATGATGTGATCTATTGCATGGTTAGATGGTCTATCTGATGCTATATGAGAAATATTTTGATATGCTGCTATATGATTTCTATATGACTTGACAAATGAATGCAAAAATGATTTCTATGTGATGATGCAAATGTATGTATATGAAACATGATGTCTATGTTATGATGTAACTTTATATGTGATGTCTATATGATCTAATGCAAATGTATGCATATGTGATATGGTTTCTACATGATGATGCAAATGTAGATATATGAGATACTACTGGATATTTAAATGATGTAATGCTTTGAATGTATGCAGTTGTAACATGAGTACTATGTGGTGATGCAGTATAGATATATGAGATACTATTGGATGTTTAAATGATGTAATGCTTTGAAAGTATGCAGTTGTAACATGAGTACGATGTGGTGATGCAGTATAGATAGATGATGCACGTGGATATGTTTTTTTGATTTCTGTGCTTTTAAGATTAAGATGTGATGCAAATGTATTGGCGACCTAATGCATTGGATGGTGCATTCTACTAACCTAATCATGTGCATGACTAGTCCTACGAATGATATGATATGCTCCTATATGCTTTGCTTTTGTGAAGTCCAAATGTACTCTATCGACACAAGAATGACATGATGGGTAGAAGAATGGTTGTGATAGAATGACCTAGAAACTTTTCTTGATATCGTTACTCTGCATAGTTCGAATAATGAGGATTGTATGGATGTGTATATGGATATAGGATGGATGCTTTGCTTTTAGATTGCTTTATTTCATCATTGGGCATTTTGTTTTTGGTACTTTTCTGAAATGTTGTAAGTGAATACAAGCATCGAGGTATAATTGAACCGAGATGACCTGAGTACTGCTTACATGGATTGTGATTTAGCAAGTTAATACAAGCATCTAGTCAAAATTGAATCTAGATGACCTGAGTACTTCTTGCGCTTCAACAAGCAAGGATTGTCCCCGTTCCTGTAAGACCTTTGATGTCCTCGATGATCTTTTGCCGATCATGTCCTTAGACAAGGCTTCACATTACTAAAGTGTAATCCACAAACAACAAACAAAGAAAGTAATCATGCTTCCATCATAGCATCTCTAGCTTTTGGCATCCTTGAGTAGCATAGGAAGGTATGATAGCAAAAATCAAGACTCTGTAACTTAACCCTAGGCTCCAATCTACAAAGCATATTTGCGTTGATATGTGTTTATTTCTTGCCTTAATTTGCATAAAATCATTTAGAAGACCTTGGGTATTTGCCTTGCAATGGAGAGGTTAAGATGCCTATTGTCAAGATTTCTGCTTGAAGCGCGGGGTTTGCTTGCGTTTGCTTGCTTGATGAGAAGGTTGCACAATCCTTATTGAGAAGACGGACCCTAAGGGACTGACCTAGTGCCTCGGGGGCTCATTGCTAAATGGCCTTGCCTATGTGACGACGCAGAGGCAATGTAGTTCGGGGTAAACCCTAATGGACCATGGATGGACTAGAAGAAAGACGACAAGAATGAAGACAAGAAAGGAGACGAATGGGACCTTGGGAGAGATGGAAGCCTCGGGGGCGCATTAGAATAATGGCCTTGCCTACGTGACGGCGCAGAGGCAACGTAGTTCACGGGTTTGGACCACAGACACTGACGAGAGACACTACGCTAGGCTCACATTGAGGAGACGGTATGGGACAAAAACCTTGGTTGACAAGGCCACAAGGTGAGTATCAAGCCATGATAGGGAACTATCAAGTGTTTATTTGTGGGATGGATATGGGTCAAATGGGGGAAATAGAGGGAGAATGGGCTCAAGGTGATTGGATTCCCAAAGATGGAGAATGCGGTTTGTCACAAGTAACGCCTGTTTACTAGGTTTTCATCACTTGCTTTTATTTGCACGAGAAGCTAGAAAGTAACATGACGCCTGATTGCCAGGTTTTCATCATGATACCTATCCAAGGCACCTGTTTGCCAGGTTTTCACCAAAGGACGATTTTTTTGTATGCTTTCTATTTTTTTCTGATTTTTTTTTTTGTATTTTCTCTTTGTAACTTTTTTGATTTTTTTTGATTTTTTGATTTTTGACTTTATTGTGCCCCCTTGCATTGGGGTTCTCTTAGGCATAGAACCGGCGAAGGTGCATGCTGTTGATTGGATCATCAAACAACTCACCTTTTGATGTGGCCAACTGATATGCCCCCGATCCATAAGCCGCTACAATTACATAGGGTCCAAGCCAGTTAGGCTCGAACTTACCTTTCTTTTCTCTGTCCTGCTGATTGCGAGGGTTCTCTTTTAGGACGAGGTCCCCAACCTTAAAGCATCTTGGTCTAACCTTGTGGTTGTAGCTTCTTGACATCATCTGTTGATAGGGTTTGAGATGGTCAAAAGCTTTCTGGCGCCTTTCCTCTAGCAGTTCTAGCTCTTGTAGCCTGGAGACTCTGTATGCTTCGTCTGATATGAGACCTTTCAACGACACCCGTAGGGATGGGAGTTCAACCTCAATGGGAAGGATGGCTTCGGAACCATAGACGAGGGCATAGGGTGTAGCACTTGTGGGAGTGTGTATGCTGGTTCTATAGGCCCACAGCGCGGGATTGAGTTAGACGTGCCAATCGCGACCAGCTTCATTGACAGTCTTCTTTAGGATTTTTAGAATGGTTTTGTTCGATGCCTTAGCTTGGCCGTTACCTTGGGGGTAATATGGAGTGGAGAAACGATGTTGGATTTTAAAACGCTCACAAAGTTCCTAGACATCCTGATTTTTGAAGGGTCTCCCGTTATCCGTTATGATGGATGAAGGGATGCCATATCGGCAGATAATGTAATTTAGAATGAAAGAGGAAATTTGCTTTCCTGTGACGGTTGATAGGGGAACGGCTTCAATCCACTTTGTAAAGTACTCAGTGGCGATTATGATGAATTTATGGCCATTGGAAGAAGGCAGATGAATCTTTCCCACGAGGTCAAGTCCCCACTGGCAAAAGGGCCAGGGTGTTGTTAGAGGTCTCAACTCCTGAGCAGGTGCATGAATCAGGTTCCCGTGTATCTGGCACTGTTTGCACTTTTTAACGAACTGATATGAATCCATTTCCATATTGGGCCAGTAATAACCCAAACGCATGAGTTTCTTAGCTAAGGAAGGACCACTAGAGTGTGTTCTGCAGATCCCTTCGTGCACGTCTTGTAAGGCAGTTACAGATTCTTCTTGTTCTAGACAACGGAGTAAAGTACCATCCAGACCACGTCGGTAAAGGGTATTGGCAATAATGGTGTAACGGGAGGCTTGTCGGATGAAAGTTTGTTTTTGGTTGGAAGAGAGGTCCAAAGGAAGGATATTGTCCTTGAGGTAAGTGTAGGTCTTACTGTACCAAGGCGAATCAGATCCTACTAGGTGGCAAATGGAATAGGTTTCGAGGAGATCATAAGCCGGTTGTCGAATTGTTTCTACTAAGAACTCATACCGTGACTCATGTTCAAGTATCTCAAGAAGAGAGGCTATGGTCACCATTGCATCTGCCGCTTTGTTCTCTATCCTGGGTATTTGCTCAAACAAGATGGTCCCAAAATGTTCTTTGAGGTCGTCGACCATCCGTTTGTATGGGATGAGCTTCTCATCTTTGGTCTGATACTCGTCGTTGACCTGGTTTATGATAAGCTGCGAATCACCATAGACACATAGTGCTTGGATTTTCCACTCAGTGGCCATCTTGAGACCAATTACCAAAGCCTCATACTCTGCTATATTGTTAGTGCATGGAAATAACAACCTATAGGACTTTGGAATCGTGTCACCTTGGGTAGTGATAAACAAGATACCTGCCCCCGATCCATGGTTGGTGTACGACCCATTGAAGTAGAGTTTCCAAGGAGATGTAGACAAAGTGAATAAAGACTCATCAGGAAACTCAAACTGCATTGGTGAAGTGTCCTATAATGGTGCCTCAGCGAGCTAGTCAGCGATGATTTGCCCTTTGATGGCTTTTCTATCCACATACTCTATATCATATTCGCTAAGAAGCATGACCCATTTGGCTAGTTGACCCGTGAGAGCTGCTTTGCTGAGAAGATATTTTAGTGGGTCGATCTTGGCAATGAGTTTGACAGGATGTGCCAACATGTAGTGTCAGAGTTTTTGTGAGGCAAAAACCACCGCAAGGCATGAACGTTCCACCTGGGAGTACTGCAACTTGTAGCCCACTAAGGATCGACTGATGTAGTACACAGCTCTTTCCTTGTTCTCATAGTCTTGCTATGCTAGGAGAGCCCCAAGAGCAGTAGGTGTAGCAGATATGTAGAGAATCAAAGGTTTTCCTTGGATCGGAGGCATGAGTATAGGAGGATTCATGAGGTACTCCTTGAGCTTGTTGAATGCCTCTTCGCACTGCTCATCCCATTTAAATGGAACATTCTTATGTAGGAGATGGCTGAAAGGATGGCACTTGTCTGCCAGCTGTGAGATGAACCTGCGGATGGCCTGTAGTTTGCCCTGTAAGGATCTCAACTGTGTTAGAGTTTTTGGTAGCGGCATGTCCATGATTGCTTTGACCTTGGCCGGGTCTACCTCTATGCCGTTCGCTGACACGATGAAGCCTAGCAGCTTGCCTGATGTGACCCCAAACACACACTTCTTCGGGTTCAGTTTTACTTGGAATTGATCCAACCGTTGAAAGACTTTTTCTAATGTGTCCAGGTGTGAGTCCCTGGTGAGTGATTTTGCCAAGATATCGTCAACATAGTCTTCCATAGTCACATGCATCATGTCATGAAATATAGTTGTCATGGCCCGCTGATATGTAGCACCTGCATTTTTCAGCCCAAATGGCATGACATTCCAGCAAAAAGTACCCCAGGGACATGTGAAAGCTGTTTTGTGTTGATCCTCAGGTGCTATTTTGATTTGGTTATACCCGGAGAATCCGTCCATGAGTGATAACATTGTATGTCCTGCTGTAAGGTCGACTATGATGTCTATGTTTGGCAACGGAAAGTCATCTTTGCGGCATGCCTTGTTTAGGTCTCAGAAATCATTACATAGTCAAACTCAGCCATCTGGTTTAGATACTGGCACAATGTTTGATATCCATTTAGGATAGTCTATGGCTCTGATGAACCCCACATCTAGCAATTTCTTGAGTTCTTCCTTGACCAGAAGGGCTATATGAGGATGCATCTTTCTTAGTTTTTGCTTTACGGGCTTCACCCCTGGATCCAATGGCAAGTGATGTAGGATCAGGTTTGGGTCCAAACCTGGCATGTCGGCATATGACCAAGCAAAGCTACCTCTCTTCTTTTTAAAGAATGGTACAAACCTGGTTTTCTCAGGCGGCGTGAGAGATTTTGCAAAGTGGATAATCTTAGGCTGCTCTTCAGTTCCAATGTTCACTGGCTCTGTTGGCTCCACCACGATCTGTGACCTTTCTTGATACATATCACTTGGGAGGGTGTCAAGCATTCCATCGTCAGGTGCCACAGTTGGGTTTTCACCTTCAGATACGTCTTTTCTTTTTACTGTTTTATGATTTGACACTGCCGCATGGCAGTTTTCACCGTCAGATCCCTTTTTGATCTTTATATTTTTGTGACTAGAAGGCTTGGCACCCTCCCCGAAGTAAGCTATAGTATTGAGTTCGATAGCAAAACCAGCTTTATGATCTCCTTTTGGTAAGTGATCTCTAAGTTCCATATAGTCAATGTAAGCATCATCATTCTGGAACATATCTAATTGAGGGGTCCCTTGCAGGTCCTAGTCACTAAGCTCAGGGTGTAAGAGGGGAAGGGAGTTGGATGAGAGATCTGATTCATTAATGTTGTGAATGGAAATGCTATGGGCACTGGCGGGAGTAGTGTTCTGGGTGGTACTTTCTTCCAGGTTGTTTATCACAATGGAATCAAAACTTTCCTCGAAAGCCATAATCTCGGGGAGGGGCAAATCAGACTCCAGTGGTCTGTCCCGTTGCGCCTGTCCCTGATGGTAGGGGCTGAGAGTTTGGATGGTGTCAATCTCCTTGTCATCGTAGGAGTGTTCTGTCAGCTCGTCCCATTCGTACTCATTCGACTCATCTGAATCTGCGTCACTATCCTCTTGGAGTGTTTGAATTGTCTCCACTAGGCAGGCATTTTCTTTGGCTTTACCTTTACCTTTGTACCCTAGGCCAGTCATGTTTCTAGCTGAAGAGGATGAAGAAGGTTGGATAGGTTCAACAATTCCTTCTTTTCTGAGGCCTATGGGGCCTTGTCCTTCATACCCCATCCTGTGCAAAATGGTTTCACCCCGTCCATAGAGTTTTGTAGGGAGTCTAGGTGGCTCCTGGGGTGTGTTTTCCTCTTCAGCATAAAGCCATTGCAGGAGATCTCGCTCCTCTGTCTCATCAGATAAGGTCCCCCATTTTACAAAGGGATTTGCGGGAGTTATAGGAGGAGCAGATGGCTTTGGAAAATGCCTAGGTTGATGCTTGCGTTTGCCAAAGGAGCGAGGGGACAAAGGTATGGTGGCAAGGTTGAGGCTGTGCTCAATGGAGTACTCCCCCACGCCATTTTCTTTTATGGTAAGTTTCAGCGGTTTGGGCCTCAAGGAGGAAGCTTCGGCAGTATGGTGTTGTGGCGGAGTAGGGGAAATGTAGGCTCTATTGTTGGGAATGACGCATTCAGATTTTTCTTGGAAAGAGTTGCAATGTTGGTAGGGGTCGGGGTCGCCTTGTATGGTGACCTGCTTGCCATCGTGTGGGAACTTTATGCATTGATGGTAGGTGGAGGGGACAACCTTCATGGCGTGGATCCATGGTCTCCCTAGTAGAATATTGTAAGCAAGCTCCCGATCAAGGACTTGGCACACCACATCTTTGATTACCGGTCCAACTTGAATAGGTAGGACAACCGTGCCTTTTGTGGTTCTCTCTTCCTCATCATAGGCCTTTATGGTAATCTTCCTCCATGGATCAACTGCCTGTTCAGAGAACCCCAATGCAAGGACTAGCTTCAAAGTGCAAATATTCAAACCGGCACCCCCATCAATGAGAACCCTCTTGATGCGGTGCTTGTGTACGAATGCGACAATGTGTAGGGGAGTGTTGTGGGGTTGAGATACGGAAAGGTCATCTTGCTCAGTAAATGATATGGAAGGGGAGGATGTCAGATTGCCAACCATGGTTTGAAACTTCTCTTGGGCCAGGTTAGTGGGGATAGTAGTTTCCACTAAGGCTTTCTTGAGAATCTCCTTATGAGAAGGAGATAGACGCAAGAGCTCCAATATAGAAATGTGAGCCGGGGTTTTCTGTAACTGGTCGATGACATTGTATGGACAGGAGTTAGATGGAGATGGCGATGACCTTGGAGGGGTGGTATTGATCGTGACTTTACCACTGCAGGTAATTATACTACAACCAGTTCTGTTAGGTCCTGGTTGTTGGTTGGGGGAGATGACATTGACTTGCGGAACATGCTCAGAAATGCAGTTAATGGTGTACTCAAAGGGAACGCTTGCATAGTTAGCATTACTTGACCCACTGTTCTGGTTTGGCCTATTGCGATTGTTGTCATTATTGTTATGGCCATTGGAGTTGTTGCCATTGTGACCATCGTTGTTGTTGTGGCCATTGTTGTGATTATTGTTATACGGCCGGTTGTGGTTTAGAAGAGGATCCCGGTAGGCCACATGAGATTCATTGGAGGTATGCTGTTGTGTCCCTCCCTGATTTTGATCCAGTATATCTTGTATGACATTCTTGAGGTAGATACAATTGTTAGTCATGTGCCCCCTTCCTCGATGATACTTGCAATAGTCTATGTCCTTCCAATAGGGAGGTTTGACTATAGGCTCATAGTCACTTGTTGGCGGTAGAGAAATTTCATTGTTAGCCAACAACTTTCTGAGGGCCGATTCTTGAGATTCTCCTAACGGTGTGAATTTCCTCCTTGGATTTGAATTGAACCAAGGTCTAGGTTCCCGAGGGGGTGGCTTGTTGAGTGCACCGTTATTTGCTTCTTCCTTAAGAGTGAATATGGGTTGTTGTTTAGGGGCTGCCGCCTTGGCATCCACTACTCCATCGTTGACCACATTCTTGTTCTTGGTCCAAAACTTTGACTTGTCAGTTGTGTAATTGGAAGGAGTGTTGATAACTGAGAGGGGGGGGTGAATCAGTTATCCTAATTATTTCCCTTTTTGAACTTTCTTATTAATTAATGCAGCATTGAATCAAACACAAAAAGATTACCATGAAATAAGAAACACATGACACAGTATTTTTGACGTGGAAACCCTGTTAAGGGAGAAAACCATGGGGTGATTAACCCAAAAATTATTCTCTGTTAGAAGAATAGGAAATTACAAAATGGCACTTGCCAATTAGGGCTCACTGCCCGAGCACACTGCTCACAAGAGGCCCACTGCCTACAAGAAGACACACTGTCTACAAAGTGATAAGAATCACAGTCTTGAACTGATTGGAAGCATCTGCATATGCTGGAGTTCAGTTCCGGTTAGGCTCAGTACACTGATCTGCTGCACTTCATCTTTCCTCTATTCTTTATTCTGCTATCTTTCACATACCGGATCTTTCTTGCTACTTCTGCTCTATTCTGGACTTATTTGCATATATATTACTTCCTTCACACACTTCACAACTAAATCCATCCTCTATATATATCCGCACAAGTAATTTCATCATCTTTCTAGTCGGCATCCGGAACAGTCTAGTTTCTTACAAACTTTGTTCTGTCGGCTGAATCTTTGCTCACCAAGTAATGCGGATCAAGCATATACTTGTAGATATCATTAATCATGTTGGCCAAACATGATTCATGCCTTCACAACCTTTATCATCAACAGTAACACATCCGGAAAGTAGTCTGATACTCTGTCAGTCAGTTCTTCCTCTGTTTTCACTGTCTCTCAGGAATCCGGTACTCAACTATTCATATCTTTTTCTTTGTCCATCACCAGAGGCTAAATCCTTGGAATATACCACTCAAGGTAGTCCTCTTGACTTCCCCAAATCTGCACTGCACCAAGACACTTCCTCTGAGAGATCCAGATCAATCTGTCGGACCTTGCCACATGCTCTGTTCTTGTTCACCGGACCACAACAATCTTTATTCTGACTTCCGGTAGAGACACATCATGACTTGCGGATATATGGGATGACCTTTGTTGCCATCAATGACAACAACCATGAATCCATATAGTGTCTCTTGCCAACAAGGAGGTGTGTCCTTGTAGAGCTTGAGAGTTCCTTTAGCGATCATAGCTTTCTCAATGAATAGCCCCATTTCAATGACTTTGGTGAATGAGGTAGGGCATTGTATCTGAATCTGATAGCTAAGATCGGGATTCAAATTGTGGACAAACATTTCCAATAATTGCTTCTTAGGCATGTTGTAAGAACACTTACTAGCTAGCTATCTCCATCATTGTAAGAAGGTGGTGAATGACTCCCCACTCTTTTGTTTGGTGTTGCATAGGTCTAGCATAGATACTTCGTGTTCTATGTTGTAAGAGAAGTGCATTATGAATTTATTGACAAGTTCATCAAAAGTTTTGATTCCTGGTGGGAGACGCGAGAACCACTCCATAGCTTGACCTCCTAAAGATCTTGGGAACAGTCTCATTAAGTAGGTCTCGTTGTGAGCTACTTCTAAACATGCTGCAGTGAATTCCCTGATATGATCTCTAGGGTCCCCCTTCCCTTTGTATTTGTCAAATTTTAGAATTTCGAACTGATAGGGGAATGGTTTCATGACCAAACTTCTGTCAAAGGGGTATGGTGCTATATCTTCCAAGGAGTAGTTCTTGGAACTTGTGCCGATCTTAAGGTTGGAGATTTCTAGCTTTAGACTCTCAATTTGTTGTCTCACATCCGCCATAGGAGCATTTTGATCTATGGGTTATTTTTCTCTCTCATTGGCATGGGGAACCGTGTCATTTGTGCCTCTCTCATGTGCATGTGGGACTGTGTCATTTGTGTCCCTCTCACGTTCATTGTCTGCATTTTCCATGATGGAGCTAATGTCAAAGTCTGCGGGGAGTTTGATTCCGAGACTAGCAAGATGATGGAAATATTTGGTGGGGTCCTCAAGGAGCACTTTCTCCACTAGGCGTTGGAATTTGCTATCTTGCATGTGTGCCACTAATTCTTCACGAGAAATTTCTTCATCATCATCGCGTGGTGGGGCGATGTGATCAGATGAGTCGACCATTTCAATTAGCTTGTTGTACTGGGATCGAGTAAGAACCATGCAAGGTGGGGTGGGATGAAGTGGACTAGGATTAGAAATTTTGGCAAGGTGCCGACTAAGACTGTAATGAATGGGGTATCTAGGACAAGATTTGGACAAAGGGTTCTCTCGCTCAATGACTTCAGGCAAGACGGTTGACACAAGACTCTATCCACTAGCAAGGGTAGTCGATACTAGTCTCACTGTGTAGGGCTTAGTCGTTCAACAAGACTACTAGCAAAAGGTAGTGTGACCTACTAGGCTTACGTGAATTCATGAATGAAACGAAGAAGGACCTATGTCAAATCGGTATGGGACAGAATGACATTGGGGCAAGAGTGACTAGGACAGAAGGTGACTGGGACGACCGACGAAAGAGAGAGAATTGGGCGAAAATGGATGAAGATTGACTTGCAAGGTTGATTCTGACCTCGAAAAATGAAACTAGGTTGAAATGGGTACTCTGAACAGCTGACGATAATTTCTCAAAAATAGGGCAGATGCTCACTGTCACACATGCGCAGAAACAGATGCGTAGCAAGAATGGGTAAATGCGCCGTAAGTCGCTGTAAAAGCGCGGCTCTGGTGAAACATGTATGCGCAGTAACAGTGTGTAAATGTGCAGCAGAAAACTAAATGCGCAGCAAGTCAGTGTATAAGCGCAGCAAGTCGCTGTAAAAGCGCAGCCAAAAGGTGTATATGCACAGCAGAAAGGTATGTATGTGCAGCCAGTCGGTGCAAAAGCACAGCAAGTCGCTATGTATGCACAGCAGAGAAGTGTATATGCGCAGTTCTGGTATTTTTTGCAAAATTTTTTTTGAATTTTTCTCTGTTTTTGGTATTTTTTTTTTTGGCTGGAAAAAGGTCTTCTTGATCTGATATTATGAATTAATTTAGCAAGAAAACACAGCAAGCACAAAGAGTATTTTGTAGTTTTCCATTGTTTTTGTAGTTTTTTGACTCTATTTTGGACAAAAGCAAGCACAAAATCCTAGGCGAGAAATGGATTATAAGGGATTTGGGCCACTAAAACAAGAGGTATTTAATTCGGGCAACCGTTCAAGTGGTTACATGTGCAGCGGCGCTACTCTCCGTTATGGAGTCTCCCAGCCTCAAAGGGTTACACCTGAGAGGGTTTTGGGGGAGGTTGGCCGTCGGTGTAACATAACAGCACTCATTGCAGGAGGTTTTCACCTCAAGCACAATTTATTTTAAGTGGCTCGGTAGGGCTTGGCGTTAGCCTGTTACCACTCAGGGTCGTTCCTGCTTGGACAAGTGTGCATCCAAGGGCAGGCCCCTCCTAAAGGTTAAACAAATAGAATGACAAGTCTGGCACTCTGATCACCCAGAAGAGGGGAGAGCATAAGCCTATTGTCATTCGCAAGCACAGAATACACTGATTAATCCACCCTAGTTAAAAGATAAAAACTAAATGGGCTAATCTACTCAAACAGAACTTTGAAGTGATTTCAGCAATATTGCAGTGGTTCAGTTTTAAATCCCAGAAAGCAGTAGTGAGTTCAATTTTAAATCCACGTTGCACGAGATTGTTAACTTTGAAATTCAGGTCTCATGATATAGCAATGGTTCATTTTAACTGCAAGATCAGTGATGAGTTCAATTTTAAAACCGTGAAGCACAAGATTGTTAACTTTGAAATTCAGGTCTCACGATATAGCAATGGTTCATTTTAACTGCAAGATCAGTGATGAGTTCAATTTTAAAACCGCGAAGCACAAGATTGTTAACTTTGAAATTCAGGTCTCACGATATAGCAATGGTTCATTTTAACTGCAAGATCAGTGATGAGTTCAATTTTAAATCTCAGATAGCAATAACTTTGAAGGTGTTTGTAATGCAAGCATGAAATAAACCAGTTACTTCCTCCCTAATTAGGACTAGATGAAGATTTGTAATGAACAACCATTTTACTTTTTCCCAGAAAATGACAGGTGGCCTAATTAGATGCAACTACATGTAACTGAACCCGAGCCTATCCTGCAAAACCGCTCTAGCAAACACCTGCAAAGGGGTTAACGTTAGCAAAATCCTCTAAAAAAAGTACAAAAACCTGAGTCTGTTACAAATGTACAGCTTCAGTGATCAGATGCGCAGAAGTGATCAATAGAAGCGCAGCATTAACGAATGTGCCGTAGTTTTTAACGTATGCGCCGTTAAAATGAATAAATGCGCAGTTTTAATGGATGCACAGCAACAGTCTGTAAAAGTGTTGTAACAGTCAACAGATGCGCAGTTATAACCTATGCGCAGCAACAGTCCACAAAAGCGCCGCAGAAATGTACAGATGCGCAGGATTTACAGAAGTGCCGTAACAATCTTCAAAAGCACCGTAAAAATGAACGGATGCACCGAACCAATCTGTGCGTGACTCTGCGTGACCTGTACGGAACCTGCCTTCAAAAAAGCTCAAAAATGGTGAAATAAAGGGGCAACGGCCCCACGGTGGGTGCCAAAAATGTGAGGGTAAAATGTCGAATCAATCAAATGAATTAAATAAGACCCAAACATCAACAGAATAGTGAAATAAAGAAGATTCAAGTAAACAAAGCAATGAACAAACACAGCAAACCTCTTCCATTTCGAAACTTCTATTGTTCACCTATCACGAATCGTCCTTTCACAGATGAGATGAGCCCTCAGAGAGTGCAATCTTTTAAAGCTGTTTGAGGAGGTCGATGGTGAACGGCTATGGTGTGATATGCAATGAAGGTGAGCTCCAATGCAACAATGGTGATCTCAAGCTTGTAGATGACAAGTGGGTGCCAAAGGCGCGCTGGTGATATTTCTACAGAGTAACGATGTCAAAAGCCTGGATGATTAGAATGGAGGAATGAAGATTCATTTATAGACTTGGAAGAATGGGAATCAACGGTTGAGAGAAGATATGAAGATCAACGGCTGAGGATGGTTGAGGAATGTGCAACCAGTGGAAACGTGCCAAGTGTCCCAGCTCCATCATGAAAGGTGGGATGTGACAAAACTGATTAGAGAGTTAACTCCATTGACTAGTCTGTTAACAGAATTGACTGATCAGTTAGAAGAGTGGATAGTGGAACTGACTGGATTGATTGAGGATTTGACTCAACTGACAGGTTAGTTAACAGATTTGATTGATTGGTTAACTAACCTTTGATTGGAGAAGAAATAGGCCATGTGGGTGAGGGAAAATAAGGCAATTAAATATTAAATATATTTAATTACATGTGCAACCTGATGAGGTGGACAAGGTGAGGTGGAAAACGTGAGGTGTAAAGGTGATGTGGATTTTTGAAATTAGAACTTTAGGATAGAGGAATTAGGCTTAATTAAATAATTTTTGATTATTTAATTGTGTAAGACAAATAGAAGAATTTTAATTAAATAAATAGAATTTATTTAATTATGGGATAATGAATTGATTAAATAAATTTAGAATATTTATTTAATTAATAGAAGAATGGAATAAATATTTAGAATATTTATTTCGGATGATTTGTGTCATTTTTAGACGTATACACAAAACTTTGTAGTATGACCAAATTTATAACATTGACCAGTATTTGACCATTCATGAGGATCCTTATTCTATCTCATTTTCATTGAATGATTCCAACAATTAGTTGCTTTATGACCATACCCATAACATGCATAGTAATAGCTAGAAAAGAAATTATACATTGCTAATTGATTTTGTTTGAAAAGTGAAGATCTTGAGAACCTGCTTGTCCTTCTGCCTTCGTCAACACATTTATCTTTAGTCTTATTTGTAGGAGCAGCGGCATGATGATCCAATTCTATCTTCATCCTTGGAGTATTTCTGACTTTAAAACTCTGTCCTTTCCCATTTGCAGATACAAAAACTATTTCAATTTTTTATTCTGTTCCACTTGAAGATGCTTGTCCTACCTCATACCCTAAGCCAGTAAGATCACTGGAATGTTGTTGTCTACATAGTATATCATCCAGTACATTAATACTTTTCTCAAACTACTTATATCTCTCTAACTGAATCCTATGGTCTTCAAGATCTTTCTTTAAAGAAACAAACTCTTCTTCAAGTTTATGGAACTCTAAGGTTTTGGCATCCAAGGTAAATTTAGTTTCCTTAATCTCTATTTTTACATTTAAGATCAAGTTATCTGAATCAACTTTTAACAGAGAATTTTGTTTTACACTATGTTTCAAAGAATCAAGTTCATCCTCTAACTTTTTACACATTTCTTCTTTTTCTTTCAACTTGACTTCCCTTTCCTTTTCAATTCTTTTACTTTCTTCAATTTGTATCTTGAGTTTCTGATTTTCTCTTTCAAGATCCCTAATCACATTTAGAGGAGAAACAAACTCTCTTTCAAAATCAACAACTCCTGCAAGGTCAGTAACACACTCTTCTATATCTTATTCATTCATATTTACCACGAATTCATCTAGTTCTATATTACACATCCTTTCTTCTACATGATTGTCCTTATTATTACTTATTGAATCAACTAACAAGAATTTTTCTTGAGAGAAGACTTTATTAGACTTGATAGGAATAGTTTGATTATTCTTTTGCTTGACACTGGTGTTTTTTTTTGACTTCTATTTATTTTACACTTACCCATGCTGAGTACTCCACAACCAGGAATCCCCTAAGTTGGTTAAACTTAAAATACAATGGTTTGGCTCTGATACCACTTGTTGGAGTACACAAGACACTGAGAGGGGGGGTGAATCAATGTCTTATAAAATAGACTTGTTTTTGGCAACACCTAATTAACTTTTACAAACTGTGAACTTCAACCTTGAATGGTGAAAGTAAGACATTCATTTAAGAACCAAGATGAACTATCAAACCAACTTGTGAGCATGAAAAGACAGAACAACTATTTGTGAACTATGAAGAATCATTAGAAAAATTCATCAAGACAAACAATAGAGGCAGATTGTTACTTCATTTGACTAAGATAAGTATCAAAGTATTATGCAGTTGTAGTGATTTACTATGAGCATCATATAATAGTTAAATTATGAAATATTGAACAAAAACTCATGAGCAGAACAAGTAACCATAACATAGAGATTGTCCTGAGTGGAAAACCCTCTGGGCATAAAAAACCACTCAAAAAATGCCTCACTAGCTTATTTAATGAATCTCACTTATTACAGGCCTCACTAGCTACAAAATGCCTCACTGGCAAAGCCTCACTAGCTACACAAAATGCCCCACTGAAAAAGCCTCACTAGCAAAGGTCATTTCTTGTCTCACTGACTTGAGCTTTTAATACATGTTTCAATCATGAAGAAAAACAAATACAAAGGGACATTCTATTTCACTGATCCTCAACATTACATCAAGTGTATACACAACCACTCACAATTTCTATTCAACGCCCATTTTATACATTTCATAGTCTTCCTCTTCTCATGAAACAGTTTGAAGAGATAACTGATTCTATAAAACTGTTTTAGGTAATAACTAAATATTAAACCACAGTTTAGGATCGAACTGATCCAAGCATAAACCAATGTCATCACTATCAAGTAATTTGAAATAATAAATAATGTGTCACTTCTACCTCAAAGTGTCATTATCATTTGTGCACCACATAACCATGATTAACAATAAATATTCAAACTGTCCTTATTAGTGAATGATCAAACTGTTCATGTTTACCAAACCTTAACCCATATTGTCAATGTTTGAATAGGTGCCACATAAGCACTAGGGTTACTCAAACAAAGCTTAAAACAATACTAATCATTTCACCAGTGACTGTCAAACAAATATAACAATAGTAAATCTTAACATAAAAACTATTAACCCATTTACAAATTGCACCCATATCCTAAAACAAAAACCTTCAACCAAAAAATATAACTTCATTATTAACTTTCAAAACCCTTAGGATATTGCTTAAGTAAATGAAATAAACCAAAAATACTATTAAGGAGAGATAACACCTGAAACTCATGAACTAATCACCAGACCATGTCTTGCCTTCAAACTATGAGAACCACCATAACTGATAATGGTCACACTCCTCAAGTTCACTTCTAGCTTTGTCACTTCAGCAATACAACAAATTTTGACGATTCTCAATCCAACTTCCATGATTACCAACATTGAATCAACAGAATTTCATGATGATAACCAAACCCTCATGGAGAAGAGACAACAGAATGATGAAATGAAATGTTTATTGCAATATTCATGCGTTTTAAGCTGATTAATTGGATATGTCGATATGCCCTAAAGAGGGCTCAAAAACCAAAACACTAATTTTACATCATACTGCTATCAAAACCTTTTTGGCAGGTTACATAGTAAACTCGAAGCTTTTATGTGATAACATTTCATCCCTTTTGCAAAGTAAAAACATTTAACTTGCCTTTGCCTTTATTAAAATGCTTAAATAATCTCATTTAGGGGCCACATTAAGATTTCCACTTTGACATGACATGGCACTAGGTAATTGCTCTCGAGGTCACAACCTTTATCAAAGAAAATATTTAACTCTTTATACAATATCCTTAGACACGTTTGAAACAAATGCTATTTACCATTTACCATTTGACATCATTGCCAATTTACTGTCAAATGCCACACTATCAAGGTACCATAGTCAACCATATCCACTCTAGAGAGATTGTGTCTTTGACATCAAGGACAACAACTGAGGACAAAAAACTCCCCCTTTGTCCATGATGGCAAAAGACAACTCTCTCTCCCCCTTTTTGACATCAAAGGCAAAGGGGGGAAGCAAAGTGTGCCAATTGCCTCTAAGTGATAACATAAATCCAAGATCAACTAATGCCTGAAAAAGTAAAATTAGAATATACAGTATACCAGATATATCATGCCTGCCCCATGAAGAAGAAGACTCATCCAGACCATCTAAAATAGATACTGAAATGTCAGTACCATGATGAGCATAAAAGAGCATATATCAAAGAAGGACAACAACTAAATATATTGGTAGAATATCACTGTCACTGTTATTCAAGAATCATATCAATGAACAAACATCAAAAGATCAGCTAATATTACTACTAAGAAAACACCAAACAACAGAAAATAGTACTTGGTAATCACTTATCATATTAATGTAGCATGAAAAACTCTGTTTGGTATTGTTCCTTGCACTATCTTTACAATAAGCTAACAGATACAATGTAATCATTACTATCAAACTGCAAACCTGTCAAAGCCTACAACTTGTCAAATATCAAAGCCTGCAACACATAAAAACTCACACCACTATTGCAACACATCACAATGAATTGTCATCAAAGCCATGGCACATTACTGTTTCATGAGATATCTCCTCACAAAGCAGGTAGCAATGTTCTTGTTAGCACTTGTGCTTCATATCATTATCACAATGAAAACTCATTGTCTTTACAACATAGAACACTATCATGATGAAAGCTCCTAACTATCTCAACACACCTGAACAAGTCTCCACACTTGTATTACCTCTGTACTTTGCTCTAACTACAATATTCTAAAGTTTGGAATACAAAGGACTGTATACCTCCATTGAAAACCAAGAATTATCATTTGCTCAGGATTATCATTGCATTGGTACTATCACCATATACCCTATAAAAAGATTTTCTCAAGGCAATTCAATAAAGTACTGTCAACTTACCCTTCATCATGTCCTGTAGTTGTACCAGATTAATAGTAGACTGTCTCACTAATAAACTTGTCCTGCATCCTTACAAATATCAAATGACTCTAAAACCTTTTCATCTATCCAATGGCATTAGCAAGCCTCTAGAATGGATATCATATTATGTTCCAAAACATCAAACACAACAAGAGCAGTACTGTCACTTTGTAGCATAAAATACACCAAATGTCAATATGAACCCAACCAAGGCAAAGACTATTATGTCTTGACTATTTTGCTAAGACTGTCTCCATGAAAATAAAGCATCATACAATGAATATATCAATGATAACATTCCTTCAACACTGCAAGAACTTGATTTCAATTTCACTATCTATAATGTTGTCAAACAAGTACACAAATGTTATCAAAAGGTTTAAAACTATTTTATACCTCTATCAATGAGACATCAAATCACCACTTTAGAAACACTTTCTCTCCTTGCTACAGAAGTGCTACACTTTTCTGATTTGCTACTTGGGAATGAAAGATAAGACATTAAGTACTATCAACAAATGAGAGTTTAAACACCATGAAATCACCATAATCAAACCCAAACAAAGACTGTGTCAAATACAAGTAACCAATGTGTCCTAAACCAATCTATATAATATCACTCTATGAACTATTCCAAAAACTGTACCAATAGTACAAATAAATCCATGATATGAACTAGAACAACACCATTTATGAAGCACCCACTGATCCCAAAGAACCTCAACCTCTCCAATGACCCATAAACACTCAAGGTCTTACAAATACTATTTTTGTTCCATTTAATCTTGCATAAATTTTCAAATCATGATTATGAAACTGATGTTTTCCCTAACTCTTATCAAGCACAACAAGATCACATTGATAAACTTGTCAGTTATGAAACAAGTTACACAATTATATAGAGAATGAGTTTATTTCCTATCAGTAGACTTTACTATCCTTTAGAAACTCTTTTCTTATCTTACTTCTTCGAGATGAGAGGTAAAACAATAAGCAACTCCCCCTGACTTTAAGCCAGTTCTCATGCAAAGGATAATGTCTTTTAAGTAACATGAATTGATTTTGGTTTTTCATCTCCTAGATCTTGTTTCCTTCTCCATACTTTCTCAGTCTCTCTCTTCTTGTTGTCCAAGGTATCTGACTTCTTGTCATGTCTAGGTGAATTCATAAAAGCACTTCTACAAAAATATACTCTATGCCCAAGTTTATGACATTTCAACAGGTGACATTGTTTCAAAAAGGAGTAAAGAACTTATATCTTCTTGAAAACCTAGAAGGATCATGTCTTGCTTGAACATTACAAAACTTTGCTATATGACCAAATTTATAACATTGACCAATATTTAACCATTCATGAGGATTATTATTCCATCTCATTTTCATTGAATGATTCCAACAATTAGTTGCTTTATGACCATACCCATAACATGCATAATAATAGCTAGAAAAGAAATTGTACCTTGCTAATTGATTTCATCTGAAAAGTGAAGATCTTGAGAACCTTCTTGTCCTTCTTCCTTCATCAACACATTTATCTTCAGTCTTATCCGCAAGAGTAGTAGGATGATGATCCAATTCTATCTTCATCCTTGGAGTATTTCTGACTTTAAAACTCTGCCCTTTCCCATTTGTAGATACAAAAAGTGTTTCAATTTTTTATTCTATTCCACTCAAAGATACTTGTCCTACCTCATACTCTAAGCCAATAAGATCAATGGAATGTTTTTGTCAACATAGCATATCATCTAGTGCATTAATACTTTTCTCAAACTACTTATATCTCTCTAACTGAATCTTATGGTCTTCAAGATCTTTCTTTAAAGCAACAAACTCTTCTTCAAGTTTATGGCACTCAAAGGTTTTGGCATCCAAGGTAAATTTTGTTTCCTCAATCTCTATTTTCATATTTAAGATCAAGTTATCTGAATGAACTTTTAACAGATAATTTTGGTTTACACTATTTTTCAAAGAATCACGTTCATCCTATAACTTTTTACACATTTCTTCTTTTTCTTTCTACTTGACTTCCCTTTTCCTTTTCAATTATTTTACTCTCTTCAATTTGTATCTTTTGTTTCTGATTTTCTCTTTCAAGATCCCTAATCACATTTAGAGCAGAAACAAGCTCTCCTTCAAAATCAACAACTCCTTCAAGGTCACTAACACACTCTTCTATATCTGATTCATTCATATTTACCACGAATTCATCTAGTTCTATATTACACATCCTTTCTTCTCCATGATTGTTCTTATTATTACTTATTGAATCAACTGACAAGAACTTTTCTTGAGACAAGACTTCATTAGACTTGATAGGAATAGTTTGATTATTCTTTTTCTTGACATTGGTATTTTTCTTTTAACATCTGTTTCTTTTACACTTACCCATGATGAGTACTCCACAACCAAGAATCCCCTAAGTTGGTTAAACTTAAAATACAATGGTTTGGCTCTGATACCCCTTGTTGGAGTATGCAAGACACTGAGAGGGGGGGTGAATCAGTGTCTTATAAAACAGAATTGTTTTTGAAAACACCTAATTAACTTTTACCAACTATGAACTTCAACCTTGAATGGTGAAAGCAAAGCATTCATTTAAGAACCAAGATGAACTATCAAACCAACTTGCGAGCATAAAAAGATAGAACAACTATTTGTGAACTATGAAGAATCATTAGAACAATTCATCAAGACAAACAATAGAGGCAGATTGTTACTTCATTTGACTGAGATAAGTATCAAAGTATTATGCATTTGTACTAATTTACTATGAGCATCATATAACAGTTAAATTATGAAATAATGAACAAAAAATCATGAGCAGAACAAGTAACCATAACACAGAGATTGTCCTGAGTGGAAAACCCTCTAGGGCATAAAAACTACTCAAAAAATGCCTCACTAGCTTATTTAATGAATCTCACTGATTACAGGCCTCACTAGCTACAAAATGTGTCACTGGTAAAGCCTCACTAGCTACACAAAATGCCTCATTGGCAAAGCCTCACTAGCTACACAAAATGCCTCACTGGCAAAGGTCAGTTCTTATCTCATTGACTTAACCTTTCAATACATGTTTCAATCATGAAGAAAAACAAGTACAGAGGGACACTCTATTTCACTGATCCTCAACATTACATCAGATGTATACACAACCACTCACAATTTCTATTCAAAGCCCTTTTTATACATTTCACAATGTCTTCATCTTCTCATGAAACAATTTGAAGAGATAACTGATTCCATAAAACTGTTTCAAGTAATAACTGAATATTAAACCACAGTTTAGGGTCGAACTAACCTAAGCATAAACCAACGTCATCACTATCAAGTAAACTAAAAGAATAAACAATGTATCACTTCTACCTCAAAGTGTCATTACCATTTGTGCACCACATAACCATGATTAACAATAAATATTCAAACTGTCCTTATCAATGAATGATCGAACTATTCGTGTTTACCAAACCTTAACCCATATTGTCAATGTTCGAACAAGTGCCACATATGCACTAGGGTTACTCAAACAAAGTTTAAAACAATACTAATCATTTCACCAGTGACTATCAAACAAATATAACAATAGTAAATCTTAACAGAAACACTATTAACCCATTTACAAACTGCACCCATATCCTAAAATAGAAACCCTCAACCAAAAATACAACTTCATTATTAACTTTCAAAACCTTTAATATCTTGCTTAAGCAAATGAAATAAACCAAAAATACTATGAAGGAGAGATAACACCTGAAACTCATGGACTAATCACCAAACCATGTCATGCTCTCAAACTATGAGAACCACCATAATTGACAACGGCCACACTCCTCAAGTTCACTTCTAGATTTGTCACTTTAGCAATACAATGAATTTTGAAGATTCTCAATCCAACTTTGATGATTACCAACATTCAATCAATATAATTTCATGATGATAACCAAACACTCATGGAGAAGAGACAATGGAATGATGAAATGAAATGTTTATTGCAATATTTGTTCCTTTTGAGCTGATTAACTAGATGTGCCGGTATGCACTAAAAAGGACTCAAAAAATAAAACACTACTTTTACCTCTTACTGCTGTCAAAACCTTTTTGGCAGGTTACACAAGAAACCTGAAGCTTCTATGAGATAACATTTCATCCCTTTTGCAAAGTAAAAACATTTAACTTGCCTTTGCCTTTATCAAAATGCTTAAATCATCTCATTCAGGGGCCACATTAAGATTTCCACTTTGACATCACATGGTACTAGGTAATTGTTCTTGAGGTCACAACCTTTATCAAAGAAAATATTTAACTCTTTATACAATATCCTTAGACACATTTGAAACCAATGCTATTTACCATTTACCATTTGACATCATTGCCAATTTACTGTCAAATGCCACACTGTCAAGGTACTATAGCCAACCATATTCAATCACCATATCCAATCAAGAGAGATTGTGTCTTTGACATCAAGGACAACAACTAAGGACAACAAACTCCCCCTTTGTCCATGATGGCAAAACACAACTCTCTCTCCCCTTTTTTGACATCAAAGGAAAAGGGGGGAAGGAAATTGTGTTAGTTGCCTCCAGGTGATAACATAAATCCAAGATAAACTAATGCTTGAAAAGGTAAAATTAGAATATAAAGTATACCAAATATATCATGACAATCCCATGAAGAAGAAGAAGCATCCAGAACATCTAAAATAGAAACTGAAATGTCAGCACCATAATGAGCATAAAGGAGCATATATCAAAGAAGGACAACTGAATATGCTGGTAGAATATCACTATCATTGTTATCCAAGAATCATATCAATGAACAAACATCAAAAGATCAGCTGATATTACTACTGAGGAAACACCAAACAACAGAAAATAGTACTTGGTAATCACTTATCATATTATTGTATCATGAAAAACTCTGTTTGGTACTTTTCCTTGCACTATCTTTGTAATAAGTTGACAGACACAATGTAATCATTACTGTCAAACTGCAAAGTTGTCAAAGCCTACTTGTGAAATATCAAAGGTTGCAACACATAAAAACTCACACCACTATTGCAACACATCACAATGAATTGTCATCAGAGCCATGGCACACCATTGTTTCACGAGATATCTCATCGCAAAGTAGGCAGAAATGTTCTTGTTAGCATGTGTGCTTCATATCATTATCACAATGAAAACTCATTGTCTTTACAATAGAGAACACTATCATGATGAAAGCTCCTAACTATCTCAACACACCTAAACATGTCTCCACACTTGTATTACCTCTGCACTTTGCTCTAACTACAATATTCTAAAGTTTGGAATACAAAGGACTGTATACCTCCATTGAAAACCAAGAATTATCATTTGATCAAGATTATTATTGAACTGGTACTATCACCATATATCCTATAACAAGATTTTCTCAAGGCAATTGAATAAAGTACTATCAACTTACCCTTCATCATGTCCTATAGTTGTACCAGATTAATAGTAGACTGTCTTGCTAATAAAGTTGTCCTGCATCCTTACAAATTCAAATGCAAACTTCCAAATATCAAATGACTCTAAAACCTTTTCTTCTATCCAATGGCATTAGCAAGCCTCTAGAATGGATATCATATTATGTTCCAAAACATCAGAAATAACAAGAGCAGTATTATCACTTTGTAGCATAAAATACACCAAATGTCAATATGAACCCAACCAACGCAAAGACTATTATGTCCTGACTGTTTTGCTAAGATTGTCTCCATGAAAATAAAGCATCATACAATGAATATATCAATGATAACATTCCTTCAACACTGCAAGAACTTGATTTCAATTTCATTGTCTATAATGTTGTCAAACAGTCCTTCATTTACATCACAAGTACAAGAATGCTATCAAAAGATTTAAAATTATTTTATAACTCTGTCAATGAGACATCAAATCATCACTCTAGCAACAGTTTCTCTCCTTGCTACATAAGTGCTACACTTTTCTGATTTGCTACTTGGGAATGAAATATAAGACATTGAGCACTATCAACAAATAAGAGTTTAAACAGCATGAAATCACCATAATCAAACCCAAACAAAGACCATGTCAAATACAAGGAACCAATGTGTCCTAAACAAATCTGTATAATATCATGCTATGAACTATTCCAAAAACTATACCAATAGTACAAATAAAGCCATGATATGAACCAGAACAACACAATTAATGAAGCACCCACTGATGAAGTCCTTCATCCCAAAGAACCTCAACCTCTCCAAAGACCCACAAACACTCAAGGTTTTACAAATACTATTCTTGTTCGATTTGATCTTGCATAAATTTTCAAATCATGCTATAAAACTGATGTTTTCCTTGACTCTTATCAAGCACAACAAGATCACATTGATAAACATGTCAATTATGAAACAAGTTACTCAATTATATAGAGAATGAAATTATGTCCTATCAGTAGGCTTTACTGTCCTTTACAAACTCTTTGCTTATCTTAGTTCTTGGAGATGAGACATAAAACAATAAGCATGTCCCCCTAACTTTAAGCCAATTCTCATGCAAAGGATAATGTCTTTTAAGTAACATGAATTGATTTTGTTTTTTCATCTCCTAGATCTTATTTTCTTCTCCATACTTTCTCAGTCTCTCTAGATTCTTCTTGTCCAAGGTATCTGCCATCTTGTCATGTCCAGGTAAATTCATGGAAGCACTTCTACAAAAATATGCTCTAAACCAAGTTTATGACATTTAGAATAGGTGACATTGTTTCCAAATGGAGTAAAGAACTTATATTTTCTTGAAAATCTAGAAGGATCATGTCTTCCTTGAACATTACAAAACTTTGTAGTATTACCAAATTTATAACATTGACTAGTATTTGACCATTCATGAGGATCATTATTCTATCTCATTTTCATTGAATGATTCCAACAATTAGTTACTTTATGACCATACCCATAACATGCATAGCAATAGCCAAAAATAAATTGTACCTTGCTAATTGATTTCATCTAAAAAGTGAAGATCTTGAGAACCTGCTTGTCCTTCTTCCTTTATCAACACATTTATCGTTAGTCTTATCTGCAGGAGCAGCATCATGATGATCCAATTCTATCTTCATCCTTGGAGTATTTCTAACTTTAAAACTCTATCCTTTCCCATTTGTAGATACAAAAACTATTTCAATTTTTGATTCTATTCCACTTGAAGATGCTCTTCCTACCTCATACCCTAAGCCAGTAAGATCACTAGAATGTTTTTGTCTACATAGCATATCATCCAGTGCATTAATACTTTTCTCAAACTACTTATATCTCTCTAACTAAATCTTATGGTCTTCAAGATATTTCTTTAAAGAAACAAACTCTTCTTCAATTTTATGGCACTCAAAGGTTTTGGCATCCAAGGTAAATTTTGTTTCCTCAATCTCTATTTTTAGATTTAAGATCAAGTTATCTAAATCATCTTTTTACAAAGAATTTTGTTTTACACTATTTTTCAAAGAATCAAGTTCATCCTCTAACTTTATACACATTTCTTCTTTTTCTTTCAACTTGACTTCCCTTTCTTTTTCAATTCTTTTACTTTCTTCAATTTGTATCTTGAGTTTCTAATTTTCTCTTTCTAGATCCCTAATCACATTTAGAGCAGAAACAAGCTCTCCTTCAAAATCAACAACTCCTTAAGGGTCACTAACACACTCTTCTATATCTGATTCATTCATATTTACCACGAATTCATCTAGTTCTATATTACACTTCCTTTCTTCTACAAGATTGTTCTTATTATTGCTTATTGAATCAACTGATAAGAACTTTTGATGAGACAGGACTTCGTTAGACTTGATAGGAATAGTTTGATTATTCTTTTACTTGACACTAGTGTTTTTCTTTTGACTTATGTTTCTTTTACGCTTACCCATGATGAGTACACCACAACTAGGAATCCCCTAAGTTGGTTAAACTTAAAAGACAAGGGTTTGGCTCTGACACCACTTGTTGGAGTACGCAAGACACTGAGAGGGGGTGAATCATTGTCTTATAAAACAGACTTGTTTTTGGCAACATGTAACTAACTTTTACCAAATGTGAACGTCAACCTTGAATGGTGAAAGAAAGACATTCATTTAAGAACCAAGATGAACTATCAAACCAACTTGTGAGCATGAAAAGATAGAACAATTATTTGTGAACTATGAAGAATCATTAGAACAATTCATCAAGACAAACATTAGAGGAAGATTGTTACTTCATTGGACTAAGATAAGTATCAAAGTATTATGTATTTGTACTAATTTACTATAAGCATCAGATAACAGTTAAATTATGAAATAATGAACAAACACTCATGAACAGTACAAGTAACCATAACACAGAGATTGTCCTGAGTGGAAAACCCTCTAGGGCATAAAAACCACTTGAAAAATGCCTCACTGGATTATTTAATGAATCTCACTGATTACATTTCTCACTGGCAAAGGTCATTTCTTGTCTGACTGACTTGATTTTTCAATACATGTTTCAATCATGCAGAAAAACAAATACAGAGGGACACTCTATTTCACTGATCCTCAACATTACATCAGGTGTATACACAACCACTCGTAAATTTTGTTTAAAGCCTTTTTTTATACATTTCATAATGTCTTCCTCTTCTCATGAAACGGTTTGAAGAGATAACCGATTCCATAAAACTATTTCAGGTAATAACTGAAGATTAAACCATAGTTTAGGGTTGAACTAACCCAAGCATAAACTAATGTCATCACTATCAAGTAATCTGAAAGAATAGACAATGTGTCACTTCTGCCTCAAAGTGTCATTATCATTTGTGCATGACATAACCATGATTAACAATAAATTTCAAACTATCCTTATTAGTGAATGATCAAATTGTTCATGTTTACCAAACCTTAACCCATATTGTCAATGTCTGAACAGATGCCACAGAAGAACTAGGGTTACTCAAACAAAGTTTAAAATAATACTAATCATTTCACCAGTGACTATCAAGCAAATAAAACAATAGTAAATCTTAATAGAAACACTATTAACCCATTTACAAACTGCACCCATATCCTAAAACAGAAACCCTCAACCAAAAATACAACTTCATTATTAACTTTCAAAACCCTTAAGATATTGCTTAAGAAAATGAAATAAACCAAAAATACTATTAAGGAGATATAACACCTGAAACTCATGAACTAATCACCAAACCGTGTCATGCCCTCAAACTGTGAGAACCACCATAACTAACAACGGCCACACTCCTCAAGTTCACTTCCAGCTTTGTCACTTTAGTAATACAACAACTTTTGAAGATTCTCAATCCAACTTCCATGATTACCAGCATTGAATCAATAGAATTTCATGATGATAACCAAACCCTCATGGAGAAGAGACAACAAAATGATGAAATAAAATGTTTATTACAATATTCTTGCCTTTTGAGCTGATTAACTAGATGTGCCGGTATGCCCTAAAAAGGGCTCAAAAAACAAAACACTATTTTTACCTCTTACTGCTGTCAAAACCTTTTTGGCAAGTTACACAAGAAACCTGAAGAGTCTATGTGAGAACATTTCATCCCTTTTGCAAAGTAAAAACATTTAACTTGCCTTTGCCTTTATCAAAATACTTAAATAATCTCATTCGGAGGCCACATTAAGATTTCCACTTTGACATCATATGGTACTGGGTAATTGCTCTCAAGGTCACAACCTTTATCAAAGCAAATATTTAACTCTTTATACAATATCCTTAGACACATTTGAAACCAATGCAATTTACCATTTATTGTTTGACATCATTGCCAATTTACTATCAAATGCCACACTGTCAAGGTACCATAGCCAACCATATCCAATCAAGAGAGATTGTCTCTTTGACATCAAGGACAACAATTGAGGACAACAAAATCACGGTGGGAGAAATTCCTTGATAAAAGAGGGTTTTAGAGCACTATAAAGGCAAATTGATGCATTGCAAGAGGATTTGCGAAGAGGGTTTGAGCCAAGAACAAGAGAAGAAAGTGAAGATGAAGTAGAAGAAGAGTTATCTAAGGAAGAACAAGATGGTGCAGGAGATCCTACAGAAGTTAGGTTGTTAAGGTCCATTTTGAAGATCAAAAAAAGGTCTAGGATCAAAGTTTCTACCTATTCTAGAAATCTGAATTCGGAAGAGCTTATTGATTGGTCAATGATATGGAAGAATACTTTGAGTATGAAGATCTGGAGGATTCTGATGGGTGAAGTTTGCAAAAACAAAGTTGAAAGGCCATGCCAGTATTTGGTGGAAGGAGGTCCAGTTGGAGACAAATAGAAGATGAAAAGGAAAGATTACTAGATGAGATCAGATGGTGGACAAACTAAAGAAACAATTCTTTCTTGTGGACTACGAGTTGGAGTTGTTGAAGAAGCTACAAGGATTGAAGCAAGGTAACAAGTGTTGTAAGGAGTATACAGAAGAGTTTTATAAGATTACTCTCAGGATAGGCCATGCAGAGGCCAATAAGGAGAAGGTAGCACATTACATTAATGGGTTAAGGGCAAGTATTCAAGAGGAGGTAAACCTAGTCAGAATGAACACCATAGAAGATGCATACAAATTTTTTTTGAAAGTGGAAGAGAAGTTGAATAAAAGATTCAAAAGAAAGCAAAGGGGAAGAGGTCAAGGCAGAAGGACTACTGGAAGATCCTATGGAGGCCAAAATGAAGATCAAAAGAAAAGTGAAGACGCTGGCACCAGTCAAAATTAGAGATGAGATAATGCCTACCACCCTCGTGAAAAAAATAATGGTGAGCAAAGAGGAAGAGGTAGACTTGGGCAAGGACCTGGAAGAGGAGGTTTTAAAGGAAATTGTTTTCAATGTGGAGAAGAAGGACATCAAGCATATGAGTGTCTACTACATCAAGGAAGGACAAATAAAATACCGGAAGGTAATGCACGAGTTGTACATGTAGATGAAAATGTGTAGTCTGAGCATTATGAAGATATTGAAAGGGGAGAAACTCTAGTTGTCAAAAGAACCTTGTTGAATGAGGAGAAAGAACCAGATTAGATGAAGAGTTTATTTCAGACAAGGTGCAAGTGTGAAGGTAAGTGTTGTGATATTATTATTGACAGTGGAGGCACTAAAAATCTTGTTTTAGAGGAGATGGTTAACAAGTTGAAGTTGACAAGAAGAAGGCATCCACATCCATATTGGATTGCATGGTTGTAGAAGGACAATAGAGCCTTGGTCAATGAGTAGTGTTTAGTCAAGTTCAAGATTGCAGACTACCATGATGAGGTTCTATGTGACATCATACTGATGGATGCATGTCATATGTTATTTGGAAGATTGCGATAGTATGATAGATGCACTGTCCATGATGACCATGCAAATACCTATTCCCTAATGAAGGATGGAGTTCATCATAAGTTGAAGCCCTTGAAGGGGGTGGAAGAAAAGGTATGTAGTACTGCTAGAATTTGCTTGGTAGATGGTAGGAAATTTTTGGAGGGTATGAAGCATGAGCATCATTGCTTTGTGTTGATTCCTAAGATCAAGCAGGAGAAATGTGAAGATATACTGGTAGAAGTATTAGATCTATTGGAAGAATTTCATGATATTGTCTCTGATAATGTACCAGAAGGTTTATCACCGGTGAGGAAGATAAGTTACCAAATGGATTGGATAGTAGGATCTAGTGTACTAAATAAGGAAGCCCATAGAATGACTCCTGCAAAGATTGAAGAGCTAAATAGACAAGTTCATGAGTTGTTAACGAAGGGACTAATAAGGGAGAGCCTAAGTCCATGTGCAGTACCTATAGTACTAGTACCAAAGAAAGATGGAGAATGGAGAATGTGTATAGATTCCCAAGCCATCAACAAGATCATGATCAAGTATAGATTTCCATTTCCCATAATGGATGACATAATGGATTGTTTGAGTGGAGCCAAATACTTTATGAAGATTAATCTAAAGAGTGGATATCACTAGATCTGAATTAGGGAAGGAGATGAATGGAGGACAACCTTCAAGACAAAGGAAGGTTGGTATGAGTAGTTAGTCATGCCCTTTGGGCTAATCAATGCATTGAGCACATTCATGCAGCTCATGAACGGGGTATTGAAAGAGTTTTTGAGAAATTTTGTTATTGTTTATTTAGATGACATTTTGATTTTTAGAAAGACTTGGGAAGTGATGTAGAGCCACACAGCAAAAGATTACAAGCAGGGTGAAAAACCCATTAAACCCACACTAAAATCCTGACATACAACATGTATGTCTATACATTACTAATCATGCACCCAAACCTAAACTTGTCAACATCATCATATTTTCTCTGCTGACCGATATCCTCTTGCAGACAAACCTTCAACCTTTCACCTATTAGTAGCATCATCATATTCGGTGAACACAATTATCCTCCCGACGATCACTATTCACCTTACAGCCAAACTCTATCTGCAGCATCATGATGTTCAGCATCATCTGCACCTTTTATCAATAGGACATAAAATATCAGGTTCCTCCCATATATCCTGATGACGACAACCTCATGCACCTCTCTTCTGATGCTTACGTCACCCTAATATTCGACCCACTTACACAACCAGCATCAGAATATAACTTATCGGGTCATATTGGCAAATCCTGATGACGATACTCAACTTTATGCACATGATGAATATTCCACCAAATATTCTTCCCACGATCCACTTAGTGTTAATCTCCTATTGCCAAGACATGAACTGTCAGTGAACACTTCACCCTGATCACCCCGATATCCTACGCCTATGCCAAAACACTTGTCGTCGACAGGATAAACCTTTATCGGGTGATATTTGGAATGTCCTGATGATGATGGCATCATACGCACTATTACTTCCTCCAGTGTCTATGTCACCTGGATATAAGACTCATTTACATACTCCGTAGCATGATATAAATTGTCGGGTTATACTATAATATCTCGATGATGATCCTGAGGTCTATGTGATCCTCGGCTACCTGATGTTCAAACAAAAGATGATCCTCCTCCTTTCTTTGGCAAATGTGACTTTGACTCGATGTTGACCCGTTTGATTGTACCTTCACCTGCATGTATGCTCCAGCATACAACAATGATATGCAGATGATGGATACACACGAAATGATGATCCTGAAGATGATATATAAAGGAAATATATATCCAAACTATTTTATCCTGATGCCTTCAAAATAGGCATTTTCCATAAGTTTCAAGACCCGATCTGGATAGCAATAAGCACATAGATGCAGATGTGATATACACAGTCTGTAATGTCACATGCGAATGCTGTATATCTGTCAAGTGCATATTTTTGACAAAACTCTCAGAACTTCACAATGTCACATAGAAAGCATGATGATCGGGCCAGATCATCTCCTGAGCAATTCAAACTTAGAAAATTTAGCCTCCTAAACCCTAGCACATGAAGATGCTAGGATCATTCACAGCATGCTAACAATCGATCCCACAAACATGAAATGCATGAACATGAAAACATAAAAGAAAACTAAACTATTGTACATGTCCATTCCACTAATTCAGAGAATCAACCGGTGGAATGGTTGGGTGAATTCATTTGCCTGTAACCAAAAGAAATCAATACACAGATAGCTTGTAAACCAGACAAATGAAACCTATGGGATCTCTTACTTTCAAATTAGAATTGCATGCAGATCTCACAGTCCCACTGTGTTACAGTACTCTATTCAATCTTCAAAAAACACAATATCTCAATGAACTATCAACTGTATCTACTCTCCCTAAAACCAACTGATCTAAGGCATAAATAGTAATCCTTTGCGAGTACTACCAACTCGATTCCCAGCAGCAGGGAGAAGACAGCTAAGACAACTGGCATAATAAAATTCTAACTACCTGCACATCCTCCTAGATGGATCTAAAACATACTCATTGGTCCAATGGACCTTATTACATCATGAAGTCAAACATACTCAAAATAGACTTATGTTCTATTTTGTAGGGGTGCTCCTACACCATAACTATGATGTAGAGCCACACAACAAAAGCTTACAAGCAGGGTGAAAAACCCATTAACCCACACTAAAATCCTGACATATAGCATGTATGTCTATACATTGCTAATCATGCACCCAAACCTAAAACCTATCAGCATCATCATATTTTCTCTGCCAACCGATATCCTCCTGTAGACAAACCTTTGACCTTTCGCCTATCAGCAACATCATCATATTCAGTGAACACAATTATCCTCCTGACGATCACTATTCACCTTACCACCAAACTCTATCTGAAGCATCATGATGTTCGGCATCATCTACACCTTTTATCAGCAAGATATAAAATATCTGGTTCATCCCATATATCCTGATGACGACAACCTCATGCACCTATCTTCTGATGCTTACGTCACCCTGATATTCGACCCACTTACACAACCAGCATCAGAATATAACTTATCGGGTCATATTGGCACATCCTGATGATGATACTCAACTTTATGCACATGACGAATATTCCACTGAATATTCCTCCTGCAATCCACTTAGTGTTAATCTCCTATCGCCAAGACATGAACTGTCAGTGAACACTTCACCCTAATCACCCCGATATCCTACGCCTATGCCAAAACACTTGTCGTCGATAGGATAAACCTTTATCGGGTGATATTTGGAATGTCCTGATGGCAATGACGTCATATGCATTGTTACTTCCTCCGGTGTCTACGTCACCCGAATATAAGACTCATTTACATACTCCGCAGCATGATATAAATTGTTGGGTTATACTATAATATCTTGATGATGATCCTGAGATCTATGTGATCCTCGGCTACCTGATGTTCAAACAAAAGATGATCCTCCTCCTTTCTTTGGCAAATGTGACTTTGACTTGCCGTTGACCCGTTTGATTGTACCTTCGCCTATGTGTATGCTCTAGCATACAACAATGATATGCGGATGATGGATACACATGAAATGATGACCTTGAAGATGATATATACAAGAAATATATATCCAAACTATTTTATCCTAATGCCTTCAAAACAGGCATTTTCCATAAGTTTCAAGACCTGATCCGGATAGCGATAAGCACATAGATGCGGATGCGATATACATAGTTTGTAATGTCGCATGCGAATGTTGTATATCTGTCAAGTGCATATTTTTGACAAAACTCTCAGAACTTCACAATGTCACATAGAAAGCATGATGATCGGGCTGGATCATCTCCTGAACAATTCAAACTTAGAAAATTTATCCTCCTAAACCCTAGCACATGAAGATGCTAGGATCATTCACAACATGCCAACAATCAATCCCATGAACATGAAATGCATGAACATGAAAATAGAAAAGAAAACTAAACTACTGTACATGTCCATTCCACCGATTCAGAGAATCAACCAGTGGAATGGTTGGGTGAATCCATTTGCCTATAACCAAAAGAAATCAATACATAGATAGCTTGTAAACCAGACAAATGAAACCAATGGGATCTCTTACTTTCAAATTAGAATTGCATGCAGATCTCACAGTCCCACTATGTTATAGTACTCTATTCAATCTTCAAATAACACAATATCTCAATGAACTATCAACTGTATCTACTCTCCCTAAAACCAACTGATCTAGGGCATAAATAGTAATCCTTTGCTAGTACTACCAACTTGATTCCCAGCGGCTGGGAGAAGACAGCTAAGACAACTGGCATAACAAACTTCTAACTACCTGCACATCCTCCTAGATCGATCTAAAACATACGCATTGGTCCAATGGACCTTATTACATCATGAAGTCAAACATACTAAAAATAGACTTATGTTCTATTTTGCAAGGGTGCTCCTGCACCATACTCCCTAGAAGAAGAAATCTCAAGTCCACTTGAGATGAGAGTATACAGATTTGCACCATGTTTCTGGATCTGCTCTTCAGTCATCCACACTGCTTCTAAATCAGGTTTTCCCTGCCAAGACACCAAATACTCCAAATAGTTTTTGTTCTGTGTCTTCTTGATCACTCTTGTGTCCAAAACCTTCTGCAACTATGGTGGATCATGCTTTGGAATGTCATCAGTTGCGATATCCTGTAGGAGTTCCTGTTCTTCATCTGGATTATGCTTGTATGGAGTTAAATCACATACATTGAATATAGGTGAGAAACCAAGATCTGAAGGGAGTTGTATCTCATAAGCATTCTGTTCGTGCTTTCTCAAAATCTGACATGGTCCAATCTTCCTCTGCATGAGTTTAGTATATTTGCCCTTAGGAAGTCTTTCCTTCTTCAAATGAACCCATACTAAATCTCTGACATCAAACTATACATCCTTCTTTTTAGCAGCATATGCTTTATACTTCAAGGTAGTTTGTTGTAGTTAGGTCTTTACTTGATCATGGACCTCTTTTATAGCTTCTACAAAAGCTTCTCCCTCTGCACTAACAGGGTCTGCTGTAGTTAGATGTCTCAATTCCAAAATTCCTCTTGGATGCATACCATACACCATCTGAAAAGGTGATTTCCCCGTACTCCTATTAACAGTATCATTAAGGGAAAATTCAGCCTGAGATAGGATATTATCCCACTTTTATCCATGCTATTTTGTCAAACATCGAAGCAAATTCCCTAAGGAATGATTAACTACTTCAGTCTGTCCATCCGTTTGAGGATGATATGCGGATGAAAAAGACAAATTTGTGCCTAGTTTCTTCCAAACGGTTCTCTAGAAATGACCAATAAACTTCACATCCCTATCTGATACAATGCTTAGTGGCAATCCATGTATTCTTACTATTTCCTTGAAAAACAAATCTGCAATAGATGAAGCATCAGTAGTGGTTTTGCAGGGCAAGAAATGCTCCATTTTGCTGAATCTGTCCACTACAACAAAAACACTGTCAAATCCTTTCCTTGTCCTTGGTAAACCCAAGACAAAATCCATACTTATGCTTTCCCATGGTCTGGAAGGAATGGGTAAAGGCTGATATAAACATGCATTAGTTGATCTCCCTTTTGCTTTCTGACATATCACACATGTGTCGACAAACTTTCTGACATCTGATTGTAACTTAGGCCAAAAATAATGTCTTCTAACAAGATCAAGAGTCTTATCCAAACCAAAATGACCTACCATAGCTCCACAATGTTTATCTTTAATGATGTTCAACCTCATAAAACACCTTGGAATACGCAACTGTCGACCTTTGAACAGTAATCCATCTTGGATGAGAAATTTAGAGAACTCAGCATGATATTTATCTCCAAAAGAAGTACATACCTGATATATCTCTCCAAAATCTTCATCAACATCATACATGGTCTTCAATGATTCAATTCCAACACTTTCCAACTGAATCTGGTTGACAGTTAGAGCTCTCATGCTCAAGGCATCTGCTACCTTATTCTTGACTCCTTTCTTATGCTTCAATGTAAAAGTAAAAGCTTGTAAAGTTTCTACCCATTTCATGTGTCTATGGTTAAGCTTTTCTTGGCTGTTTATGAAACTCAGAGCCTGATTATCTATGAATACTATGAATTCTTTTGGCATCAAGTAATGCCTCCATTTCTTGAGTGACTGGACTAAAGCATACATTTCCAAATCATATGAGGAATACCTCTTTTTAGCATCATTGAGCGTCTCACTGAAAAATGCAATTGGCCTACCTTCTTGGCTGAGTACTGCTCCAATGGCCATGTGACTAGCATCACATTCTACCTAAAAGATCTTGTTAAAGTTTGGAAGTGCAAGGACTGGCTGCTATGCCACCTTCTTTTTCAATGTTTCAAAAGAATCATCTGCTTCCTTAGTCCAAGTAAATCTGCACTTCTGTCCTCCTTCTATAGTATCAAGCATGGGTGCACAAATATGACTAAACCCTCTTATAAACTTTCTATAGAAGGTTGCTAACCCCTGGAAACTTCTGACATCATTCATAGTCCTCAGAGTTGGCCAAGACAATATGGCACTTACCTTCTCCTTATCCATTTGCATCTTTCCTTGGGAAATGACAAAACCCAAATATGTGATCTCCTCTTGCATGAACAAACACTTGTCCAAATTTATCATCAGCTGCTCTTCATGTAACCTCTTTAGAACCAAATCTGTGTCAGAAATGTTCTTCCTTTGTGTTGCTGAAAATCAAAATGTCATCTAGATATACTATGACAAACTTACCCATGAATTCTCTCAAAACCTCATTCATCAACCTCATAAAAGTACTAGGTGCATTAGACAAACCAAAAGGCATAACTTTCCACTCATACAACCTTTCATTAGTTTTGAATGTTGTTTTCCATTCATCTCCTGGCCTAATTCTGATCTGATGATAACCACTCTTCAAATCTATTTTTGTAAAATACTTACCACCTCCCAAACAGTCAAGTAAATCTTCTATCCTAGGGATTGGAAACCTATACCTGATTGTAATCTTATTAATAGCCCTGGAATTTATGCAAAGCCTCCAAGTGCCTTCTTTCTTTGGTGCTAGTACAATTGGTACTGCACATGGACTCAAACTTTTACCAATTAGACCGGTGTCTAACAATTCCTTAATTTGTCTAGCTACTTCTGCATTCTGCTCTGGAGTTAGCTTATATGTTGCTTTGTTTGGAAGTGTAGATCTTGGGATTAGATCTATGCAATGGATGATATCCCTTACAGGTGGTAGGGATCTTCGTATTCCATCAGAAATGATACCTTTATATTTATCCAATAGCTCTTGGACAGCTAGGTCTATGAACCTCTATTTCTTCTCCTTCTTGACTTCTTGCTGTTCTTTATTCACTGCCAGACAAGGAATTAGGGCATATGCAACTGCACCTTCTGCTACTACTTCTTTCATGAACTATTTTCCTTCCATCAACATTACCTTCACCTCTTTTCCTTTTGATTTCTCCTCCTTCTCTGTTAATGGTAGTAACTCAGTCACTATACCATTCTTAGTGATTGTATAGGTGTTTCTAACACCATCATGGCATGCCTTCAAGTCATACTGCCATGGTCTACTAAATAAAAGATTGCAAGCATCCATCTTGGTAATGTCAAACAACAACCTATCTTTATATGCTCCAATCTGAAATTCTACCCAAGCCTATTCTTCTACAACCGTCTGCTTACCTTGGGTAAGCCATGAGACCTTATATGGGGATGGGTGAGGCAATCTCTTAAGCCTAAGCTTTGTTACCATTTCATCAGATACGAAATTTTTAGTAGAACCAGAATCAATTAAAACTTTACATGCCTTACCTCCTGCTTTGCAAATGGTTCTAAAAAGAGACTTTCTTTGTGGGGGTTCTTTGTCAGGTACCTTCATGGTAGTCATTGTTCTTCTCATCATCAGAGATTCTCCACTCTCTGGATATCCATAATTGTCAAGAGCATTCACACTCTGAAAAGCATTAGAGCCTGTTGCACTTTGACTATCAGGTTCTTGGATCAGATTCGTTCTCCTTTCTCCTATTGAGCTTGTTGCCTTTTCTAGACATCTGCTAGCTATATGGCCTTCTTTGTTACAGTTATAACATTTGATAGATCCTCTACCCTAGGATCTTCCTCTGAAAGGTCTTCTGCCTCTAAAGTTTCCTTGCTGGTTGTAACTTTCTCTCTGGGTTTGACTATTATTTCCCTTGCTATTGTTATGACTGGATTCTCCCTGACATCCATGTCCATGTCCTCTACCTCTGAAAGGACCTCTTCCACCTCTCTGTTGTTTTCCTCTTCCTCTATTGTTCTGTTCTTGTCTTCTCTTTAACTTCTCTTCCACTTTCAATGCCAACTAAAAACATTTCTGAACTGTATCTGGATTATGTAGATTCAAATCTTCCTGAATGTTGAACCTCAATCCATTAAGGTATCTGGCTACCTTTTCTTCCTCACTTTCTTTTACCTTTGTCTTCACACAAAGTTTCATGAATTCCTCTGTATATGAGCTGACATCTAGCTCCTTCTGCTTCAGGTTTTACTTCCTCTTGTGTAATTGGATACTGTAATCCAATGGAACATAGGCTTCCTTCACTAAAGCCATCATCTTCTTCCATGTAGCAACTCTACGCTTTCCTTCTTGTACTCTGTCATCTTGGACAAAATTCCACCATGTCAATGTAGCTTCTTTCATTTTTGATTGGGCTATCTTCACTCTCTGTTGTTCTGGTATCTCCTCCATCTCAAAGAAATTGTTTAGGGAGTCTATCCACTCCATCACTGAATCAGGGTCCATCTTTCCTGTAAATACTGGCAAATCCAGTTTCACATCCATGGTTCTCCTATCCATGGCTTTGAGGGCATTCAACAGTGGCCTCTGGTCTACAGGAATGACCTCCTCATTCTACCTAGGGATATCTTCTTCTTCCCTATCTTCTTCTCTACCAGAACCTACTCTGTCCCTCAACTTCTCCAACTCATCCTTCAATTCCTAATTCTAAGCCTTCACAGCCTTGCTCTTGGCAATCTACTTCTTTACCAGAACTACCAACTCAGCATTGGTCAGTCTTGTCGGGAACTCTGATGTTCCTTCTTCATCTGACATCTTGTATTTCTTTTTCTTCCCAAAAGATTTTTCCTTCGCTCTGATACCACTATGATGCAGAGCCACACAGCAAAAGCTTACAAGCAGGGTGAAAAACCCATTAAAACCACACTAAAATCCTGACATACAACATGTATGTCTATATAATACTAATCATGCACCCAAACCTAAAACCTGTCAGCATCATCATATTTTCTCTGCCGACCGACATCCTCCTATAGACAAACCTTTGACCTTTCGCCTATCAGCAGCATCATCATATTCGGTGAACACAATTTTCCTTCTGACGATCACTATTCACCTTACTGCCATACTCTATCTACAGCATCATGATGTTCAGCATCATCTGCACCTTTTATTAGAAGGATATAAAATATCAGGTTCCTCCCATATATCCTGATGACGACAACCTCATGCACCTCTCTTCTGATGCTTACATCACCCTGATATTCGACCCACTTACACAACTAGCATCAGAATATAACTTATCAGGTCATATTGGCACATCTTGATGATGATACTCAACTTTATGCACACGACGAATATTCCACCAAATATTCCTCCTGCGATCCACTTAGTGTTAATCTCCTATCACCAAGACATGAATTGTTGGTGAACACTTTGCCCTGATCACCCTGATATCCTACGCCTATGCCAAAACACTTGTCGTCAATAGGATAAACCTTTATTGGGTGATATTTGGAATGTCCTGATGACGATGACATCATACTCACTGTTACTTCCTCTGGTGTCTATGTCACCCGGATATAAGACTCATTTACATACTCTGCAACATGATATAAATTGTCGGGTTATACTATAATATCCTGATGATGATCCTAAGATCTATGTGATCCTCGGCTACCTGATGTTCAAACAAAAGATGATCCTCCTCCTTTCTTTGGCAAATGTGACTTTGACTCGCCATTGACCCGTTTGATTATACCTTCACCTGCGTGTATGCTCCAGCATACAACAACGATGTGTGGATGATGGATACACACGAAATGATGATCCTGAAGATGATATATATAGGAAATATATATCCAAACTATTTTATCCTAATGCCTTCAAAATAGGCATTTTCCATAAGTTTCAAGACCCAATCTGGATAGCGATAAGCACATAGATGCGGATGCGATATACACAGTCTGTAATGTCGCATGCGAATGCTATATATCTGTCAAGTGCATATTTTTGACAAAACTCTCAGAACTTCACAATGTCACATAGAAAGCATGATGATTGGGCCGGATCATCTCTTGAGCAATTCAAACTTAGAAAATTTATCCTCCTAAACCCTAGCACATGAAGATGCTAGGATCATTCACAGCATGCTAACAATCGATCCCACAAACATGAAATGCATGAACATGAAAACAGAAAAGAAAACTAAACTACTATACATGTCCATTCCACTGATTTAGAGAATCAACCGGTGGAATGGTTGGGTGAATCCATTTGCCTATAACCAAAAGAAATCAATACATAGATAGCTTGTAAACCAGACAAATGAAACCAATGTGATCTCTTACTTTCAAATTAGAATTGCATGTAGATCTCACAGTCCCACTGTGTTATAGTACTCTATTCAATCTTCAAAAAACATAATATCTTAGTGAACTATCAACTGTATCTACTCTCCCTAAAACCAATTGATCTAGGGCATAAATAGTAATCCTTTGCAAGTACTACCAACTCGATTCCCAGCGGTTGGGAGACTTCCACATGGCAGGGAGAAGTCAGCTAAGACAACTGGCAAAAAACAAACTTCTAACTACCTACACATCCTCCTAGATTGATCTAAAACATACGCATTGGTCCAATGAACCTTATTACATCATGAAGTCAAACATACTAAAAATAGACTTATGTTCTGTTTTGTAGGGGTGCTCCTGCACCAGGAAGAGCATCTAATACATATAAGAAGAGTTTTAGAGAAGCTAAGGGAGGAGAAGTTGTTGATTAATCTGAAGAAATGTAGTTTTTCAAAGGAGTTGGTATACCTATGATTTGTTGTCTCAAATGAAGGACCTAAGATGGACCCAAAAAAATTAAGGGCTATTGTTGAATGGCCCACACCAAGGAGTGCTACAGAGGTATGATGTTTTCATGGTTTGGCAAGTTTTTATAGAATATTTATCAATAATTTTAGTATAATTTGTACACCCCTACCTGAGACAATGAGAGGGGATAGAAAAGAGTTTAAATGGACTACAGGAGCAACTAAGAGTTTTGATACAATCAACCAGAAAGTCATAGAGCAACCTATTTTGCACTTCCAGATTTCGATAAGGTATTTCAGGTAGATTTCAATGCTAGTGGTAGTGCTATAGGAGCTATTTTGAGTCAAGAAGGTAAGCCCATTACCTATTTTAGTGAGAATCTTAATGATGCCAAGAAAAAATACTATGTTTATGACCAGGAATTTTATGCTCTAGTTCAAGCTTTGAAGAAATGGAAGCATTATTTATTGCCAAAAGATTTTGTTTTATATATTGATCATCAGGCTTTAGAATATATTAATAGTCAAGGGAAGTTGAACTAGGGGAACTTAAAATGGGTTGATTTTTTGTAGAGTTATACTTTTGTTTTGAAGCATAGGAGTGGGAAGTCAAAGAGAGTTGTAGATACCTTAAGCAGAAGGCAAAATTTGTTGACAAAAATGAAGATAGAGGTTGTTGGATTCGATGAGCTCAAAATTTGTATCCTGAAGATTTAGATTTTGTAGAGGCTTGGAGGGCTTGTTTGGAACCTATTACTTTGGACATGACAACATGGTTGGATTTCACAATCTAGTATGGCATGTTGTTTAGAGGAAGCTAGTTGTACATTCTGAGGAATTCCATGAGAGAGAACCTGATTAAGGATAAGCATAGTGGTGGATTAGATGGACAGTTTGGTTGAGATTAGACCATTGCCATTGTTAGTGAGCATTATTATTGGCCACAATTGTAGCAAGATGTGAGGAAATTTGTGTAGAGTTGTAGAGTGTGTTAGATGGCCAAGGGAACAAGTTAGAATATAGGGATATATCAACCATTATCCATACCAAGGAGGCCATGGGATGATATTAGTATGGATTTGTGTTAGGGTTAGCTGGTAGAAGATATCAATTAAATGCAAATAAAGATTAAACAAAGGAATGAAAAATACATAGAAATAATAACAGCAAGAGACAAGTTTTAACATGGTTCACCCAAACCCGAGCTACATCAACCAATAGAGAGTCCAATATTATGATCTAGTAAATCAAACCAATTACAACCAGCAATCCTTGCAACTCAATACTCTTGCAAAATGCTATAATACATCAACAGAAACCCTAACCCTTAGCCACTTTTCTCAAGCCTTATGTCGGTTACAAAAATAGGGTTTTCTTTCCTGCCCCCAAACCCCCACAAGGGGCACTACCCCTTGACCCTGTTAAATAATATGGGGGGAAACCACGCTGATAAAAGTGAGGTAAATTTAACCTCCAAGTCTGATTAGGCTCCATATAACAACATTTTGTTGTTAGTTTACCAAGGACATAGAGAGGACATGCTTCCATTTTTGTGGTGGTGGACACATTCTCAAATATGGCACATTTTATTCCTTGTAAGAAGACTAATGATGTTGTTCATATTGTACACTTAGTTTTCAGAGAGGTGGTGAGACTACATAGTCTACCTAAGAGCATAGTTTTATATCGAAATACCAAGTTTGTTGGTTATTTCTAGAGGACATTATAGAAGAAGTTGAAGACAAATTTGAAGTTCAATTCTGCACACCATCCATAGACTAATGGACAAATGAAGGTGGTGAATAAGAGTTTTGGTAACCTGCTATGATGAATTAGTAGGAGATAAGCCCAAGGGATGGGATTTGATTTTATCATGCAGGTAGAATTTGCTTACAACAAGTTTGTCAATAGGAGTATAGGTAAATCACCATTCTAGATTGTATATGGGAGTAGCCCAAGAAATGCTTTAGAGTTAAGGAGGATGGAGAAGGGAGAAAAGACAAGTACCAAAGCCAAAGACTTTGTAGAAAAACTTGAAGAATTTGCATGAAGAGGTGAGAAAGCACATTAATAAGATGAATATTTAGTACATGGCTAAGGTAGATTAGAAGAGGAGATATAAGGAATTTCAAGTGGGAGAGGAAGTCATGATTCATTGAGAAAAGAGAGGTTTCTGGTTGGAATATATAATAAGTTAAAAATGAAGAAATTTAGGCCATGCAAAATCTTGAAGATTTGCTGAGTGGGATCAACATATCCACTATATTCAACATTGTTGATTTACTAGAATATCATGAAGGTGGGATAGAGGATGGACCAATAGAAGAATAGTAGAGTATTCTAGCATCTACTTCAAAGGAGGAGATAGAAGAGATCTTGGATAGCCCTATGGGAAGAAGTACTTGGAATAGGAAATATGAAGAATATTTGATGAAGTGGAAAGGAATGCATGTTGAAGATTCTTCCTGGTTGTCTAAGACAGAGGTTGATCATTTGGGGTTTTCTTTAAACACTTGAGATGTGACAAGGTCACTTCTCAAATTATCCTTAGTGTCTGATGCAGGAGCATTCAGAGGTGTAAAGGCAATCTTGCACCACCCAAAAACAATTATGATTCAGAATTGATAACTTTGTTTTCATTTCTTTTCAAAATTTATATTTCTAGTTCAATATGGGCTTGAATGTGTTAGGATTAAGGTGTCATCAACCTTGTAAATCCTATGTAATTAATTAATCCTAATATTGTTTATAAATCACCCATAAGGGATGAAAGGTTTCACCAGTAGCAGTCTTATTTTAGCTACATGTTTATATCTAGCCCTCGACGCTCATTCATCCATGATGGGGGCTTACAAGGGGGTTTGCCCTCTGCAAGGGGTTCGAGGGGATCATTCCCCTAGTGGGAGGTCTGGGGGCCGCACACCCCAATGGGGGTTTGGGGGTAGCGCCCCCAAAACCACATTTTATTTGATATTTTATTATTGTGAATCTGGACCATTTGTCATTAGGTCATAGATCTAACGATCGATATTTTGTCAGTTATCTTGCCCTAGAAGGCAACCCCCTTTTATAAGGATATTTGTACTACATTTTTATCAGAGTTGAGAGTAACAAATGTTATTGGATTGAAGACTAAAGGAGAAAGGAAGTGCATGTATTGTAATCTCATAAATTTGAAGATAATACAACTTGGAGCCTTTTTCCTTGGTGGAGTTTTTTACCTGAAAGGGTTTTCTCCATGTTACATACTGTGTTATGTGTTATGTTCTTAATTCTTGTTATTTCTATGTAGTAGGTTGTAATTTCTGCTGCAATCTCCATTGATTGTACATTATTTAGACGATATTAAATTTTGAATCTAATTTTTGTTGTGATTTGCACCTTCATTTCTAATAGAATAATGATGTAAAACATTCAATTTTTCCAAACTACTAAAAATAACAAATTGTTATTTTAGGAAAGTTTGCATTTGGGTACGTATGAAAGAAAAAAATAATAGGAAGCTTCATAATTGAAAAATAAACCTTTGGCGAAGGAATCAGGCAAAGATCAGTTGTGGGTTGAAGGATATTACAGTTTCCGTTTCTTGAAAACCCTTGAAAAAGTTTCAAAGTTAGGTTTGAGGCACTTAGAGGCCTCATACAACCTAAAAAATGGGCAGAATTAGTATAGTAGATTTAGTGTGCATAAAGCATTCTGTGAGCTTTCTAATGCTTCAAATGATTCATCAATCAAAAACCTAGATGAAAAGTTATGGCTTCCAGAAGCTGGCCTATTTTTTGAGAGAGATGCAAATTTTAAAATTTGGCTAGATGCCCACAAAAAGGGCTATTTATGATCATTTTTGGGAATCCTTGGCAGTAGTAGAGAAAAGGGGGAAAGTGGAGAGTCAAGAAAAGGAGGGAAAATAGAAACCCTAGCTGATTTCAAGCTACATAAGGCAGAAGGTTCCTAATTCTAGAGTAAGGAAACTGTAGTGTGTTGTAGTCTATTGAGGATTCATCCTCTGATGTAATTTTAGTTTTTGTAATGTGATGTGTTTCCCAAATCAATGAAATAACATTCCTATTTTTTGTGTTCAATTTGTGTTATTGTGCGTTTTATAATTTACCCCATCACCATCACTTGTTTCTAGTCTTATTAGCTTCATCCTCTCCTCTATGCAATGTAATAAATAATAACTAACACCTTCTATGTTCCTAGCCTCTGATATGACTGCAAAAACATCTCTTGTACACACACACACACACATATACAATGTTTAATTTTAAAAAATTAGAACCAATCTTTAATTCTAGAAAAAAATTAATATTAAACAAACTTTGCAAAAATTTATGAATCTAAAGTTACAAACTTTGCAAGAATTTATATATGGACACGTACCTTTTTTAATCAATCCTAAAATGTGGTCATAATCAATTAAAATCAAAGGAATGCCTTCAAATATTTCCTCTTCATCTTCATTGTATGTGTTAGTAACAACTAGTGGCACCTAATTCCAGTCACTGACATATCCACGTTCTTGGTTGTTGCAATTATCATAATTTCCCAAAATGAAGTCATAACAAAAACAAAAAATTCAATTTCTCTATATCCATTTCAAGCAAATGATCTATATTTTTGTAAGAAATTTTTCTCTTCACCTCTTTAATTAGGTTCATAGTATGAATATTGACTGTAGAAGGAAGCGATCTTGACCCCTTTCCAACATCAAAGTGTGTATGGGCCTCCTCTCTAACAACAGTTGTTTGTGCTTGGGTCTCCTCCCTAACATCAACTATGTGTGCTTCAGCCTCCTTTGCTCTAGTAGCTAAATTAGGCTGGACCTCTACTCCAGTTTCTGTATGTTGAGCCCCTACACATATCATATAAAAGAGAAGATTTTAGAATATATATAAAAGTTAGATTATTAAACTACATGGATAAAGCATGAAGGTGATTATGAGTACATAATGAGAAAGTGTTAAGGATGTAGTATTCATCCTTACATTTTTCTCCAACTTTGAATTATAATTAAACTACTGATCAAGTGCATGCATGTCAAAGTATTTGTACAAGAAGAGAAAATGAACATGTAAATGGAAATAACATCTCGAATGGTATGTCCATGTATGGATGGTCATGTGCACAAGTTTCATCTAAAGTTAACTTTTCATGTCCTCCTTATGTTACAATCAAAAAAATCTAGGAGTATCATCTAATCAAAATCTTAAATTAGCTCATTAACAACTGCTTGCTAATTTGTCAAATTATAATTTATGTCTAGGTCAAGTATATTTATAGGTACATATTCAATTATTAGATAATTTAACCTAAAAAGAGATTTGATGTAATAAACATTTAAGTGTGTACCTACAAAATTAGAGATCAATATATAATATAGTAGCAAAGGAGGAGATTATATTACAAGTTATGCTAAATAATGTTAACTACATGTCCTATGAATAAATAATCAATCTTAAAACCATGGTTCGCGAATGTGATGCAAAATTCCTAGAGGGCTACAATAATTATATGTACATGTATATAAAATATTAGTTCAATATATTATATATATTCATGCATGTACATATAAAATATTAATTAGTTTAATATTATTATATATACATGTAGATTTAAAACTCAATAATATTTAAGGGACAAATAAGGTTTAGGGTATAGGAGTCTAGGGTATATAAGAAACTCTCACAAGTCTTTAATTTTTAACTGTAATTTATTTGTGAACTTAGAGGTTAGCCCATTTAGGGTTTAAGACTTAGACAAGTTAGGACTAGGGATGTTTCAAGGATAGTCAAATTACATGTCTCCATTGGGGCAAGGTCCTAGATAGGACCTAGGGTTTATCATAGATTCACTTGGCAAGTAAGGTGCAAAAATATATTAGAAAGGAATTTGATTAGCTAATTTAGTGGAAAAAAATTTATCCAAAACATCTAATCGTATATTTAGCTCAATAATATTTGGGGTTTAGGATTTAGGGTTTCTAGGGTAAATAGGGTTTAAGGTTTAGTTAAGTAGACTTAGGGAACACAGTGGTTTTAGTAGATGACTTAAGAATGGTAATAGAATTCACAACATTTAAATAAATAAATATATTTAAAACATACTTGAATTGAAAAGATTACTTCGATTGAAAACAATTTGATCTTATTGATCCTAATCTTATCTAGAAGATGATTTAATTGAAACAAAAAATCATAATTTATATAAAATATACATACCTTCTCTTTGAGCATCATATCTTTGCATCCTTTCTTCATGCAGATTTTGTTCCCTTTCTATTGAATAATATTGTTATTTCCCATATTCTTCAAGGATTTGCAAAATATGATCTTAATAATTTTGTTGCCAATTCCATGTCCAAATTTGTAAAGCACTAGAAAAAATTTGACCTTTCAAATAGACTTAGAAAATTTTACTTTATTTTTTGATATTCAAATCATAAAATGACCTTGTATATATACATGTAATTTGAATACATTTATTTTGTTAAATGTCAGCTAAATTAGCCTTTGTTCGAAGGTTAGTTGCTAAAAATCCATGGAAATATTTTTATTTAGTGACCTTCATTCGAAGGTATTTAAATATTATTTTCCAAGTAGGTTTTTTGGAATGTACCTTCATTCGAAGGTACTTGTGAATGAAGGTAAAATCTTCATTTGAAGGACTTTCGAACAAAGGTGATTACCTAGACACTTTCTGTGTCTACTTCAAAACTTCCTTAGAAAATCCAGTTTCAAACCTTGGGTTGGACCTTCAAATGTAATTAACTTGACAAGATAATTTGCAAGATCATAGTCCTCGAAATGATCTTTTGAACAAGTATAATTTTGATATATTTTCATTTTATTATGTATTTAATTTTTAATTTTTACTGAACATAGGTTTTTCATCAAACATCAAGTTCTTCATTACACACAAATGGAAAAATAGTGAAACATTGAAAAAAAATTCCAAAAAATACCTTTGCACTAGTTATTGATGTCCTTGTTTCACCAAAAATAAATTTAAATTTTGATATATACACAAGAAGTTATGCTTGAAGACATACACCTATGTCTAAATTATAGTTACCCTGACTTCAAAAATTAATTTTAAAAAAATGTAACAAAAAATTATGAACAAATATCCATGCACTAGATATTGATGTTAAAAATCTATATTTAAAAAATGAGAATTATATCCTTTATAGAAAAAAAACTTATTTTTGATGACATAAAAGTTACTTTCTAAAAATGTTGTTTACTATTAAAAACTAGTTATTAAAGGAGACATTGAAAGATTCACAATTTATTTCAAAAACAAAAATTAAAATATATTTAGAATCTACACACAAATCGCCACAAATAACTAGTTCGTACCATCTTCAAATTCTTAATGGTTTAGCTGTTATAGCTCACAGAAAGTGAAAATTTAGTTAAAAATGCTGATATCAATGTCCATCTTGACCAAAAAGTGGGACTCATTAATTTGGGATTATCCAATTCCACCCATGTTGCCCACAATTGAATTATTTAATGTCTTAGCAACTTTCCTCTCTGACATCAATTACTCTCCATGCTTTTACATGTGATGTGGGATCACCTTTCATTAATGGAATTTTAATGTAATGTACATGTATGCAAACCCCATAGATAGATGAGATGGATCAAAACCCCATTTTCCCTAAGAAGCAAAGAGAGACACCATAAATTCTATATGAAGTAAACTCACAATGCAAACAATAAAAATAAATCACTTATTTTGTCTTTTCATAAATCCTTGTTGTATTCCTTGCTGGGATTGTTGGAAATGTCTTTTTATCACTTATTTTAGATTTGATTATAGATATTATTGAACCTATTTTTGTTGGAACATGGAACATTGATATTTATATGTTATTTTTTGATACATAACCTCAAGTAGTACTTTGTGTAAACTTAAAAATGCCCATTGTAGATGGTAGTAGATGTTTGAAAATTTAATTTTTATTACTTAAGAAAACCTTCCATCAAATGTTACACTTTGGTATCATTGACCATTTTATTTCCTCCTTCCTCTAATCCCCCAATAAAATTGCAATTTTTATTCCTAATTGACTAACTTTAATTTTTTGGAAAGTGAGGTTTTCCTTACAAAATTAGCTTGTAATTTGTTCCTTGTGGAAGAAATAAAAATGATTCTTGAATAACTTAGCCTAATTGATTTTAATTTTTTTTAACAACATTAGCTAATTGTTCAATAGTTTAGACATATGTTAAGAAATTATACATTGAAACTATCGTTTAAATTTGACTTTGTGAAGTTTATTTATCATTAAATGGAAAAATCCTTCATTGGTTTGAAACACCCTACTCAATAGCCAATTTTGAACATGAACATATACACAAACCATGCAAATCAAATAATAAGACATCCCATTCTATATTCCATCAATTCTACACAATTCATATTTTATATTATAGTAGATTAATCCATTCATATGAGTTTGAGTGTCCATTTTGAAAAGCACCATTGACTCATTGTATAGTAGAATCCTATTGAATATTATGTAAAAATATAGTTGTTGATAGATTTAGCAATATTTACAGCACATCAAGAAACATTAAATATATTTAAAAAAAGTTGACTAAATATTACATTTTGAAAACCTCTTAAAAATATATCTATAAACTATTTGATAACACCTTTAGATGCTTTTAGTGATCATTATTGTATCTAACAAATTGAAAATTTGCCAATTTTGAATGTATGAACATATACTCAAACAATGCAAATCAAATAATAAGACATCCCATTGTATATTTCAATTCTTCACAATTCATATTTTATATTATAGTAGATTAATCCATTCATATGAGATTGAGTGTCCATTTTGAAATTTACCATTGACTGATTGTATAGTAGAATGCTATTGAATATTATGTAAAAATATAATTGTTGATAGATTAGCAACATTTACAATAATTTAAAAAACATTAAATATATTTGAAGAAAGTGGACTTGATATCAGATTTTGAAAACTTCTTAAAATATATATCTATAATCTATTTGATAACACCTTTAGGTGCTTTAACAATATATTTAACAATTTCAAAATTTCCATTAAAGATACAGTCCATAAAATATGGATTTGTATGCTTCTGGATTTGACTACCTCTATTTATTTCCACCATAAACAATACACAGTCAAATCCAAAAACATACAAATCTATGACAATTTCTAGTGGACAAAGCATCTGTAAACACATCTCCCCATTAAACTTGTGTTAATATAAAGATGGCGTTTCAAAACTAAAATACACTTTGGTCTTCTTTTCCCTAAAGTTGTTAAAAGTAAAATCACATGACAACCCAAACGCAGAATGGAAAGAAAGAAAACAAAGCAGGCAGGCTGAACACATAGATAAAATTTCTTCTCTTGGATGTTGGAAGTGCTCTTGTTCTTCCAAACGTAGTAACTCTACAAAAGTCAATGCTTATGAAATTCTAAGTTTAGGTAATATGAGTTCACTCGACAAATGGTGGGAAATACCCGATTGGCTGCGCTTTCAGGGAATTTATTTGATTTGACAGATAAATTCTACCATATGAGAAAGTATGTTTACACGTTGCAGAAAAGAATAATACTCCGTTTTATGTGCACAAAATTGACCCTTATATGGCAGGTTCCCCGTATGCATCATTTCCTATGCTGGCATTGTAGACTTTATACATAAAATATAAACTATTTACAGGCGGTCAAAAGTTCGGTGTTATTAGGATCTAGACTCACTGCAGGACGACGAAAATAATGAAAAAAGTTGATTAAATTCTTTAAAATTAGTATGGGCAGCAAAGGTGCTATCAAATTTCATAGGTACAAATATTTATAGGCCTATCACATATATTTATATTTTTTAGTGGAAGGTCATTACAATGTGGTAGTTGATGGTATGCTACTCATTTTAACATTTAAAATAAATTAACTGTTTTTTTATATGTTTTGACTATTTTGATATGTGCAATGTAACTGTTCTTTGCAATGTATCATCATGATTTGATTAGCTTGAATGAGTAGTAGAAGTTAGATCGACTTCAATGACTATACTATGTAATATGTAAACTAATTTATTGTGATTTTTATTTGGAAAGAGTTAAATTGACTTGCTTGTTAAGGTTGCAACTATGTAATATGTAAACTAATTTATTGTTTAATATAAATGATTTTTATTTGGAAAGAGTTAAATTGACTTGCTTGTTAAGGTTGCAAGAAATGGCCATTGGCCATGACCATTTCTTAAACTTTGTTTGTGTTCATTTTTTTTCAAGTTTTTATATTATTTTTTTATTACATAAAGTTTGACATCTTTCCTTTTTAGTTTTTTAATTTCATATGGTCATTCCTTAAACTTTGTCTTTCTAATTTCATATGGTCATTCCTTTTTTATATTATTTTTTTATTACATAAAGTTTGACATCTTTCTTTTTTAGTTTTTTAATTTCACATGGTCATTCCTTCAACTTTGTCTTTCTAATTTCATATCGTCATTCCTTAAACTTTTTTTGCGTTCATTCTTTGGGAGTTTTTATATTATTTTTTATTAAATAAAGTTTGACTTATTTCCTTTTTAGTTTTTAGTTTTCTAATTGCATCTTTGTTTGTGTTCGTTCTTTTGGAGTTTTGATATTATTCTTTATTGCATAAAATTTGACATCTTTTTTTTCTAGTTTTTTAATTTTTTAATTTCATCATGTTTAATGACATGAATTTTAAATGGTGCACTATAATTTTCAATTATCACAATAATCCTTAACCACAATGCAATCTATTAACAGTCATAATTAGTGTTGTACTATTAGTAAGTTGTAATTTAAACATGTTTATTTAGTGTGTTTCACTTTGGTATCTATTTATTGTTTGTGTGGAGCACAACTTTGGTATTCACTATAATTTGATATACTTAATGCTTGTGTGAAGAGTGTGTTTGAACTTTGGTATTGACTTATATTATTTTGACTTTGTATGTTTAAAATTCAATTCACCTTGTCACTCTAATTTGATATGCTTATTGTTTGTGTGAAATGTGGGTTTGAACTTTGACATTCACTTACATTTGTTTCACATTGTATGTTTAAAATTGAATTCAATTTGTCACTCTAATTTGATATACTTATTGTTTGTGTGAAGTATGGGTTTAAACTTTGGCATTGACTTATATGTGTTTCACTTTGTATGTTTAAAATTGAATTTGCTTTGTATATAATTTTTTCATAAAGTGTGCGTTTGTGTTTTACCATTTACTTTGTGTGTGTGTTTAAATTTTGGCATTCATTGATTATTTGTTTGAATTTTATTTAACTTAGCTTGTTTAATGTGTTTCACTTTGACATCCACTAATTGTTTGTTTGAAGTGTGTTTGAACTTTAGGCATTACTTTGTGGTCACTTATTCTTTTGAACTTTTGGCATTCACTTTCTATGTGTGTTTGAACTTTGGCATCCACTTATTTATTTGAACTTTGGAGTTAACATTGTTTAGAGTATACATGATGTAGTAGCATCTAGTGATGTAAGGACAATCTTACATCACCAAAAAATTATGACTTTGTTTTTTATTCTTTTCAATTTTTATATTTTGGGATACCCAATTGCTTGAATAATGATGCGGAACCTTTGTAATTTCTAACCTACTAAAAATAGTAAACTATTATTTTTAGAAACATTGCGCTTAGGCACATGTGAATGGAATTTTATTCAAATCTTCGGAATTGAAAAATATAATATCTGGGGACCTGTATGACCCTACAAAAATGCAGAATCAACAAAGTAGATATTTAAGGTGTAGATATCTTCACGTGATTTCCAATGCATCAAATGGTTCATCAATTGGACACCTAAATCAAAAGTTATGCCTCCCAGAAGTTGACCTATTTTTAGAGGGAGTTACAAATTTTGAAAATTTGGCTGGAAGGTGCGAAAATAGTTATTTATGATCATTTTTTAGAATCTTTTAGGGTAGTAGAAAAAGAGGGGAAAGTAGGGAGACAAGAAAAAGGAGGGAAAATAGAAACCCTAGCAGATTTGAAGTTACAGTAGGCAAAAAGTTCCAGAATCCAGAGGAAGGAAGCTGTAATGTGTTGTGGCCTATTAAGGATTCATTCTTTGCTTTGATTTCAATTTCTATAATGTAATGTGTTTTTTAGTTCAATAAAAGAACATTCATGTTTTTTGTGTGCAATTTGTCTTTTTTTCTATTTTGGGATTAACTCCCCTCATCAAGTGGTATTAGAGTAAGTGTAACATCTCAAACTGAAATGCTAAATAAAAAACTTAGAAGCTACAATAGGCAAAAGGTTCCAAAATCCAGAGGAAGGAAGCTGTAATGTGTTGTGGTATATTAAAGATTCATCCTATGATTTGATTTCGATTTCTGTAATGTAATGTGTTTTTCAGTTCAACAAAAGAACATTCATGTTTTTTGTGTGCAATCTGTACATTTTTGTGTGTTTTGGGATTAACTCCCCTCATCAAGTCGTAGCAGAGTAAGTGTAACATCTCAAATTGAAATGCTAAATAAAAAACTTAAAAATAAAAGCATTAAGTATACAAAAATATCATAATAATTTTGTTTTATCATACAAAGTAAAGCAGATAATTTTGCATTTCAAAATAGATACTATATTACATTAGTTGCTAGTCACTTTACATGTGACTTACAGATTTTACAAATTTACATGTACAATTAAAATGATGTCTTCTTCTCACAAGTCTTTGATAGTCAACTACAAGAGAGAGAGCATCGCCCTAGTGTTTTTCCTCCAACCACAAACTGGAAGTCCCCTGTACAACTTCCTATTGGAAGTGGCCCTTCCATTCGGGAGGGTATAGATAAAGAGAATCAATTTATTCTATGTGCCATGTGAGAACTAATGCATTGTTCTAGCTAGAAACAATCAGATTTATAACTTTTAGTCTAGCTCTAGCTATGTTCAACCCTCTGAGTATTCAAGCCATCTGAAAATACAATGAACCAATAATGCAAGCAGTGATTTTACATTACTTTGGCCAAAATTTCATATAAATAAAGTGTATGTTCACACACTCTTTTCTTGACTTGGAGACAACATTCTTTTATTTCAATAAATAATAAATCAATATACTTTGATATTTTTACCCTATACATTAACTAAACCCTCTACTACAGGTCAACATAGACATGTATGTAGTAAGAGTCTAGGTGACTTATGTACTTGCACTGAGCCCTTCTTTGCATCCTTGCAATCTCAAGTCTATGACAACCTATCAATCTACTCAATGACTAGTCAAACCCAATTTCATGCTCATGTGTAAGTTATATAGTCAGTCTTTAAGATATGCAAGATTTTATCATAGAGAATTATCTTTGTCGACCTTGGCCTCTATGTCCTTGCCACCAAGGAGCATTTGTCTTAGTCTAAGATTATACTTGAATTATAACTTGTCGAGGCCACCACTATAGTTCATAATCTATCATGTTGATATATATATATATATATATATATATATATATATATATATATATATATATATATATATATAAAACAAGAGAGTTCTAAATATATGGTAGTATCATTGTTATTGATAAATTATATTCACATATCAATTGGCCATAATATTGCCATTTGCACAATATGGACTAATCTTAGTCACTTACAAAAATACTCTTGGCTATTCTCAGTCACTATATAACTTAAAGTAACATTAGCTTGATATAAGCTATCTTTAAGATTCTTTTAGACAACTAGTGTATACTTCTTGACCTCTTGGCCACATAAAACCAATTGAGTCATACTTGACTTACAATAGTGTTGATAAGCAATGTCTCTATAGCAACTAAAGTTGTTCTAGTTGAAGGCTATCGGCCTCTCATGGTAGTTAGAAACCATATAACCATTACATAAAATAATAGATATAGACAAGGTATATGGGTATGTGCAGGATCATGATGGGTCAAACAATACCTCTAAGTGGCAATGAAAATGCTAAGAAAATAGACTTAAGCAACTTCACAAGAAAATTTGAATGGGTTACCTACATAATTTGAAAAATATGTAGTAATAAAATTTGTAGGAAATTGAATGTAGTTTATGGGCTACTGATTTTTTTTTTGAAAAAAAATAAATTTATTTGGTGAAAATTGTATATTTTAATGAGGCACTACTTCAATTTTTGAAAAAAAAATAAAAAGTAGGTGTCATTCCGGCCAACCTAAGTATGAGAATTTTTTTAGTTTGAATCTTTAGATACAAGTAGAGGACACATGCATAGATGTGATACATATTTTTATGAAATTTTTTTGTAAGTAAATAATTAGTTATGATTTTTTTACTACAACTTTTTAATAATATTAAAAAGTAATTTTCTAGCAAACCTAACTTGGTCAAAAAATATGATATTCAAAAAAAAATTTAGACCTGTAGCTAATGAATTGTAGAGTGTGACGTAACTTTTGGATTTGAAAAAGGTCAAATGGTTTGAAAGTTATGGATATTTTTCAATCAGTGTGTCTATCAAGAATTCATACATAGTGTAGGTATAAAATAATTAATAATTACCTATTAAAACTATAACCAGACATATATTATATTTTTAGAATCCTAATAGTGTCTTGAATATACCCTTTTGTTTTTATCAAATTTGGATTAAAAAAAGTCTATCAACATCAAGGGTGAAGTCGAGGAAAATCTGTAAAAACATATGAATTCTTCATTCACGTTGAAAGGCCAGGATTGGATTCCCAAGCCTACATTTTGGGGGGAAAACTTTTTAAATCAAAATAAAAGAAACAGATATCCATTTTCAAGAAACAGATATCCATTTTGAGAAAACTTCCCAAGCCTAAATCCAAGCCTAAAAAAGTGTTTCACGATTTTGGCTAACACTTTCACACAATTTTTTCTCCATTGCCACTATTTAGCCCATCATGAACCTGCACATACCCATATGCCTCTTTCGACCAAAGTTCTTTTTTCTTACAGAAGGAAAGACCATGATTCATGCCATCTTACTGGAAAAATATCAATGTTTAAAACTCAGTTATAACATGTAATAGGTTTTCCATAATGTAATCCATAGCCTTCTTACAAAGATATCATCTCATACATCATCTTGGCTCGTATAAAGATTGATCATTATTTGAATATGTAAGAACATAATGCTATCAACCTCTTTAGGTGCATTGCATACATAAGAGAAAATTTTAAATGTTTTTCTTTGAACCCCTATAGGTTTCACAAGAACAGTATACACCATTTTGTCTGCCTTAGCTCGATTTACTCTAACTACGCTTGGCATTAAAACACAAGATACATGACCTTTTGGGCTTCAATAGTTTTAAAGATACATAGCCTTTTGGCCTTCAAAGGTTATCAACTTACCAAACCATATACTATAGATAGTATACCAAGATTGCATCCTTATGAATGCAAAAGTATAAACAATAAAATATACCTCTTGAAGGATTTTCAACCTTCTATCGATGTAGAAGAGAATATAGTATCAAAGTCACAGGTAAGAAACATGTCTATATAATAGTATTGTAGGTTTTTATGTACAAGAATGATATGACTTTCAAAAAATACGATGAAGATTAAGAACTAACTGGTCTTCACCGAATACACAGATATATGTAGATTGTTTGGCCTCATAGCAACACATAAATTCACCACTGAGCATATCGGCCTCAAAACAAAATAAATATAGAGCCGAGTCATTAACAAGATTCTTAGTCTAATATTTTGTTTTAGAAATATATTTGGACATGATTTGAGTTTGAAGGAGTAAACAGATGCTTATGGTGCATGGGTTCCACTTCCGCAGTCTCCTTCCTTCTTTCAACAATGAACTACAATCTTCTCTATGTTGATATTCAATACAAGAAGAAGCTTAATGATACTTTTTTCTTTTCTTTTGTGTTTTCTCAACTCAAACCATCATGTGTATCTCCTCGTCAAGAGTTTTTTTATAACTATTTTTAAAAAAGTTTCACCTTCTCCCTAACTACTTGATGAGGAGGTTAATTATAGGATACATAATAACATAAATTGCACATAGAAAATAAGAATGTTCTTTTATTGATTTGGACAACACATTACATTACAAAAGCTAAAATCCAATTAGAGGATGAATCCTCCACAAGCTACAACACATTATAGCTTCCTATATCTAGATTCAAGAACCTTCTGCCTTTTGTAGCTTCAAATCAACTAGGGTTTCTATTTTCTCACCTTTTCTTGACTCTCTACTTTCCCCATTCTCTCTACTACTTCCAAGGTTCCCATAAATGGTCATAAATAGCCCTTTTGGTGGCCTTCAACAAAATTTCAAAATTTGCATCTCCCTCAAAAAATAGGTCAACTTCAAGGAGCCATAACTTTTGATCTGGTTGTCCAATTGATGAACTATTTGAAGCATTAGAAAGAAATCTCATAGAGTTATCTATGCACTAATAATCCTCTTTGTCGATTCCACCTATTTTTGGGGCCGTATGGGGCCTCTAAGTGCCTCAAACCTAACTTTGAAACCTTTTCAAGGGTTTTTTGGGAAACATAAAATTTAATATCCTTCATCCTGTTAGGTCTCAAAAATGCAGGTTGCAAATCCTAAGAGGATGCCAGATTCTATGATTAGATTGGTAACGTTTTTGAACTAACACAACAGAGTTTAACCTATAGGGTTGATGACTCCTTGCACTTTGGCACTGCTATACCTAGGCGAGTGGACCTTGAAAGTTGAAGCAGATTAGATGAGTGTAAGTGTTTTGACTAAGTTAATGGATCTACTCATAGTGGCAAATGGTGTGTAATAGATGAAAGCTTGCTAACTAATTCTATTTTAAAAGATGATTGGTATAAATTGTATAATCAATATCAAGGAACAAACTAATAAATGAATTTAACTATTAAAATAAGTAAGACAGTGCCTTTGTTGGGTAAACAGAGTCAAATGGAAACCTAAGACTAGTGGCTTATAATGGGCAGTAACTCTAACTATTTGGCACAATACTTTTGTTTATAACTTGTATAAACGTGCAGGGAAATGATTGACAGACTCTTCTTAATAATCCAACTGACATAATCAGGTTTCTTGTTCTTCACCAGAAGGAGATTTAATCCTTTCTTGAAGGAACCAATTGAATGAGATGTACAAGAATAACAGATAATATCAACTTGGAGACAGAATGACAATCCTACTTATATGGTTCTACTTAATGATCCAAATCAATGCTTCCAGATTACTGTGATTGACCAGAAGGATTTTAATTCCTTTAGGGAAACCAATTAATCAAATCACACAAGTACAACAAATGTGCATTGACAAATTAAATATATACTTGATATATCAATTTGAATAACAAGGAAATGTAGAACTACAGACAACCAAATAACTGAATAATTTTCAACAAATAATTGATGCCAGTATAAGTCCACAGAATCAGAGATTTTCTATTAACTCTTTAAATGTAATACTTGCAACATGGTATTTTAAAACATTGTAAACTTCATATATTATGTCCTACTGTTGATGATAATTCAGCATCATATGTTCAACGTATATAGAAATACTTATGAAGAGACATAACTCTTCAGAATTTCTTTTGGGAATTAAAATGATTAACACAACAATAAACAAAGAAAATGATCCTAAACCCTGCTGAGCCACAAATACATCTGAGCAATGTGATCCAAGTATTCTTGGCTGCGGTGTGTATCAGTAAACTCAATAGCATTCCTTGTGATCACATCCATTGTCACCATCTTCTCTAGATGCTTGCAGGCTTCCCCAGATGCAGAGGCTTTATCTTTGGGAGCCCCAAGAGCTTCATGTAATATCACCCGGCACCCTTTACTCCATTCATCTTTCCTTTTCAACTCCTTGTCGTCTCTGAACAACATGGGCACACCTGCTTTTGAAGCCTCAAGGCATTCTTTGGCATTGGTCTTAAGCTGGTCATAATATTTTTGATGTTGTTCAATCAAGTCTTTCACACTACAAGCACTTCCAGTATCAGGAGCATCCTTACTTTGCATCTCATGGAGTTTTTCTTGGAGCCTGTTGTTTAGCCTTTCGTGCTCTTGGATCACCTTATGGTTTTCAGAATAGATATCCCAAAATCTGGTCATCCAATGCATTATATTATTGTGCCTGCTCTATAGCACTGCTGCAAGTGTGTCACTCTATACCTGAGCTATCTAATCAACAAGTGGTGACTGGGTGCTTTGTGAGCTCTCTCCTTGAGTTAACCTTTTCACTAACCCTACGAAGGTATTCTTAACAGTATCTTTCAAGAAGTCATTTTCTTTTGTTAATCTTTCACAACTTAGTTTATATGCATCTCATTCTTTGATCAGCATCTGAGCCTGTGCCTTATTTAACTTTGCAACATTAATGCCAATATCTACAGTAATCAAGCGATTAGTTTCCCCTGCTTTCAAAGTCATAACATGCCCAAAAGTTTTTTCAGTATCTATAGTGGCTATTTTTTTATGAGGAATGTATAAGACCCATATCATGAGTGAGTTTTCATCATTGTTATATTTGGTACCCATGTACACCTCTATGACACCCTCAGGAATGAGCTTATATTTATCATTAGTGTTGTGTAAAAAATATCAAACACCAGAGCATAATTTATATCAAGACTAGGAAATATCATGACACCTGCTTCTTTTGAGCAGCTGCCTGCCTTTACTAGGATCATTTCTTTCAATTCATTGTCCACTGTTGTTTTTAACATATCAATTAATTGTCTTTCATTGTTGGCCGAGACATCATCAACTGATTCCCTAATCTCTTTACCCTTGCATTTATACAAAAATGATTTAAAATCTTTAGAATGAATGAAATGATCATCTAATATAAAAGAATCATATGCTAATTGTCTAGGATCCTCATCAGCAGGCCCCTCCTCACCATGCTCTATACCAGGAGACTGATAGCATTGCATTTTTTGTTTGGAAATTCTAGTTGCCTGTTGATGTGGCTCTTCTTCTTCTGCAGACTCCTCATCACCAGAAGACAACAACTCTATCTCTACGAGTTGTTTCCTCTTCTCATCTAATTCTCTATTATACTTCTCAATTACTAGTTCAACTTTAGCTTCTTCCATGTTCCTAATAATGTCATCATGTGGATATGGGACGTGTATATCCATTGAGGTTTTGTTTTCTCCTTACAAAATCAATAAAACCCTCAGGATCAAATCCCTTTCTTGCCTCTGCACATCTCATGTTATAATGCAATAATTTGTCCATGATGAGGCCATAACCTTCTTTAGATACCACAATAAAATCTCTAAAGCAAAAAGTACTAGGCATGAAGGATTGTTTGTCATAGGCACTCAAATTCATCACATTAAAGTAGTTCATTTTCCTGACTATCTCTAAGTAGGCAATTCTGTCAGGAACTATCTTGGGAAATGTAAATGGGGTGCCTTCAAAACCATAAATTCTGACCATGGTAGCATCCTCAAAATAATACTAGTCTCCCCAGTTGTGGGTAATAGTAGGAGGACCACCAAAATCTTTGGGTCTAAGAAACCTCTTTATTTCATTTGACAGTGAATATTCACAAGGATTATTGAAATATCTATACAACACTTCTACACATTATTATTCAAAATGAATATAACTAAAATGGGCAAACCTGTTGTCCCATATCCTCGTCCACATTTGCACATGTGACTTTTGTCCCCTTTGGTCAATTTGAACAACTCTGAATTCACTTGGCCATAATCCCATTTCCTAGCCATAATAAAGTACCATGTGCATGAGGAGTGAGTAGTGCTCAAATGAAAGTGATGGAGCGTAGTTAAACCAGAATCAATTCTTCCAAAAACATAGGTAGCATAGTCAAACTGCCTAGCATTGTGACACTGGATATCTATGGCTATCACCATTAGAGGAATTGTCATAAAATCAGGAACCTCTGATCCCAGGACTTGGCCCACGGAATAATATGTGTATTGTATATATGGTTCAAACAATGACACATAGAATGGAGGTCCATCATTATCATTAAGAGGCACTATTTCTCCTTTTGCCTTAGGCTTGTCAAGAGGTAATATCCATCCATTATATGTGGTGTCCATCCTCTAGTATTCTTTGTCCAAATCTTCATAAACTATGGGAATAGTACACAAATCATCTAAATCAAATACTTCACAAATTGTATTATTGGACAAATGTATAATAGGCTCTCCTTGCGGATTGCATATGGCCTTAAGGTTTGGATTGTAATGTTTAGCCAAGAGTTTAAGGAGTTATGCATTAATAAACACATTAGGAATGACCAATTTGCCCAAATTCAAGTGCCATGGATTAGACACAAGGGCATTCCTGAATCTTCTATTGTAATGGAATTTGAATAGTTCATAACCTCTTATTGGTGTCCACATGTTTCCAAGGTATTTGCATTTATCTTCCAATTTATCTACCTTTGCCCTAAGTTGTGCAGACCTTCGGGCTTTAGGGGTTGATCTAGGCAATTGGTCAATTAAATCCTAATTTAGTTTCCTGTCTTTTATTTTTTCATCAGGGGTTTTGTCAATTTTTTGTTTCTTGGGTTTACTAGTTTCACCCGGATGTTTTCTCCCCTTTCCTTTCATTGGAGTCTCCATTACAATTAGGGATGGCAAATTCAAATTGTAGTTTATCACATAGAGGTTTTTGAGTATGTACCTATTATGTGATAATTTAACTCCTCTATCCTTTCTTTTGAGTTCTTGCTTATGCGCTCCTCTCAGACAATTCATTTAAATCTAATTCCATTGATTTCGAATGGCTCTTCAAAGGATTTCTTTCTTGTCTGCAATTAATTGTTCCAGTGTATTAATTTTTGTGATTGTTGTGAGATGTCACATCATCATAACTCCCTTCATCGGTAGGACTTTTATAATGTTAGGGTGATCGAATAGTTTCTTATGGCATGAACATTTACATGTGGATTAATCATTATGACCCTTCTCTTTGTCTCCTCGATGTCATCTTTCATATATGAGTTTGTATCGGCAAGATATTTCAAGATCTACCCGATATAGAAATGAGCATGGCTGTCATCAGTCTGACTTACTTTATCACCATAGGAATAACATCTTACTTTGATATTTCAAGTGTCTCTGATATGAATATCAGCAAGAATCTTATCGATAAGTGTGGCTACTATCATTGTGAGAACAACATATGACATCGGGATGACTTATTTCAAACTACCCGATCATGGTTGTTTCTTCAATACCCCTTTTATATCCTTCATCAGAGTGATCATTCACAGTATGTCACCGACGTCCTTCATTGTTGTGACCATCAGTTCAGCAAGACTTGTAAACTTTATTCCGACTTGTTCACTTTCGCCGATGGTTTTTATCCTCTATACATATCAGTATGACTTAAGTTGAAATAGTCCCTTTGGTCACTGAGACATTAACATGTCAGAGACACTCTAATTCTTCACCCTGATCTATATTTCTCTCTAATGTGTCACTAGCTCTATCTATTGACAGGTTGTTCGGCGAGAGTCCCACCAAACTTTCTCATCAGTGTGATCTATACTGTCGAGAAAATGTTAAGAGTATCCTTCGATACTATTTTCTTGGCCGATAGTCTTTACCATTGATTAACTCAGCGTGACTAGGGTTTTTCTCCCTGATGAAAGGTCATCGGTGTCACTCCCTTCATCGGCGATTCCTAAAGTCTTCACTTTGACCATGGACCTCATGCCGATACACATCTTAGCCTGTTTCATATAGGACATGGATTGGTGTAAAGAAACTGAGGTCTTGCCGAAATTAAGGAACTGAGGTCCCTTATCATATATGATGTGATGGGTGAGACAAATGTTTGTGGCAAAGATAATGTGATTTTATAAGCTTCATCCACTTCTACTATGAATTTGGGCACATGATTTTTTGATTTGGTTGGACATGTGGTGGGTAGGAGTATAGGAAAATTTTGAAATTTTCCTGTCCCAACAGTGGCTCTGTCTAGGATGTATACCCCTTGTAGGTATAATAAGAATTCAGATCTCTTGGGAAGTAGACCATATATATATTTTACCTATACTATTGTACATGGAATTTTTTTAGTTATTATTGAGAGATTCATAGGACTATCCATGTACTGGTAGATCCTAATCCCTTTTGATCCTCCTAAACTATTGTGCATGGAATAAAAGTATTTCAAGAATTACTTAAGAGTTGTCCATGCACTGGAAACACTTATTTCTCTTTGTACATGATTTTGATATTTTCATGAAAAGAAAGGTTTTAGAAACTGTCCATGCACTGGTAGTTCCTGCTCTTCTCCAAACATATTTTGTAGATAGTAAGAATCATCTCCCCTTTTCCCAGTGATAAAAAAAGGGCCTAACCATAAGGCTCCAAACTTTCCATGCTTTCCCTTTTCTTGACATATGGCATTCCACATCAATACCAAATCATTTATTTCAAATTTCCTATCCTTGGCCTTTTTGTGAAAAAGATATTTCACTTGTGATTGAAATTTGATGTTCTATTTTTGAGCCAGTCTCCTTGTCTCGTCAAGTTCTGTAAGATGTTCTAATCTTTCCTCCATTGGTTCAAGGATGTTTGAATCCTCTTGAAGAACAAATTTGTACACTGGTAAAAGATTTTCTAACAGCATCCTTGCTTGTGTTCCATACACTAGTTCAAAAGGAGATCTTCCAATTTTTCTCTTCACAGTAATCCTATCAGCCCATACATCCATTCTTAATTTTGAATCCCATGCCTTTTTGTTTCCTTCCAACATTCTTTTTATAATTTTTAGAAGATTTTTGTTACTGGACTATGCCTGCCCGTTTGTTTGTGGGTAGTAAGGGGTAGCATAAGACACAATGATGCCATATACATTACAGAAATTCTTGAACTCATTAGACCTAAAACACATTTCGTTGTCTATAATCAACCTCACTAGAGTGCCAAATCTGAATATAATATTCTCCATCAAAAAGTTGATCACCACCTTGCTTGTTGCTTGTTTGGTTGGGATGGCTTCCACCCATTTTTTGAAGTAATCTATTGCCACTAAAATCCATTTGTGTCCTCCACTTGACTTCTCTATAAATTATCCTATGAAGTCAATGCCCCACTGATAGAATGGAGCCTCCACCTACATGGGTTTGAAGGGTAGTGCTCCCTGGTATTTTAATTTTCTTGAAAATTTCTAACATGCTTCACATTTTCTCGTGTAATGATATGAATCATTAAAAACTCTAGGCCAATAGTATCCAGCCCTTAGGATCTTGTGGGTTGTAGTCTTTGTTGAGAAATGCCCTCCACACATACCTTCAAGTAACTCTTTCATGACATGTTTTGACTAATGTTCATCTAGGCATAGTAGTAGAATACCATCCCTATTCTTCCAATAAAGATCTCCATCAATAAATACATATTTTGAAACCTGTAATTTAAGTGTCCTTCTCTTGTTATCATCATACCCTTTAGGACATTTCATGTGCTTCAGCTAATATATGATGTTAGTATACCATGGAGTATGCTCAATGCTCAAACTTGTGTTATTAACATCATTAGCACTACATATCTGAGAAGCTTCGAGATTATTTTCAGCCATTAATCTAGCAAGACCTTGTTCTCTCACTAGTTTGGTGATCTAGATTTCAATATTGAACTCTTGAATTCTATTGATCCATCTACATCTTCTGCCTGTGATCTCAGTTTGGACCAACACATCTTTTACTGCAGCATTAGGCACATATGCTATTATTTCAACTCCCACCAAGTATGGCCTAAAATATTTAACTGCCTTCACCAATGCATATGCCTACTTCTCAACTATGTCATATTTTAATTCTACATTTTGAAGAGATTTGCTAAAAAATGAAATGGGTTGTTCATGTCCTTCATCATTTTTCTATAATAGTACTGTTGTAACTGTATGATATGAGGCAAATGAGAACAGTTGAAATGACTTACTAAAATTAGGGGATATTAGAACTGGGGCTTCTTTGATTGCCTTCTTAATGGTGGAAAATGTCTCTACTATTTATGCTGTCCAGTTCACTTCTGAATTCTTCTTCAACATTCTTGATATGGGACTAACAATTTCTACAAAATTTGATATGAATCTTCTGACAAAGTTGATTTGGCCAAAGAATGACTGTATGGCTTTTACATTCTTAGGAATGTGAACTTGGTCAATGGATTTTACTCTTTCAGGATCTATTCTTACTCCATCTTTTGAGACTATGTGACCAAGCAACTTGCCCTCTGTTACTGCAAAATGACACTTCTTAGGTTTCAACAAAATTCCATATTCTAAGGATCTAATAAAATTTGCTCCAAATGTGTACAATGATCTTCAGCCTTTTTGGAATATGTTGTCATGTCATCCTGATATACTATCATGATTTTATTAATCAATTTTGCAAAGGCCACATCCATCACTCTTTGGAATGTTGCTCTAGCATTGGCATCTTAAATATACATATGTTCCCCATGGTGTGGTGAATGCAGTCTTATATTGTCATGATTCTTTGACTTTCACCTAATTATATCTTGAGAAACCATCTATCATTGGCAATAGTTCACACCCAGTAACCTTTTGTAGTATTGCTTCCATATTAGGAAGGGGATAGTTGTCCTTAAGAGAATATTTGTTTAGATTCCTGAAGTCCACACAATCTAATATCACCATTTTTCTTTCTGACAGGTACCAAATTAGAAACCCAAGAAGAATGCCTAATGGGTTTAATGATAGCTCCATCTCTTAGTTTTGTGAGTTCTTCAACCATCTTAGGGGCCAATGTGGGATTGATAGGCCTCTATTTTTTCCTGAACGGTTTAGCATCTAGTTTTAATGGTATTTCATGCTGAAAAAGATCCTCCCTATATGCTTTCAATTCATCATATGACCATGCAAATACATGTCTATACTTCCTGAGTAAGTTGATGAGCATGCTCCTGATTTTGGGACTAAGTTTCTTTCCAATATATACATTATTTAGGGCTTCCTGCATCCCCAAATTAATCTCTTCAAGATCGTTCTGTACTACTAGTGTATCTTTCATTTTAAATCTATCACACCCATCAAACACTTTCTCCAATGCTATGAGCCCCTTAGGTATTTTGTTTGTTTTTAGCTGAACTATCTCTTAACCAAAGAGAGTTTCTTTTCCATTATGTTCTTCCACAAATGTATTAAAATCAATCTCTTGGTTTTCATAATGATCAGCACAATGCAAGAAGTTGATTATATCAGTATCATTATTAAACACTTGCCAGTTATGTACATTATCCAAAATAGTGGGTTTGTTTTTTAATTTAATTTTTGTAATGCCTCCTAATGTGATATCATCCCTTTTTAATGTGATATTAGCTAGAAAATCTACCATAATATTTTTTGATCTATCAATCCAGTTGATTGAGAAGGCATCAAACAACTCAATGTCATCCCATACAACATTTCTATATTGCTTTAACCTCTTGTTTTTTGACAAGTATTTCCCTCTTACTTGAGAAGTAACCAATTCTAAATCATCGTATATAGCCAAATTTTTTATCTTATGCTTGGTAGCTATATTCAAACCAATGAGCAAAGCCTTGTATTCTACTACATTGTTTGTGCATTCAAATGTCAATATGAATGAGTATTTGAAAGTTTTACCTGTTGGTGAGATAAATAATACTCTGGCCCCATTTCCCATTTTTCTACATGCACCATCAAAATACATTTTCCAAACATTGTTCTCCTCTTTCTTAGATTCGGCATGTATTGGATCAGTATTCTATAATTTTGGCTAACTTGTTTTAACCTTGAAGGTTCCCAAATCTGTATCACAAAATAGGTTTATTTGATTTTGATCCAAGCATTCTATGATGTTCTCATATCTTGGCTCCCTACATAGCTTGATCTCTTTGCCTCCCAGTGGTATTGTGGCATATGATAAATCTAATTGGACATTCCCTCCTGCCATTGCAACCCATTGTCTTGATAAGAGCATTCCATAATATGGTGGAATCTCAACCACGGTGATATCAATGTTATAGGTTGCTTCAGGGTATGAAGCAAGTTTTATTTCCACATCCCTCATAATGCCTATGACTGGGATGGATCTATTATCCATTGCATAACACCTACCCAATGTAGTGTCAACCCACATCCCTAGTTCTTTCATTACTTCTATTGGCATGATATTCATGGCCGTGCCTGAATCAATCATGCAATTCCTTACTATTGTGTTCTTGATTAACAAGGTAGTGTAGAAAGGGTCCACTTGTGAGGGATTATTTGTCAAGGTATCACCTAGATATACTTCAGGAATTTGGAATGTTTCTTGGTGAACATTGTTTGTTCTATTCTCTAATTATTTAAATTTTTGATTTGGTATATCTGAAATCAGTTTAGCCACTGTATTTTTGTGTTTGTCTATCTTCATCATTTCCAAAAGTGGTACTGATATCTTTACCTAAGATATTGCATGAGCAATGTCAAACAAATGGGCCAGAGTTTGATCATTCCTTTCTGTCTTTATATGTTCCTTTTCTTGATTTTGTGATTTATGTTTTGTTTTATTTTTATCAGATTTTTCTAGTTCTTTGAATGATGACTTCGCATTATTCTTTTTGTAATTTTGATCTTTTATAAAGATACTCCCAAGCATTCCTTGTTCAATATTTACTATTTTGTTCCTTAGATTATAGGCATTTTTAGCTTGAGCTACTGCAGCTATTGTAAGAGCTTCTCTTTCATTTTCAGTGGGCTTTCTCCACTGTTCATATAGTGAATTGTTATAATAGGTAGGTTCCTCATAGCCATGCTCCTAATCTGAGAATACTTCTTATTTTCCCTTGTTGATATGATGTTTTTGGTTTCCCGCATCATATTCATATCCTTCTTCCTCTGTAGAAGAATAGTCTTCATTTAGAAAATATGGTGTATCTTGCATTATGTTTATTGTGTGATTGTCTCTGTTATAATTGTATAATGTTTCTTCTTGTTGTACTGCTTTAGTCACCACATAGTATTCAGGCAAGTGTGGTAAATTGCACACCAAACACCAAGGTTTATCTTCTACCATATGTGCCCCATTTCTTTTTAGAGGGTCATGAGTATCTTTGCCATAATGTTGTTTTATGTTGCTTTCAACAGGTCTCCCATCTTTCTAATTTGTATTATATGGCATATCATGCAACCTAGGTCTTTCATGTCTATGCTGACCTTCTTGTTTAGTTTGCTGAATGTTTGGGCTCTTAGGAGTTCTAGGATTATCTCTTTTGCTAACCATACCTACAGCTATTGTTCTCAATAGTTAATGCCACTTTTTGTGCTTTAGCTAGGGTCATAGGGCACCGATTTCTATGTTCGTACCCTGTCTTGGGATCAGATGCTTTCAAATAAATGTTCAATGTTGCTAGATTAGTCAGTTTAGATCCGTGTGGTATTTTGTTGTGTAATTTGGAAAATTTTAGATTGAAATCATACATTGACTCATTTTGGTATTTTTGGATGCTTATCAATTCATGCAATCCAAACTCAGGTTCATACTGATTGCCATACTACTCCTTAAATTGACTATGGAAATCTATTATTGAACTAATTGAAGCATCGGGTAAGTTGTTGAACCAGTCTCTTGCATCTTCAGTCAGAGACATCATGAATAACCTCATTTTAACATCTTCATAGTCCATACCGATATCTTGTACAAAAGCATTGAAGCTTCTGATGTAATCCTTAGCTAATACTACACTGTTTCCAGTGAACTTGGGAACTATATTTCTCTAATTACTATCAATAGGGTATGGATACAATTGATATCTAGTCAAATCAAATTGGCCACATATGTTTTTGAGGTTTTGAGGTGGAAGATTCATGGGTGGTGGGTTAGGGTAGTAATTATATCCACCTGGATGCTGATGATAAGCATGTTGCTATTGTGGGTTTATGTGGGGATTCATATAAGGATTTTGTGTTCTATAATACTATTGGCTAGGGGCTGGGTATGGATTAGCCATATGTTGAGAGGTGTTGTGCACGAAAGGTGGTCTAGGATTATTAGGGAGGGTATTTTGATGACTTCCATATGCTTGTGAATTGGAAACACCACCTGTATTTTGGTGCAAGTTTTGTTGTGGATTCCTCAAAATGTTTCCTCTATGTGGAGGTACATATTTTGGGGTGACTATTTTGGTCCTATTCCTTATCTATTGAATTTCTTGTTTTAACAAGCTCTCAGTTTTCTCTATCTTGATCATTTCAAGTTCTTCCTGGAGCTTAAGTACATTCTTCTATGCTTCATTCATACTTCTTGTATTCTTTAGACTTTTATTCACTTCTTGATTTGGGAATCCATGTTTTACCCCCTCTTCCTGTTGTAATGACATTTTATAATCATATTCAACTTGCCTCTCATCAATTTCCTTCATGGCCCGTGCTTCACACTCAAGCTATTCTTGAGGATTAGGTCTGTATTTTGCCAATATATCATCATTTACTCTGTTGACATTTTCATTTGATTCATGCAGAGGGGTAAAACTATTGTGAGTTTTGATAGTTTGTTCTGTATTATCCTCTTGAGCCTCTTGATTATTATTCTGATGAAAATAATTTGATGGTCCATTTCTCTTGGGGATGGTTCTAATTGGTGGAGATGATTGCAATTTCTTCCCTTCGATCTTGGATCTTCTACCATCCATTTGGTACTAACTCTCTGTTATAACAAGTTGTAGAGTCACCACCTATTTTTGTAAATAGGAAAAAGTTTATAATTTATCTTTCCAGATTCTTGTTGCCAGCAGAGATACCAATTTGTATTTTTGAAATTTCTAACTCTATAAAAGAATGGTTTCTTACTAAGGTCCTTTATTTGGTTCCCTAGTAGAGTCGCCAATTTGTTAGGTCTCAAAAATGCAGGTTGCAAATCCCAAGAGGATGCCAGACTCTATGATCGGATTGGTAACATTTTTAAACTAACGCGACAGAGTTTAACCTATAGGGTTGATGACTCCCTGCACTTTAGGCACTACAATACCTAGGCAGGTGGACCTTGAAAGTTGAAGCAGATTAGATGAGTGTAAGTGTTTTGACTAAGTTAATGGATCTACTCACAATGGCAAATGGTGTGTAATAGATGAAATCTTTCTAACTAATTCTATTTTAAATGATGATTGGTATAAATTATATAAGCAATATCAAGGTAAAAACCAATAAATGAATTTACCTATTAAAATAAGTAAGACCAATGCCTTTGTTGGGTAAACAAAGTCAAATGGAAACCTAAGACTAGTGTCTTATAGTGGGCAGTAACTCTAACTATTTGGCACAATACTTTGGTTTATAACTTGTATAAACGTGCAGGGAAACAATTGACAGTCTCTTCTTAATAATCCAACTAACACAATTAGGTTTCTTGTTATTCACTAGAAGGAAATTTAATCCTTTCTTGAAGGAACCAATTGAATGAGATGTACAATAATAATAGATAATATCAACTTGGAGACAGAATGACAATCCTACTTATATGGTTCTACTTAATGGTCCAAATCAACACTTCCAGATTACTATGACTGACTAGAAGGATTTTCATTCCTTTAGGGAAACCAATTAATCAAATCACACAAGTACAACAAATGTGCATTGACAAATTAAATATATACTCGATATATCAATTTGAATAACAAGGAAATGCAGAACTGGAGACAACCAAATAACTGAATAATTTTCAACAAACAATTGATGCCAGTATAAGTCCACAGAACTAGAGATTTTCTATTAACTCCTTAAATATAATACTTGCAACATGGTCTTTTAAAACATTGTAAACTTCATATATTATCTCCTACTGCTGATGATAATTCAACATCATATGTTCAACTTATATAGAAATACTTATGAAGAGACATAACTCTTCAGAATTTCTTTTGGGAATTAAAATGATTAACACAACAATAGACAAAGAAAATGATCCTAAACCCTGTTGAGCCACAAATACATCTAAGCAATGTGATCCAAGCATTCTTGGCTATAGTGTGTATTAGTAAACTCAATAGCATTCCTTGTGATCACATCCATCATCACCGTCTTCTCCAGATGCTTGCAGGCTTCTCCAGATGTAGAGTCTTTATCTTTGAGAGCCCCTAGAGCTTCATGTAATATCACCTGGCGCCCTTTACTCCATTCATCTTTTCTTTTCAACTGCTTGTCGTCTCTGAACAACATGGGCACACCTTCTTTTGAAGCATCGATGCATTCTTTGGCATTGGTCTTAGGCTAGTCATAATATTTTTGATGTTGTTCAATCAAGTTTTTCGCACTAGAAGTACTTGCTGTATCATGGGCATCCTTACTCTGCATATCATGGAGTTTTTCTTACAGCCTGTTGTTTAGCCTTTCGTGCTCTTGGATCACCTTATGGTTTTCAGAATAGATATCCCAAAATCTATTCATCCAATGCATCATATTATTGTGCCTGCTCTGTAGCACTGCTGCAAGTGTGTTACTATGTACCTGAGCTATCTAATCAACAGATGGTGACTAGGTGCTTTGTGAGCTCTCTCCTTGAGTTAACCTTTTCACTAAACCTCCGAAGGTATTCTTAAGAGTATCTTTCAAGAACTCATTTTCTTTTGTTAATCTTTCACAACCTAGTTTATATGCATCCCATTCTTTGATTAGCATCTGAGCCTGTGCCTTATTTAACTTTGCAACATTAATGCCAATATCTATAGTAATCAAGGGATCAATTTCCCCTGCTTTCAAAGTCATAAGATGCCCAAACATTTTTTCAGTATCTACAATGGTTATTTTCTTATGAGGAGGGTACAAGGCCCATATCATGAGTGAGTTTTCATCGTTGTTATATTTGGTACCCATGTACACCTCTGTGACACCCTCAGGAAAACACCAAAGTAGAATTTATATCAAGGCCAAGAAATATCATGATGCCTACATCTTTGAGTAGTTGTCTGCCTTTACTAGGAGTCATAGCTTTCAATTCATTATCCACTATTGTTTTTAACATATCAATTATTTGTCTTTCATTGTTGGCCGAGACATCATCAACTGATTCCCTAATCTCTTTACCCTTGCATTTATACAAAAATGATTTAAACTCTTTAGAATGAATAAATTGATCATCTAAAATAAAAGAATCATATGCTAATTTTTTAGGATCCTCATCAGCAGGCCCCTCCTCACCATGCTCTATACCAAGAGACTGATAGCATTGCATTTTTTGTTTGGATATTCTGGTTGCCTGTTGATGTGGCTCTTCTTCTTCTACAGACTCCTCATCACCAGAAGACAACAACTCTATCTCTGTGTTTTGTTTCCTCTTCTCATCTAATTCTCTATTATACTTCTCAATTACTAGTTCAACTTCAGCTTCTTCCATGTTCCTAATAACGTCATCGTGTGGATATGGGACATGTGTATATCCACTGATGTTTTGTTTTCTCCTTGTAAAATCAATAAAACCCTCAGGATCAAATCCCTTTCTTGCCTCTGCACATCTCATGTTATAATGCATTAATTTATCCATGATGAGGCCATAACCTTCTTTAGATACCACAGTAAAATCTTTGAAGCACAAAGTACTAGGCATGAAGGATTGTTTGTCATAGGCACTCAAATTCATCACATTAGAGTAGTTCATTTGCCTAACTATCTCTAAGTAGGCAATTCTATCAGGAACTGTCTTAGGAAATATAAATGGGGTGTCCTCAAAACCATAAATTTTAACCATGGTAGCATCCTCAAAACAATACCAGTCTTGCCAGTTGTGGGTAACAATAGGAGGACCACCAAAATCTTTGGGTCTGAGAAACCTCTTTATTTCATTTGATAGTGAATATTCACAAGGATTATTGAAATATCTATACAACACTTTTACACAGTATTCTTCAAAATAAATATAACTAGAATGGGCAAACCTGCTATCCCATATCCTCCTCCACATTTGCATAGGTGACTTTTGTCCCCTCTAGTCCATTTGAGCAACTCTGAATTCACTTGGCCATAATCCCATTTCTTGGCCATAATAAAGTACCATGTGCATGAGGAGTGAGTAGTGCTCAAAAGAGATTGATGGAGCATTGTTCTTGATTGCAGTTAAACCAGAATCAATTCTTCCAAAAACATAGGCAGCATAGTCAAGCTGCTTAGCATTGTGACACTGGATATTTGTGGCTATCACCATTAGAGGAATTGTCATAAAATTAGGAACCTCTAATCTCAGGACTTGGCCCACGAAATAATGTGTATTGTATATATGGTTCAAACAATAACACATGGAATGGAGGTCCATCATTATCATTAAGAGGCACTATTTCTCCTTCTGCCTTAGGCATGTGAAGAGGTAATATCCATCCATTATATGTGGTGTCCATCCTCCAGTATTCTTTGTCCAAATATTCATAAACTATGGGAATAGTACACAAATCATTTAAATCAAATACTTCACAAATTGCATTTTTGGACAAATGTATAACAGGCTCTCCTTGCGGATTGCATATGGCCTTAAGGTTTGGATTGTAATGTTTAGCTAGGAGTTTGAGGAGTTCTACATTCATAAACACATCAGGGATGACCAATTTGACCAAATTCAAGTGCCATAGATTAGACACAGGGGCATTCCTAAATTTTTTATTGTAATGGAATTTGATTAGTTCATAACCTCTTATTGGTGTCCACATGTTTCCAAGGTATTTACATTTATCTTCCAATTTCTCTACCTTTGCCCTAAGTTGTGCAGACCTTCAGGCTTTAGGGGTTGATCCAGGCAATTGGTTAATTAAATCCTGATTCAGTTTCCTGTCCTTTATTTTTTCGTTAGGGCTTTTGTCAATTTTTTGTTTCTTGGGTTTACTAGTTTCACCCAGCTTTTTTCTGCCCTTTCCTTTCACTAGAGTCTCCATTACAATTAGGGGTGGCAAATTCAAACTATAGTTTATCACACAGAGGTTTTTGAGTATGTACCTGTTATGTGATGATTGAACTGCTCTATCCTTTCCTCTGAGTTCTCACTTATGCGCTCCTCTCAGACAATTCGTTTGAATCTAATTGCATTGATTTTGAATGGCTCTTCAAAGGATTTATTCCTTGTTTGCAATTAATTGTTCTAGTGTATTAATTTTCATGATCATTATGAGATGTCACATCACCATAACTTTGTTCATCGGTAGGACTTTTGTAATATTAGGGTGATCGAATAGTTTCTTATGGCACGAACATTTGCATGTGGATTAATCACTGTGAGCCTTCGCTTTGTCTCCTCGATGTCATCTTTCATATATGAATTTGTATCAGAAAGATATTTCAAGATCTACCCGATATAGAAATGAGCATGGTTGTCATCAGTCTGACTTACTTTATCACCGTAGGAATAACATCTTACTCTGATATTTCAAGTGTCTCCGATATGAATATCAGCAAGAGTCATATCGATAAGTGCAGCTACTATCATTATTGGAACAACATATGACATCGGGATGACTTATTTCAAACTACCTGATCATGGTTGTTTCCCTAATACCCCTTTTATATCCTTCATTGAAGTGATCATTCACAATATGTCACCGACATCCTTCATCGTTGTGACCATCGGTTCGGTAAGACTTGTAAACTTTATTCTGACTTGTTCACTTTCACCGATGGTTTTTATCTTCTATACATATCGATGTGACTTAAACTGAAATAGTCCCTTTGGTCACTGAGACATTAACATGTTGGAGACACTCTAATTCTTTGCCCCAATGTGTATTTCTCTCTGATGAATCACTAGCTCTATCCGTTCATGGGTTGTTCGGTGAGAGTCCCACTAAACTTTCTCATCGGTGTGATGTATACTGTCGGGAAAATGTTGAGAGTATCCTCTGATACTATTTTATTGGCTGATAGTCTTTACCGTTGATTAACTTGGCGTGACTAGGGTTTTTCTCCCTGATGAAAGGTCATCGGTGTTACTCTCTTCATCGGTGATTCCTAAAGTCTTCACTCTGACCACATACCTCATACCAATACACATCTTAGCCCGTTTCATATAGGACATGGATCAGTATAAAGAAACTGAGGTCTTTCCAAAATTAAGGAACTGAGGCCCCTTATCATATACGGTGTGATGGGTGAGACAAATGTTTGTGGCAAATATCATGTGATTTTATAAGCTTCATCCACTGCTACTATGATTTTGGGCACATGATTTTCTGATTTGGTTGGACATGCGGTGGGTAGGAGTATAGGAAAACTTTGAAATTTTCCTATCCCAACACATCCCACAAGTGATCTTTGACTAATTCCTTCACCAAAGGTATTATTTTTCAATTTCAAAGCCTCATGTAAATTTTTGCTTCCCTATGTGCTCAAATGCAAACTTTTCAAAAATAGCAGTTTGGAAAAATTAAAGGTTCTACATCATTATTCAAGAAATTATGGGACTAGAAATACAAATTTTGAAAAGAAATGAAAATAACTTCATCAATTTTGAATCATCATTTTTTTTGGGTGATGCAAGATTGCCCTTACATCATTGGATTCTCCTGTGTCAGACACCTAGGGTAATTTGAGAAGTGACCTTGTCACATCTCAGGTGTTTGAGGAAAATCCAAATGGTAAACTTCTACCTTAGACAACTAGGAAGAATCTTCAACAGGCCTTCATTTCCACTTCACCAGATATTCTTCATATTGCATGTTTCAAGTATTTCTTACCACATGGCTATCCAAGATCTCTTCCATCTCCTCCTTTTCTGAAGTAGGTGTTGGAATATTCCACTGTGCTTCTATTAATCCTTCTTCAATTCCTCCTTCATGATACTCTATCCAATCTGAAATATTAAACCGAGGTGAAATGTTAATTTATTTAGGCAACTATACCTCATATGCATTTCCTGAATCATGCTTCTTCAAGATTTTACATGGCCCAAACTTTTTCATCTTCAACTTATTATATGTTCCAACTAGAAACCTCTCTTTTCTCAAGTGAACCATGACTTCGTCTCCAAATTGGAATTCATTATATCTCCTCTTTTGATCTACCTTAGCTTTGTACTGAATATTCATTTTATTAATGTGCTTTCTCACCTCTTCATGCCAATTCTCTAGGTTCTCTACAAAGTCTTCAGCTTCATTACTTCTCTTTTCTCCCTTGTTCATCTTCCTTAACTCTAAAGCATTTCTTGGACTATTCCCATATACAATTTGGAATGGTGATTTACTAGTACTCATGTTAACATAATTGTTGGAAGCAAATTCTACTTGTGGTAAAATCAAATCCCATCCCTTGGGCTTATCTCCTACTAAACATTGTAGCAGGTTACTCAAATGCCTATTCACCACTTCAGTCTGTCCATTAGTATGTGGATGGTGTGTAGAACTGAACTTCAAATCTGTCTTCAACTTCTTCCACAATGTTCTCCAAAAATAACCAACAAACTTAGTATCTCAATCTGAAACTATGCTCTTAAGTTGACTGTGTAGTCTCACCACCTCTCTAAAAAATAACTCTACAATATGAATAGCATCATTAGTTTTCTTACAAGGAATAAAATGTGCCATCTTCAAGAATTTGTCCACTACGACAAAAATGGAATCATGTCTCTTCATGTCCTCGGTAAACCAAGAACAAAATCTATACTAATATTGTCCCATAGCCTCTCTAGTATAGATAATGGCTGATATAGCCATGTATTCTAACTTGTTCCTTTTATCATTTGACACACTCTAGAACTTTACACAAATTTCCTCACATCTTTCTGCAATTGTGGCCAATAATAATGCTCACCAACAATAGTAATGGTGTTATCTTGACCACAGTGTCCAGCTAATCCCCGACTATGCTTCTCCTTAATCAGGTTCTCTCTCATGGAACTCCTTGGAATGCACAAATGGATTCCTCTTGGAATGTCAGAAAATGTCCCCTTGGGGGCTTTTCCCTCATAAGGTTTAGCTCCCGGGTCTTTAGCATGCATTTAGGACATCTTAGTTCATATTTTGACATCCCGATGGAATGAGACCTAGGTTCGATGCAAAATTAGACCTAGGTGGACCCCTTGAGCTATACCTTGCCCAAAATAGGGGGGACTTGGGTGCCCGTGCCCAAGTCTTGCCCTATTTTGGGGTAGCCCTAATTTCTGGGTGTCAGTTTTTTACCATTATTTGGTCCTTTAGCTGACACGGTAAGTTTTGAATTTTAAAATCTTGGCAGGAGTGCTTGTAGTTGCATATATAAGCATGTTTAGGCTTTCATTTGCAAACTAGATTTCAACTAGATGGCAATTGTGATGATCAAGTGTTCTCAAGGTGATTCAAGGCTTTCAGTGTGTTGTAAGAGCAAACTTATGTGTTTTGTATATTGATATTTGTAGATTTGAGCATCAATTTCCTCATGGAATGAAGAGCATCTTCCTCCCATGAGAGCTTCACTTCAGGGTGACATAATATTGTGTTTTCATCATTGATTCCTTTGGTTTTTCCCTCTACCTCACAAGGACATGCACTTTTTATCTGACAATGGTGTTTGAAGACTTAAGTGTCCTATAGGGCTTGACTGAGGCAAGCCTCTAACCACCACAACCCCCAAACCAAGTCTTGTGATTGTAGGTTATAGGTGTCGTATTTGGGAAAAGTGGAGTTGCAAGAAGGATTCGTAGCATCAAGGATTTGGGATCTAAATAAAAGCAGGACATAGGAGCACTTCTAGGACTTGGGTGCTTGCTCTAGTGTCCTCCGCATCTGAGTTTCAGGAAACAAAAATTATAGGCCTGATCAATGTTAGAAGGAGATCTGGATTCAATGAAGAAACTAGTACCTTGGACTTGGGTACCTGCTCTAGTGTCCCTGACTATTCTGCTTTAGAACCCTGAAAATAGGTACTCTGTGATTTGGTATTTTAGTCCTGTCTGCAAGAGCTTTTTCCATTATTCGTCAATTTTTTGTTGTATTTGCATAATTAGGGATTTATTGGTCAATTGGGCATAAGGGAAGGAAAATTGATAATTGAATTTCCTAATCCAAGTTTCCCTACATTTGCAAGTGACCTAGGGTATGATAGTGCTCATCACTTGACCCTAGATCCTTGAATGTATAGTGGAGAGGTTGATTTAAACATCTAAAATCTAGAACATTAATAAATCCAATTTTCCCCTAAACACCTCTAAACAACATGCCATCTTGGATTATGAAATCCAACCATTTTGTCCTGTCCAAAGTAACAGGTTCCAAACAAGTTTTCCAAGCCTCTGCAAAATCTAGATCTTTAAGATACAAACTTTTGAGCTCATCAGACCCAACAAACCCTATCTTCATTTCTGTCAACAAATTTTGCCTTCTGCTTAAGGCATCATCAACTTTGTTTGATCTTCCACTCCTATGTTTCTAAACAAAAGTATAACTCTACAAAAACTCAACCCATTTTAAGTGCCTCTGGTTCAACTTCCCTTAACTATTAAGATATTGTAAATCCTAATGATCAATATATAAAACAAACTTTTTTGGCAACAAATAATGTCTCCATTGCTTCAAAGCATGAACTATTGCATAAAACTCCTAATCATAAACATAATACTTTTTCTTTGTATCATTAAGATTCTCACTGAAATAGGTAATGGACTTAACTTCTTGACTCAAAACAGCTCCTATAACATTGTCACTAGCATCGCAGTCTACCTAAAACACCTTATTGAAATATGGAAGTACCAAAATAGGTTGCTTTGTGACTTTCTGCTTCAATGTATCAAAACTCTTAGTTGCTCCTATAGTCCATTTAAACTATTTTGTATCCCCTCTCATTGTCTCAATTAGGGGTGCACAAATGCTACTAAAATTCCTAATAAATTTTCTATAAAAACTTTCTAAACCATGAAAAGATTGTACCTCCATAGCACTCCTTGGCATGGGCCATTCGACAATAGCCCTAACCTTTTATGGGGTCATCTTAAGACCTTCATTTGAGAAAACAAATCCTAGGTATACCAACTCCATCTTTGCAAAACTACATTTCTTCAATTAATCAACAACTTCTTCTCCCTTAGATTCCCTAAAACTCTTATGATATGCATTAGATGCTTATCCCAAGTCTTAATGAATATCAAAATGTCATCTAAATAACTAGTAACAAAATTTCCCAAAAACTCTTTCAATACCTCATTCATGAGACACATGAATATGCTCGGTGCATTGGTTAGCCTAAATGGCATGACTAACCACTCATACAAATCTTCCTTTTTCTTAAAGGCTATCTTCCATTCATCTCCTTCTCTGATTGGGATCTGGTGATATCCACTCTTCAGATTAATCTTTGTAAAGTACTTAGCTCCACTCAAGCAATCCATAATATCATCCATCCTTGGCAATGGAAATCTGTACTTGATCGTGATCTTGTTGATGGCTCGGGAATCTATACACATTCTCCATTACAAAACTTACCTTCACAATTGCACCTTGTATGGAATAAACTCTTCATCTAATCTAGTTCTTTCTCCTCATTCAACAAGATTCTTCTGACAACTTGGGTTTCTCTCTGTTGGTTTTTGCTTCTGAATCAGCGTTAGGGTTTGCCAGTTCTAATGCACAGGCAGATTCAGCCAACTAAATACAGGAGGTTGCGTGAGCTCCTCCCCTTCACTTCTGGTTCTACCGCACCAAGGGGGGTGTCCCTATTTGATAAAAGTATGACCTTGACTAGCTCAATGACAGAAGGATTTAACTTGACGGCAACAGGCAGAATACTCTCATGTATGGACCAAGATTTGTGTAACAAATCACAAGGTTGGCAACATTCTTGGACATAATGTCTGGTTAGGTATGAGAGCATGCAGAGGTTCCTAATCCTAATCCTACAACTAACAGGTGGAAGGATGAAAAGGTTTGATTTGATGTTTGGATGCAAACCTGGACCTGGTGTATAACCTCAACACAGAGCTAGATTGGTGCCTATCCAAGGCTTGGAGTCGGTAGACATACACCTGTGAATGATCAGCATGAACAACTAAAACTAGATTTCAAGGGGATATACATGATATCTGCCTTACAGATATCTCCCAATACAGAGTGTTAAGCTGTCTATACTTATGGCATCCCTATTACAGTATACCCTTCCCAATATTCAATCTGAAAATAGTTTAATCTACCCCTTGAGTAGAAGTTAAAAGATTAAACATTCAACACAGGAATTCTATGTTCTAGAATCTCAGACATTCCTTGAATGCCTGGACTCAGAAGAAAGATACATGCAAAACTAGAGACAGAATTAGCATAACACATGCAAACATAGCATTATTCATATAAAATTGACCATGAAATCAGTGGATTCATGCACAAACGTACAACAGGAGATACATAAACTCGCATGTTTTGTTGCTCAGAGCAACCAAAACCAGTTGTATCTTATTACAGAGCCAAAATGTCCAATTTTCAACAACCAAAACAATGGTAACACAGTCTGCCTATATCGGCCAGAAAGTGTACCCACAGCAATTAATTACATGATTTTTACAAAAAACTGCTAGATACAGCCCATGAGAGATGGTGCCCATAAGTTATCAATGTAGTAGGTAGGAGAGTTGATAGGGGTGGCCTCGAGCCTTGTGCCACCATCTGGAAGTCTTCATGCTAAAAAATTAGGTAGTTTAATCACTTGTACTGTCACCAACACCCCTGCTACAATCGCCATTGATGGCTCAACCACCCGCGGCCTACTTGGAAACCGTCGCACTGTTCAAAATGGAGCTTCCTGCTAAGAAGCGCTTCCTCACAGGTTCAAAATAATGTAGGGAGATTAATCCCACATGCATAGTGAGAAGACCACTTCAACGTTTTTATAAACATGGCCACAAACATACTAAGTGTTGAGTGCTTTTGCCGCGCTCGACACACAAGCCCTCGCCCAAAGCTAAGCCATCGGCTTGCCCCAAAAAACTCTCGCCGATCTATCAAAACTCTCCGATAGCAAACAAAATACAACCTCTGTCGCTATGACTCCCTCCATCGGAGCATCCAAAAATCCTTTGGCTGACCTCATGTGTTACACCGATGAAGCCCATCGCAATCCCCTGTCGGCTAGACCAATCCCATCGGCCAACCTGAAACTCCTCTGACCGACCTCAATAGTCTTGCCGACGCCATCGCAAACTCCATATTTCCCATCATCGGCTAGAGATAGACCATCGGGCCAACTTCCATCGACTAGGCCGATAAAACAAGTCTCGCCGATGGCCAAGCAAAAAACACCCGTCGCCAAGACAAAAACCATCAGCCAACCCAAAAGCAACGCTCACTGACAACAAAAGTCACGCCAAAGGCAACTTGGCTTCCCATTTCCATCGGTGTGACTTAGATCGTCGGAGCAAGACCACAAACCTATGCCGATAGCTGCCATCACGCCGATGAAACCAAAAACATAAAGCTTTGAACCATTGAACCGGTTCAAACAGATGGTTCAATGGTAAGGTTCAACACTGAGGTTCACCGGTGAGGTTCAAACTGAAAGTTCAAAGACATAATCGGAGCACTCAAAAAAACAAAACTTTCGCTGATGGACAAAACATGATGACCCCTTCCTCAGGAAAGATGAAGGGGTGCCAAAACTTAGAACCTTTTGGATTTTTTGGGAAGGTGCCTGCATGAAAAATTGCTCGGAAACTGACAGTCAATTCAGGCACCAACAGTGGCTTTGATTGGGGACGTGCAGGTGCAAGACTGCAGCGAGAACCCCAGATCTCTGGGATGCAGACCAGTCCCCTATCCATTGGGCACAGAGTCAAACTTGCACCAATCTACATCACCAAACACATTATTTTAAAATAAACATGGTGGCCCAGGGCCACCAAAAAGGAAAAACTAGACTTTTCCTTTGTCAAACACTTGATTTTCTTTTGATTTCTTCAAATGAAGCCTAAAAGCATTTAACTGTCTGCAGCAAGCCCCTTGGCAATTATTTGTGCTGCTACTCATTTCTTTTTCTTCAACAAATCTACAGCTAGCTTCATCAGCATATATAATTATCAGTTGTAGAATGTCATCATCATATGAGTCACTGATGTTGCTTGGAAAAATAATGGACTCACATGAAACAAATGAATCCACATCAGAATTTTGCCCTTCCTCAAAAAAAAGAGCTCCTCTATATCAAACATGTAATATTCAGGCACAAGCAACATCTCATAATCAAATTTATCTTGATGAACATACAGATATCCATCATCATCATGCATGATAGTTTTGTCATTAATGTCCACCTGAAATGTCTCAAGAGAAGGCAGAAATAACTCAGAATGTAGCCCTACACTGAAAGCTTCATAGTCACCCCTGCAATCAACACTATCCCCAACTGTATGAGCACACACATCTGCAATTTTCCCATCCACCTCTGAATAGTGACCTTGTTTTTATCTTCACCAGTGCCCTGATAATCAAAAGCAAAGTTTTCAACCTCTGCACTATGAAGGTGGCCAAAATCTTCAAGGAAACACTCATAATCGGCATCCAAATATATTTCATCATCTGAAAGGCTCATATATGCATCTGAATGTTGGCAATTACTAGCATATTCACTGCCATCCCTTGAATCAATGTTTTCTATATTCAGAGTGAAGCTCTGCATATCCACTTCATATAAATAATCAGGCATAACTGAGATATGCACACTGCTGCAAGACACAACTTCATGTATGTCTCTCATTTGATCAATTGGAGGGCACCTTGTGTTTGCAAGCTTGTCTTCTAAAGGCTGATAACAATCTTTGTTTTCATTATTACAACATGTGCTTACATTTTCTACAACATTTTCTTCATGCATCACATCATGGCTGCACACATTATTCTGAAATATATTTCCCTCTATACAATCATTTCTCAATGCACATACTAGGAGAGCTGAAATATATTCACTTTGATAAATGCTTTGACAACTTGTAGCCATGAAACCTACTGGCATTCCATATTTCTCATTGTTTTCTATGTCCATAGCAAATTGGAAAGCCTAGTGAAGTGTGACTGGTTCTTTATCTCTCAACAAATAACTCATTTCTTCATCAAATGCAGCCAAATAAATTGTCAAGCACAATGTATTATTAGGTCTCATATATTCAGGGATCTGCCTGAGCAATTTAATAAACCTAAGATTAAAGGCTAGAACCAGCTCCTCATCTTCCCTTTGGATATTCATAAAATGTATGATCAATGAGGCCACATCAAACCTTTCACCAAACTGCCCTAGGAATGCAACTTCTAAATCTATCCATGAAGAAACTGAACAAACAGGCAAGTCTGAAAACCATATCCTAGTATCATCTTCCAATGACTGAACAAAGAGTCTCATTACTACATCTTCATCCTCTACCTCATAATCTTCTATTAAATTACAAAATCTTTGCAGATGTTTGTTTGCCGATTCAGAATCTGATCCACTATATTTTGGCAAACATATTCTAATTTTATTGGGAATAATATTTGGGTAACCATATATCCCTATGAAATTTAGGGCTTTATATCTTTCAATAGAGAATGGTCTTCTCTGAGAGCACGACCAGGCTTGATGTTCTAAACTCAACATTTTGAATCAAAGATGAATACCTGGATATATGTCGCAGCATTGATAGGTTCTTTCAACAGAGTCGCCACCTCTCAGAGAGAGGACAGAATGTCAGCAAGGCACTTTTGTTTTCTGGATTCATCACCCCAGTAGAGCACCACATGGTTCCTTTTTGCTGCAACAACTTCACTGGAAACTAGATTTTCCAGCCCTCAGGTTACTTGACTCTCTCTCTCCCCAGCAGAGTACCATTTTCTGTTGGTTTTTGCTTCTGAATCAGCATTAGGGTTTGCCAGTTCTAATGCATGGGCAGATTTAGCCAACTAAATATAGGAGGTTGCGTGAGCTCCTCCCCTTCACTTCTGGTTCTGCCGCACCAAGGGGGGTGTTCCTATTTGATAAAAGTATGACCTTGACTAGCTCAATGATAGAAGGATTTAACTTGACGGCAACAGGCAGAATACTCTCATGTAAGGACCAAGATTTGTGTAACAAATCACAAGGTTGGCAACATTCTTGGACATAATGTCTGGTTAGGTATGAGAGCATGCAGAGGTTCCTAATCCTAATCCTACAACTAATAGGTGGAAGGATGAAAAGGTTTGATTTGATGTTTGGATGCAAACCTGGACCTGGTGTATAACCTCAACACAGAGCTAGATTGGTGCCTATCCAGGGCTTGGAGTCGGTAGACATACACCTGTGAATGATCAGCATGAACAACTAAAATTGGATTTCAGGGGGATATACATGATATCTACCTTACAGATATCTCCCAATACAGAGTGTTAAGCTGTCTATACTTATGGCATCCCTATTGCAGTATACCCTTCCCAATATTCAATCTAAAAATAGTTTAATCTACCCCTTGAGCAGAAGTTAAAAGATTAAACATTCAACACAGGAATTCTATGTTCTAGAATCTCAGACATTCCTTGAATGCCTGGACTCAGAAGAAAGATACATGCAAAACTAGAGATAGAATCAGCATAACACATGCAAACATAGGATTATTCATATAAAATTGACCATGAAATCAGTGGATTCATGCACAAACGTACAACAGGAGATACATAAACTTGCAAGTTTTGCTGCATAGAGCAACCAAAACCAGTTGTATCTTATTACATAGCCAAAATGTCCAATTTTCAACAACCAAAACAATGGTAACACAGTCTGCCTATATCGGCCAGAAAGTGTACCCACAGTAATTAATTACATGATTTTTACAAAAGACCACCAGATACAACCCATGAGAGATGGCGCCCATAAGTTATCAATGCAGTAGGCAGGAGAGTTGACAGGGGTGGCCTCGAGCCCTGTGCCACCATTTGGAAGTCTTCGTGCTAAAAAATCGGGCAGTTTAATCACTTGTACTGTCACCCACACCCCTCCTACAATCGCCATTGATGGCTCAACCACCCGCGGCCTACTTGGAAACCGTCACACTATTCAAAATGGAGCTTCCCACCAAGAAGCGCTTCCTCACAGGTTCAAAATAATGTAGGGAGATTAATCCCACATGCATAGTGAGAAGACCACTTCAACATTTTATAAACATGGCCACAAACATACTAAGTGTCGAGCGCTTTTGCCGCGCTCGACACACAATCCCTCACCCAAAGCTAAGCCATCAGCTTGCCCCAAAAAACTCTCGCCGATCTATCAAGTCTCTCCAATGGAAAACAAAACACAACCTCTGTCGTCATGACTCCCTCCATCAGAGCATCCAAAAATCCTCTGGCCGACCTCATGTGTTACACCGATGAAGCCCATCGCAATCCCCTATCGGCCAGACCAATCCCACCGGCCAACCTGAAACTCCTCTGACCGACCTCAATAGTCTCGCCGACGCCATCGCAAACTCCATATTTCCCATCATCGGCCAGAGATAGACCATCGGGCCAACTTCCATCAACTAGGCCGATAAAACAAGTCTCACCAATGGCCAAGCAAAAAACACCCGTCGCCAAGACAAAAACCATTGGCCAACCCAAAAGCAATGCTCGCTGACAACAAAAGTCATGCCAATGGCAACTTGGCTTCCCATCTCCGTCGGTGTGACTTAGACCGTCAGAGCAAGACCACAAACCTATGCCGATAGCTGCCATCATGCCGATGAAACCAAAAACATAAAGCTTTGAACCATTGAACCAGTTCAAACAGATGGTTCAATGGTGAGGTTCAACACTGAGGTTCGCCGGCGAGGTTCAAACTGAAAGTTCAAAGACACAATCGGAGCACTCAAAAAAACAAAACTTTCGCTGATGGACAAAACATGATGACCCCTTCCTCAGGAAAGATGAAGGGGTGCCAAAACTCAGAACCTTTTGGATTTTTTGGGAAGGTGCCTGCATGAAAAATTGCTCGAAAACTGACAGTCAATTCAGGCACCAACACTCTCCTTTCAGCATCTTCAAAATACTCAAACTACGCATCTTCATCTACATGTACAACTCGTGCATTACCTTTAGGTCTTCTATTTGTCCTTCCCTGATGTTGCAGACACTTGTATGCATGATGTCCAGGTAAAAGCACAAAATTGTGTCACACTTTCAGCTGACTTATTAGCACAAGTGAATTTAAGTATTTCTAACTAAAAATCAATTTTGGTTAAACATATGATCTTGTAAGATTCATTTTAGCTAAGTTAGATATGTACACAACTTTTCCAACTAAAATTGTTGGCTAAATGCATATGTAGTACCACGATGAGACCAATTTACCAAAAAAAAAAATTATTTGAAAAACTTGATATTTTAACAACTTCTACTCATGTAAATAACATTTTTTTAAAAAACCTTGATATTTTAACAATTAAATTTAGATTTTGTGGAAGTTTTTCAAGGTAACAAGAAACCTTTTAGGCTGGAAGCAATGTGGTTCCATGATTCTAATTTTGTTCCATTAATAAAAACATGGTGGGTGTCTCTTCCTTTTATTAAGGGTTCAAGAATGTTTCAGCTTTGCAGGAAACTTCATCTGCTTAAAGGAAAAATTAGAAGTTGGAATATTTCTCATTTCAAAAACATTTTTCAAGAGAAGGAAATCATTTCAAACAAACTTCAATTTATTAATCAGCAAATCATTAATCAAGGAATGGATAACTACTTTCTTGAAAGTCAAAAAATTTTGCAATCCGAATTGGAGGAAATTCTTTCGAGAGAAGAGATTTTTTGGAGACAAAGGTCTAGAGAAACTTGGTTACATGAAGGAGATAGAAATACTAGAGTTTTTCATGCTTCTATAAAAATGAATAGGCATTTAAAAAAAATTTAGCTGATTCAAGATAAGGAGGGAAATGTTTTGTTTGATTTTGGAGATATTCAAAAAGAGGTTGTTTCCTTCTTCTCCTTTCTTCTTTCAAACAATAATTCTTCCTTTTCAGAAGAACAGTGTAATTCTTTATTGATTAGTATTCCTTGTTTGGTAGAAGAAGATGATAATCTTATGTTACTAAAAGAATTTACCCTCGAATAAGTTAGGGGTGTTGTTTTCTCTTTGGATCCAAATAAGGCTCCAGGTCTAGATGGTTTTACTCCATTGTTTTTTCAGAAATGCTGGGACATTGTAGGAAGAGATATTTGGCTTGCTTTGGAAGAGTCAAGAAAGAACAGTAATATATTAAGAGAAATAAATTCTACTTTTATAGCTCTTATTCCAAAAGTCAGTTCTCCAACTTCTTTTGCTCAATTTAGGCCTATTTCTTTGTGTAACACCTTGTATAAGATTTTTACTAAAGCTATTACTATGAGATTGGCCTCTTTAATTCCAAAATTAATTTCTGATGAACAAGGAGGATTTGTTCCAGGAAAAGAGACAGCAGATGGAGCTTTAATAGCTCATGAAGTTCTTCATTCTATTAAGGATTTTAAACTTCCAACCATGATTTTAAAATTAGACATGAAGAAAGCATATGACTGAGTTTCTTGGGATTTCTTGATGAAATTTCTTGAGAAGTTTGGTTTTTCAAAGAAATGGTGTAAATGGATCTAGTCTTACATTTTGAAAGTAAGATCAGTAGTCCTGCTTCACGGAAGTCCTATTGATTTTTTTCAATTTTCTCAAGGTGTCAGACAAGGGGATCCTCTTTCTCCTTATCTCTTTATTTTGATGGCTGATGCTCTTAGTCGGTCTATTTCATATCAATGTTATCTTTCTAATTGGAAGGGTATTGTGATTCCTCAGGTGCCTTTTCCATTTACTCATACTCTTTTTGCAGATGATACTTTATTGTTTGGTTTCCCTTCTCTTAGTGAGACTAAATGTATTCAGAACACAGTTTCAAATTATTGTGTTGTTTCCAATCAGGATGTTAATTTGGAAAAGTCAAAAAAACATTTCTTTAATACTAAGGCAAGTATTCAGTCTAGAATCATTTCTCTTTTGAAATATAAACTGGTATCACTACCTAGTCAATATTTAGGCATCCCTTTATTTTTTGGACCTAATAGTAAGTCTTTTTGGGAAAAGATTTCTAAGTCAATTCATAATAAAATTGCCCTATGGAAGGGTAGATGGCTTACTTTATCTTGAAAGATTACCCTTCTTAAGTCAATTTTGTCTTCTCTTCCAATTTACATGCTCTCAATCTTGCAAATTCCTAAAGGTATTATTGATAATATTTAGAAATCTCTTAGGTCCTTTCTTTGGAATGGATGCTTAGAAGTTAGTAATAAGATTCCCTTAATCTTTTGGGATAAGGTTTGTATCCCTAAATCTTTAGGGGGAGCAGGTATTCATGGGTTAGAATCTCAAAATAAGTATTTGGGTGCTAAGTTGGCTTGGAAACTTTATTCCAAACCTCAATTAAAATGGTGTAAACTTATGCAATATAAGTATTTGGACTCTCCTGACCCTGAAAGAATCTTCACAGTTGAGAATCCTCCTAAGGGGTCAAGTATGTGGAACTTTTTAGTAAACTGTATGGGGGTTATTCTTTCTAATCTTTCCTAGAAGGTTTTTAATGGTTCTAAGGCTAATTTTTGGGAGGATTCCTTGAATGGTTTTCCCCCTCTTTATCTTATACTTATGTAATATAAGTATTTGGACTCTCTTGACCCTGAAAGAATCTTCACAGTTGAGAATCCTCCTAAGGGGTCAAGTATGTGGAACTTTTTAGTAAATTGTAGGGGGATTATTCTTTCTAATCTTTCCTAGAAGGTTTTTAATGGTTCCAAGGCTATTTTTTGGGAGGATTCCTGAAATGGTTTCCCCCCTCTTTATCTTTGTGATGGTTTGGATCAGGCTAGAAATTATCTTTTACTTAATTGGGGAGTAAAGTGAGAGGCTATTTTTTAGTTATCAAGGATGGATCCTTTTCCTCTGTGGTATGGAAAGATTATTAGCAATATGATTTCCATCAAGAACAAAAAAAATTACTTTCCTTTCAGCTTCAAAAGAGGAAGGTTTGTTTCTCTAATAAAGCTGATGAATTAATTTGGACTTTTACAAATAATGGTTCTTATTCTATTCATGATGGATATAGATCCTTGGTTCTTAAATAGGGAAGTCAGATGTTGGATTGGCCTTTTTCTCTTTGTTGGAATGTTGCTTGTTTTCCTAAAGCAGGTGCTTTTGCTTGGTTGGCTCTTCAGGGGAAAATTTTGACTAGTCAAAGGCTTGCAAAACTTGGCTTAGCAGACCCTTTTAAGTGTGTATACTGTGGAATTTGTGATGAGGATTCTGATCATCTTTTCATGCTTTGTCCTTTTGCTACTTCTTGTTGGTATTGGTTATTTTCAAAACTTAATTGGTTTGCTCCCTTACCTAACTCTATTTTGAACTTGTTTCATAGCTGGCCAATTCTCTACAAAGGTTCAACTTTTTCTTCTATTTGGTTAGTCTCTCCTTATATTGTGATATGGAATTTATGGTTAGAAAGAAATCAGAGGATTTTTAGAAAAGAATCTCATACTTTTGAATTTATTCTATCAACGATCAAGAAGTCTATATCTGAAGTGGTTATGGGCAATTTACAAAGGAAGGGATCTTCAAATTTAAAATTTTCATCTTAGGACGATCAACTTTTGAAATCTTGGAAGTTTTTAAATCCTTTACCAGACTTGGGTTTTTCTTCCAACTTCAAAGTTGATAGAAGTGTTATTAGTTGGGTGCCTCCTGTTCAAGGTTATATTAAGCTTAATTTTGATGGTGCTTTGTGAGGTAACCCAAGTCCTACCTCAATTGGAGGGGCTTTAAGAGGATTTTCAGGGGATCTTTTATTAGCCTTTTCTATGAAATTAACTGAAACTACTAATAATTTAGCTGAGGCCTTGGCTCTAGTTGAAGGTTTGAAATTAGCTAAGTAGTTGAAGATTGTCAACCTTCATATAGAAGGGGACTCTTTGGTTATTATTAATGCTTTGAAGAAAAATGTCGCCTTGAACTAGAAGATTAATTATTTTTTAGAAGAGGCCTGGGGCCTGATGAATTTTTTTGATAATTTCATTATTTTGCATTGTTATAGAGAAGGCAATCATTTGGCTGATGCTCTAGCTAATTTGGCCTTTGATTTGGAGGTAGATTGTTTAATGATAGATAGTGGGAATATTGATGGCTATCCTAACATCTTAAGTTTGATTAAAAGAGAATCTAGTACTTGTTAAACATGATTGTAAGTGTAGCACGATCCTAACATCTCCAACTCATATCTTATCCTTCGATGGTATTATGTTGATTATACGTGTGAATCAATTGGTTTATGATAACATTTACATGTGTTCTCCTTTCACAGTAGGATAATCTACACTGAATCCAATTTTTTAGTACCTCATTTCAGTTTACTAAATTTTGCATGAGCTAAAAGGATTTGCAATGATGATTCACATTAAACTCCAAAGTCCCTTGGTCTATTTAATGTCACTTAGTGTTTGTTTTTCTCATCCTTTGTGTCTAAGCTTAAATGATGGAGATCCAATTGAATCGAAGGATTCATTTTCCTGTGCAGAAATGGGAAATGACTTTTTCTAGCGGTGTTAATTCTGAAGGTTTAGCTTCTGTGTTTGCAATCGATAATCAAGATTTTGAGGAAGTAGTGTGGGAGGTGGTTGGGACTGAATTGTTGGATTCTCATGCACTATCTCTTTACCCCTCTCAGATTTTATCTATGTTCACTTCAAATGTGATGGACTTGGTCCAGGATTCCTCAGTGGTAAGATAGTTAATTGTAAAGTTTGTTCATCATTTCCTGTTTACAAATGAGGTTCTACAAGATGCTTTTCAGAATTATGATTTGTTTAAGTCTATTGCTTTAATTGGTGGTTTGTTCTCTAAATACAATATTATCCACTCTCCTGCACTTAACTGCACCTTCAATGCCTTTGGTTCGTCCATCCGTCTTGAGAATGAGGATATGTTGAGTATTCCTCTTCATGCGCATAAAGCTGAGTTGGGTGATCTTCTAGTGAATCGGGTGGAGGAGAAGTTCCATGCTCTGCTCTTTTTAATTCAATATTATCCTCAGATTTCTCCTCCTCCTGGGTCACCAGTTGAACCAAATGCTGCCGAGGGTAATGTCTTGTTGCAAGATCTTAACGCTCTAGTTGCTAACTAGACTTTCTGATTACTTATATTCACTGGTTCTATAGTTTTTTTGGCAAAGGCTTCCCCTATACAATTTTGTTTAGTTCTATGGAGATGTTATCTACAAAAGTTTTGTTCTCACTCAGCTAATTCTACGAGGGATATTTCTTTTTTGTGGAATTTTTGGGGGCAAAGATTATAACCTTTTTTGTATTATTCTACTTCCCCTCTGTTTTGTATTTGTAAACTCGTTAAGGGAAGTAAACCTGTTGAGGGAATTTGTAAATTTTGAGCTATAACCAAAGGTTTTCTTGTTGGCTCTTTCCTTCCAGTATGCTCTATCGAACCATCTTTTTGTAACTTTTTATTATTAATATATAATTATAGTGGCTTGCCACTTTTGTTTACAAAAAAAAACATTTTAAAAAAAAAATAAAAATACCCTTTTGTAGATCTATAAGTTTAGTTTTCAAAAAATATATATATTTTAATAGTTTAATTATTATTTATATTTTACTTTTTATTTTTACTAAAACTAGGTTATTAGCACAAAACATTAAGTCAATTACCATGTCAAGGAAAAATAGTAAAACTTATTAAAAAAATTGAAAAAATATGATGCCCTAGATAAAAGATTCTATATCAAGATGGTATAATTTTTTTCTATTTTAGATAAATAGTTGTTAGATTTCTACCCAAGCATGCAAGTGATTGAGAGAAAGAAAAATAGAAATCTCAAGAGAATGCAAAGTATTACAATAGAATGGGGTGCTCATATGAGAGCAAGAGGTGGGTATATATATGATATTCCACCCAAGAAACTTAATACACAACCAATGTGGGATAAAGTGAAAAAGTCACTAAGTAAGCTTAACCTAGTGTGAAAAGAGCTAAGGTGGAGAACAAGTTAAGAAATAGCTAGATAGCAAAGTAACCTTATTGCATAGTGAATCTCGTACCTATGAGTGCCCTGTATGTAGTGTACGATGCATTTGGCAGCCTTCCAATGAAGCTCATGTGGCTCTATCATGAAGCGTGAAACAATGCCAATTGCAAATGAAATGTCAAGGCGAGTATGAGTCAGATAGATGAGGCTACCAACAAGCTGACGATACAAAGTGGCATCAGCAAGTGGTGTGGAACACTTTGCCTCAAGCTTGACTCCAGACAGAAAGGGAGTCAGTGCAGGCTTACAATCAGCCATGTGAAAATGAGCCAAAAGATCAAGAGCATACTTGGGCTGTGCAAGAGAGATCCCAGAGGAGGTCTAAGTGATCTCAATCCCAAGAAAATAGTGCAAGAGACCCAAGTCAGTCATGGCAAACTTGTCATGCAGAGAAGTCTTGACACTCGTAATGATGGATGAAGTGCTCCTAGTGACAATCAAGTCATCAACATAGAGAGCCAAAAAGAGAAGAGCATCCTCCTGTCTCAAGATGTAGACATTTGGATCTAAGTGGCATCGAGAGAACCCAACTGAGAGAAGAAAGGAGTCCATCTTGGCATACCAAGCCCGTGGGGCTTGTTTGAGGCCATAGAGAGACTTCCTCAGTCTACGAACTAGTGAAGAATTCTGAACGAACCCATGTGGCTGCTCCATGTAAATCTCCTCATGAAGATCCCCGTGAAGAAATGCACTCTTCACATCATCTGATGTACAGCCCAACCATGACCTGCAGCAAGAGCAAGTATCAAGAGAATGGAGTTCATCTTGGTGACGAGGGCAAAGGTCTCAGTATAGTCAATACCAGGAACCTGAGAGAAACCTTTAGCCACAAGCCATGCTTTGAACTTGTCAACTGATCCATCTGCTACAAATTTGGTTTGGTAGATCCACTTACACCAAACTAGTTTTCTTCCCTTAGGAAGTGGAACAAGATCCCAAGTTTTGTTCTAAATCAAAGAGTTGTACTCTTCCTCCATTACTAAATCCCACTCAGTAATAGCTAATGCTTCATGAAATGATTGTGGATCTGAAGCTGTGGCAATGTAGGAATACGGAATGTCCTGATGTTGTGACCAAGTCCTCCGAGCATCTAAAGGATCCCCAACAAGAGTACCTGCTGACTCAAGTGTCTGACGAGCCTAGCAAGGGATGTGAGGAGATGGAGGAGGAGAATCCCCATCCTCAGACTCTGAACTCTGTGAAGAGGAGGAAACCTCATGATCAACTCTGCAAGTAGAGGCAACTAGAGGAAAATCATCAGAGTCACTGTCTGAATCTGTGGTGGAGGAAGGAAGAAGAGAGGATGAGCTAGGAGAGCTTTCCTAGAACTGCACACTTCACTCAATGAAGAGCTCATGTGTCTTAGGATCCAAGAGTTGATATCCTTTGACACCATCAGGATAACCAACAAAGATACAAGGCTGACTCTGTGGTTCTAAGGCCTTACGCTTCTCTGAAGGAATGTGAGCCCATGCAGGAGAGCCAAAAACTCTGAAGTGCCGCACAATAGGTTTCCTACCACACCAGGCTTCAAAAGGAGTCATTCCCTTCGATGCCTTATGCAGAACTCTATTCTGGATGTGAGGAGCACAGTTGATAGCTTCTGCCCAATATTCAGGTGTAAGGGAGCATGCGTGGATCATGCAACCAGCCATCTCTTTTAGGGATCTATTTTTCCTCTCGGCCACACCATTCTGTTGAGGTGTATAGGCGACAGTATGCTAAAGATCTATCCCTTCAAGAGTGTAAAATTGTTCAAAGCGGTGGTTCACATATTCTCTACCATTATCAGTGCGGAGAATCTTAACAACTTTCCCAAACTATTTTTTAGCGCGAACCTTGAACTCCTGAAGTCTCTCAAATGCTTCTCCATTCTGATGAAGAAAGTAGACCTAGGTGTATCTGGAATAGTCATCAATGAATGTGAGTAAGTAGCGAGCCTTGCTGAAAGACAAGGATGGAAATGGACCCGCCACATCACTATAAACTAGCTCAAGGACTTCTGAAGCCCTCCAAGCCTTCCCTTTGTCAAACTTGTCCTCAGGATGTTTTCCTAAGGCACAACTTGAACAAACTCCATCTGAGAAACTGATCTTAGGAAGACCTATGACCATATCCTGCTTGTTGACTTGTTGGAGATAATGGAAGTTGAGATGGCCAAACCGATCATGCCATAACTTGCTCACAGAATCTGAATGAGTGAGTAAGGAAGTAGAATGTGAATCAGGTACAAAATGAGAGAAAGCATATAGTCGAGACTCGTGATTAGCCTTACCGACTGCAAGAAGTGCATTATCTTCAAGACTCCTGATGGTGACGGAATCAGAAGTGAACTTAACTTTTCTACCATTCTGGGCAATCTGATAGACTGAGAGAAGGTTAGTTGATAGATTAGGTACACAAAGGGCATCCTCAAATGTACCAATGCCAGCATCAACAGAACCTTTCCCGATGACTTCAATAGTAGAGTCATCCCCAATGAGAATGTGGGGCACCGAACAAGGCTCCAATGAGAAAAACTATTCTCTTATAGAACCCATGTGATGTGAAGCACCCAAGTCAAGAATCCACTGCTGAGAAGAATCTGTAGTAGCAACTAGTGTAGTTGCTTTCCGTTTTGCTGATTTTGAAGGACTAGAGGATTGGTGTGAAGAAGGTAGATTAATGTTGTTCTTTTTCAGAAGATGCTTCAGTTCATCGATTTGCTTCTTGTGACAAAAGTGTTCTTCATGACCAACTTTCTTATAGTAGCAACAAGTTGGTCTTTCCTTCTTCTGATTATTCCCCTTTGAAGAAGAGGAAGATGAGTCGACTATTGAGGCAGATGAAGACTGTGCCTGATCTTTCTGTGACTTCTTCTTAAACTTCTTTTGTTTCTTGTCAAGTTTCCCTGACTCTTTCTATTCCTTCGACTAGCTAGCCAATAAAGCTTGAGACTGAGATGGCTTTAAGAGCCCCATGGAAAGAAGTTTGCCTTGTTCTTGCATTAACAATTTAGAGAATGAAGAAAAAGAAGGCATTTTATATGTAGGGCCCATAGTCAATCTATGAGTATGAAAACTAGAAACAAAAGCAGCATATTCTAGTCCAAGTTTGTTAAGAGTACTCAAGACAAGTTGAATGTCCTTTTTATCTATGCCACATGCTTTACATTGTGTTCTCAAATCATTTACTTTTGTTACAAAGTCCTGGATGTTGTCAAAAGACTTAGGATCTAGGGCCATTAGTTGATTATCAATTTGATATCCCCTAATTTTATCAGTTGTCCCATAGAGAGTTTTTAGTTGGTCCCATGCATCATGTGAATTATCTTTTCCATCAAGTTGAAACATTATATCTAGAGAAACTAAACTCCTAAGACAACCTAGAGCTTTTGTTTGTTGAAGCATCCAGAATAATTTGTCCTTGGCATCTAAGGGTTCAGTTATCTTTTGGTCAACATAGGGTGTGTACCCTTATTGTATTAAGAAGTTCCATGCATTTACTTTCCATGTATTGTAGTTGTATGGAGTTAGCAGTGGAAACTTAACATTACCCATTGTGAAAGGAAGAGAGAGCAAGAGCAGAAGAAGTTGCACAAGCACAATCACACCAAGAGACCCCCTTGAATTACTCAATGAAGAAGCCCCCCCAAGCAAAATAATTTGGCACTTTATAAGTAGTGCGGTTAGAATGGCCACTAGCAAGAGAACACTGAGTGGACTTGACTTCAATGCTTTTAAAAATCCTCACAAAATAAACATATACAAAAATTACAATTTTGGGACAAACCCAAATAAAATTAGAAGTACCACTACGAAGTACATGAAAAAATATGTACTTTCAAAAAAAGAATCGCCTCAATCTGAGGCTGTATGCAAAAGTTATGCACTTTTGAAAGTCCCAAAAATGGGAACTACACAGAGTCACATGTGAGAATATGCGATTACTAAAAAAATTGCACACTAAAATTAAAAAACAATTGTACCAGCATGTAGAGCATGAAAAATTAGCCAAAATCAAAAAAAGAAGCTCACAAATCTGAGGTCGGAAACTCGAGTTACGGCCTTTGGAAGTTGAACTGCAATTTCTAAAATACCAATGGAGAGGGGTTTTGTTGTAGCTTTTTGACATTGTTTCTACAAAATATATAAGCTGTATACAAAAACTAATAGATACACAGATGATTTTTCGGTGTTGCGAACAAAACCCAGAAGGTATTTTTCTCTGTGATCTACAGAAAATGTGACTCTAATTGAAAAAAATGTGTTTTGCACCAAAAAAATGACATGCAAAGACTGAATCAGCTACCTAAGACAAACAAAGGTGCTACAACTTGCAAGATTGATCAGAATAAATAAAATGCAAGCTGATTGTTAGATTTGAGCTCAACGAGTCTTGAGGAAGCTATGAAAAATACTTGCAACTGGCAAGTCAAAATATGAACCCCCCCAGAAACTAGAGTTTTCTCCACACTTTTCTGTTTCTCTAGATCATTCGAAGATGCAATAGAAGAGCATACTCATGTGCTTCGAAACCCACAACTCACAAACTAGAGTTTTCTCCATAGTTTTCTGTTTCTCTAGATCATCCGAAGATGCAAGAGAAGAGCATACTCATGTGCTTCGAAAAACAACTCTACACTCTCAGATTTCTAAAAAAAATACTAACCCACAACTCACAACCACTCTGATACCATGTTAGATTTCTACCCAAGCATGCAAGTGATTAAGAGAAAGCAAAATAGAAATCAGATATGAGTTAAATAAACTGTATTCAACTCAAGAGAATGCAAAGCATTACAATAGAATGGGATTCTCATATGAGAGCAAGAGGTGGGTATATATATGATATTCCACCCAAGAAACTCAATACACAACCAATGTGGGATAAAGTGAAAAAGTCTCTAAGTAAGCTTAACCTAGTGTGAAAAGAGCTAAGGTGGAGAACAAGCTAAGAAATAGCTAGATAGCAAAGTAACCTTATTCACACTAACAATAGTTAATATGAAAGTTGATGCTTAGTGGAAACAATTATGTTTTAATACATACACATTTTAATATTTATTTAAAAATATATGTTTATCAAAATTGGAAAAGAATATATACATGCCCTAAAGTTTCAAGTTATAAATACACACAAAAAAATTGAAGAAAAAAAATAAAATTTAGTATATAAAGATTGACGTCTCATGTAACTTAATTTTTCAGCATTTTATCAGCAACTAAATTATAGTGTCAATTTATTAAAAACTATATTCAAATAATTTTTTATTTTTTTAAAAAAAATACAAACATAAAATATACTAAAAAATAAATATTTTATTAATTTACATCATTTCAAAATTCAAAACATATACGTCACTTTTTAGTGATTCAAATTTAAAAGTTGGATCAGTGTTGGCCATTTCCTTTATAAAAGTGTGACATAGCTTTGTACTTTTACCTGTCCTTCTTCTCCACATTGGAAACAAGTTCCTCTAAAACCTCCTCTTCTAGGTCCTTGCACAGGTCAGCCTCTTCCACTTCCTCTTTGCTCACCATTATTTTGGTCAAGAGGGTGGTAGGCATTATCTCCTCTCTGATTTTGACTAGTGTCGGCTTTTTCATTTTTCTTTTGAGCTTCATTTCAGTCTCCATAGGATCTTCCACTAGTCCTTCCACCTTGACCTCTTCCCCTTTTCTTGCTTTTGAATCTTTTATTCATCTTCTCTTACACCTTCATGGAAAAATGATATGCATCTTCTATGGTGGTCATTCTAACCAGACTCATCTCCTCTTGGAGTACTAGGCTTCAACCCATTAAAGTATAAAGTTACCTTCTCCTTATTGGCCTCTACATGGCCTATCCTAATAGTAATCTTATAAAACTCTTAAGTATACTCCTTAACAAACTTGTTACCTTACCTCAATCCTTGTAGCTTCTTCAACAACTCCAACTCATAGTCCACAGGAATGAACTGCTTCTTTAGTTTGTCCACCATCTGATCTCATCTGTTAATATTTCCTTTTTCTCTTCTATTTCTCTCCAACTGGACCTCCTTCCACCAAATACTGGCATGACCCTTCAACTTTGTTTTCAAAAACTTGACCCATTCTAGATCCTCCACATCTTCATGTACTCGAAATATTCATCCATATCATTGATCCAATCAATGAGTTCTTCCAGATTCAGATTTCTAGAATAGGTAAAAAATTTGATCTTAGGCCTCTTTCTAATCTTCAAAATGGCCCTCAACAACCTAACTTATGCAAGATCTCCTGAACCATCTTGTTCTTCCTCAAATAACTCTTCTTTTGCTTCATCTTTTCTTTCTTCTCTTGTTCTTGGCTCAAACCCTATTTACAACTCCTCTTTCAATGCATCAATTTTTCTTTGTAGGTCTCTAAATCCCTCTTCCATCAAAGCATTTCTCCCACCATGGTTTCTTTGTGGAGGCATTTTGATCTTTATAGCAAAACCACAACCTCAAGTCCTAGTGTAAATTGCCTCACTGTTGGTGATCTGTCTACACACTTAGGAACCCTTGCTCTGATACCACTTGATGAGAGGGTTAATTACAAAATACACAATAACACACATTGTACACATAAAATAATTATTTTATTTTATTGATTTGGACAACACATTACATTACATAAGCTAAAATCCAATTAGAGGATTAATCCTTCATAGGCTACAACACATTACATCTTCTTATCTCTAGATTTAGGAACCTTCTTCCTCCTATAGCTTCAAATCAGCTAGGGTTTATGTTTTCCCACATTTTCTTGACTCTCCACTTTCCCTCTTGTCTCTATTACTGCAAAGGTTCTGAAAAATGGTCATAAATAGCCCCTTTTGGTGGCCTTTAGCCAAATTTCAAAATTTGCATCTCCATCCAAAAATAGGTCAACTTTCGAGAGCCATAACTTTTGATTCAGGTGTTTGATTGATGAAAAGTTTGAAGTTTTGAAAAGATCATAGAGTTTTGTATGCGTTAAGAATCCACTTTGTTGATTCTACCCATTTTTAGGGCCGTATCAAGCCTCTAAGTGCCTCAAACCTGACTTTGAAACTTTTTCAAGGGTTTTTCAGGAAACAAAAACTTTACTATCTTTCAGCCCACAAGTGATCTTTGACTGATTCCTTCACCAAATGTCTTATTTTTCAATTTCAAAGCCTCCTGTAAATTTTTTCTTCAATACATGCCCAAATGCAAACTTTCCAAATATAGCAGTTTGGAAAAATTAAAGGTTTTACATCATTAGTCAAGCGATTATGGGACTAGAAATACAAATTTTGAAAAGAAATGAAAACAACATCATCAATTTTGAATGATCATTTTTTTGGGTGATGCAAGATTGCCCTTACACCATTAGATGCTCTTGCATCACTACTCACCGCATAGAAGACATGCCTAACTTCAAGCATCGTGGAGCTGGTCGTACCCTACCTTCACTCTCCCTAAAATCTAGGGAGGTATGATGGGGAAAAATATTTTATTTTAAAACATTAACATCCCTTCAAAAAAGAGTGGGGGATTACAATTGACTTGATTATAAGTTGTTTTAACTAAATGAGTCAATGTGCGACCAAAAGGTAAAACATCAGCAGTGATACCCTCCACTACTGACTATCACATCAAAGACTTTACTTGTGAGATGGGTCAACAACTCAAGTCCGCTAGATAACCAAAGATGTAAAATATCACATTAAATACTGATGTGAAAGATAAGGTCGACAACATGACAGGTGACAACTTCATGCAGACATAAAGTAATTATAACATTAAATCATGAGTAACATGATAGGGAACAATGAAGACTAAGACACTCACCAAAATGACATAAACTCTAAGTAGGTGTGTGAGTTCTCTTATGGCACAATGATCATTATATTAACATGATCTATCACCCTCTCCCTGGTGATGCTCTCCTTCCTCTTTCGTGAGGGGAAACACAGTGTCCTTGCGTCCACCTTAGTTGCACAACGACAGTTAGTCTGTTACATCATCTAACCACATGCTTAATAATAATGTCTCATACAATATTCATTACATATAAAACAACATAAATCAAATGAATTTTCTAATCTACCTCAACATTACTTTAATCATAATAATTTCACTAACTAACTATCTATCTTCTTGAAATAAAATCATAAGTATGTTTGTTTTAGAATGGTGTGTGACATATTACCCCCCTTATAAATCATCATCCTTGATGATTATGTCAATATCAAAATAAAATTACACAAATAAGTTCTTTTACATCATTCTTTCATAAAAACATGTGGAAATGTTTATAAAAATCATTGTAATCTTCCCAGGTAGCACTTTCCTCCGAATACTGGTCCCACTGGACCTTGGATTGAGTAACCTCTCTGTTACACAAGCGAAGCCTACTTACCTTGAGCACTTTGAGAGGCCTGATCAGGACCACTCCTAGGTCATGTACTTGGGGATAATTCTAATCAATTATATGATTAGATCCTAATATATATTTCTTCAAATATGATATATGGAAAACATCATGTCATCTAGCAAGAGCTAGTGGTAGAGCTATCATGTAAGCAACTAGATTAACCACTTCTAGGACTTTAAAAGGTCCTACAAATCTTTGTGCCAGTTTGGAAGATTTTTGAAACTTGATAGGGCTCTTATGTGGTTTTACTCACAAGAGAACTTTATCACCTACTAAAAATTGTCGAGGTTTACGCTTGGCATCAACATAACTTTTATGTCTATAATTTACTTATGCCAATCATTTTCTAATCATATTTACTTTCTCTTCCATTTTCTATAGCATTTATTGCCCAAGTCAAACCCTATCTTCTAGCTTTTCCCAACATATAGGAGTTTAGCACTTTCTACCATAAAATGCTTCAAATGGAGCCATCTTAATTGCAAAATGATAAGAGTTATTATATACAAATTCAACTAGTGGAAGGTACTCCTCTCACTTATTCTGTTGATCCATGCAATACATCCACAAAAAATCATCCAGTATTTGATTAACTCTCTCAGTTTGACTATCTTTCTTAGGATGATAAGTTGATCTTATATTCAATTGTGTTCCCAGTGCTGAGAACAAGGTCTGCCAAAACCTTGACGTTATTCATGCATCTCTATATGAGATTATCTTTTCAGGCACTCCATGGAATCTAAAAACTTCTTGTATGAACTTTTTTGGCTAAGATGGGTGCCACATATGTAAGATTCCCAAGTATAAAATGGGCTACTTTAGTAAGTTTGTATACCACAACAAGAATAACATCATGTTTATAATATGACATATGGAATCCCTGGATAAAATCCATAATAATTACCTACCATTACCATTCAGGGATGTCATCTAGATACAAGAGCCCTGCCAGATGTCGATGTTTAACCTTAGCTCGTTGACATTCTAGACACCCTGCTACAAATCTTGTGGCATCATTCTTCATTTCCTTCCAAAAATATAATGGATTCACATCAACTGATAATTTTGTCACCCTAGGGTGACCTAAATATGGCACACAATGCACTTCTTTCCATACCATGCTTCTCAAATCTCCTTGATTTGGGACATTAATTTAGTTGTTATACCTTAACAGCCCATCAAGTTCAAAATAAAACCCTTCATACCTTGTATCTTGGGGATTTTCTGATAGAGCTTTCAAGATATATTCATAATATTTGTCTCTGACTAAATTCTTCAGCACCTGAGCTTGGAAATTACAGTGCACTGATATTATTTCTACAATAGTCTTCTACGACTTTTAAAGGCATCAACCACCTAATTTTCTTTTCCCTTAATATAATTAATCTCAAAATCATAGTCAGAGATAAGCTCTATCCATCTTCTCTGTCAGGCATTAAGGTTTTATTGTGTGGAGATGTATTTTAAACCTTGATTGTCATATTTTAACTCAAATCACTTTCCTAGAAAATAATGTCTTCATACATATAGAGCATGTACAATTGTCACTAATTCTAGAGCATGAGAAGTATAATTCTTCTCATAGGATCAAAATTTTCTCGACTCATAGGCTACAACTTGACCTTCTTGCATTAATACTCCACCCAACGCTTCTCCTAAAGCATTGGTCACAATAACAAAATGACTCTCTGGGTCTAGTACTCTAAGAATCAGTGTCGAAGTTAATTTATCCTTGAGAATATTAAAGGCCTCTTTGCACTTATTGGACCATTAAAACCATTTTTCCTTCCTTTGCAAGGAAGTGATGGGATGAACAATTCTAGAGAAGTTCAATACAAACTTCCTATAGTACCTTTTTAAACCCTTAAAACTTCACACTTCATGCACATTTTTAGATGCATGGCATTCCAAAATACCTTTTACCTTTGACGGCTCTACTGTAATTCCCTCTGCAAAAATGATGTGGGCTAAATACTACACTTCTTTCTGAAAGAAAGTGCATTTGGATTATTTTCCAAATAGTTTGTGCTCTCTGAGCCATTGCAAAACTATTCACAAGTGTTGTAAATACTCTTCATCATTACGAGAATAGATGATAATATCATCTAAAAAAATGATATTTTTTTGTCTAAAAAGTCTCTAAAGACACTATTGATCAAATTCATAAAGGATAACGAGGCATTGGTCAACCCAAAAGGTAAGACCATGAACTCATAATGCCCATACCTTGTTCTAAAAGTAGTTTTATGAATATCTTCATCTTTTAGCCTCAACTGATGATATTCTGACCTTAAGTCAATTATACAGAACACATTTTCTCCTTGCATCTAATCAAAGAGGTCATCTATACATGGTAGAGGATACTTATTCTTTATCATTGCTTTATTGATCATATGATAATCTATACAAAGGCATAGAGTGTCATCTCTCTTCTTAACAAAAATTACTACGGCTCCCTATGGTGAAACACTGGGTCTAATCAACCCTTTTGCTAGCAAGTCCTAAAGTTGAGCTTTCAGCTCCATCAATTCAGCAGTGGTCATCCGATAAGGTGCTTTGGACACTGGTTCAAATACAAGAATAATATTGATTGACAATCCAAAGTCCTTTTTGGGGGTAGACCTAGAAGGTCTTCATGGAATACATCCCAGAAGTCGTGGAGAAAAGGGTATGCATCTATTGAGGATTCCTTAGACTTTTCCCTCACTTCTCCATTCTTATTTAAATCATCTGTCTTAATTGTAAACATATAATAGCCCTTCCACCTTGCTCGCTTCAATTACATAGTAGAGATCTATTTAATTTTCATTTCACATTGAACTCCATGAATTAGGACAGCATTACCAATGTTGTCTAAGAATTCCATTGACTTAGAGAAACAATCAACCTTTGCTCTATGTTTCCATAGCCATTTCATCCCTAAGATGTGTAATGTAGAAAAAGAGGGAAGATGGGTGATGATGTTAATTGTTAAGTGTTTGATTGGATCCTCCTTTCACTACTTACATTCAAGGACATGGAATTGAGCCAAATCATAACTTTTGCAAGAGGACTCAGCTATCAAGTTCTTTTGTCACTTGGAATGATAAGGAAATATGGAAATTGTTTGATTAATTGTTAAACCTTAGCCCGATTTGTTAGAAATGAAAGAAACACTACTTCAATGGAAATTTGATTCGAGATAAATTTCAGCAATCTTTAACTGTGTGCTATTAACAATGGAGATTGTAACAAAACATAAACCCACAATAAAGAAATATACCAAAAGCAGAATGAAGCACATAACACAAGTGTTTAACATGAAGAAAACTCTTTCAGGTAAAAAAATCCACCAAGAAAAGAGGTCAAGTTGTATTATCTTCACAAAAGGAGATTACAAATACATTCACTTCCTCTATCCTTCAACCTTCACTCTAGCAGAACTTGGATACCTATAAATTGTTATACATCTCATCTACTATGCTATGGTTTATATAGAATTTACACAACCTCAAGACATTAAATGACTTCTTAAAAGCCCATAACACTTGTCAAGAGTCAACAATACAACATTAGGCATCCATGGCCAAGAATAGGCTCTTACAAGGTCATAAATGATGTCATACATGCATCATACACTTGGAAAATTGTGCCCATGCAAGCTTGGACACCTTGGGGCCAAAAATAGCCACTTACAACATCTTATGATGTGTTATATGCTATTATAAGTGTCATAGAGTCTTATGACAACTTACAGGTGTCATAGAATCTCTTACACCTTCTTACAACATCTATGATGTGAGTCATAACACTAAAAATAGATTATTGCTCCACATGTGCACCCCACTTTGACCAATTACCATTTACCATAGTAAATGACATCCCGTAACTACCACTTGTAACTCTGAGACTTACTGTGCAGTAACTTCATAATTACTATGGACAGTAAATAATTTTTACTTCTACCGGTAAAACTTGTACATCCCTTATCAGTAATTACAAATAATAAATGGAATAATACAATAATGGGATTTACAAGATTAATGGCACCTTATCCCAACATTCTCCCACTTGACATTATACATTGTAAATCAACCCATAGGAAATCAAATAAAAAAAATCAGGCACTAGAAACAAGACCCATGGCCTCTCTACACCATACAAACTTCTCTGTGCTCACAGGCTTAGTCAATGAATCTGCAACATTCTCTTGATTGTCTATCTTCTTCAGCTCAATTTCCCCATTTGCAACCAACTCTCAAACAAAGTTATATTAAACATCAACATGCTTAGTTCGAGCATGATACATCAGATTTTTAGCCAAACAAATAGCACTCTGGCTATCACAACCAATCTCAATGATCCTACATTCAAAACTAATACATGTACATAGTCTCTTCAACCAAATTGCCTCCTTAGAGACATAAGTGGCAACCATATACTCTTCTTTTGTGGTGGACAAAGCAACTTTGGGCTGCCTCTTACTCATCCAACTCACATCACCTCCAAACAAAGTAAACACATAGCTACTAGTGGACCTTTGACTATTCAAGTCACCTGCCCAATTTGTATCAACAAAACCCTGTATATCCAAAGATTTATCAGCACTATCAGTACCAGAATAAACCAAACAATGGTCAGGAGTACCTGTAAGATATTTAAACACCATCTTTGCATAGTTCTAATGCTGTCTACCGGAGTTAGACATAAATCTATTCAAAACTCCCACTGCTCGGGCAATATCTGGTCTAGTACAAACCATTGCATACATCAAACTCCCTACAATACTAGCATATGGCACATTAGACATATCCTCAAGATCATCCTTAGTCTTTGGACACATATCTAATGAAATCTTAGTACCAATGGGTAAATGAACTCTAACTGGGTTACAATCCTACATACTAAATCGCTGCAAACTAGTATTCACATACTTTGTGACAACCAAAGATTTCTATTAATTCTGTCCCTCCTAATCTCCAATCCCAAAATATATCTTGCAGCACCAAGATCCTTCATCTAAAATGCACCTGAAAGTTGGGGTTTAAGTTCACTGATCATACCCTTAGCATTGTTGAAAAACATGTCATCAACATACAAAGCAATAACCATTATAGAATGATGAACACAATAAATGTAAACACAGTGATCCTCCTCACTTCTAACAAAACCCAATTTCAAAACAAATGAGTCCAACTTTTGATATCACATTCTGGGGGACTGTTTAAGACCATAAAGAGACCTCTTTAACCTACAAACCCAATGTTCTTTTCCTTTTACCTCAAAACCTATAGGCTATTGCATATAAATTTCTTCTTGAAGATCTTCATGCAAGAATGTAGTCTTAACATCCATTTGTTCAATCTCCCAATCATAAGCTATAGGAATGGATAAGAGAAATCTAATAGAAGTCAATTTAGCAGTAGGAGAGAATATCTCACCAAAATCAACTCCCTCTCTCTGGGAGTAGACCTTGGCTACTAGTCTAGCCTTGTACTTTTGCAATGACCCGTTTGCTCCAAACTTCTTCTTGAAGAGCCACTTACAACCTATGGCCTTTCTTCCTTTGGGAAAATGAACAAGATCCCAGGTGTTACAATATTCTAAAGCCATCATCTTCTCCTGCATGGCTAACTACTAAGACTCCCTATCATCTGTAGAAATAGCTTCCCTATAGGATCTAGGTTCATCGTTAGTACTCAATAAAGCATATACACAACAAAAATCTGGTGGGCTATACCTGTCAACTAGATTTTGTTGTCTTGTGGATCTCCTCAAGGGTGGAGTAAGAGACTCTACTCATTCTTCTACATGATCATTTGCATCAACTTTTTTTATAACAACAGACTCATCTTCATCAAAACTACTTGAATCTTCTTCTTCTTCTTCACCCCCCAATCCATAAATTTGTTCTTCCTTAGGTGCATCTTGTTGCTCTAAATCAAAGTGCACCTTCTTTACCTTTTCTTCTTTCTCTTTTGGCTGCTCAGGTTCAAAAATAGCTCTACATTCCTTAAAAATAACATCTCTAGAAAAGATAATCTTGCGGGTTAGTGGATTCCAAAGCTTATAATATTTGACATTATCACCATATCCAATGAATGTACACTTTTCATCCTTTGGATCCAACTTAGATCTCTTTCCCTTAGGCACATGACCAAAAGCCTCACAACCAAAAACCCTTAAATATGAAACAAAAGGTTTCTTACCTATCCACACTTCATAAGGTGTTGAATCAAGAGCCTTACAAGGAGATTTGTTTATCAAGTAGCAAGCAGTACACACAGCCTCTACCTAAAAGCATTTATCCAACTATGCATCACTAAGCATACTTTTGGCCCTTTCCATAATTGTCCAGTTCATCCTTTCTGCAACACCATTCTACTGTGGTGTATATAGAGTTGTCTTTTGTCTGATTATACATGCATGCTTGCAAAACTCATCAAATTCCTTAGAGCAATATTCCCCTCCATTGTTAGATTTTAATATTTTTATCTTTAAACATGATTGGTTCTTTACTAAGACTTTGAATTCCTTAAACCTAGTGAAAACTTTAGATTTATGCTTCATAAAATAAATCCATATAAATCTGGATACATCATCAATGAAGGTTACAAAATAATGAGATTTTTTGATAGATTCATTATCCACAGGTCCAAACACATCCGTATAAATAGTTTCTAACTTCTCTTTTTCTCTATTGCTTCCTAAAGGAAATAATTTTCTATTTTGTTTACCAAACACACAATGCTCACAGAAATCAAAGTGTGATAGGTAAAAATTAGGTTAATAACATCAAGCATAGCCATGAAAACCTAACCCTACCATCATCAAAGAATCTAATCCAAATGAAATCAAAAGCATGCAATTCAAGAACAATATCACCTAGATTGTATGATTCCTTGTTTATGATGTGGATTGCTTCTCAATAATGAACAATTATGAAGATGAAAGCTGCCATGATGGATGGATGATAATGACAATATGCTCAATGGATACTAAAATGCTCAATATGCTCAAGATGATAATGTAGACGCTATATGAATGCTAGATAGATGTAGTATGGAATGAGAGGGTGATTATATAGAACTCAACCAAAATCAATCAATGATAGAGATTTGGTGGCTATGTGAATGGCTAATATTAAAGGATAGTCATAGGTGAATGTGTAGATGACAAGTGGAGGGAAAATAAGGCTTATGTGTAACTATGTACATAAAAAGTACTACATGTGAAAGATATTAAATAAAAGATATAGTACCACTTATCTTTTTTAAATAAAAGAGGCACACATGTTGGCTTATGAAAATACATGATAAGAGAAAATTTATTTAATTAAAATAGATAGAAATAAGACATAATTAAATAATTAAAGATTGTTTAATTATAGATTAGAAGAAATAGCTAATGAATTAATTAAATAAACATAAGTTTATTTAATTAATAGAAGAAATAGGTGCTTTTAATGATTAGAGAAATTGCTCAAGTGTGTTAGACAAATGCAGATGGTAGATAATGTGATATTTGAATGCTTAGGTCAATTTTGGGTGTCTACATTTTGCCCCTCTTTGAAACAATATTTGTTAAAGCATTGTGTCAAAGAAGATACAATAATCTGCATGATAAACAAGGTGATGCCCTAGTGTAACTAGTAGGTGATGCCCCCTCGAGAGGGAAGCTAGGCTAACTAGGAAGGGCTGGGTTAGCTCGTAATAAGATGAAAGGCTGGAAACAAGGCTGACACGAAGAAAACGGGGTTGGGTGGGATGAATTAGGATGGATATAGAAGAATTAGGGTTTGGACAGGGGCTATAAGTAGGTCCCTCAAGGGCAAATAGGCTCATTTGTGCTTATTCGTGTTCAGAAATCTAGAGCTTAGGAGTGTGAAAAAGTTTGGAGGTATGAGATCTTTTAGGATGGTTATTTCGTGTAGTGATCATTGTGCCAAGCAAGTGAGGACACACAAGCGACCAATAGGAGCAGGCGCACTAGTATGTTTTGAAACTTTTGCTAAAAGTGTGAGTTTTTAATGGTAAAAATGTAATAAATGCACACACGTCACTAGAAGCGACTAGGTTTTAGGATAGGCCATGCAGTTCGCTTATGTAGGAAAAGGGGTCTCTTAGGGTAGTGTAGGTCGCTTTTAGGCTTAAAGGGACCATGTATGGGAAAAGCAGGTCACTTCTAGTTGGCTAGGCAAATAGATAGGCAAAATGTGCATATAGTTAAAAGCAAGTCGCTTATGGGCTAAAAATAAGCGCATGTATAAGTATAGCTTGCTTAGAAAGAATAAATGCTTGCTTATAAAAAATAGATTGCGTATGGTCAAAAGGTATGTGCATATAGGTTGTTAGCTCACATTTAGTCAATAGGCAGGTGCATATGAGAAAAAGGTGACATGTAGGCTAGAAATAGGTGCATATGAGAAAAATGGATCACTTGGGATCAACAAATGGTCACATATAGAAAAGTGAGTTGCTTGTAGTGGATATAAGCATGTACAAAAGGAAACAGTTAGTTTTTCTCTGTTGTGTGAAGTGCAAGAGACTAATATGATAAACGAAATGATGCAAGATGTACTACCAACCTTGTTATCATGAGAGCCACATCCTAGGGATTTGCGGTTGGTGAGATTACTGGATGCAGTGGAGCGGCTAGTGCTAGAGATACTCAGGTTAGAGCATGTGTCAAGGCTAGAGCTAGTGCAGGCACATCAAGAACTGATGACGTCGATGGTGGAGCAATGGAGGAGCGAGCATAGTTCATCCTTATTACCAATGGCAGAGGCGACTATCACCTTGGAGGATGTGTTGAGGATTCTATGAATTCCTATTGATGGGGACCAAGTAGATTATGATCTTGACATGGGTCTAGTTGCATTTAGATGATTATTAGGGACTCCAGACATTGGAGTTGAGGGCTTAGATATTCCCATGGCCAGGATGGAGGAGCTATGCGGTAGGGTACAATGAGTAGTTGTAGCTATTATCAGATGGCTAGTGGGCGATAGACGAGTGAGAAGATTCCTAGTCGGATGGGGGATGGTGATGGAGGGGATGTTCTCCTATGGGACAAGATATGTGTGGGTGAAGTGTGTGCTTGTACAGCTCTATCATTATCTGCATGATTGTGCATATATGTTCTAGGCTAGTATGTCTATAGGAGTCACTATTTTGCATGTATGGGCATATGAGCATATTCCAGTGATGAGGCCAGATGGCTAGAGTAGTAGGAGAGCCTTATGCGAGGATGTATAGAGGAACTTTGACATACTGACAGCGTAGAGGACTAGTGTACTGGTGGCAAATATTGGATGAGGTAGACGTGTTTATATGGAGGCCATGGTTAGAATGTGAGAGATGGGATGAGGAGGACAAAGAGCTAGTCTATGCTAGTCAGGCGAGATATATTTTTGGACGCGGGATATATATTATAGAGCGTTATTTGCCTGAGAGGGTTTTTAGATAGTTCTGGTTGCCACAAGCAGTACCAGTTGGTGATGCCATTTTTGGGAGGACTCAATAGGAGGTTTTTGATTAGGGGCTAGAAGTAGAGGTTGACACAGCTTTGAGAGAGAGAGGGGCTACAACCAATTGTATGGCAATGGGGACAGGGTCCTGTAGATTTAGGCACGCTACCAGATTATGATGCATACTAGGTGACAGTGAGACCGACGTGGCTAACAAGGGTTAGAGAGATAGGAGAGATAGGGATGGAGAGACCAGTCAAGAGGAGATGATGACTAGCTCCACCAGCACATGCTATTGTGCCAGTAGCTCTAGGGATACAGGTGTAGGGACAGGCACAGGGGCAGCCTCAGATACTTGCACAGCCTCAGGGTTAGATATTAGGAGGTGATGATGTTGGGATTTAGCAGCTACGAAGGAGGATTAGGGAGGAGAGGAGATGGAGGGAGCAGGCTTAGATGAGGTTGAGGAGAGTGGAGTTAGATAGGCATCAAGTGGTGATAGGATTATGGCATGCGAGAGCACATGCTCAGACATACCAGGCACAACTACAGGCGAGAGAATAGGGAGCTGATGGGTAGGATAATGGTTCACTTTCTAGAGTGATAGGGGAGAGAGATATAGCTAGGCAGAATGAGAAGATGATGAGATTGGAGTGAGAGACTGTCCTACAACAGATGTAGGTGATGAGGGCTGAGAGAGATGGTCTATGGATAGAGAGGGATATAATTGTTCAGCAGTTACAGGTGATGACTGGCGAGTGCGATAGAGCAGTCATTGCATTGGGTATAGATGGGGCTACTATGTATTTGGCCACATAGCTAACACATACATAGGGAGAGCTGAGGAGAGCATAGGGTGAGGCTAAGTATTACACGGGCTTATACTATGGGGCCATGCCAGCAGAGCAGAGGCAGCCTACCTTTAGGAGTAGGTCAGGAGCTTCTAGTTCATGGAGGATAGGTGGGTTTCGATTTGTAGAGTCAGTGATGGGACCACAGAGAGATAGGGGGCTAGGTACAAGACCCAGTGGTGGTGGTCAGGGTGATGGAGCTGCCAGTAGTCACTAGAGCTACATTGTTTATGTATATTATGTTGTATCATGATGAGGCCTAGAGCCGATTGTACATACATTTTGATGGCTCAGCTTGTACATGTGGACACTTGTATATTGGCACATTTATGTATATATATGATGGCATTGATTATCAACATGATGTTGTAATGGATGTACTTATAGTATAATGAAGGTTATGCATGCTGTATTTGTATTTTCATGGATTATATGAATGTTTATGCAAATGATATGAATATGCAAATGGAAATAATGGAAATGTATTATGTTAATGATAATGCAAATATGTAGATGGTAATGATATGATATGGACTAATACTTATATGTAGATGGTAATGATATGATATGTCTATCACACTTGTTTTGCAGGATAAGAGATGTGGACAAGGACGATGGAGAGTGTAGACACCTAAAATTGGACTGCTCTGCAAACCAATTTTCTGTACCTCTGCACTGATCCACTCTCCCCATCTGCATATCCTTGGTGATCAATTAATTCACCTAATTAATCCATTTAACCTTACAACCCTATCCTATTAATTGAATGAATATTCCTAATATTCATTTAATTGATTTATCCATTTTCCTAATTCATGTTAATTAGATAAATCATGCTTAAGTTAATTAAGAAAACACTTAATTAACCTTGTCTCCCACTCATCCACTCAATTAAATTTAATATTCATATGTCTCCCACTCATCTCCAATCACTAAATTTAATATTCAGTTGTCTCCCACTCATCTCCAATCACTGAATTTAATATTTAGTTGTCTCCCACTCACCTCCACTCTTCCCAAAATGGGAATTATTAACTCACCCCCTAGGAATAAAAGATTCACTTTTATTCCTAGCCCTTGATTTGATCAGATGAATCCTAACCCTCCATCCTCATCTCCAAAATCCTATAAATAGGACCCCTCTCTAAGCCATTTATCAAACCTCTGCCCAAATCTCTCCACAATCTCCTCATCTCACCAAACCTATGCCAAAATCCTGCCAAAATCAGTCTAATCATCCCCTATCTCCATCCAAATCAGTCATCAAATCAGTTTGTCTCTCATCTCCATTGTGTTGTATGCATTAAGCAATCCACATCAGTCACTCTAATCACGGGAAACATCTGAGGAGCTACATAGGCGCACTCCTTCCCGCATGGATTCGTGAGGTCTCAATGAAGGTATAATCATTCTGTTTGCATTAGATTAGTTATAATCTTCATTCAGATTTCACTGATTACATTGGCACGCCCGGTCTCGAATCTAGTCGTCACTTTTTGAAGGTTTCATTGTCAGAATCTTCATTTTCTAACCCCTTTTCGAACAATTTTTATCAAGTTTTGTGAAGGAAGTGTTGCAGGTTTCACTTTGAGCAGAAACGGACCTCATTTTTGCAATCTGAATGTTGTTTCTATGAATTTTGACAGTAAACACGCCTATGTTTTGTGAAATTTTTTTTGAAAAAATTTGAAATTTTTTTAGGGTACAGTCCGTACCGTACGGATCCGTACCGTATGGAACCATACCCTACTATGTTATTCGATGCATTCTTTGTCTTCGGCCAGCATTTGTTTGTAGGTTAACAAAAATTTTGTGTGCAGGTTTAATGTTTTTGAATGCAGGTCGAAACCCTGACAACCGCTTCCACTGCCACCAGGTTGACACCCCCCACCAGGTTGAAACCCCCCGTTCCCCAGTCACCACCCACTAGCTGCCACTGCTATCTCCAAACTCCCTTCTGCCCATCACCAGCAGTCTCTGCCGACAGCACTGCTTCCCCCTGCCACTCTCCGTAGCACCCCCTTACCACTTCCTACACCCCGGCCAAAACCCCTGCCGCCGCCTGAACACCTTCACCAGCACAACTCCCCTCCTCCCCACTTCCAACACCCCTCCCTGCCTCACTCCCCGTAGAGCCCCTGCGGACCTCCCATCCCACTGCTCTCTACCACCTCACACCGAAACCCTAACCTCTACCTTGCGGGCAACAAACCCCTAATTTCTTTTTATTTTTCACTTTCTCTAGCCCCTGGTCATATGAGAAACCAAGGGCATCACTCCAAACTTAACTATCTAAAAATGACCGCCACAATCAATCAACACATGTGACCTGAAGTTGTAAGACTGCCAACGGTCAACAGCAAACAGTTAACCTCCTAGTGCCTTCTACACACTGACGGAGGTTGTTTTTTTCAAACTGGGACAACTTTTGCAAATGGAGATGGATTTTCACAAATGAATAGTCATCGGAAAGAGGACTCTGAGCACTTTGCAATTGTGAATTTTTCATTAGGTGATGGTACCTTTCACCTACCTTTTTCATCAGTTGAAGTCAAAATTGCATTTAAACTTCAAATCATCATATCTTTTGCAATTTTGATCGTTTTTCAGTGAATTTTTTTTTTAATCACATAGAATCTCCTGAAGAATCTATTTATGCAATCTAATTTCTTGTATTAGTTATCTTTTCATCAAATTTTCTCAGATTATCAATTTTTACATCACAATTTATTTGGCTAGTCTACTTGCTTCGTTTTCATTTTCGTGACTTGCAGGTGATCATTCAGGGCTGGAACAACATCAGGAGCAGCAAACACATCAATTTGGACAGCAATTTAATTAGGTGCCTTCATTTCATCCTTTATCTCATAATCTTGCTTTCATCACACATCTCAATTTGGGCCTATAAAATAAACATTGTTTGATCAATCACATATTGAAATTGGGATAAAAAGAACCATTGTTTGATGTGTTTTTCATCACATTTCAATTTCTAAGGGTCAATTAATGAACTGTGAGTGTGAATCAAGTGGGTGTGTGTATGCTCTCTCCTCACACCGTAAGGTGATCTTGGAGATCAAAATCACCTCACTTGATTCACTTTTGTCAATCCCTGTCCTAGAAGGCCTGCTAGGGGATTTCATCACCCCTAGGGACGACCTCATCCGAGGCTGAATCGAAAGACACCCTCTTTGAAATCAGAATCCTATCACTCTTGGCTAAGCCCCAAAGAACTTTCTACCTTTGGGAAGTGAAGGTGAAGGGTGGATTACCCCCTTCTCCCAGCTGTGTGACAGGATTTCCCTTTCAAATCATTAGTCAACCTCGTCTAAACATTGACCAAACCTAACCAGCCATACTCCATCAAACTAGACATTAGGGCCTGTTGATTTGTCTTACACATGTGATTACTTAATCATTCTCATATTTTTCAAATACAAAATTCACATCTGCTTGTGTCTTGTGTGAGTGCTTCTTGTTTGTACATGTGATCATTTGCTAAACATTGCCAAATCAAACTAAACATCAAACACATAAGACAATTCATTCATCACATTCAAAATCCAATCCAACTCATCCTAATCACCCATTCTTAACCACCTCAGTCCTAAGCACATCCAAGTCATCCATAATCAATCCATCTCACATCCTTGTCAAACTAAATCATCAAATCATCACCACTCTATCTAAATCATTATCCAAACAACACCATTCTAATCATTACACAACATCATTCTCTCCATCCTTCTCAAATCAACCTCCATCCCAATCATCCCTAAGCACATCCTAGTCACCTTCATCCTAATCAACTTCATCCAACCAATCCACATCATCATCAAAGTATAACCAAGCAATTGCCAAAAAAGGACTTAAGATTGAACTACTTGTGTGACATCATGTTAAACTTAGAGGACCTCCAAAAGCTTCTTCATATGCTTCATCACATGCATGCAAGCCAATCCCCTCTAGAGGAGCGAAGCTTTCAAAGCATTCAAGGATTGATTCAAATAGGTCAAACAAGCCAATCCTCACACATACAATACCTCTCGAATCAAATCCAACACCTCTTGGCCACTTGCAAAGTCCAACAACCATCATATCTAGCACCCATCCCATCATATCCATCTACACATCAAACCAATTCTGCATCAACTTCTCCCACTTCATACCAACCAAATTCATCCACATGTCATATCAACCCTTTATCAACTTATCACAACTCTTATCTATATCAATCCATATCACAACAATCACTATCCTATGCAACCCCTCCATCATCATCACATCAACACATTTACCAACATCAACAACAAATCATATCACAACAATCAGTCCAAACACCATCCCAACCTCAACAAATTCCACAACAACCTTACATGTCATCATCTTCACCATCATATCAACCTCCATCATCCTCATATCAACCTTCAACATCATATCCACCTCCATCATCCTCATATCAACCTTCAACATCATATCCACCTCCATCATCCTCATATCAACTTCCATCATATCAACCTCTCTCATCCTCATATCAACCTCCATCATCCTCATATCAACCCTCAACTTCATACCAACTCCAAAACCTTTCGTCTACATCTCCTACCATTACACCTATCACATCAATCCAAGCACTAGTGAGCCCAAATCCACCTTTACAACAAGAAGCACCTGCAAGTCCAAGTGGTCCCTTGTACATAAATCCAATGAGTCCAAGTTATCCTAGGCAAGATCTAATAACCTTTGACAAGGGAGATACCAATCTAGAGTGCCCTCCACCATCTCATCCCACACCTACCCTTGAACCCACCCAAGAACCATCACAACCTAATCCCATCACCCACATATCCAATTTCAATCCTACTCCCACACCAACCACCATCATTATCCATCCATTATATTGTTCTTCCACCCATACACTCATGAAGGATACCATCCATTGGTTAGTAGCAAGGAATCAAACACCCTCATGCAATCCAACATCCACCGAACCACTTGAACAATCTCCTATCATAACTCAAGAACCATCATGCAAACATGTTCAAGAATCCATCCAAACACCTATTACATCCATCCAAGCACCCATCACATCTATCCAAGTCACTCCCACTTCCATGCAAGCACACGAGCTATGTCACAAAACAAATCCAAAGCATGTTGAAACATCAACCTCTTCCCCTAATCAAGATCTAACCATCCTATCTAATCCCATCCCCAATCCCCTCCCATCTATTGGTCAACTTATTGATCCCACACTTTCTTCTACCACCCCTTTACCATCCCCCATGAATCTTTTACCTCCATCTACCAATCCCATCCCAAATCCATCCCTTTATCCACTTGGCACAAGAACTTTCATCCGTGGTGACTCCCTTGTAGGAGGCAAACAACTTCCTTCCACCACCTATCTATCTCCAACACATCATGGATTCACGTATTGTTTCCACAACAACCAACATCCCATTGCATGTCGTATGCTCCAACACATGAACTATCAAGGCAAAGGCTTAGGCCTTCATGAACAAGGCATCTTGGATCCCATCCACACCACATTCCATCCATCCTCGCATGGCCTTGGCTATACATCCCAAGACAAACAAAACAAACATGTTGGTACCACCCACACACCTTCCAAAATCCATTTATCCAATCCCACACATGGTGCATCTCATCACACTCCCAAAACATCTATCACCATCCCTCCTCCATCATCCTACCATTTACAAAAGCATGTGACCATCCATCTCCCCCCATCAAATTTACCTCCACTCCTTCTAACTCCAAATATCCCCATCAAATCCACTCTACCTCCTATCCTACCAACTCCTAACATCCCTATCCACAAATCCACTTTACCTCCCATCCTCCCAACTCCTAATATCCCTATCCTCAAATCTCCTCATCCATTTATCCAAAAATCCACTAAAATCCTGAATCAAGACCAACAAAAGCACACATCTTTCAAATATGAAGCTTCCACAAAATCCATGGGATTCAAAAATTTGAATGCCTCAACTCATAAAGCACAAAAGCCTAAGGCTATTATCCCTTCCAATCACAATGAAAAATAAAAAAGGCTATCCAATTCCACACCATCACAAGAAAAAGAAAAAACAAAAATGGTGTGGGTCCCTAAGCAAAGATCACTCAAATCTAATGAGGCATCTACCTTCCAATCTACCACAAAATCCCAAACATCCCACTCCCCATCTAAAAATCCCATAATTCCTACGTCTATTTAGGTCCCTAAAACCCAAAATCGACCATCCAAATATCTCCCATCCCGATCCCCATTACTCCCAACTCCACATCCAAAAAATAAGCTTCCAAATACATCACGATGTGTGCAACCATTGGTCTTGGTTCCCCTCCACCACTTGCAATTCCCACCTACCCCTATCTCTCCATCTTTCGTTCACTATCCTACATATCTTCCCCGTCACATTCCTATGGTCCATGCTTTTGCATAGTCCACACCATAATCCATTATCCACCATCTCTTCCATCTTCTCCTATCTACCAACATCCATGCAATCATCATCCAAAATGCTATCCAACATGGGACCATCTTCTCCTTACTATGGAAATAGACGCTAGAGTCCCCCTTCCATCAAAAAAGTCAAAAAAATCAAGAAAAGCAAACAAATAAAAAAATCAAGAAAATAGTAAAGAGAAAAAATCTATCCAATGGTTAAAACCATTCCTAGTGGCGCCTTCGGCAAGTACCTTGATGAAAACCCCTTGTGGGCATCATGCGTAATCCCTTCTCCATCTAGTTTGTATCCCTACACTTGGGGGCAAAACCGTATCCTTCATCCACATCCATCATATCCTTGCACCTCTTATCCATTGTCTTATCCTTATCCTATCATCTTCCTAACTACTATCCCCTATTCATCCTATCATTCCCCATCCATTCTATCCACTATATCTCCCACCTTAGCTCTTGATAAAGACAAGGGGCAAAGTATCAAGAACATGCTTTGGAGATCTCTTGACATACTTCCTTTGTCAGTATATCCTCCATCCATCTACTAAAAAATTTATCCATTCACACATGAGCCCATCATGCAAAATTCTTTAGACATTGGGGCATATGATTCCTTACAACCTAGCCTTTGGAGAAAATCCTCATCCCTATCTTCCATCTATCTAACATACATCCCTATCGCTTGTCCATCCATCTATCATAAATCAGTTATCCATTATATGTTCATGACCAATCCTCTAGACTTGGTGTTCCCTTGTCATTGATATCTAGCACAAAGGCTATCCAAATGGAATCCAATGACACCATCATAATAAACCATTCCTTTTCCACAAAATCACCAAAATCCAAAAACATCACAAAACCAAAAAATACAAAAACATCACAAAGTCAAAAATCCAAAAACATCACAAAACCAAAAAATACAAAAACATCACAAAATCACAAAATCCAAAAACATCACAAAATCAAAAAATCCAAAAACATCACAAAATCAAAAAATTCAAAAACATCACAAATTTAGAAAATCCCAAAACAATAGAAAACACAAAATTCCAAAACTAATCTATCCATCACACAAATAAAACGTGTTCCATCACACTCTCATCATCACCGCATTCATCATCATCCCGCATCATCATCACATCTATCATCAATAAACTTATACTAGATCCAAGCATTACATCACCTATCAAAGCATTGTCCTTAATCAAGATCATCAACTATCAAATCAGCATCAATCACAACTTGTCACCATCACATCTTGAGCCACTTTTACAACATCATCACATCATCTATCAATCCCTACCTTAGGATATGTCTTTCCTACGATAGGCAACATCTATCACATCATCATCCATTTTGGCAAAAGATACAATGGTTACTTGTTTGGTTCATTGGTCTTTTGGTTTTTGATTTTTATCTTTTGTCCTATTCGACGATCACATCAAAGCTACCTTGATCTTATTATATCATGGTATGTGGCGAAAACATCTAGAATGGGGCATAGTCTTGCTTTTGTATGCCATGCTTGTGGGTTGGTTTCATTACTCCAAGCTAGTATTCATATCTTGATTGATCATAGGGTCGGTTCTAGCATATTGTTCTCCTTATGCATCTAAGGTTCATCATACCTTTTTTGTACTAAGGGCTTATGCTCTGAGTCCCCTTCCCTCATCTTGACAAGGTTGTACTATCTTGGGCATGCATGAGATCATCCCTTTGTCTATGTGTCTAGTCCATGCAAATGTTGGATAAACATCATCACCCTGGTCTTCTATACCTTGGTGAACATATCCACTTTGCTATATCAAACCTAGGATTGCTCAAATTCAGTTTCAGCACAGTGCTCATCCACCAATCATCTTCGAACATCATCATCCTTTCACACCACCACTTATCCTCTGACCAGTTCTACCAATCTATCTCATCTATTTCAAGAGCACACCTGTGTTCTTGCAACCCACCTATCCTCTCGAGGGGGCATCACCCTTACCAATTATCCCCAAACCTTACCCTTTTCTTCCAAACCAAAATCTTTTTTCTATCCAATCCATCTCTATGTTTTAACTTCTTTGAAATGATGTTGCTTAGCCGCATCACCATCTCAAAGAGGGGCAAATGTGGACACCTAAAATTGGACTGCTCTGCAAACCAATTTTCCATACCTCTGCACTGATCCACTCTCCCCATCTACATATCCCTGGTGATCAATTAATTCACCTAATTAATCCATTTAACCTTATAACCCTATCCTATTAATTGAATGAATATTCCTAATATTCATTTAATTGATTTATCCATTTTCCTAATTCCTGTTAATTAGATAAATCATGCTTAAGTTAATTAATAAAACACTTAATTAACCTTGTCTCCCACTCATCCACTCAACTGAATTTAATATTCAGATGTCTCCCACTCATCTCCAATCACTAAATTTAATATTCAGTTGTCTCCCACTCATCTCCAATCACTGAATTTAATATTCAGTTGTCTCCCACTCACCTCCACTCTTCCCAAAATGGGAATTATTAATTCACCCACTAGGAATAAAAGATTCACTTTTATTCCTAGCCCTTGATCTGATTAGATGAATCCTAACCCTCCATCCTCATCTCCAAAATCCTATAAATAGGACCCCTCTCTAAGCCATTTAAGGAGATCTCTTCATGCATCAAACCTCTGCCCAAATCTCTCCACAATCTCCTCATCTCACCAAACCTTTTCCAAAATCCTACCAAAATCAGTCTAATCATCCCCTATCTCCATCCAAATCAGTCATCAAATCAGTTTGTCTCTCATCTCCATTGTGTTGTATGCATTGAGCAATCCACATCAGTCACTCTAATCATGGGAAACATCTAAGGAGCTACATAGGCGCACTCCTTCCTGCATGGATTCGTGAGGTCTCAATGAAGGTATAATCATTCTGTTTGCATTAGATTAGTTATAATCTTCATTCAAATTTCATTGATTACAGAGAGAAAGATTGATCTTGGTTGAGAACTACATAGGCGCATGATGGAATGGATACATGAAGTGGTAGCTTTTAAAGTAATTTCTCAGAATTTAAAAGAAATACAATCCTTATGTTTGATATAGCATGTGGATGTTATGCACCAGGGTATAGAAGACCAAGGTGTCAAAATATCTAATACAAAACTAACATACTCCAATCTTGTCTTAACGTATGAGGTCAAGATGTTGAGCCAACATACATAAGATATGAATAGCAGCTAGTATTCTGAGATGGACTTTTACACTATAAGAAATGGTTTGAGCTTATCTCCACTACACAGTGACACCTTGATGGTTATATGTATGGAGCCAGTCTTGACATAGAATAGTCTCATGTTTATAAGAGATTGTTTAGCTTCTCAGATGCTAGAAATGTTGACATGTAAGATGCTAATCCCAACACGTACAAGATAGCAATAAGCATAGGAAGAGAATAAGATCATCCCGCAAACATGGCATACAAAAGCAATGTAATCATGCCCCATTCCATATTTCATCACAACATACCAAGATATGATAGATCAAGGCAGTCTTGATTAGGCATAGGAATGGAACAAAAGATAAATCAAAAGATACAACAAAAGATATTGTCATCATGTTCTCTTGCCAAATTTAAGTGCTCTTGGATAGATTTAAGCTAGCGCCTTGTTGAAGGAAAGCTGCATCCTATTGAAGGCTAAAGATGTTGATAAAATGCTATAGAAAATGTTGGCTTAAGACATGTGGACAAATAGCTTCTGGCTTATTCTTGATTGGTTAAAGTGCTTGAGCTTTCAGTATAGAGATAATCTGCTTCTTGCTTGAGTTGATCAAAAGGAAGAAGATGGAAGATGAAAGAAGATGGGGTGGATTGTCTGTGCTTGAGTACTAGATACTTCATATTCTAGACTACCTACATACTCTGTGTCCGCAGGATCAAAGCACATTACGACATTGATGAGACATGAATATGTAGTTCTGGGTTTATTGATGATGTAAGTGATGAAAGATAGAAGAAAGAGAGATGAAAGATTAGAGGATGATTAGAAGAAAGATGAAAGATGGATGATGAAAAGGGGGCTATTGTCTTTACCTGAATCAAAGTGCTTCATTCACATCTCAGATTGCCTACATACCATGTGTCCATGGGATCAAAGATTTAACGATAGAGCGGGTGATGTAGTTCTTGCTTATTACGTTGATGGTTGATGTCAAAAGATCAACTTTATTGCTTGGATTTTTTTTTGCGATGTTTTGATTTTTTTGGAATTTTGATGTGTTTTTTATGTTTGCAATGATGTTCTCAATGAAGTTTGAGTTGGGATTGATTGTGAATGTCTTGGTTCTAGTTGCGAATGTTCGCCATGTTTGAAGTTGGACATGTGATGTGTTTGAAGTTAAAATGTTTGTTGTGTTATGAGCTAGAGCTATAGGTATCCACTTCCAAATAAGGCTCAACAAGTGTCCCCAATGTGGGATGATAGTTTATTATGAAGAAGCTATGAGAGATGCGGTCATGTGATCAAGATGCTAAGATGCCAAAAGATGTAATTACCTCAACAAAATCCAAACTGCGAAAGCCAACAAGGCAGAGGGGAGGATGGAAGACTATTTATTAAGGATGTATAAGGGATAATGGCTTACAAGGCCATATGTTGATTATGATATGGATTATATAGGGTAGATGGTGAAGTATACTATGAAAGTCTTATTATCAAAACAAACTAAGTGGATGATGGGAGCTAGTCACTACACATAGTGCCTGTTTGCTAGGTTTTCACTATGGTACTTATCCAAGGCACCTATTTACTAGGTTTTCACCAGAGGATAGATTATTTATCTTGTACTATTTATTTATTTGTTATCCAAAGTGCCACAAAGCAGTTTTCACTATTGGATGGATCTTTTTTTTTTGGGGGGGGGAATAGCTAAGATTCGTGGATAAAACTTCTTGAGATGAATGTTGTTAACTAGTTCATCCAAGGGAATGCCCTTAGGTGTTGAGAGAGTGTATGCGCCTGATCCATAAACTGATGTGATGACAGAAGGACAAAGCCAATTAGGTTCAAACTTGCCCTGCTTCTCACGATGTTGCTAATTCTTTTGATTTGCTTTAAGGACAAGGTCCCCAACTTGAAATATGCATTCTCTAATTTTCTATTGTAGCTACAGCATAGACAGTTGTGATAGACTTGGAGATGGTTGAGTACTGAAAGACATTGTTCATCTAATAACTCAAGATCATGGAGTTTGGATACTCAATATTCTTCATCTGAAATAGTATGCTGTAAGGATACTTGCAGTGAGGGGATCTCAACCTCAATAGGTAGGATAGCTATAGTGCCATACACCAAAGCATAGGGTGTAGCTCCAGTTGGAGTTCTGATACTTGTTCTATATGCCTAGAATGCAGGATTAAGTTGTAAATGCCAATCATGACCAACTTCATTGACTATCTTCTTGAGGATCTTGATAATTGTTTTGTTAGAAGCCTCAGCTTGGCTGTTACTTTGAGGATAATAAGGTGTAGAGAATCGATGTTGGATATGGAACTTGTTACAAAGATCGCTGACCTCTTGGTTCTTGAAAGGATGACCATTATTAGTGACAATGGCTTGAGGAACTCTATACTAGAAAATGATATAGTGTAAGATAAACTTAGATATTTGCTTGCCAGTAATATAGGTCATTGGTATTGCTTCCACCCACTTCATGAAGTACTCAGTGGCGGTTATGATAAACTTATGACCATTTGATGAAGTTGGATAGATTTTACCTATGAGATCAAGTCCCCACTTTGAGAATGGTTAAGAAGTGGTAATAGGCTGAAGTTCATGTGTTGGTGAATGTATTAAATCTCCATGTTTCTGACTTTGTAGACATCTTTTTACAAATTGTTGTGCATCTTTCCCCATAGTTGGCCAATAGTATCCAGCTCGTAGAAGTTTTTTAATAAGGCCAGGGCCAACAAAATGTAATTCACAGACACCTTCATGTACTTCACGTAAGGCAACCTTTGCTTCCTCAGAATCAAGACATCTAAGAAGGATACCATCAAGACTCTGGAGATATAGGGTGTCTCCTAAGATAGTGTACCGAGAGGCCCAACGGATAAAGGTTTTACGTTGGGTATTAGAGAGTTGCAATAGGTAGGTTTGATTGTGGAGATACTCATATATATCCTTGTACCAAGGCGAATTGGGACCAACAATCTCACAAATAAGCTCAGACTGCAATACTTCAAATGTTGGGATCAAAAGTTGTTTAACCAGGAAGTCACACTTATATGTATTGGATGGCATATCTAAAAGAGATCCAATCTAGTCATGGCATCTACTGCTTTGTTTTGTATCCTTGGAATCTGTTCAAAGGTGATAGTGTCAAAATATTTATTGAGATCCTCAACCATTAGCTTATATGGAAGGAGCTTCTCATCTTTTGTTTGATATTCATTGAAAACCTGTCTGATAACCAATTGAGAATCACCAAAGACCTGTAACTGTTTGATAGCCCATTGTACTGCCATATGTAATCTTATGATTAAAGATTCATATTCTACTATGTTGTTGGTACATGGAAATGCAATTCTGTATGATTTCGGGATACAATCTCCTTGAGGGGTAACAAACAATATCCCTACTCCTGATCCATGTTGTGTGTAAGATCCATCAAAATATAGTTGCCACAGTGTTGGTGAAGTTAGGTTGAACAATTTGTCATCAAGAAACTCTGGATGTATTGGTTGAATATCTGTGATAGGTGATGTGGCTAACTGATCAGCAATAACTTGTCATTTTATGGCCTTGCAATCCACATATTGTATGTAAAATTCACTTAAGATCATAATCCATTTTGTTAATCTTCCCATAAGGATTGCTTTGGAGAGAAGATATTTGAGTGGATCAACATTAGATCTGAGCTTTGTTGTTTGGTTCAACATGTAATGTTGCAACTTTTGGGAAGCAAACACTAATGCCAAACATGCTTTTTCCATAGATGAATAATTAAGTTCATATCCCACAAAAGTTATGCTGATATAATAAATGACTTGTTCTTTTCCTGAATCATCATGCTGAGCTAAGAGGGCACCTAATGCTACTATTGCTGAAGATATGTAGAGCAATAGTGGTCGATCAAGTATAGGAGGTACTAACACATGAGGTGTTGTTAGATATTCTTTTATTTTATCAAAGGCCTATTGACACTTTTCATTTGACATAAAAGGTTCACCCTTGTGGAGAAGATGTTGGAAAGGATGACAGTTGTCTGGTAGTTGTGAGATAAATCTATGGATGGATTGCAACCTTCCTTATAGACTACGGAGCTTCTTGAGATATGTTAGTGGAGGCATTTCCATGATGGCTTTTACTTTGTCTGGATCCACTTCTATCCCTCATCGAGACACAATGTATCCCAACAATTTTCCAAATGTTACGCCAAATACACATTTCTTTGGGTTTATCTTGACTTGATACTTCTCTAGTCAATCAAAGATTTGTGCCAATACTTGTAGATGTCCTTCTCTTGTCTTGGATTTTCCTAGAATATCATCAACATAATCTTCCATGATAGTGTGAAAAGGGTCATGGAAAATCACTGTCATGGCTCATTGATAAGTAGCTACTGCATTCTTGAGACCAAAAGGCATTACAACCTAGTAGTACATACCCCATGGGCAAATGAATGAAGTATTGTCCTAATCTTCCTCTACTATTCTGATTTGGCTATATCCTGAAAATCCATCAATCAAAGATAGCATTTCATGTCCAGTTGTGAGATCAACAATGTTGTCTATTCTTGGTAATGGAAAGTCATCTTTGGGACATGCTTTATTAAGATCTCTGAAATCTATGCAACATCGAACTCATCCGTCAGGTTTTGCTATAGGTACCAAGTTTGAAACCCACTCTAGATAATCAATAGGGTTTATGAACTTTGCTTCTAAGAGCTTCTAAATTTCTACCTTAACCAAAAGAGCTACTTGCGGATGCATTTTGCGCAATTTTTGTTTGACAGGTTTTGTATTAGGACATACTACTAGATGATGTACCATGAGTGAAGGATCTAGACCTGGCATGTCAGCATAGGTCCATGCAAAATTGATAGCTCTTTTTATGAAAAATGCTATGAAATCTCTTCTTTCATGTTCTGATAGTGATGCTACCAAATATGTGATCTTTGGATTCTATTTTGTGCCCAAGTTCATGTCTTGTGATTTTTCAACTAGCACTGTTGCTTTCTCATGATAGTCAGTGGCAATAAGAAGATCAAATCCCTGATTCTCAGGTGCCTCAGAGAGGTTTTCACCCTCGGATACGTCCTTTATTTTTACCTTTTCACGGTCAAGAGGTGTCTTTTAGTTTTCACCCAATCACCTATCTTTTTTGATTTTATTTATTTCACTTTTGTGACTAAAGGATTTGATACTTCTACCAAAATATGCTAGTTTAGGTAGATCCATCATAAAGCCTACTTTATGATCACCCAATGGAATACCTTGTCATAAACCCATGAATTCGGCAATAGCTTCATCATTTTTAAATGTGTCCAATATCAGTGCCCCCTATTGGTCCCAATCGACGAGGTTAGGATATACGAGTGAAAGGGTAACAGATGAAGGGTGTCAGCTAGATGAAGTTGTGAAGATCATAAAGATGGAGTTTTCCTGAAAAAGGTTAGTGATATGAAGGGAGGAGTCATCAATGGTATCCATATTAGAACTCTCTCCTACCAAGGAAGGTCCAGCTTCCATATCAGAAATAGACTTAATGTCTTTGGGAAGTGGTACCTCCGGCTAATAGCCAAGGCCTTGCTTATTAAACTTCTTAGATACAACAATGGGTTCAAGAGGTCCTTGTTCCTATGATCCCAATATTCCATGTCCTTTGTATCCCATGTTCTTAAGGATGCGAAACCCATCGTTATGTCTCTCTACTTCAAGTTGGACTCGGTCATTCTCATCAAAGAATATCCAAGAGTTGATATCATTGATGTCTTCATCATCCAAGAATCCACCTTTGATGAATACAATGGGTGGGGCTTTTATAATGGCTGCAGGTGAAAATGCTTTGGATGTAGAAGGTTTGCCATGAGATTTGGGAGATAAGGGAAGAGTTCCAACACAACAAGATTCTTGCAATGTGTACTCACTTGGACCATGTTCAGTGTACTTGATACAGAGATTGGAAGTGGCTTTGCTAGATGATGGCTTGAGTAGGATGGATGGATCTACATATGATGAAGATGGATATGCTTCGGTGTTGATGGGAATGTGATTAGGGATTTGATATTTAGCTTGAAAGGCATGACAAAATTCTAATGGATTGGGATTAGCATGGATAGTAATTTCAACACTATTATGTGGAAACTTGAGGCATTGATGGTATGTGGAAGGAATTTCTTTGAGAGCATGGATCCACAGACAACCAAGAATGATGTTATAAGGAAGCTCAATATCAAGGACTTGACAATGGGTGTCAGTAGTGACTGGCCCAACTTGAATAGGCAAGTGAATAATCCCTTCAGTATCTCTGTCAACATCATCATATGCTTTGATAGTAATGACCTTGGAAGTGTCAACATCTTTCTTAGAATATCCCAATTGTATTATTAATTTTAATGAGCATATATTAAGACTAGCTCCACCATCCACTAAGATTCGTTTGATACGGTGTTCTTTGACAAACACTTCTATGTGGAGCGCTTCGTTATGTGATGGGTTGATGGAAGGCTAAAGGTCTTTGTCAGAAAAGGTTAGATGGAAAGGGGATGCAATGCTAGCTATCATAGATTGAAATTGAGTGGTATCAATATCGTTGGGCACCGAAGATTCTTGTAAGGCTTTGTCAAGGATAGCTTTGTGGGTAGGGGATATGCGAAGCAACTTGAGAATGGAAATATGCACAGGTGTTTTGCCAAAGTGATCAAGGATGTTGTAGCTAGAAGATAGTCGAGGAGGATGGATAGGTGCTCCTTGAATGGTAATGCGACCTCTTCAGGTAGTCATAGCACAGTCAGGTGCTTTACCTTGGATAGTAATAGTAGAAATGCGAGCATGGTCAATGCGGCCAATAGTGGATGATTCATAGTTATATTAAATGGTATTTCCAGCATGAGGGTTACTTGGTTTGTCATGAGATGGAAGTGGATTCTTGAAAGCATCTAGATCATAATTTGATGTGGTTTGTTGTGTAGGTTATGTTGTTGGAGGTGTGATTTTGATTAAACCTTAATTGATGCAATCTTGAATAACATGCTTTCAGCACATACAACCATTTGTTTTATGTCCCTTGACTCTATGATAATCATAGTACTTATTTTATTTGTACCAAGGAGCTTTGAAGAGCGGTTCACCGTTGGGTGGTGCATCTAGTAACATGATATCTCTTGCTTGGAGAAGATTTTGAAAGATAACTTTGATAAATTCTGCTAATGGTGTGAATTGTCATCAAGGATTTGAAGTTTGTCGTTGTCGAGTTTGTTGAAAAGGTTGAGTTGTTGTAGATGTGGCTTGAATGTTAATAGGAGCTTCATTGTTTGTATTTGTGTCTACAACACCGTCATTGACAACATTCTTGTTCTTGTTCCAAAAGTGAGATTTATCATTGGAGTTTTGCAAATTGTCTTTGTTATCTCTGAAAATCTTGATAGTGCCTTTAGCAATTAAAGCACGTTCAATGATGGTTCCTTTGGAAACAAGTTCATCAAAGGTACTAGCACTTTGCAATTGTAGTTGCAATGAAAGCTCAGGATGAAGATTTTGAACAAAGATATCGAGTTGTTTCTTTTCAAGTATTTCCCATCATAATTTGTTAGCCATATTATGCCATCATTGAGTGAATGAAGAGAAAGCTTCACTGTTACGTTGTTTATTGTTGACAAGGTTGTTCATGTTCACTGCATGTTCAATGTTGAAAGTAAAATGCAATCAGAATTTATTTGCTAATTCCACAAAAGACTTAATGCCCAAAGGTAAATGAGAGAACCATTCAAGAGCTTGTCCCGCTAAGCTTAAGGGAAATAGTCTCAAAAGATATGTATCGTCTTGAGCAACATCGAGACATGCAACAAAGAAAGCTCTAAGATGGTCTTCCAGATTTCCTTTTCCTTTGTACTTGTCAAATTGTGGAATTTTAAAGTGTGGCAAAAAATGTGTCATATGAAGTGACTTGTCAAATGGATAAGCGCATATGTCTTCCAAGGAAAATGTTTTCTTGCCTTGTCCTACCACTTTGTTAATCATTTGTTGAACATCCGCTGGAGAAAGGTGTTGTTGTTGCAAAGGGGGGTTGTTGGTTCGGAGGTGCAGTGTAATATGATGTATATTGTGGTTGTTGTTGCAGGATATACAAAGCTATGACCGTTTGTTGAGGTTGCGTACTCACAATATATGTCATAGGATTAGTATGTGACACATATGTGTTTGAAGATTGCTGTCCATGAGACACAAGCAGTGGTTGAGTATATTGTGATGAATTAGGGCCAAGGTTTTGCGTCACATGGGAAGTGGAAGATGAATTGGTGTTGATCAATGGTTGTGAGTTTAGAGTTGGGTTTGTGACATGGTAAGTGAGGGAAGGATTGGTAGATGTGGAAGAAGGATGGACATTTGGGTTTGTATTTTGGACAACATGAGGATTGGTATATGTCGTATATTGAGTGATGATGGGTAATCCTTGAGTGGCATAAGATGGATTGATGGTTTATGAGGGATTATAGGAAGATGGTTGAAATGATGTAAGTTGATCAACATAAGAGACCACGGTGCTAGGATCAGCTTGTGAAACAATAAGCAGGTTACTCATGTCAATGAGACTAACATTGGGATGATATGATGCATTGGATGGTTCTATGGAAATCATGGAGACCATATTAGTGATTGTAGGAATATGGGATGTGGTGTCCACATGTGATGCAATAGTAGTAGCAGATTGCAATGGTTGTGAAGCTTGGACAAGTTGTGTTGTTTGAATAGCTTGGGAAACTTGTGAAGTATAGGACATGGGGATAGCTTGTGACATGTGAGGAGTTTTTACTTGGGCAACATGAATAGCTTGTGTTACTTGAGATCAAGATACGATCACGGAAGGAGAAGATGTATGTTGTGAAATGTGGAAAGGTGGAATGTTCAAATTTTGCAAAAGGAAAGGGAATGCATTGGTTGGAGTTATCAAATGTTCTAAAGTGTACTTCGAGCAGGGTGGGTCAAATGAAGTTACAATAGGCAATGAAATGGATGGATTGGAAAATGGATTTTGGAGCACGGTATGTGATGGTGTGGTTATGGTGGATAGTCCCTTTGTATCAACAATAGGAGTGCTTGGATCATGCTCTTGAATAGCAGATATGTCAAAATCTCTTGGTAATTTGGCTCTCATACGTGCTAATTGTAAGAAGTAGCAGTTAGGATCAGATAAAACAAGTCTCTCAAATTGATCCCATACATATGTATCTCTAAATTCTGATAAGTCTTCTTGGGATTCCTCTTCATAAGTCTCTAAAAATGTTTGAGGTTGTACTTGCTGTGAGGATGAGTCTCTAATGGTGTATCCCTTGGGCACAAACATGTGAGGAGGCATACTGGTCATAAATTGAGTCGCGTCTCTAAGGGGCGTTGATCTAGATTGTTACATCTTGTCTTCCATCTCAACTCATAGTTTTGCTTCCATTTTAACTCTATATTGGCTCCTAGTTTGATGCCTGATTGTTAATGTTGAAAGTTGGACTTTATCTTGCAAGATTTGAGACCTAAAAGGTGATGGTTTGCTAATTGTTTGATTGGTTGTTGGTGTGCTTTTCTAGTTTGTTGTTTGCTTTGTTGTTGGGTTGCTTGGTTGATTGTTGATGTTGTTTGGTTGATGATTGCTAGTTGTTTGATGGTTGGTTGATAGACTTCCCTAGAGGATAGCTCACACACTCAGAGGGAAAAAACTAGTTGATGTTGTTGTTTGCTAATATTACTAGGGCTAAGGCCAAAAGATGATGTTTTGTTGATGCTGGATTGATTGTTGGATGTTTGGTTTGCTAATTTGAGGTCTCAAGAAGATGGGAAGTCCACAAAGTCTAGTTGTTTATTATGCTCAAGATAGGAAACAAAGTTCTGGTATCTGTAAATGATCATAAGCAGGTCTGAAAGCTAATGCTGAAGCTAACCAAGCTAGAAATATGGCTGATTTGGCTGAGTTGCTAGGATTTACTGATATTTAGCCAAATGAAGTAGATAATAGCTCAGATATGACACAAAAAAAGCCAAAAGTGATTAATATTAGCTCAGAAGTGATCTAGTTTTAGTCTAGGTGACAAGTTACAGTATTAGCCATAGGCAAGCCTATTTGCTAAAGGCAAGCAATTTTGGTTCAAAAGTGATTTCTGTTGATTAAAGGTGACTCAGTTTGGGACAAAGGTGAGCAACTATTGTTCAAAAGTGATTGGGTTTATGCAAAAGGTGATTGACTATTGTTTGAAAGTGACCTGATTGTCTATAAGCAATCAGTTAAGGCTCAAAAGTGATCTGTGTCTGCCAGGGAATATGTTTAAATTGTGTTTTTGACAAGAAAATGATGATTTTAGTCACTCACACTCACAACAATCACAAACTTGTACAACCTAGGTTAGGAAAGGACTATATTTGTTGAGTCCCCTGGTTGTGCTTATTCAAAGCAGATAGTTTTAGGATCTTGGTAGAACTGGTTCCTCTCCACGGCACACACTTCTCATGCATACTAAGATCCAGGTTTCCTAAGGCTTGTCCCCCCACCAAACCTTAGGATTGTCCTTGCTATCTCTACTAAGAACCATGTGAATCAGGGTGGCTTCAAAGGTCCCACCTTTTGCGTCAACAAATAGAGGGTTTTTGGCTACTACATAAGGTTGCTAGTAAGGGCTTCCATTTGGGTGGCTATACATGCGGCATTGCTACTCTCTATTATGGAGTCTCCCAGCCTTCAAGGGTTACATCTTGGAGGGTTTTGGGGGAGGTTGGTTGTCGGTATAACACAACAACACCCATTATTTATGGCTTTCAACACAAACACTTTTCTTATATAGTAGTTTGGAAGGACTTGGTTGTAGTCCGTTACCACTTGGGTCATACCCTGTCTCACATCGGGAAGGCAGGCCCTCTAAAGATAATAAAAAGTTCTCATACACCCAAGATCCATTTGATAGGCAAGGGGAGAGGATACTTTTTCTATTAAATTTGGGTTACAAACATGCACATTCAAGCAATCAAGAAGGATAAATCAAGCATGGAGCAAACAATGATTCCTTTTAAGCACCAAGCCCAAATGTTCCTAAATTAGTGATAAGCCACAAGTCTTGGACTGATTGGAGCTGCAACAGATATGTTAGTAGTTTGATAACCTCCTTTTCTTGGACAATCAAAAAGATGCTGCACAAATACCTAATTAATAACCAAGAAAATTGAGCTACAAATGATACTGATTGAAAGCGACATAGTTACCAGAGGTGAACAACTGTTGATTAGAAGTGATCTGTATTCTGCTAAAAGCAAAATGTTACAGATGAGAGGCGATGCCAATAAAGCCAGATGCAAACTGATAAAGCTCTCAAGTGATGTCAAAAGGTAATAGGCAACTGCTTACAGATCATAAGTGACCCAAATCTACAAAAAAAATAGAATATAATAAAAAACCCTAGTTTTGTAGAAAGTGATCTAGATAGCTAAAAGCGATCACTGTTAGATTAAAAGTGATGCAAAAATGATGATAAGCCATCACTATTAGCTTGTAAGAAATGCAAAAAAAATAATAAGAGACTACTGTTCACTAAAAAGTGATCTAGAAAATGTTGTAAGTGGCAGGTTTTGGCTTAAAAGTGATGCATATAATCAGACAATGACTAGTTTTTGCTTAGAAGTGACTGAAACTTTCCATAAGCGCTCAGAAAAAATCTGATCTTCACAAAAAACAACTTCAAATAACAAATTTAATCAAGGATGTGAGTCCCACCGGGCGTGCCAAAATGTGATAGGTAAAAATCCAGTTAACAAGATCAAGCATAGCCATGAAAACCTAACCCTACCATCATCAAAAAATCTAATCCAAATGAAATCAAAAGCATGCAATTTAAGAACAATATCACCTAGATTGTATGATTCCTTATTTATGATGTGGATTGCTTCTCAACACTGAACAATTATGAAGATCAAAGCTGCCATGATGGATGGAGGATAATGATAATATGCTCAATGGATACTAAAATGCTCAATATGCTCAAGATTATAATGTAGACACTATATGAATGTTGGATAGATGTAGTATGGAATGAGAGGGTGTTTATATAGAACTCAACCAAAATAAATCAATGGTGGAGATTTGGTGGCTATGTGAATGGTTAAGATTAAAGGATAGTCATAGGTGAATGTGTAGATGACAAGTGGAGGGAAAATAAGGCTTATGTGTGACCATGTACATAAAAAGTACTACATGTGAAAGATATTAAATAAAAGATGTAGTACCACTTATCTTTTTTAAATAAAAGATGCACACATGTTGGCTTATGAAAATAAATGATAAAAGAAAATTAATTAAAAAAATTATTTAATTAATTAGAAAATGGGTTTGTGAATGGAATTTTAATTAAATAAATAAAATTTATTTAATTAAAATAGATAGAAATAAGAGATAATTAAATAATTAAAGATTGTTTAATTATAGATTAGAAGAAAGAGCGAATGAATGAATTAAATAAACATAAGTTTATTTAATTAATAGAAGAAATAGGTGCTTTTGATGAATAGATAAATTGCTCAAGTGTGTTAGATAAATGCAGATGGTAGATAATGTGATATTTGAATGCTTAGGTCAATTTTGGGTGTCTACACAAAGTGCTCATCAGAATAGGAGAAACCATCCAAGAAATTTTTATTCTTAATAGTTTTTTATACATTATTGCTTGTGTGGCCCAATCTATGGTGCCACAACATACATGCATTTTAGTATTAGCCTTAGATACATAGGAGGCATTATAAACTGTAGTGGCTTCAAGCTTGAGCAGGCTTCTGAATCTCTTCCCCTTAGCTACCACCAAGTTCCCTCTCACTAATCTGTAGCCATGCTTGTCAAATGTCACATGCGTTCCCAAATCATTCAACTTCGAAACTGAAATTAGATTTCTAGCTAATCCAGGAACATGCAAAACACCTAGGATGGTTTTCAACCTTCCATCACTAAAACACAACAATACATTTCATTTCCTGACAATCAAATATGAAGAGTTGTCACCAAGGTAGATATTATCTCCATCATATTCTTCATATGAGGAGAACCATTCCTTACACGGAGTCATATGAAATGAGCATCCTAAGTCAACCAACTAGAGATCATTAGAAACAATATTACATGTAGAAAGTAAAACTTCTTCACTTGCATTCGAGAACTTATCTGAAGCACTCTCCCACTGTTTCTTGGGGTCTCTGCACTCCTTCATATGTCCCCTTTTACCATAGTTCCAACACTTAGCTCTGTTCTTTTTACCATGAGTCTTAGACTGGCCCTTGGACTTGTCCTTAGCCCCTTTATGATCTCCTTTAGGTCCTCTTTCCTTAGACCTTCCCTTGACATTAAGAGCATCCCCTGAACTATTTAAACTCTTCTTCCTCAATTCCTATGAAAGTAGCACTGAAACAGGAGCATCCAACTTCAGATCTGCAAGGTTAGCAGTGATAGCAAGGATAACATTCTCCCAAGACTCAGGTAAAGAACAAATAAGTAAGGTACATTTATCTTCCTCACTAACCTCAACATCTACTGAATCAAGCTGACTCACTAAAAAATTAAAAGAATTTAAATGCTCTGCAACTGATTCACCTTCTCACATTTTCATGGAAAATAATTTTCTTTTTAAATAAAGTTTATTTACCATACTCTTGGCTTCATAGATCTCACCCAACCATTTCCACAACTTGTATGCAGTCTCTTCCTTTGCGACATTCAACAGGACAGAGTCTGAAAGACACAACTGGATGGTTCCCCGTGCCTTCTTATCCAGTCTATCCCACTCATCTTGAGAGACATCATCGGGTTTCTTCTCTTTTTGAATAGCCAACCATTGGTTTCTTTCTTCCAACAAATCTTCCATTTTTAGTTTCCACAACTCATACCCCATTCTGTTGAACTTCTCAATGTCCAATCGAGAGGTTGATGCAATAGTGGATGCAACCAAAATAACAACACAAGATCTACAAAACAAACAGAACCAAGTCTCCCACTGTAGCTACAACTTCCACACTACCACCCAAGAGTCAAAGATGGCCATGCTCTAATACCAAATGTTAGAAATGAAAAAAACACTACTTCAATAGAAATCTGATTTGAGATAAATTTCAACAATCTTTAACTGTGTGGTTTTAACAATGGAGATTGTAACAAAACATAAACCCACAATACATAAATATACCAAAAGTAGAATGAAGCACATAACACAAGTGTTTAATGTGGAGAAAACCCTTTTGGGTAAAAAACTCCACCAAGAAAAGAGGTCAAGTTGTATTATCTTCCCAAAAGGAGATTACAAATACATTCACTTCCTCTATCCTTCAACCTTCACTCAGGCAGAACTTGGGTACCTGTAAACTGTTATGCATCTTATCTACTATGCTATGGTTTATATAGAATTTCAAAAACATCAAGATATTAAATGACCTCTTACAAGCCCATAACACTTGTCAAGAGTCAACAATACAACCTTGGGCATTCGTGGCCAAGAATAGGCTTTTACAGGGTTATAAATATTGTCATACATGCATCCTACACTTGGATAATTGTGCCCATTCAAGCTTGAATGCCTTGGGTCCAAAATAGTCACTTACAACATTTTATGACACATCATATGCTATTATAAGTGTCATAGATTCTTATGACAACTTACAGTTGTCATAGAATCTCTTACACCTTCTTACAACATCTATGATGTGCGTCATAACACTAAAAATAGATTATTCCTCCACATGTGCACCCCAATTTGCCCAATTTCTATTTACCATAGTAAATGACATCCCATAACTACCGTCGGTAACTCTGGGACTTACCGTGCAGTAACTCCATAATTACCATGGATAGTAAATAATTTTTACTTCTACTAGTGGAACTTGTACATCCCTTATGGGTAATTACAAATAATAAATGGAATAATACAATAATGGGATTTACAAGGTTAATGGCACCTTATCCCAACATGATTTATCCTAAAACCCTAATTATGCAAAATCATAAACAAACAGATGAATCTTGACCAAAGCTCGCACATAAAGATACTAAATGTAGAATAGATACGCATCATATTTCAAGTTTTAGAAGGTAGAAAATTCAAGGGCAAAAGAGCAGGAACCCAAGCCCAAGGTGGTGCTTTCTTAGAGCATTTTTTGATATCGTCTGCTACAGATTGTAACCACTACAGAGGTTTTCGGGCCTATGAAGTTGAGGGTCAAAAGAGCGGGCACCCAAGCCTAGGGTGCCACTTTTTCTTCAGATCTAGATTTCTTATGCTCTACACTATCCTCCTGCAACTCTACTCTACTAAATCTCATGCCTATCACTTGCAATCACAAGAGACGAGTTGGGGGTTGTGGTGTTTAAGGTCTTACCTTAGTCAAGCCCTGGAATGGTATTCAAGCCTTCCAACATCATTGTTAGATATAGAGTGCATCTACGTGGTGGATAAAGGCAAATGTAATGATAAAATAGATAGATTGAAGAACAAATAAATATCACCTCAGAGGTGTAACCCTCATGGGAGAACGAAGCTCTTTCATGCCATGAGGAGATGGATTGATGAAGCAAAATCTGTAACAAACAAACACAAATACAACACAATTCTTCTCTACAACACAATGAAAGCCTTGAATATCCTTAGCACAAGATCACAAGCTTGCATATCCATCTAGTTTTAAAATGAAGTCCTAAACATGATTATATGCATTCCTGCTACAATTTCATAATTCAAACTTAAGATGCTGACAAGGAACACCTTTTAATGGTCACAAGCCAACATTAAAATTTGGGACCCCACCAAAATAGGGTAGGACTAGGGTGTGGGTACCCTAGCCCAAGGGCCTATTTTGTGTCAAGGTTAAGCTCAGAGATGTCCCCTAATTCCCATTTGTCATGGGTTTCAGGGTATTTTTTTTCAGGATTCATTTCTAAGATGCATGATCAAAATTAAGGGACACGAGAGCTAAACTTAGGAGCTAAAAGTCCAAGGGGGACATTTTACGACATAACATTTAGCCCCTACTTTAATGTATGTATGATCATAGGACCCATACATGCATTAAAGCATGATTGAAAACACATCAAACACACCAAGCACATGAAGCTAAGGCATACACAAAGATTGAGGAACTATTTCTAGCCCCTAGTCTCAGGTAAGCACTAGAAAACACATCACAGACACACAAGACACAATGAAGACAGTAACAGGCACACAAAACATGAAGAAGACAATATTGAAGACACACAAAACATGATGAATACAATGAGAGCAGTCACACAAAACATGATGAATATAATGATATATCATTTTCATTTTCATATATAAATGCATGGATAAAAAAATTGCAACACACAAAACCTAAGAATGTAGGACTCATCGCCACACTACACCAAGGGGAGAAAACACACCATACAAAACCCAAGTGTAGGGGGACTCATCACCACACCCTTTACACTACATGAGGGGAAAACATGCCATACAAACCCAAGTGTAAGGGGGACTCATCGCCACACCCTTTACACTACACTAGGGGAAAATATGTCGTACAAACCCAAGTGTAGGGGGGACACATTGCCACACCCTCTATAGTACACAAGGGGAAAACATGCCATACAAACCCAAGTGTAGGGGGACTCATCACCACACCCTTTATACTACACAAGGGGAAAACACATGGAAGACACCTGGAAGACACACAGAAGACACGAGCATCATATATCATGCTAGAGATGTACTATATATCTAAAACACGACAAACAAGGCAATCTTAGGAACTTATTGCTAAGCCATATCATCTCAAACATGCCACAAGAACCCCTGATGGTTGGGCTTATGCCACAACAACTACCAAAAACATGCTTAAGGGAGGATAGATTAAGATCCAATCCCGCCTCCTGATAAGGACTTTGTGTAAAAGGATGTGCACTAGCTCAAGAGATACACCATCCTACCTCACGATGAGAGCTTTTGATAAAAAGATATGGTATCTCACCTAATGGAGAGGGATTTTTATTGCAATTGGTATAAATATGTGCACTTGTGGTGGAGATACAACATCTTGCCTCGTGGAGAGGGCTTGCCAACATGCTTTATTAGTACCAAAATCATCAAACAGATAACCTTGTATATGCCCCCACCTTAAGGTGGTTGATGTCATGTACCAATATCAAGAACGTTAAGGTAGAGAGAAAACATGCAAGGAAACAAGAGTTTTCACAAAACCCATGCCCCCAAGGTGACATGTGCTTATGACTAACAAATGTTCTCACAAACACAATGATAAGATATGCTAAGATAAACAACAAGATGGTTAGAAAATCACATCATGAAATATTTGCATGAAAACAATCACATCAATGACCAACATTATACTACAGGTTCAGAACTGAGTATAACCATTGGGTTATACTGCAAGTACCTCAAAATCAAGTGTAACAACAAGGTGAGATACAAGACAAGACAGTGCACGAAGAAAATGTATTCCAATGGTTTTTTAGAAGAGATAAGACAACATTAAATATCAGATGGAGTGATTCAACTAGCCAATTGACAAATATATAGATCAATCCCATCTTCATGTATGGACTAGATCCATTTTTGCTTGCTTGCTAAAGGGACACGTAGTCCATATCAGTTAGTTGTTTGTTTTCATCATCCGTCGACTAGATAGAATCACTAGAAGAAGGTAAATAATAAAAGAGAGAGAACAAGTGTCTTAGGAACAATCACATAGGAGGTTTCCCCTAGGTCATCAATTGCAACACTATGCTCCTAAGGAATGTCATGCAACAATAAAATATAGGAGATGTGAGATAGAAGAATGATGATACAAATAGAAGAATGGTCACAACAGAGGTTGTCTCCTAGTATCCTTGACCTTACAAGAGGCCTAAAAAACACATAGCACAACAAGGGGGAACACAACACAATTCTAACAATATGTATATCTAGGAGGAGGCCACCCTCGAGAGAAACTAGAATAGGTGCTACAATGAGTGTGGCTTAAAGAGGGAGAAATACTTACCTGATTCAATGGGATATTTCCTAGTGGATAATCCATGTCTAACAGATCAGGATATCTCACATGTCATTTTGGTCTTTTTGATATTGCATTAACATTGAGTTTAGGGCAACGAGAGGCTCTGGTGGGATTTAAAGAATAGTATCCAATATTGGCCGTGTAGTTAATTCTAGAAACTTGTAGAGGTACTCTGATTCCTTGTTGATGTACACCACAATTGTTGGTCTTCCCAATTGATGGTCTAAATTTTCCCTAAAAAGTTAGTCATTTTTTATGCTCAAGATTCTCAGGACAGTGGCCAACAAATAGGAGACAATTGCTTGTTCTCATTTGCACTTTAGGATCTACTAAACCTAGGGGGTATTCCCTTACTTTAATATAGATATGAAAAATCCTTATCTCAATTGGATATTAACACTTAAAGTAGATGTGTTCTCTTAGATATAGACCAAAACAATATAATTGCTTCAAACATGGCTAGCTTTGGAAATTACTTTGTTAAATGACTCAGAGAACATAGAACTAAATCCTACTCCTAAAAAACTAATAAATTGATTGTTCTTTTTTTATGTGATTTTTTAATTAGGATTTGGTTTGTGAAAATAAGCCCAACTTCTGATCTGTGCCAATCCTAGGGTTCAGAGTCAATCCCTTACATACAAAAAACTTCTCATAAACAAAACATTTAGGTTTAGAGGATTTATTATGCTCATGTCTTACAGGTTACAATCCAAGAATGGGTATTTCCAACAATTCTTCTTACAAATATCCCTATTGCAAAACACATCTCCCCATATCTAACTAAAAGCATTTTAATCTATTCTTTGAATAGAAGCAACAAATCAGACATGAAATATAGCAAATGTATATTCAAGACCTCAGAAACTCTTAGTATCCTTATTCAAAAGATAAATGTAAACAATACATGAGAGAATTAATGGAAACACATGCTCAAAGGGATTTTTCATATGTTGCAATTTGAAACTAATAAAAGTGCTCATGAATAGAGAAAACACATTCAACATGCAAGGAACTGAAACTTACAACTCAAAATATGGACAACCTCTTAGAATTGCTTTGTATTTCACTATCAAAACTTCCCAATCTTTTTCCAATCCAATGCATTAAAAATTGGAACATCATGGTCTTTTATAGACACAAGAGCGTGTTTCTGTAAAACTCGTTACCAAATGTTGGTTACAAAAATCTTGCATTACAAGACACCACCATAGGCATGGGGAAACTAATTCAAATTACAAATAAAAAGAAAAAGACAAAATACAATTCATCTTGGAGATGCCAAAAATGTTGGAGATGCTTTATCCCAATGATGAAAATAACCTATCATATGATTGGATCTTCGTTCACCCTAGACACAATTATCCATACTTTTCCACCCAAGTTGCACATGATTTCTTCGAAGGCCATTGGAAAGGAATTAATTTTTTTATTTTCTTATTATGCCCCACCTACCTAGCATCCAATATGATCTTTGACTCCTTACAAAAATGTTTCAAAATTCAAATCCAAGGCATACAACCTATCAAGTGTAGAACTCAAAATATTCATATTTGAATCACCATCTACACAACTAGAGGATATAAACTGGCCAGATATATTTTCAAAATCATCCTTCCATCTGTCCAAAGTTTTTATTTGTCCATCATTATCTAATATGTTTGGCATGCCATTTTTATTCATCTCCTCAATTAATTGTCTTTTCTCCTTCAAAACTTTATCCAATTTTAATTAGAAAGCCAATACTTCTTCTAATAAATGAAACATGTCAAGGGTTAAATTTATTACTATTGGAGCATCAGGGGAAAACCTTGAACACTTATGAATTTTCCTTATTTCTCCAATTCTAGGTAGCCATACTGTAATCATGTCCTTCAAGATTTCCTTATCCTTCTCATGTTTTTCTTGGATTTTCCTCAAACTTGAATAAGACTTCCATGTATCATCAACCCTGGTTGTAACCCTGGATAACCTAAGGGGTGAGATTTATGGTCTTAAACCTAAGTATAAGGCACTGCAAGATAAACATTTCATTTAGGTTATTGGGTTCATGTCATTCGATGAGGATGAGTGGGTCCAGTATGTACTGAGTCAGATACATGCTGAATTCATGTGGTTGAAGAAACTCTTTAAGATCACCAAAGATGCCATCAAGTTTGTAATAGGACTGAACTCATCCGGTGGATTGTCGATGCTAAAATTAGTGAAGAATCAGACTGTAACTAAAGCTACTGGATCAAAATTTGATAAGAGGACAATGACAATAAATGATATAACTGATCTGGATATCAAATTTGCATCTATGACCTTATTAGGTATAAGATATACCACTCCAACAGGGAAAACTTAGTGTTTGGTATAGCCATTTATGTTGCTTATCAGATGTTAAGAGAAAATGCTAACTATGACTTGTCTGAGCTTCTGCAAAACCAGCTAATGGAGAATCTAAATAAGATCAAGAAGGACAAGAAGAATACATTCAAATATGGTACGTTGGTCTTGTGCTTGTTCTTCTATTTCATGAATGAGCTTCCTGGGATGAAAAGCTTGTATTGGACGAGTGACAAGCCTATTTCCACACAACTAAGAGAGAACTTACACAATATTGGTGACTCCAATGCCCAAAGGACTGTTCTTTGGGGATATTTCAAGAATTTTTAGAACATGATGCAATCAAGGGAAAGAATCCCTACGTCTATGGTGGAAAAGTACAAGGATACAATTTGTTTCATGGTGGAAACAAATCAATGTTTGATGGAAGCAGTTGAACCAATGACTATATGGATCATGCCCATGGGGTATGAAGTTGATGAACAAGTACTGGAAATGTATGCTCAACACCTTTTGAGCAAACCAAAAGATACCTCAGTTGAGAGATTTGGTACATATAGTGAACTCAATGTGAAACTGCATGTTGAGCTCCAGAAACCTGAATCTAAGAGAAAGATCCAAAGGCAAGTTGAAATGTATGCAGAAAGTATTGGAATAACAAAAGAAGATGTGAGACAAAATAGGGAAAGGATAGAGAAAACTAAGAAGGAGAAGCATGGCAGGGAACATGGAAGTGTTCTGGTAGAATCCTCTTCTAAGACAAGGACTACTAGGAGTTCAGCTTTAACCTCTGGTGCATCACCTTCTCTTATTGCAGAGAAATTCAAAGAAAAACCTACTGGTAAGGAAGGAAAAAGGACAAAAGTAATGGGAAAAATGTCATATGTCAATATGGAGGAGGATGTAGTGCCCCTCACCTTGTCGTCTATCTGATTGATAGTTGCTTATTAGGATTTGGCATTATGACAGTATCTTAGATTATCTAATGTTGGATCCCTTGTTGTTTTGTTTATTCATTATGGAACTAATCATTATGATAGCAGTTGTTGATGTTGGATTCTGTTATTTTATGCTTTACAATTGATAAATAAACTAGATGTTTTAGATGTTTTGATGTTAATTGCTATAGTTGATGGTGAGATAATTGATTGTTTTATGTTGTTGATAAGTAACCAGAAATCTTGTTGAATGTAGTAATTTGTTTATACAGGAACGTGAATGGAACAGTGTTGTACTGCTCGCTCTCGAGTACCCTACCCCACTGTGATTTCCATTCACTAAATGAATGCATGTGGATATATATAGCTTGTTATGTTTAATTGTGTGGTTTCTGTAGGATGCAGGTACTAGGCACCAACTCCACCTGATTTACCAGGTCTGAGCGTGCCTTTGCCAATGGAATGGTTATATGGAGTTAACGTGGGGTCCTCTTTCATTGTTGTCTAGTCGTCAGTTTACCTTTGTGGTCATTGTCTGTCACTTGATCGTGACTTGCAAGCAGGTAATGTTACACCCTGATGTCTAACTTGGTCAGAAGGTGTTTTTGCGGGTAGGGAAGAATTGTGCATTAAATAGAATTATTATACGGAAAATATAAGGTTGATAATTAAATATATTAATTAATGTTGATAATTGTTAATAATTGCGGTAAATAAATTATAGTTTATGGGAAGTAAAATTATGGATTGATAGATATAAGAAACTTTATATTATTAAATATAATATTATTTTCTTGGATATTTAAATGAATAAATGAGTTGAAAATTAAATTGTAAGATTTAATTAATACAATAAAATTATTTTGAGTTGTATAGTGGGTAGTTGCAATGGTTTAATTTAATTAATTAAAAACCCTCATTGTGGAATAACGGGCTATTAATGGATCCGAGAAGAGGAGGGTTTTAAAAAAGGGGGAAAAGAAGGATTGTGGGGGGAGGAGAGGAAAAAAAAAGAGAGGACGCTTGGACTGTAGTAGTTGAAACAAGCTTCTCGATTCAAACGTCGTAGCCAGGTTCTTTAAATTGCTTGATTCTTCTTCTGAATTCTCTTTTTGAATCTGTACATGTTCGCAATGATTGCTTCTTGTATTACCAACGGATTCGTTCTATATGTGATTCATAGGATCTGCTATAGAAAGAATGTTATTTACATTTCTTCACCTTCCTCCAAACCCTTAAATTGAGAAGTGCTTTTATTCAAACAAGATCACCACAGAATGCATTATGTCTTCTCCATTTTGTAGATACCACGATGTATTTCTTGCATATCTCCTTCGCTCTCAGATGTTAAATTTCTGTGTTATACAATAGTTTCTTCCTTCTCTACACAACAATCTCTTATCAACTTCTATGTAATTGATTTAATATGCCATAATGTTGTCATGATGAGTGGAACGCCTGTGGAGCCTCATCGAACCCTTTTACATGACATTGATAGTGTATTTCTGCCAAATCTTTGGTTTGCAACCATGGACCAGCGTATATATGGTAGGATTTGAACATACAGTCTAGACATCTTCCTAGATCGCCTTTGTAAACTCATTGCACAGATTTAACCACGTATCTTCTTCTATCAATTCCCTTATTTTTCTCTCAGGCATTAAATTGGTTGTCAAACTTCCATTCGGCACTGCCATTTATCACAATCATCAGTAAGCAATTTGGTAATGGCAGTAATCCTTTGAGTGGTGTTTTATGCCATCAATGAACCTTGGATCAGACTTATATGCTTCTTCCAGGTTAGTCGCACTATGTAGATCACTGTTTACATATGTTCAGCTTAGGTATATGGTAATAATTATCCTCCTTTGTAATGATATCCCTAAGGTTACTATTAATCCTATCGCACCTTTCCTCATAAGCTTTTGACCTAGTTATACTACCAATGGTGGCTGACTAGATTCCAATCTCTTCCTTAGTAATGAGTTTTAGCAATCATTCCAACTTTTAGCTCGTTGTGTGCAGCCGGCCGCCCATCTGGTAGAGTTCCTCTTGCAGGTCGCACCCTGTAATACCAAATTCATTTGCATTGTAACAAGACAATCACAATACTGGCTTTGGTAATGAGGAAATGAACGTTGCTGGAGGGTTATCAATATGATGGTAACACTGCATTACAACATATACTGCTAGAGTTGAAATTTGGTTATATACTACGTCCAAACGTGGGCACAATGTACTTCAATGGAGGAGGTGACTATAATGTTGTGTCATCTAATCAAATACCCACACATCTAGCATGGTACCAAACTAGAAATCACAGACTGGTCACACCTCTCAGGGTGACTACACAAATCATAAATGGCTGTGCACAAATTACACCAGTACTATATAATCATCAGCGTGCAACTTAAAAGTAAATTGGAGGATTCTAATAATTTTTATATCAAGGCATGACCCTATAACACACCATAAACATAAATTAAGGGCAAAATTTCATTGCAGGATTAAAAGAATAGAGTCAATAGCACTACCTGTGCACATTGCAGCAAATTGAAAGTAAACAAACAAATGTAGGTTGCATCGATATGAATTCTTTGTGACTGTAGATCACAAATTAATTAAGGCTTAGGAGGCAACCATCCTAATCATGCAGATCACTGTCTTCAGCTAGTGGCATGTTTGGATAGGGTTTTGCATACAGATTACTTCCTCATGGCAGTCAGTGTCCCTTTAGTAATTCTCTTAAACAATGATCATCGCATAATCCAGACGTATCCTGCAATCAATTGCAATTAGTAGAACAATATGCTATGTAGCTTCCACTCAGGCAGTCCGTGTGCTCCGGGGACGTTTTCATAGAGTGCCCTAATTTATATTGACTTCATACCTTAGTTCCTAATGCTTAATAATATAACTTCTACACTAGTATTCACCCAAGAATAATTAGGGCAGTGAAATTATAAAATTGGGGAAGCACAATGTGGTTAACTTCATTCAGCATAATTAATAATGTGTTTAATGGTCAAATAGTCAATAGTTATTTTACATCTCATTCTCAACCAAACGTAGTTAACAAGCTGGGTAAAAGAAATTTCCCTTGCGTTGGAATATAGTAAATAAGGAAGTTGGTGGGGTAAGGTAGCTGTTGTTGAATTAAATTCCTTTCTATCACTGTCACTTGCGGAGGGCTCTCTAGGTAGGTAATCTTGCGTTAGTTTGATTTATTGAACTAAGTAGTTCAAAGGCATTAACAAGTGGGTGGCTGTCGTAAAATAAATTAATGTACTTGTTTAGCATAGGATGATAATTAATTGCTACTCTATGCCCTATGGTGAATACTATTAGTATTAATAAAATTATAAAACAAATTTGTATATTTGATTGTTTTTCTCTTTTACCGTAGGGTCGTGTAGGTAAATCCATAATAATGATTCTAGTAAATTCATTTTTTTAGGATAAGGAAATGCAATATGTGTTGAGAGGATTGAGGTGGTAATTGTTTAGAAATATTTATTTATTTAGAGGGTTCAAGTAAGAAAATTAATCGATTCATTGCATTGGGTTAATGTGTTTAACAAAAAAATTAACTTGATTAAATATTTAATGATGAGGAGTTAATGTAAGTAAGACTATGGACATTGTAATTGGATTTTGACCTAGACAAAGATGAGTGTATTTCCTGTGGATGTAGTGGTATCCGTTTAGTCATACTCGTCTTGTTTGAGCCTAGATATGAGTCGTGGAATGGAGAGACCCGTGAATCCTAAAGGTCTAATAAAAATGTGTTGCTTTGGACAATGATTTAAGAGTTTGCCTTATGATTATGTTTGGTATATAAGTGGGATACTGCCTTGTTATGATCGTATGTATCTGTAGGATGATGTTATTTGATAGTTAGGGTGTACTAGGTGTTAGCAAGGAGAGTGGATTCAATGTGGGGCTGGTGCTCGAAGTGGCAGTTAGGGTAACCCGTTGAAAGTAGATTAATCAAGTGATAACCTAAAATGAACTAGGGGGTTAAGGGTAGATTTGACATTAAACAAGATTAATGGATTTCCTCACCCAGGCCTATAGTGCTTGTTTAGACTAAGGATGGGTTGAGAAGGCTTGGTCGACATGATTGACATACTTGTCCTCACAAAAGGAAGGTCGATTCCACATGTGTCACCCTATGGGGCTGGCACCCAGTGAGAGGCTGCCAGGGTAACCATAGATGGGGGCTGGTGTCTAGTGAGAGACTGCCAGGGTAACCCATGCTAGGACCGTGCGATGACACTCTCCCTACTACAACCTAGCATTCCTTGTATGGTGTCTCCACTTATGTTTTGTGTTGCCTCTGGAAGTTGTGTTATGTTGTTGTCCTATGTTGTATTGGAGTTTGGTCATCCTTGTTCATGTTAGTCTTTTGTCTACTTGACTGTTGTTGTTGGGTCCTCATGTTAACTCCTAGCTCGGGGGGTGGACCTTAGGGTTCCACATGGTCGGGTGGAAGAGCCTTCTTATCCATTGGTTATTCCTTGTCGAAGCTCATGTGCAGAGAAGATTTATCTCAGTTTTCAGACAATTGTTCTTGTACCAGCTGAGGAAGATGTATGTGTATAATCTTGTACCAGGCTTATGTATTAGATCATTCATAATATATGTAATTTTGATGTAGGCAGAAGATGTCATTGATGTAATAATGTACTTATGTGTAAGGAAAACATTACAATTATGTATTTGATCATGGAGATTATATTATTTGATGACATGTGATGAATAAGAATATGTTATTTAATTATGCATGGGATTTAGATCAGTTAGTGATGTTAGTAATGTATGTTAAATTATGTTAGTTAATTTGTAAGTAATGCAGCCTTGAAACCTTATAGAACATGTTGTAAGTTAAATGGTATAATTAGTTATGTTAACATTACTTTGATATTTTATTCACTTAAAAAAAAATTCCTGTTTCATATAACGTAAATGAAATTTTCTCTAAGGTGTTTAGGGCGGGGTGTTATAGAGGAGGATGAAGAAGAGACTGAGTCAGATGGTGAGGTTAAAGAGTTGAAGGCCTCGAGCACTATAGCTGCTAAAGTGTCTAAGGAGAAGCCCTCTGGAAGCATTAAGTTAGAAAAAGTAAAAGCATCAAGGGTTACCAAAGACAAGCCCTTCAGAAGTATAAGGGTAAGCAAAAGACAAAAGACTGAGATCCATGCTGAAAAAACCACCCTGTCAGTTGAAGACATTGTGAATGCAATAACTGTTCATGGGAATTTGAAGCCCATAACAAAATATTATGACAACTTTGATAATGTCAACAAGAAAATTTTGGATGATGCTATTGTTAAATACTTGAATACATTCAACAAAGCACTTGTGGAAATTTTGTCAAAAATCTTGAAGAATCTAAGAGACATTCTAGAGATGAGAAAAGAAGCCGCTAAAGCAAAGGAATTGGAGCTAAGAGAACATGTGTTGTCTAGTATGTGTCCGATAATCTCTAGGAAGGAAGCAAATCAAATTTTTAAAGAAGTTAAAGATGCATTTAGAAGCAAGAAAAGGATGAATAAGCTAATGATTGGAGACATTGATGAAGTGGTCAAAGAAATAGAACAAATTTTAGGGAAAGTACTAAACAAGAATAAGTTTTATGTGGTCACTGAAGAACCTGTTGATGATGAAGAGTTGGAGAAAAATGAGAAATAAGCTGAGGTAGATGATTTCTTTGTTCTGAAAGAGGAAATATTAAATAAAGGAGATGAAGAGATGGTGAAGGAAGATAATGATGATGGTGTAGAAGTTACTCTCTAGACCAATCTGGTAAAGAAAATACAGAGATGAATTTTGAGATAAATGCTCCTACTAAAGGTGATTCTAAAAAGAATAAAGAGAAGAAAGCAGAAGAAGTTAAGGATAAGGAAGATCAAGAAGAAGAAACTGATGATGGAATTGATTCCTCCATTTTAGATGTTGAGGAATTTGATAATGTTGTTGCTGAGGATACACAAAATCCTTTGGAAAAGAATGCAGAAGACATTGTTGATGATGCAGAAAGAGAAGAAGCAAAGAAAAAGAATGAAAATGATAAGCAAGACAATGTGGTTGACTCTAGGAAGGGAGAAGGTGCAGGCCCTAATGAGCATAAAATTGAAACATCACATTGGGTAAGAGACACTGCAGAAGTAGTGAAAGAAATTTTCCAGAGAAAGATAAACAAGTTGCAGAAGATCCAGATATAATAAAAGGTCTAATCAATTTTGATACTCTATCACTGGTATAAAAGATGAAGTTGGCCTCTTTTGCACAAGCCACGGCTAGAGAGGAAATTTTGAAGTTCCATATAGAAGACAGTGAGTTACTTGGTCTTGCATCCGGCATTTTGGAGAAAATCATGCCTACATTTTAGAAGGATTCATCAGCATCCCCCTCCAGTTAGTTGAAGAATCTGATAAACTCTGTAAGTACTCACTTTGAGTCTTTTGAAAAGTCAATACAAGTCACAATCTAAAATGAATTCAATGGTAAAATATTTAGTGAATTGAAAAGAATAATTGACAATGATAGAGTTATGTTGGATACTAGTGTAAAGAGTATTCAAAATGCCCTCACTGAAGGAGGAGATGTGTACAAATTTTGTTTATCTCAGTCTAAAGTTGTTGAAGCATAGTAGTGGAAGGTCAAATAGAGTTGCAGATGCCTTAAGCTAAAGGAAAAATTGTTAACAAAGATGAATATAGAGGTTGTTGTGTTCAATGAACTCAAGAATTTATACCCTAAAGATCTAGACTTTACTTAGGCCTGGAAACCTTATTTGGAGTTTGTTACCCTAGATAGGATGAGATGGTTGGATTTGATGGAGATTGATTGTCATTGATGTCAAAAAGGTGTTGAGTTCTCTCAGTGTAGTCAGATATCTTCATGCTTGACTCAGGATGGATACTCATGTTCATATTGGTTCATATTTGATCATCATGATAGGAAGAAGTTTATACTTCAAGATCTTTCAAGATCTTCATGCTTCATTAGATTAGGATGTATGCATGTTATGTGTTTTGTTGATTAAGAAGAGTTGATTATGATCACCTTATCTTGTTGATGTCCACATTCAACTACAGGAGTTTGTGTTGATCTCCTTATATTGTTGATGTTGGCATTCGACTACATGAGTTTGTGTTGATCACCTTATCTTGTTCATGTTGTCACTCAACTATAGGAGTTTGTGTTGATATGAAAATTGATGATTGTTTGATCAATCTTTGTACACATTGCAGATTGATAGGAGTAGTTTGTTCATTCAAACTAAAGGTACATTGTTGTGTTCATTTGGATTACATTGTTCTTATAGATGGAACATGATTTCTACATGCTCTCAGTAAGATTGGTATGAAAATACAATGATTGATATTCCATTCAGAGGAGGTGATGTTGCTTCATGACAAGCTTCACTTCATTTACCATGCTTCATAGTGTGATGCTTATGATTCCTGACCTGAAAGATTTAAGTTAATGATCAAAGTTTGATACATTTCAAGCTATGTCTTCTTGTCATATCAATTGTTTGATATTATGTATCAAAGGTATGCTATGCCTGATAGTAGACAGAGTATTTGCTTGTTTGAAAATTCATTCAAGTGCTGAAATTGAATACAAGTTTTTTATTGTTTAAGGGCTTTAAAATCCTAACACTTTAATATCTTACTCTTCACTTCACTAGCTATCCATTCTAAAAAGAACTTTATTATAAAGGGAAGTTGACCTTTGATTAGTGGTGGTTGTAGCGTAAGTTACAACTTAATGAGGTCATGGTCATTGTTTGACTAGTTCCCTCTTCCTAGTGGGACCGATGACTCCATTCACTCCTTGGGCACGGGGTGCCAAATATACAATCTAAGGCTCATATTTAAAGATCAATGGGTACAAATTTGAAAATCAGTGGTCAAAATTTGAATATAGTCTCACTCGCCCAAGTTTGCACACTGACATGCATCTAGTCGTCTATATCTCAAGACTATAGCAAACAAAGTTTTTTTTAACTGCAGAGATAAGGTTTGGCAAAAGGCTATTTTTAGCCATTTAAAAAGGCAGACCTGTATCAGACTTAAAGGCTATTTTTTGGAGATTTATGTCTATTTTTCTAAATCATCTTGAGGCATTGAAGAGACAAAGAAGGAGGATTTTTTTATTATTTCTTTTTGGGGATAAGATTTAGTAGAGTAAATGATTTTTTTTAAGTGCCTTCTTTTTCTATTCTTATGAAAATGAAGAATGAGTCCGAGGAGATAATTTTTTTTGGGGTAGATTGATTAAATTCTTTGAAGATTTTAATTAATGATATATGGTGGACATCATTCATGATTTTTATGCAGGGAAGATGAAATATTGAAGAATATTGAAGGAAAGTTATATTATTTTCTATCAAGGGAATCTTTGAAGACTTTATTTGCAGATTATGTTCATAGTTTGAAGAATATTTTAAGGAAGAAATTCAGTTTGACATGGAGAAGATGAATATGTAGAGGAGAGGAATATCAAGGGTCTTTTGTTTATAATTTTATTGCAAGTGCTTTGTGATTGTAGGAATGATATATGATGTAGAAGATATGTTTGGTAGAAGATGAATGGTCATCAAAAGAAGAGGGGTATGATTTTAGTTTTACAGATTCTTCATGAATGGAAATGTTATACAGAGAAGAGAAATGATCTTATTTTTACAGGAGTATTGAAAGGAAAAAGGAGAGGAATGTGAAAGGATATTCTTATTTTTTATATAATGAATTTGCAGCTGTAGTGTGATTTGAATTTGAAGGTCTGAGATATTAGGATTGAAGATAATTTTTGTGTGGTTTTTGAAGAAGAAAATGCAAATGAATCAGGTTATTTAGAAGGTGATTGTGAGAGATGAATCAGATATGTTTTGCAGGTGATTTGATGAGATGATTTAAGTGATTGTATTTGAATCTTTGAGTGATGAATCACATGGTATGTAATGGTACAAATCAGATTAACTTGTAATCATTTCTTACACACTAAACATTATGTTTTGATGATGGTGGTTGTATTTTCCAGTGAGGCTTTATGTGCCAGTGAGGCTTGTATGGTTAGTGAGACCTCTTTGTAGCCAGTGAGTATTGTATGGTTAGTGAGACCTATTTATAACCAATGATGTTCTTGATTAAGCTAGTGAAGCATTTCAGAGTGTTTTTTCTTCCCTTAGAGGGTTTTCCACTCATCAAATTAGGTGTCATGGTTCTTGTTTGTCTTCATGTGCTCTAATATTTTTTTCTTAAGGTCTTGATTCATATTTTCATTATCATACTTTTGCATATGTGTTTAATAGATCATTGATGTCTTCCTTTCTCTTTGTCTTGTAAGTTAAAAGATGCAAAAATATTTTAATAGTTTATACAACATTGATTCACCCCCCTCCCTCTTAGTGTTGTTTTGGACTCCAACATGATTACATAATCCAAGATGGTGTGTTGTTCAGAGGAAGCTAGTTGTGCATTTTGAGGAGTTCCATGAGAGACAACCTGACTAAGGAGAAGCATATTGGAGGGTAGGGAGGACACGTTGGTTGGGATAAGACCATTTCTTTTGTTAATAAGAATTATTACTGGCCATAGTTGCATTAGGATGTGAAGAAATTTATGTAAAGTTGTAGAGTATGCCAGATGGTCAAAGGAGCGAGTCAAACTATTGGGCCATATCATCATTACCTATACCAGAGGGGCCATGGGAGGATATCAGCATGGACTTTGTTCTTCAATTACCGAGCACATAGAGAGGGCATGATTCAATATTTGTGGTGATTGATAGATTTTCAAAGATGGCACATTTCATTCCATGTCTGATGAAGGGGGTCAATCATAAAACAAACAACAAAAATTGCACACAGAAAATATAATATTCTTTCATTTATTTGGAAAACTCATTATGTTATAGAAGCTCAAATACAATCAGAGGAATCAATCCTCCATAGGCTGCAACACATTACAACTACCTATCACGAGGCTCTAGAATCTTCTACCTTCAATAACCCCAAATCAAGTAGGGTTTCTATTTTCCCACCTTTTCTTGACTCTACACTTTCCCCATTATCTCTACTACTACCAAGGGTTCCCAAAAATTGTCATAAATAGCCCTTTTTGGTGGCCAATGACCAAATTTTAAATTTTGCATCTCCCTCTAAAAATAGGTCAACTTTTGGGAGCCATAACTTTTGATCCAGGTGTCGAATTGACAAACCGTTTGAAGCAATGGAAAGATCACGGCGTGCATTATGTGCTAAGGACCCACTCTACTAGTTTTACCCATTTGTGGGGATGTACAAGACCATTTGGTGCCTCAAACCTAAATTTGAATAATTTTCAGGCATTTTTTAAGAAACAAAAATTTTAATATCTTTCAGCTAACAAATGATCTTTGCGTGATTCATTTGCCAAAGGTCTTATGTTTAATTTATGAAGCTTCCAGTAAATTTTTTCTTCAATCTATGCCCAAATGTAAACTTTCCAAAAATAGTAGTTTGCTATTTTTAGCAGTTTGGAAAAACTGAAGGTCCTACATCATTATTTAGCGATTATGAAACTAGAAATGCTAATTTTGAAAATAAATGAAAAAAATGTCAATGATTTTGAATCACATTTTTTGGGTGATGCAAGATTGCTCTTACACCTCTGGATGCTCCTGCATCAGACACCTAGGATAATTTTGAGAAGTGACATTGTCACATCTCAAGTATTTGAGGAAAATCTCAAATGGTCAACTTCTGCCTTAGATAACTAGGAAGAATCTTTAATAGGCCTTCCTTTCCACTTCACCAGGTATTCTTTATATTGTCTATTTCAAGTACTTCTTCCCACACGGCTATCCAAGATCTCTTCTATCTTCTCCTTCTCTGAAGTAGGTGCTAGGATATTCCACTATTCTTCTATTGGTCCATCCTTTGTGCCACCTTCATGATATTCAAAAATGTTGAACACAGGGGAAATTTTGATTCCACTCAGCAGCTCTACATTATATCCATTTCCTAAATTATGCTTCTTCATAATCCTGCATGGTCTAAATTTCTTCATTTTCAACTTATTATATGTTCCAACTAGAAACCTCTCTTTTCTCAAGTGAACCATGACTTCATCTCCTACCTGAAATTCCTTATATCTCCTCTTCTGATCTACCTTAGTCGTGTACTGAATATTCATCTTATTAATGTGCTTTCTCACCTCTTCATGCAAACTCTTTAGGTGCTCTGCAAAGTCTTCAGCTTCGACACTTGTCTTTTCTCCCTTGTCCAACTTCCTTAACTCTGAAGCATTTCTTGGACTACTCCCATAAACAATCTAGAATGGTGATTTATGAGTACTCCTATTGACAGAATTATTGTAAGTAAATTATGCCTGTGGTAAAATCAAATCCCATCCCTTGGGTTTATCTCTTACTAAGCATCGTAGTAGGTTTCCCAAACTCCTATTCACCAGTTTCATCCATCCATTAGTCTATGGATGGTGTATAGAACTAAACTTCAAATCTATCTTCAACTTCTTCCACAATGTCCTCCAGAAATAACCAACAAACTTGGTATCTTGATTTGAAGCTATGCTCTTAGGTAGACCATGTAGTCTCACCAACTCCTTGAAAAATAGCTCAACAATATGAACATCATTAGTCTTTAAGTACAAGGAATGAAATGTGCCATCCTCAAGAATCTGTCCACCACCACAAAAAAGGAATCATGTCCTCTCTGTGTCCTTAGTAAACCAAGAACAAAATCCATACTAAATATCATCGCATGGCTTCTCTGGTATAGGTAGTGGCTAATATAGCCCTGTATTATGACTTGTTCCTTTTGCCATCTAATGCACTCTATAACTCTACACAAATTTCCTCACATCCTGCTACAACTATGGCCAATAATAATGCTCACCAACAATAGAAATGGTCTTAACTTGACCAAAGTGTCTAGCTAATCCCCCACTATGCTTCTCCTTAATCAGGTTCTCTCTCATGGAACTCCTCGGAATGCCCAATTGACTTCCCCTAAACAACATGCCATCTTAGATTATGAAATCCAACTATTTTGTCCTATCCAAAGTAACAAGTTCCAAACAAGCTTTCCAAGCCTCTACAAAATCTGGATCTTTAGGATATAAAATTTTGAGGTCATCAAACCCAACAACCTCTATCTTCATTTTTGTCAACAAATTTTGCCTTTTGCTAAAGGCATCTATAACTCTATTGGACTTCCCACTCTCGTGCTTCAAAACAAAAGTAGAACTCTGCAAAAACACAACCCATTTTAACTGCCTCTAGTTCAACTTTCCTTGACTATTAAGATATTGCAAAGCCTGATGATTAGTATATAAAACAAACTCTTTTGACAAGAAATAATGTCTTGATTTATTTAAAGCCTGAACTATTGCATAAAACTCCTAATCATAAACAAAATACTTTCTCTTGGCATCATTAATCCTCTCACTAAAATAGGTAATGGGCTTACCTTCTTGACTCAAAATAGCTCCTATAGCATTGCCACTAGCATCACAATCTACTTGTAATAGCTTATTCAAATCTGGAAGTACCAAAATAGGTTTCTTTGTGACTTTCTACTTCAATGTATCAAACTCTTGTCTACTCCTATAGTCCATTTAAACTCTTTTCTATCCCCTCTCATTGTCTCAGTTAGGGGTGCACAAATGCTACTAAAGAGCCTGATAAAATTTATGTAAAAACTTACCAAACCATGAAAAGATCATACCTCTGTAGCACTCCTTGGTGTAGGCCATTCAATGATAGCCCTTACTTTTTCTAGGTCCATCTTAAGACCTTCCTCTGAGACAACAAATCTCAGGTATACCAACTCCTTTGCAAACCTACATTTCTTTAGATTAATCAACAGCTTCTCCTCTCTCAGCTTATCCAAAACTCTTATGATATGCATCAAATGCTCATCCCAAGGCTTACTAAAAATCAAAATGTCATCTGAAGAAACAATAACAAAACTTCCCAAAAACTCTTTTAATACCTCGTTCATGAGTTGCATGAATGTGTTCAGTGCATTGGTTAGCCCAAATGGCATGACTAACCACTCATACAAACCCTCCTTTGTATTGAAGGTTGTCTTCCATTCATCTCCTTCTTTGATTCAGATCTGGTGATTTAACTTATAGAGTTGTGCATATGGAAGACGAAATGGTGCTTTTGACCAAATACATTGCACTTCTAATCCAACACTATTTTTTTGAGTCCATTATACAATATTGCACTTTTGGCATCTAGTATTGTGCTTTTGGCATCCAGTTTTGCACTTTTGGCATCCAATATTATACTTTCGATTCATCTTACTACACATCTAGTATATTCTTTTGTGCTTTTGGTAGACAGAGTTGTGCTTCTAATCACTAGTCTTGTGCTTCTAATTTTTTCTCCTAGGTTACTATCATCTACAAAATTACACATCCACATTATCCTACTACCACTTTTGACATATACTGTTGCACTCTTGGTGGATAAAGTTGTGCTTTTGATAGTCACTTGGTCATCAAGATGAAATCACTTGACACCTATGCTCCTATAATTAAGTTAGTCCTTCAGTTAACTACTCTTCTCTGGGACACTTGTCACCTTGACATGTGCATCCTAGAGTTTAGAAATTGTAGTTCATACCTTGAACATTATTAGTACATATATTAAAATTCTATCAATTCTTTTCTTTTGATTGTTATTGAATTTATGCTATCATAATTATGTTTTTGATTGTACAGACATTTAACATTGTTAATCATTCTCTACTAAATCTAATGTATGTATTATAACTACTACGTTAAATATCACTTATCTAATAAGTATTGTTTGTAGATTTGTGAGCATCAAAAATAATATTCTTGTATATGAAATGCATAGTAGATTATGACATTTATCATACAACAACAAATATATTGAATTTACTTATATTTTCATATTTAAATTAGACTAGTTTAGTAGATGATAAAAATTTTACTTCAGAACATTTTTAGTCTTGGTTTATAGCTTGGATTTAAACAAAAAAAACTAAATGGTTTATCTTTCTATAGAGGGTGTAGATGATATGCCAACAACCTCAACATTTAACAACAATTGAGTTCTCATATTTACATATGTTTTGATAATTTGAACACTAAATGAAAAAGGAATTTATTTTCCCATGCAATAACAAAGCATAAGGAGATTCACCATCATTTCATTATGATCTTTGAAAGATGAAGAATCTATTGTGGATTTATTTACAAAAGCAATTTCTAGTTCAATATCAAACAAATTAGGAGTTAGAAAATTAAGCATTAAAGAAAATAGTATTAAAAGATTAATAAGTAAATACATTTGATTTCATAATTAAACATATTAATAGTTAGAAAATTAAGCATTGATGGGAAGAATATTGAAAACCTAATTCATGTTTAATAACTAAAAACAATGTGATATATTAAGGATTAGCATAATACAAGAACTAATTATTAAATAATTTGAGTTCATTATCCAAAAAACTAAAAGTTTGAAAATTAAACATTATGAAGAAGAATATACCTAACATATAAAGAAAAAAAAAAGTATATTCTCAGTTAGTAGGATAAAACTAGAATAAAGAAAGACATTTCTTTGTAGACAAAGAATATAGTAAATTTAGATATACTGAATCCATTTTACTTGACTCCTACTTTTAGTTTTTATAGATTCAAAGGTTTGTTATTATTTTTATTTATTATTTTCAAGGTTTATGAACTAATTTTGACTATAAGTTTTGGTATAGGTTTATAAGAGAAATACAAAGAAATATAATAAATAATATTTATTTACATTTAGTTAATATTATATGTCTACTAAAATCATATCAATTATAACAAATTTGTAGCATTTCATTTTCACTTAAAATAATTGAATCTCAATACCATATTTAGATACAAACAAAAATAAAAATTATTTAAACATGAATTAAAAAGCTATACAAAGGAAGTCATATAAAACTTATTTTCAAACATTAAAAATTTAAATCTAAAATTATTTTAAAAATAAAATATATTGTATTGAATAAAGTAACTCTTACATTACTCATCATGCCCATTTACAACTCAAGCTTTTCTATTCACAGAATCATCCAATTGATTCAGATACTAGCTTGGAACATTTTCATATAACAGAACCAAATTATAGGCAATTTCGAAGTGTTTCCAATGATTATAACCTACAAACCATTAGTCTAAATAACCTAATTTATAAGTAGTTAAAATCAGAGTATACATTTTAAACTATAAAAGAATTCCATTCCATTCCAATTTCCATGGCTTCCTCGGATCCTCAGTTGAGAAATCGACTAACTAAACTCCCGAATGTTTGCCAGTGAGGAACATCCCAGTCGCCACCCTGTTCATATTCAAACCAATACGTTTTACAACTTCTTTTAATAGTCAAATACAAACACTTTTGTCTATGGCCGCCCAATAAATCTGGCATCAGCTACACTGTTTGTTTAAGAAAAGACACGTACCTTTGGCAGCACGACAAAAATAGCCTCAAGTCCAACTCCCTTTTTATGTGAAAGCGAAAGGATCTCCAGTTGCTCTGCACTTAACAGCTCTATCACCTTGATTAGCAGAGTTGATGGGGATGAAATCATATTTCTCTGCACATTAATTATAATTTTAACTTGGCAGGGGATATCCTCGCATTGCTCCAACATCACATCATCGCCACGGTAAAGTAATGGACTGTATGAATTGAAAGGTTTGTCGTGTGACTCGAACCCGCCACTTCCTTCTTCACTATTTGAAAATTTCCTTGGAGTCCATTCGTCGACACTTTCATTCTGTTGTTCCAGCTCACAAACGCGAAGTTTTAGTTCCCTCAAATAGCTTGTGGTATTCTCCAATATTGTATGCTTATCTTTCTGCAAACAAGGACACCAAAACTCAGAAACAGAACATTGTTGTGACTCGAATCTACTGTGAACAAGAGGTTAAAAAAAAAAAAACCCTAAATTTATTTAGTTGCAGACCCAACAGCACTATTACTGTACCTACTGTATAACAAAAGTTCTACAGATTTTCAGAACATCCAGTAACTAATTTGAAATTGCCATGTATAATTTTGAGAGGCACCAAATTAGGGTGTTCGTAGAAGAGGGAGTAAACTGATTACTATAGCTAACTACAGCTTCATAAAAATTTAATATCATTAGAAGTTGGTAGGGAAAAAAATTATCATACCTTGCAACTTCTAGGAAGAAGAGAGTACAGATTCTCGAAATGCTCCTTCAATTTGATTCTTCTATTGCGCTCTGCAATCATGTGGTGAAATGCCGATTTGGCTTGATTCTTTTTCTTTTTTGCGTTTAACTCTTGACTATTGTTGCGACCAAGAGCAGGAGCTATTAGGCGTGATCTCTGGATCTCAAGCTTTCTTTCTTCATCGATTTGTTTCAGAAATCTGAAACATTTTTTGTGCAGAGTCTCGCAGGATACGAAAGAATTTGCAGCGGCGTTTGAATGAGCTTTTTCGTATGCGCTGAAGGCACTATACTGAGGCGCCCACATCATATTTTCTGAGCAATTTTCCAACTGTTGATCAAATCCGTCGATCGTGCCATCGAAAGGAAGAAGCTCAAATTGGGCGTCGTCCATTATAATGAAATCATTGCTGCAAGCACTTTCGCTAATGTCTAAAAGAGATTCGATGGCGCTGCAGGCTCCAATGTTGGGACTGAAATCGTGCGTTTCCATGGCTTAATGTTTTAGCTCACATTGGCATTCGATCTTGTTTGTAACAAAGAAATCCATTTATGAAGAAATCCGGTTGCGTTTCATGACGATCTTGATGGTTGACAAATTAGATGATTCAAACCGGATTGTCTCTGCGCAGGAAGGAGAAGAAAGCAGTCAAAGACGGCTCGTCTTTCCTTTGGGCCCCTCAAATGTCACTTAGCACGTCGTTCAAACACGTGTAGTATACACAGGCGATTTCCCCTACCCAGGCGGTTGCTTAACTCCCACTGCTCAATTTTTTAATTTTTTAAGTAGATATTTGTGGAGCTAGTGATTCTATGAATATTTTATTTTAGTTGTGGAGTTAGTAATTCTATGAATATTTTATTTTAGTTATCTTAAATTGTAACTTTTTATTATAAAAAAAATAAAAACAAATTATTAATAAAGAATTATTTATTAATATAGAAAATTTAGAGGATAAGATTTAAAAGAAAATGAAAAAAAAAAGAGGGAAGGAAATATATGCACTTGAAGTCACATGGTATATTTTCCATTATACAGTTGCTGCATAATTTCAGCTCCTCTTTTTTTCACAGCTAATTTTCAATCCTTAAAATGTAGTTGTTCCACTATAATAGGAATATCCTTTATGGACAATTTAAAATTTCCCTGGGGCCACTTGTGTTGCTCAAATTTAAGTAGTAAATCCGATCTGGTCAAATGCACATTAACATGACTCATCCCATTGGAAGGCGGTAATTTTCTTAAGCAAGTGTGAATAGGGATGGCATTTATGTGCAAGCTGGGCGATAAAGTGGTGAATGTCTTGGAGCTTTCCTTGAAGGTTGTGCAGCTCATTAAGATTGTGTGGGGGAGGCATTTCTATAATGGATTTAACTTTGCCATGATCTATTTCAATGTCATAGTTGGAAACAATGAAACCCAAGAGCTTTCTTGAAGTGACCTCAAAGATGCATTTTTTTGGATTTAGCCAGACCTTATATTCCTTGAGGCGCTGGAAGATGCAATGGAAGAGAATTGGATAGTCTCTCTTGAGTTTGGATTTTCCAAGGATATCATCCACATAATCTTCAACTATGTTGTGCATCATGTCATGAAATATCATTGTCATGGCTCTCTAATAGGTAGCATCTACATTTTTTAGCCCAAAAGGCATGACCTTGTGACAAAATGTTCCCATGGAGTGATGAAAGTGGTCTTATGTTGGTCTTCAGGGGCTATTTGGATATGATTATATTTGGAAAATCCATCCATTGATGATAGCATTTCATATTTAGATGTAAGAACCATATGATAATTTCAATGTTTAGTAGATGGAAGTCATCTTTAGGGTATGCTTTGTTGATGTCCTAGAAATCAGTGCAAACACGGATGCCCTTAGTTTTCTTGCTAATAGGGACCACATTGGAGACCCATTCGAGATAATCAATGAGATGAATAAACCCCACCTCCAAGAGCTTTTGTAATTCATCTTTGACAAACAAGGCTACTTGGGGCTGCATCTTGCGTAGGTTATGACAAATCGGTTTTCCATTGACAAGGACTACAAGATAATGCATGATGAGAGATGGGTCAAGTCTTGGCATGTCAACATAGGACCATGTGAAGATATCAATGTAGTCATTAAGGGTAGATGTGATTCCTTATTTGATGTCAAGATCTAGGACAACTTCTATCTTTGTGAGCTTAGGGTTCTCTTCTGTTCCTAGGGTAATGTTTGTAGCCTCTTCGACGAGGAGAGGGGAGCCATCTTGTAATTGAGTGGGTGCTAAGGGGAGGTGGAGTGTATCATCAAAGAGCTCTTGGGAAGTGTTCATGTTAGTGGTGTCATCTGAGTTTGTCACAAGTTTCCTCTAATCTTGTCGCTCTTCTATCTCCTGGAGTTCATCAAAACTAGAGGGCTTTTCTTGTTCTCCAAAGTAAGCATAGGTGTTAAGTATGGTGGAAAATCCTTTCTTGTGATCTCTAGGGAGATGTAATCTTGTAACTTCATAAGTTCGAGGATAGCCTCATCATTCTAGAAAACATCAAATGCCGGGGGGTCATGTTGGTCTCAATCAATAAGCTCAGGGTATTGCAGGGCCAATGAGAGGGTAAGGATAATAGTATCATCAAAGAGATTGATGGTGGCAAGCTCATTGAAAGGGTCCAAGGGAGGCAAGATTGCATCTCATCTTGCCTCCCTTGGACCCTTATCTTGTGCATCCTCATGCTTGATGGAATCCATGCCGTTTATTTGATCATCTGTGTCCAAGGGAGGCAAGCATCTCATCTTGGGAAATGGAGGTTGTTGGAGTATGGATGCGATCAACTTCAATTTTATTATCATGGATGGGATAATGGTGGATGATGTGATCATTCTAGGCCTCTTGGTCATAGATTGGATCTTGATCAAAGATTGGACTAGTTTGGATAGGATTTTGATCAAAGATTGGATTAGTTTGGAGTGCATGACCATCTGTGGGGAATGTTTGGGGAACTTGATTTGGATTTAGAATGGAGCTTGTTTGATCATGCTTTAGGCTTGACTCTTGAAATAGATCTGATGGTTCCAATAATGGGTTGTGAGTTTGGATAGAGATGGGGGATTCTTGGATGGGTTCACGATTTTGGCATGGCCATAATAGATCTTGGATGGGAAAGTCTTTGGCGGGCTTGATAGGAGGTGCAGTACATGGTGATGTGGACATGGAGATCTTGGATTTGCCCAGGTTTGTTGTTTATCCCATGTGATTAGTGCTTGGACAAAGTTTTTAGTAGATGGATGAGACCAATCAAATTTCCAAGTACGGGTGGACTTTTGATAGGAAGGGCTAGAGGATTTAGATGAGGATGTAGATGACATGGAAGATGTGGATGACTTGGTGGACTTAAAGGATTTGAAGGATTCAAAAGATTTGAGTGACGATGATTGGGAAGAGGTAGATGCAAATGATTTAGGAGATTTAGTGGAGGTGGAGAAGTTGAAGGACTTCAGTGACAATGATTGGGATGTAGGAGATGAGGGACATGACTCTAGGAGGGTGTTTCCCTTGCCAAGGATGGGATAAGGATGACTCTCAAACCTTTTCTTTTGGTTTATGAAGTAATTGACAGTAGGGTGTCCTATGTTTTGGAGGACATGGGTGTTTATGGTTAAGCATGGAGAATCAATGGGAAGCTTGCTCATGATTATCTTGTCAATGATGTTTTGGTCAATACTATCATTATCAGCACAGGGGTCATATTTGAGTTAGTTGCCATCATCATCATCAATGTCAAAGCGCTCATATTCTGGTCAATCGATAAGGCTATCATCACCATATGGATTATATCTTTGTTGATTAATGAAGTTGTTATAGTCAATGTGCTTGCCTTGATTTGGGAAGAGGAATTGATCTAAGGGGTTCATGGTGTTTTCTTTACGCTTGATTATAATCTTGGGTCTTCCTTTAATTGTGATTTTTGACTTTGCTTGTGTGGGATATGGGTCCATCATTGTGGTTAGGTCCAAGGATTTGGATTGTTTGGACGTTGTAGATTCTAGTTAGTTTGGATTTTGAATCGATTTGGGTTCGACTTAGATTCACACAAGAGAATTCTTAACAATGCTTTCACTCAGAAAAATAATGTTCTATAGAATCTTCAAACGCTGAGATAATTTCATATTTTCTCTCATTAGCTATAATTGAATCTATTGCACATGATTGAAACAAACCATCTTTCTAAAAAAATGGAAGACTGACTTTGCTTTCCTGCTCAGATTCCTAAATGCTCATTTTTTTTGCATTGATAATGAGCTTCCATCACTTGATCATACTCTTTATCTTCTCTTTCTTTAATGCTATTTCCAAAGTAGTTTTTTATGATTGGTTATAACTAGAGCATTACCTTTCAAAGGTCAGAGACACTTTAAGATGTTTTTTAAAAACAAAGCCACACCAAAAAGTTGAATATATTATTTACTTTGATGCAATCTTGGAATATATTTTAATGTATTGTAGAGTTAAATGCGATGGTACGGCCATAAAATTGAATGCTCGTAGAGAAATAACGACAAATAGGAGACTGTAGTGCCACATTGTAAAAGGGCGTGACGAGGGGCTGTAAGATCTGTGTAATGAAAAAGAAACCCCACAACAAAAAATGTATTTTCAGAAGGGTGCACACGCCTCTTGTATACTAATAAATAAATTGGCAGAAGTTTCAAAAACATTATTATGCAGTTGAATAACACTAGGAGGATTTAAACAACTTGTGTGTGGATTCCAGACATTAATGTACAAGATGCCAACGTTGATTGCAAATTGTGGTGAGGGGTAAGTCGACAACCACACAACATTTAACCACTGTAGAATAATGATGGATCGTTTACGGAGCGAATGAAGAGATCAGATCGGATACGGTAGCCGTGAAAGATCAGATTGTGGGAAGAATATAATAATAATTTGTAATTTGTAATACATATGCACGAAGGCGACCGGGCGTGAAGACGAGCCGCATTTGGAAAGTCCATTTTGTTAAACATAATTTATTTATTATTTTTTTAAGTAGATAGTGGGCTGCCTAAATGGAGAAATTATGGTCATTTGTAAGTCTAGGGAATATTTCAATTATTTTTTTTTAGGAGTGGAAGTTATAAGTTAATTTTAGAAGGGAATTTCTTGACAGGAGTTACAATCTAATTTGATTTAGGAATATTTAAAGAGAGAAAAATATATTAATTCAGGATAGTGGAGGGGAAATGAAAGAAAAAAAGAAATAATATTTTATTTCACTCTATTTAAATATTATCCACTTCAATGGTCAAACAGCCAATAGTAATTTTACATCTCATTCACAACAAAAAGTGGTAAATATTTGTCCTATTTTTATTGGCCAAAATTGACCTTTAACTGTTGAAGTGGATGATATTTAAGAGCAGTGATTTTATTTTCATCAATAGTTCTTTAAAAGAAGGGAGAAAGCTGAAAAAGATATCTAAATTTGATATTACCAATTTTTCTCAATTTCAAAGTCCGTGTGTTCAAAATCCATCCAAGGATGATCCCTTGTGGTTGTAGATCCAAGGATGAAAACCCTCGTGATCTTGGGATTTGGGAACAAAAGCTCTCTGATTCTCAGAGATGATTGCAATTCAAGAATTACATAGAGCTTTAACAACTTTCCCAGTTTCAAAGTTTGATTATGTTTGCCTATTTATAGTCAGCCAATGATTTTTTGTTGTGTGCTTCAAACTTGGTTTAGAACTCAGCTCATTCTAAATTTTTACTTAATATGGTGTGAGTTTCCTTTCATCTATTTTAGTCTCAGCAAGATTGTTTAACTTTTGATGCAGCTATTGTATCCCTCTTGAAGATATTAAATAAAGTTGTTGATCCTTCTTATATCTATGTTGTGGTGTTCATCCCTAGCATATTATTGAGTATTCTATTGATTTTTTTTTATTGTTACAATTATGATCACGTTTTACCAATCCAAGCGAGATAAGGTTGAATTCATTGGAGTCAATATCATTGTAGATGATGTGCCTGGCTATTCATAGCTTTCCCAAAACATTTAGGCTCCAATTAGAAAAAGTCTGACATGTAGATTACTGATGTAGTGGCAAATACATTCAATAAGGTTTGTAGTAGTGTGTTGTTTCTATAGGAGGTTATTATATATTCTATGAATGTTATGATAGGGGATGCTAATTGCTATTGCTGAGCATTTCCAAACCTTAATCACAAAATCTCTAGTTGTCGTACTAGAACAAATCACAATTTTAATTAGTCTTTAAGGCTTTACAAAGGGTGACATGATCCCGTAACTCTAGACAAATTCATTGTTAGCAAATTAATACGACCTACCGAGTCTTAAGATCACTGTATTGAATGACATGAAAGGCATGACAGTTTTCAAGTAGCCGCTTCAATACTCATCCATGGTGCCTTCATTATGGTTGGTGTTATGTCAATTCAACTTCTACTGGGCATCGATATTGAGAGGGATTATGGCGTACTGTTTCAATGTTATTGTGGCCAAACTTGTTCTAGAGAAGGCCGCTCCTATTCACATATGTATCGTAGATTTTATAAGCTTGTAATGTTCCATTCATCTTCAATAAATTTTGGTAGCATGGTATCTTGACTATTTTAAGGAGTACGTAGCAACTGATTTGTCCATTATCATAGCTACACTTGCATTAAAAATATGATAATTTCAATAGATGTTTGTCACATTTCCTCATTTGCTGAGAAAATAAATGTGTGTAAATCTGGAAACCTTGGAAGGCCTTTCTGCCAAGTCTGGTATATTCTATATTTTGTTGAGTTATGCAAGCCTAGCTTCCAGCCGGTATAGAAACTAAATTTTTAGATTTTATATTTAAGCGTTGTATTAATCTATTTAGTCACCGTATGTTCTCACCCTGCTTAATTGAAAAAATATTAGCTTTCATCTGCCAAGGATAGTACAAAGTTATTAGAGTTGGAGATTTGGTAGCCTATTCAAGAAAATGGCTATTTGATATAGATTACTTAATGCAGCCCAATGATAGAGAGTTCAGATACCATCAGAAAGAAAATAAGAAGGTTATGGAGTACCAAAAAGAGGGTTTTGGACAACAAAGTCTAGAGATTGTGCTAGACTTGAATTTGATAGAAGACTTGATTATTGAAGAGAGATAAATGAGAAGTAATATGGAAGATAACCCTACAAATGGGGTGAAAGGAAATTTGATGTGATGCTTAATATATTGGCGTAAATATTTCATAAGATGGACAACAACATGAACATGTCGAGAAACCAGAATGGTGAAGGAAGCACTTCAAGGGAAAATAATTAGGCATCGAGCAACAACAACATTCCCACAATTATTGTTGGTTTTTCTACCAGGCCATTTCAACATACTTTCCTTCATAGGGAGGAAGAAGTACCTAAAGTAGAGGTGTAAATTCCAATGGCTAATGAAATTACAACCTATTATGAAGAAAATATTTGTAATAAACTATCCGTCAATAATTACATGAATTAGAGGAAGCCTAGAAATGGTCCTAGACATGAGCATAGACCTCAAGCAGATCAGAGGGATTTCCAATGTTAGCAGGTTACTTGACAAAGAACAGAGCTGAACGGAGGAGATTGTATATTATGCGGAGGCCAGAAGCTGGCAGAGGACACACCCCTTCATGTAATAAGATATATATATAGTAGAATGTAAATAAGTAAGTATGATAGGAGAATAAATATATATTCTGATGTAAGCAATGACATAGAAGTCGTGGATGTAACTATGCCGGCTAATTATGTGTGTTATCTTATTATGATGTATATGTTATGTTCTATTCTGTTATTCTGTATGTTTTGCTATCAATCTCTAGCTACTTGACTGGGGTATAAATTGACTACAAAGACTTGTCTGAAGACTAGATCTTTGGACATGTATCCCTTTACATTTCTTGCTAACATTTGATTCTGTTGCCAGACCTTGGAAAAGGGTAATTAAAAATTGAAAGGGCAAAACACCTGAAGAAGTAGCATAGAGTTCCGAAAAGGAGAAAAGGCAAGGTTGGTGGGAAAAAATTTCAAACTACAGAGGAATTCACATCTCGTTAGGTTTCTACCTTTGTGAGAGGGGGGCAAGCACTTAAGGGGATGGTGAGTGGGAAGGGGGTAGGGTCCGCAAGGACCTTCTAAACAATGTGTCTCTTCAAATGAATATTCCATGAGATATAAGAGGACTAATGGAACACCAAATCTAGCAAACCCATGACAAAAGGGGAGAAGCGAAAGAAAAGAGAGATTGACGAAGAAATCATGACCATAATGGAGATAAGCAAAGAATAAAGATTGAAATAAACTCAGGAAAGGCAAGAGCATTACTGCAGAAGGATGAAAAGGGCATAAGAGATGGAGAAAGAGAGGATGAGAGAAAATGCGAAAGAAAAGATAGAAGAAGTTGATGAGCGTGCCACTGAGGGTGCTAGCAGAAGGAAGGAAGAGGACAAGCACATCATGAAGGATGTTGTTGAGCACACTAGGGATGGTACTAATGGAGAAATGAGATCAAAAGGTGAAGGAATAGACGATGTGATCGAGAATGCGAAAGAGCATTCCACTGTGGGTGCTGCCAGAGAGGAATGTGGAAGAAAAAGAGAAGTAGGTGAATTAGGGTTTTATGCCGCAAAGTGTCAGAGAAGATGAAGTAACACCAGAGATTTTGAAGAAGGATGAGGAATATATAGAGGAGTTAATTTGCTAAAGCATAGAGAAGAGAAGAGAAGAAGGAGAAGATACAGTAAACATGGATAGGAGTTTTGAGGGTTTTGGAAGGTTATTTGAATCAATATTAGATGCTGACATGATGTCATTTACAAAGGTAAGAGAATACCCTAATTTGAAGAGAGACACAACCCATGGACCATGATCCACCCCAAGTGCCATATAAAGTCAAGAGAATTTTAGCAGAGAAGGAAGATATTCAAGCAAACAAAGAAGCAGAGAGAATAGCAGAGATTCAAAGCAATTTTGTAGAGGTTTTGGGAGAAGAATACTTTGAGATTTGATTATAGAGAGACAAGGAAAGAGAAGGGAATCAAGTTGATAGAAAATGGTTGAACTAGAGAGGCAAACCAGAGGAAATATACTGCAAAGTACCAAAGAGTGGGAGGAAAGCAACCATGGATACTAGGCAGTTAAGTTACCTATGTTTGAGAAGGATAGTACTGAAGTGGAAAAACACATTTTTATTTTGGAGGCTATTTGGAACTAGAAAGGAGTAACAAGGGATAAAATCAAGCTTTTTGACTTCATAGGCACCTTCAGGAATGAAGCATTGAAGTGGTATAGGAAGACGTGCCCTAATAGTGACAAGGAATGGAATGAGATCAGGAAGCTATTTTTGAGGAACTTTAGAGTTCAGGATGTTCCGAGAAAAGGAGTAAGTAAGATGAGAGATATGATGCAATTGGAGAAAGAATCAATAAAGGAGTTTGATAAGAGATTCAAGGAGAAATCTAGGAGATTGGAGGAACCATTGACTAAGAAGAAGAAGATAGAATGGTTTAATTTTGGAATAAGCCCTAAGATAAGATCAACCCTAGATGGAAGGATGTTTGAAACATATGTAGAAGCAGTGACATTGGCCTACCTGATAGAATCTCATTCCTAGCGCAAACAAGATATGATGAAGGAAAACCTAGAATTGGAGAAGCTGAAGTTGAAATTGGAGCAGTTGAAGCTGAGGCAGGAGATATTGGTGAAACAAGAGGCGAATACACAGAAGGAAATACCTAATATTTGGTGTTCATACTACACAAGAGCGGGCCACTTGAGAGATGAATGCCCTAGGCTGAGGGGTGAAAGACAAGATACCACAATAAAAGCAGATGCCAAGGCACCAATGAAAAAAGTCAATTCAGTATACTATGGATTATACAAAGAATGGGATGACCATGAGACACTAGATTGCCCTTCACAAAACTTTAGAAGGAAAAGAGACTTCACTGATGAAGAAGATGAAGCATGGTATGGTGAAAACAATACAAACTCTATGGAGAGCAGTAACATGAGAGAGATATATTCATATGATCAAGACTACAAGCAACCAAGTTGGAGAAAATAGAGGAATGTGAATGCAATACAAAATTCAAGTTATGGCGGTCCATCATATGGAAATAGCTACAATAATGATGACAAAGACTAGTTTGGAGGATATAGAGGAGGCAAAGGCCATGGAATAAATCAAAGGAGGGAGGATACCACATGATTCAATTTCTATAAGTTAGGACATTTTGCCAATGAATGTTGGGCTGAGAAAAAGACAAAGTTTTCATTTTGTAATAGCACAAAGCATGACTTAATTTCTTGTGAGAGAGCACAACAATACTTTTGAAATGCACAACCACAGTCTAAGAATGATGTGTTACAAAACCTGAACAATAAAAAAGGAGAAAGGATCACAAGAAGAGCACCAAAAGATCAAGGAGCAAGAACTTTCTGGAAGAACAACAGAGAGCAGATAGACATATCTTCAATAGAATCCATAGAGGAAGAAGAGTACTACCAGAAGAGCATTGCAAGACATACTAGAAAGGAGAGAAGGAAAAGGAAGGGGAAAGTTGTGGTAGTAACAAGACAAGGAACCAATACCATAAGACATTATATCACTAAGACAGAGGAGGAAGACAGTGAGGAAGATGAAGAATTTGTTCTAACAAAGAAACAACATGAATAAGTTGTGAAGGAGGCTAAACAAACAATTAAGAAGGAGAAAGAAAAGGAGAACCAATAAGAGGAATATTTCATTGTAGATGAATTGGATTCTTTCAAGCAGTTAGCCCAATTGACATAGCAACACATACTGATTGACAAACTAAAGAAATTCTCTAAGTAATGGAACAGGGAGCAAGGTCAGAAAGGTCAACTCTAGAGGATGGGAAGGATAGACAGAGATTGGAAGACAAAACCATTGATGATGAATGTCCACATCAATCACAAAAAGGTCTAGAATGTCATGATATATTTGGAGTAGATGTCAACATGATCATAAAGAAGATGTGGGAGCAATTAGGAATGTTGAATGCATAAGACAAATAAGAGGGGGGTGAATCAGTTGTATCAAAAAAATCAAACCCTCATTAACATAATAACATCCACATCAATTCATTTAAACCCTTAATCTGTTATGAAGATTAAAAATGAAATGCATATAACAGAAACTTAAACACATCAACACCATGCACAAGAGAACACCAGATCTTTACGTGGAAAACCATAAAAGGGAAAAACCATGGTGAGGATTAGCTCACAATATAAAGTAGTAGAAATATCAAATTACAAGAGGCTCACTGCTTAAGGGCTCATTTTCCCAAAGAAAAAGGCTCACTACCAAGGACTCACTCTCCAGAAGGCCTCATTGCCAAAAGGGGCTCACTGCCAAAAATGAAAGAAGATAGAAGAAGAAAGTTACAATGAGAAGATATCTCAAAGTTGTTGGAAAGAGACACTGCTATGCATGATAGGTGTTGTCATTTATGGCAACTAAGTTCATCTTACATATCTGCATTACATAATTTGTTCATACCGGAAGTTAGAGTGAAGATTTGTCCATGTCCAAGTAGTTAGAAACAGAGCATGTGACAGGGTCCAGTATTTGGGTCCAGATCTCTCTGATTGTAAATCACAGTATGTTTTGAATTTGAAGGAGTAATAAGTATTGTTAGGACTATCTAAATCTAGGAATTTAGCCTCTGGTGATGAAGGATTCAAAAGTTATAAGCATCTGAGTATTAGGTTCCAACTAGTCAGTACAGTCAGAAGAAGAACAGGCTGACCTAGTATTTGATCTTGGTCCAGATGAAGAAAAGTTGTTAGTTAAGTAATTTGTGATAACTAGTGGTATTAGCCAACATGATTGATGATTTGAGAACACAAGTTTTTGGTCCACATTGTTGTTTGTGCTTGGATTTAACTAACATAGCAAAGTTCTTAATAAATGTTCTAAGTTTTCTTGAAGCTGACTATAGTTGATTGAATTCCTTGATGTGGATATATATAGCCAATGGATTCAAGTGTTTTGGTGTGTGTGTGTAGTGTGGTGATGGATTAAGTGTGAAAAGGGAAGAAAAAAGTGGGAAGGTGAAGATCTAAGCTAGGATTATGAGCGAAGAGTGAAACAAGGTAGAGTAAGGATGAAGTGTGTAAGATCAGTATTTTGTGCTTAACTAGAACTGAATTCTTGCATTGGTAGATGTTATTCACTAGTTCAAATATTCTGTAATCTTCTTACAATCATTTCTGTAGGCAATGAGCCTCTTGGAGCAGTGAGCTCTGGGCAGTGCACCCTGAAGACATGTGCCTTCCCCATTTGTAATACTTTTAACAGAGTATAAATTCTTGTGGGTTAACCCCCACTGTGGTTTTTATCTTAATCAGGTTTCCACGTAAAAATCTTGGTGTTCATGTGTTATAATCTTGTTGTTTTTGTTCTTATGTTCATGCTTCTTTCTTTTGAATGTATGTGACAAATTAATTAAGGAACAACCTAAGAAGTTTTGTGGAACATTGATTCACCCCCCCTCTTAGTGTTCCTTAATTCTAACAATTGGTATCAGAGCAAGGTTCCTTGGAAGAAGCCTAATAGCTTGAGGAAGATCTGGGAAGGAGTTTCAATGGGTTCACTCAGAGAACATCTTCAATTGGCTTTAGCAGATCTTGATCAATCCAAAGCAGAAGTAAATGAACTAAAAGTGAACCTTAAAGATGCTAATGATTGCATTGAGATGTTAAAAGAAAAACTAAAAAAATGTATGGAAATAGGAAGGAGCTACTTTAGCAACTAGCTAATTTTACTGAAGAAAATGGCATGAATGAGGCTTTGGAAGAAAAGACAAAGGAATGTGAGAAGCTGACAAAAGAAGTTTCTATTCTAAAACATGAGATGGAATCTGGGGTCATGAGGCTAACCAAAGAAATTGAGGAAAGGAAGAAGACTATAGAAAACTTGAATCAAAATCCGAAGGAAAGAACAGAAGAATGCTATAGAATGGACAGAGCAATTGGTCACCTAAAATCTGATCTACAAGAATGTAGATATAATGAGGGGGAACTTGAAAGGCAAATTGTCATCCTTAGACATGACCTAGAAGTTGCAAATGAATACAAGGAGAAGTTCAAAATAAGCTCAGCTAAACTTGAAGTGTTGTTTGAGAGTCAGAAGAAGGCTGATGATAAGAATGGTCTTGGGTATGAGAAAGGTGAAAGCTCCAGATCCGGACAAAGAAATTCTCAATCAAGGAATGGGAGAAATAGACCTAGAAGACCTCTGGTAAGACAGCCTAATGCTCAAAGGTATCAATCTTTCAATGGCAATTGTTTCAATTGCAATAAATTTGGTCATAGAGCTACTCAATGCAAAAGTAGAGTGAATCAAAGTGGTCCATCCTTCTTCGGTGAATGCTTCAATTGAAAAAGGTATGGTCATAGATCCAATGATTGCAAAAGTATGATGATAAACTACTCTAACAATAGAAGAAATGTCAATTCTTTCAAAGGCTACTGTTTTGTATGCAATGGATTTAGACACATGGCTAATCAGTGCAAATCAAGAAGAAATCAAGTAAATAAGCAAAGAAATGTTGTATGCTCTAATTGCAATAGATCTGGTCATATTGCAAGATTCTGCAGAAGCAAGAATAATGAAAGAAGAGGTCTAGTAAATAGAAAACTGGATGAGCAGAGACAAGACAAAGGCAAGGGCAAAGTTGATGAGATCCAAAATGCAATAAACAAGACATGAGTGAAGAAAAGTGTAATAAATGATGGTAATGGGTCCGCACTAGAATCCGGTGCTAAGAATTCCTCAGGAAACTAAAATGAGAACTCTGGCTTAGGGGGAGCTACATTGAAAATGAAATACCCCCAGCCAATAAGTGGGTGCCTGAATCTGGCATGATGAGAGAAGACAATTTGGGTTATTACAGATCATTTGAAAGGATTTCTAGAAGAAAAGAAGTGGATATGGCAATTTGCGAAGTGTTTAATGAGAAACTGCATCAAGAAATAGAGTAATCAGATGAAGTTAGGGTAACACATTTATTACAATGGAGAATTAGGTTTTGTGGAGCATAAAAGGTCATCCTTTCATCATTTGGATCAATTTGCATTCAAAGAGAGCAAGTAGAAGAGAACCTAAGCTAAGATTTCAAGGATTTGAAGTGCGACCAGTGAATTCATCAGCTAACCCTAATTTCGTGAAAGAGGTATTTTTCTGTGAAGCATCCAAACAAATCAGTAGTAGTCGACCCATTAGGTGCATTTTCAAGTGTTCCATATGGTGTATTGCATGTTGAAGATATTAGGGTCTATACTCATGCAAGCATAGATGAATTTGGGGACTCAAGGTTTGTAGATTTGTTCAAGAATCATCTAAGGGATGAAATTCACTATCTTAAACCTGAATATAAGGCACTACATAATAAACATTTCATTTAGATTATAGGGTTTCCATCCTTTGATGAAGATGAGTGGGTCTGGTATGAGTTGAGCTGAATGCATGATGAATTTATATCGCTAATTAAACCCTTCAAAATTACCAAGGACGCCATCAAGGCCGTGACAGGGTTAAACTCATCTGGTGGACTGCCAATGTTGAAAGCAGTGAAGAATCAAATAGTAATTGATGCTACCAATTCAAGGTTTGACAAAAGGGAAATGACAATCAATGATATTATTTATTTAAATGTTAAGTTTGCTTCAATGGTAATTGGCTACAACATTTATCACTTCAGCACAGAGAACTCTGTTTCAGGAACGACCATATATGCTGCATACAAAATGTTAAGAGAGAATGCTGATTATGACTTGTGTGAGTTGTTTTAGAACCAACTGATGGAAAATTTGAATAAGGTAAAGAAGGATAGGAAGAACACCTTCAAATATGGTACACTGATCTTATGTTTTGTTCTTCTATTTCATGAATGAGTTACCCAGCAAGAAAAGCATGTGTTGGATAGATGATAAACCTGTTGCTATACAGATAAGGGAGCACTTGAATAGCATTGGTGACTCTAAAGCACATAAAACTACAATTTGAGGTTACTTCAATAATTTTTAGAGCATGATGCATTATAGGGAAAGAATCCCGAAATTGCTTGTTGAGAAATACAAGAATGAAATCTGTTTCATGGTGGACACTGATCAGTGCTTAATAGAAGTAGTAGAACCCAGAACTATTTGGATCATGCCCATGGGGTATGAGGTAGATGAGAAGATTTTGGATATGTATGCTCAACATCTCTTGAGAAAACACAAGGATCATTCTATGGAGAGATTTGGGACATATGATGAGCTCAATTTGAAACTGCATGTTGAACTCAAAAAACCTGAAATCAAGAGGAAAGCTCAAAAGCAAGTAGAAATGTATGCTGAAAGCATTGGCATAAATAAGGAAGTTGTGAAGCAAAACAGAGAAAGGATAGAAAAAGATGAAAAGGAGATGCAAGATAAGAAACAAGGAAGTGCTCTAGAAGTCTCCACCAACCAGCATAGAAAAACTAGAAGTTCTATTGCTGCCCCTATTCAAACAAAACCTATTAGAATAGAGAAACTAGAAGAAAGGGAAAGAACAAAAGTAATGGCAAAGAGGTCATATGGCAGTTTGGAAAAGGAGGATGAAGAAAAGATAGATTATGATCATGAGCTTAAAGAGCTGAAGGCCACAAGTACTAAAGCTGTTAAAGTGTCAAAAGAGAAGCCTTGCGGAAGCAAGAAGACAAACAAGAGGTAGAGGTCAGAGGCTGATGTTGAGAAGACAACTCCTTCTATGAAAAACATTGTTAAGTCAATCACTGCTGATGGGAATTTAAAGACATTGACTAAATTTTATAATCTTTACAATGATGCTGATAAGAGACTTTTAAAAGATGCTACTATCAAATACTTGAATGTATTCAACTGGGCCCTAGTAGAGATTTTGTCAAAAGTTCCTGAGAGTTTAAGAGACATTTTGGAAATCAAAAAAGAAGCTACCAAGTCAAAGGATATGGAGTTGAGAGAACATGTTTTGTCTAGTTTGTGTCCAATGATCTCTAGAAAAGAAGCAAACAAAATTTTCAAAGAAGTCAAGAGTGAATTCAGAAGCAAGACCAGGATGAATAAGATGATGATTGGAGACATAGAGGAAGTTGTTCAAGAAACTTAATAAATTCTAAGGAAAGCACTAGATAAGAACAAGTTCTATGTGGTCACAGAAAAACTGGTTGATACTGAGGATGTAGTAATTCTGAATGATGAAGAGTTGTAGAAGGATGAACAACAAACTAAAGTAGATGATAACCCTTTTTTGGAAGAAGAAGCTTTGAATAAAGAAGATGGAGAAGTGGTGAAAGAAGATCAAGTAAAAGAAACTAATGATGGAATTGACTCTTCCATTTTGGATGTTGATCAACCTGATAAAACTTCCACTGAGGATACACCAAACCCTCTGAAAGAAAATGTAGAAGATATTTTTGAGATAGATAAAAGCAAGAATGACTCTGATGTTGATAGAGAGAAGGAAGAAGATGAGAAGAAGAATGAAACTTATGAGTAGGACAATATGGTTGACTCTCAAAAGGGAGAAGATGCAGGGCCTAAAGAGGACAAGTTGGAAACATCATTTTGGACAAGAGACACTGGAGAAGCAATAAAGGAAATTTTGGAAAGAGACAAACAAATTGAAGAAGATTAGGACATAATAGAAGGTCCAATTAATTTTGATACCTTATCTCTGGTTCAGAAGACAAAGTTGGCCTTCATTGCTCAAGATAAGCCTAGAGAAAATATTTTGAAGTCTCACATAGAAGACTGTGAGCTACTTGGTCTGGCATCAGGGATTTTTAAGAAAATCATGCCAACATACCAGAAGGACTCATCAGCATCTCCCTTGAGCAAGTTGAAAAGTCTAATAAACTCTGAAAGTTCTCATTTTGAATCTCTTGAAAAATTTGCAGAGGTCAAGGTTCAAAACGAATTCAATGATAAAAGATTTGATGCTCTGAAAGGGATGATTGCATTAGATAGAATTATGCTAGATACCAGTGTTAAGAATATTCAAAATGCTCTTACAGAAGGAGGGAATGTATATAAATTTTGTTTATCTTGTCCTAAAGCTATAGAGGACATTGAAATACAAATAAAGGAATCTGAGGAAAAACTGTCAAGTATATCCCAATCTTTTGATCCCCTGACAATATTAGTGATGAGCCAAGAATGTCAAATAATCAGTCTGATTGAAGAAATAAATAAATTGATGAAGGAAAAGGACAACATTGAGACAAGGATGTGTGAGCTTCGGGGACTGATTTCCCCTAAGCTGGAAGCAATGTTCAATACCATGATAGAAGCCCAAGCTGCTGCTAAATCAAATGATCCTAGTAACTTGTGAAAAGCAGAGTCTCAAGCATTTCTATTCAGTGGTCACATCTCAATTTTGAACAATATGAAGAAGAGTTGGGACAATGAGTTGGCGCTGTTGAAGAATATCTTTGGTGATGTGTTCAAACTTATGTAAATAAGTCATAGGGTTGTTTGTATATATTCCTATATAAATAAAATTTTTGGTGAATTTTGGTATGAGGATTTTTTCAAGATTGATGCTCAATTACAGATATTGGAACTACTAGACTACAAGGCAATATTCACTCCTGGCTATAAAGTTGTATTGCATATACACTCCATTATGAAGGAATGTGAGATTATGGGATTGTTACATCCAAAAAGTTTAGCCTTTGCCATTGATGTCAAAGGGAGAGTAAAGAGTAGTGAAAAATGAGGAATCTAGCAAAGGAGGAGCACTGGAGAACAGTGAAAAGCATAAGTGTATAAAGTAAGGGGGAGTTGATTTGACACTTAGTTATTTTTCACTAAGTGTTGACATCAATGCCAAAGGGGGAGATGTTGGCAAGAGACACTGCTAGGCATGACAGGTGTTGTCATTGATGGCAACTAAGTCCATCTTACATATCCTCATTACATAATTTGTTCATACTAGAAGTCAGAGTGAAGATTTGTCCAAGTCTAGGTAGTCAGAAACAGATCATGTGATAGAGTCCAGTATTTGGGTCCGGATCTCTCCGGTGGTAAATCATAGTATGTTGTGGATCTGAGGGAGTAGTAAGGATTGTCAGGACTATCTAAATCTAGGAATTTAGCCTCTTGTGATGAAGGATTCAAAAGTTATAAGCATCTAAGTATCGGGTTCCAACTAGTTAGTACAGTCAGAAGAAGAATAGGTTGACCTAGTATTTAATCTTTGTCTGGATGAAGAAAAGTTGTTGGTTAAGTATTATGTGATAGCCAGTGGTATTGGCCAACATGATTGATGATTTGAGAACACAAGTTTTTGGTCTGTGTTGTTGTTTGTGCATGGATTCAGCTGAAAGAGAAGAGTTCTTAATAAATGTTCTAAGTTTTCTTGAAGCTGACTACAATTGATTGTATTCCATAGATATATATATATAGCTAATGGATTTGAGTGTTTTGACATGTGTGTGTAGTGTGGTGATGGATTAAGTGTGAAAAGGGCAGAAAGAAGTGTGAAGGTGAAGATCTAAGCTAGGATTATGAGCGAAGAGTGAAACAGAGCAGCTCATAAGGACGAAGTGTGTAAGATCAATATTCTATGCTTAACTAAAACTAAATTCTTTCATTGGTAGATTCTATTCATCAGTTCAAACATTCTGTAATCTTCTTACAATCATTTCTATAGGCAGTGAGCTCTGGGCAGTGCTCCATGAAGGCATGTAAATTCCCCATTTGTAATACTTTTAGCAGAGTATAAATTCTTGTGGGATAACCCCCACTGTGGTTTTTCCCTTAACTGGGTTTCCACATAAAAATCCTAGTGTTCATGTGTTATAATCTTGTTTTTTATGTTATTATGTTCATGCTTCTTTCTTTTGAATGTATGTGACAAATTAAATAAGGAACAACCTAAGAAGTTTTGTGAAGCACTGATTCACCCCCCCTCTCAGTGTTCCTTAATTCCAACAAAAGAAATAGGAAATCCACCACAACAACACTCACAACATCCACTGCATTTCTAAAAGAATTGTAGACACCTTCTGCTTACTGCATCCAGTAGCCTAGTGCATGAAAATCCTTGCTACTCTTCACAAATTCATATCACATAAACATCTCTTGCATCTCTTTCATCTATCAACATCATTCGGCTCAATCTTCAAACATCCAACACTTATTTATACTAGCATTAATCTTAGGAACAATCTCCAAGGTCGGCACAACCTTCAAACTTAACTAAATTCAAATTAGGTATGGACCTAAACATTCATGTGGTGGAAAGGAATGAAGGTGGAACACTTCACAGCTTAGCTCAGACCTAAATACATCTTCACATGCTTCAACACTCTTCCTCAATCAATGAAGCACATCTACAATTAGTGTTAGCACGCAAGTCGGCCAAACTTGTGCAAACACCAAGAACAATTAGGCAAATCCTTCCAAGAGTACAACCATGATTTGTGGATCAAGCACAAGCTTTTAGCACATTTTGGAAACATCCACGAACAACATGAAATCACCTGGGAGTCAAAAAATTCATCTACAACAAATCTCACTTAAAGACAGATCACAAACTACTCACAACCAACACTACCAAGCTCTGCTACTTATGAAAACTACATTTTAGTGCACCAAATCATAATTCCTTTGAATGGAACATAGATATGGATCTTAGGAACACTCATCCATAACTGCAAGACCAAAAAACTAAATTACAGAGGAATGCGGAGCAAAATACTTTCTCCTAGTCACACTGCAAATGCTGTTAGGTACGGTGTTCAAATTGGTGAACATAACTATCAATCCACGATGTTCTAGAGTTCCAAATTATGGATTTTACATATTTAACAACTTCTCTAAAACATATCAAAACCTCACACTCTGGTCTTCAATAAAGAAGAAATGTGGAGCAAAAACTTGGACAATATCCTGCAAGCCAGAATACTTCTTCACAACATTGTCTTCATTTTTTATCAAATTTTCTCCAAAGCGCTTGGAAACTTAGCAACAAGAACTATATATTAACATCATAAGTACTTCTGTCAAATCACTTTAACACAATAACTTAATCAACCAACAACAACAACCTTAGAAGATACAGTTGACACCAATGACAACACAAGCATGTTGACATCAATGACAACACTGATTAGGACATACTTGTAACAATCTCCCCCTTTGTCATTGACGACAACATATGATGTGAAAAGCCATCATGAAACAATTCTACACTAATCTCACTCTCCCCCTTTCTTTTATACATATTACTCTCACTTTGTTTTTCACATGAACTCTCTCCCCCTTTGACATCAATGGCAAAGGGTGACAAACACTTCTCAAGCTTTCTCCCCTTGAATATGATGTTGCACATACTTGCACTATTCTTAACTGCTCTAAATACCTAACTGCAACACTCTTCAATGCCACTACCCACTCCCCTTCAGAGGTAGCCTCCACCATCAATCCAGAAAAGAATGACTCTTGAATCACACTAGACTGATGCACTTCCTTATGCATCTAGTTCAACAAAGGAGGGGAAATAACCCCTAACTTCCCCCAGAGATACTCAAATGTATCCTTAGGAAGAGCCTTGGTGAATATCTTAACAACTTGATCTTTTGTAGGCACATACTCAAGTTTCACTTCTTTCTCTGCAACCTTCTCTCTCAGAAAGTGATACCTGATAGAAATATGCTTTGTCCTTGAATGCATCACTAGGTTCTTTGAAATGTTAATGGGTGCACTTGTATTATCACAAAAAATAGGAATTGGGTCATCATACTCAACTTTGATATCCTTTAGAGTTTGTCTCATCCATAGCACCTGTGTGCAACATGATGTTGCTACAATGTACTCTACTTCTGTAGTAGATAAGGATACTCAATCCTTCTTCTTGCTTTTCCATGACACAACTCTATCTCTAAGAAATAATACACTACCACTTGAACTTTTCCTATCATGTACACATCTGGCCCAATTTGCATCTGTGTGGGCACTTAGGGTGAAGTCATTGTTCTTAAGATACCACAATCCATGGTCTGGAGTGCCCTTCAAATACCTAAATATCCTCTTTACTACCATGACATGTGACTCTCTAGGATCTTCTTGAAATCTTTCCACAAGACAAAATGCATGCATGGTATCCAGTCTGGTAGCAGTTGTTTCAGTGTAAAAAGAGGGTTTTTTAATTTCAATGAGTGTGTGGGTTAAATCCTCCTTTCACACCTTACATTCTGTAAGCGGGCTCTGCTACAGATTTAGTGTCACTTGGAATGAAGAGGAAACTTGAAATTTGTTGATTAATTGATTAATTAAAGCCTGATTATGCTTAAAACACCAATTTCACAAAATCATAAATAAACAGAAAAATCATGACAAATGCTCACACACAAAGATATCAAATGACAATTAGATACATACCAGATTTTGAGATTTTAGATGTAGAAAGGTTGGGGATGGAAGAGTGGGCACTCGAGTCTAAGATGGCAACCTCTTCAGGGATCTCTGAAATTTGTCTGCAACTAACCACCACTGTCATGGAGGTTTTCTACTTCAAAGATCTAGAGGACTAAAGAGTAGGCACCCAAGTCCAGGTCCTAGTTTTCTTCTTAGATTTGCAACTCTGACACTTTGTTATGCCTCCCTATAACTCCACTTCTTCTACTTCTGTACCTGTAACCTGCAATCACAGAAGATGGGGTTGGGGGTTGTGGTGTCTACGAGATTGCCTTAGCCAAGCCCTAGAAAGACATTCAAGTCTTCCAAATAGTGTTTTCAGATAGAGAGTGTGTGTCCCTATAGGATAGAGGTAAAAACTAATTGATAAATGATTGAAAACACAAATAAATGTCACCTTGGAGGTGTAGCTCGCATATTGATGAAAATCATTCACATCATGAGAAGATTAAGCCAAATCTACATAACAAACATAGTAACAAGACAAGTCTTCTCTGCAACAATGAATACTTTGAATCCTCTAAAATCATAAGTATGCTAAAAGTTCATAATTATCTTCTAGTTTTACAAATAACTTCGTAAACATGCTTATATATGCAACTAAACACATTCCCACTTTAATTTTGTAATTCAAACTTGAGATGTCAGCAACAGACACTTCTAACGGTCACTTAACTGACATTTAAAATTTGGGACCCCTCTAAATAGGGCAGGACTAGGGTACAAGTGCCCAATCCCTCAGCCTCATTTTCAATGTAAGGTCAGTTCATCACTATCCCCTAGATCCATTTTGACATGGGTTTTTAGGAATTTCCATCGGGAGTTAAAATAAACATGCATGATTGCACTAAAAGGACCTAGGAGCTAAACTAAAGAGGGAGAAAGTCCTAGGGAGACATTTTAAAACATAAAATTTAGCCCCCACTTTAATGTATGCATGAACACATGGCCCATACATGCATTAAAGTACGGTCAACAAACATGCCAGACACTTAGAGCTAATGTATACACAAAGATTGTGAAACTATTTCTAGCCCCCAGTCTCAAGTAGACATTAGAGAAGACACATCGCAGACACGCCAAACACAATGAAGATAGTAACAGGCACACAAAACATGGAGAAGACAATAACAAGCATGCAAAACATGGAGAAGACAACATTGAAGACACACAAAACACAATGAATACAGTGAATGCAGTGATTATTTCTTTTTCATTTTCATATATATAAATGAATTCAAATACATGGAAAGTAAAAATACAACACACCACCTAAATTGTAGGAGGAGAATTTTGCCATGCTCTTTGGACTACACTTGAGAACAAACACACCATACAAATCCCAAAGCATAGAATGGGCATTTCACCACACTCTTTGGACTATACTTGGGAACAAACACATGGAAGACACATGGAAAACACGAGCAACGTATAGCATGCCAAAGGCATACTATACATATAAAAACATGGCAAACAAGGTGATGGAAGGAACTTATTGCTAAGCCCCCACCATCTCAGGCACATTATAGGCACACTCGATGGTTGGGCTTATGCCACAACTGATGAAAGTAGATTGTCATTGATGTCAAAAAGGTGTTGGTATTAACAGGAGTTGTTCATGGTCATGTTCATGGTTTGATATGATTGATAAGATATGCTCTCATTTGATTAGGATGGATACTAATGTTCTTGATGTTTTGGATACATATTTGATCATCATGTTTATGACAAGCCCTTGGAGTTCTCAGTTTTGTTTTATCATGTTATGATGCATTGCTATTATGAGACTTGCAAGACTTCATTATGTTGCAAAGAAAGTTGATCATTCAAGTCTTGTACTTCTTTTAAGGACTTGCTCAGTGTTTGTGATACAAGGTTGATTGAGAAAGTGTGTTTCATGCATCCATGTTATTCACAGGACTTATTTGATCAATTTGATCATAGTTTGATCACAATGAATGGTGATAATGATCAGCAAGGTAAGAAAGGCAAGGTCTAGTTGTTGTCATGATTCTTGACTTGAACAAAATTGATATAATGTTCAAAGTTGGTATGTTGCTTAATGCCATGTTTCAGTGTCTTCATTATCATGTCATGTTGGTATAATGTCATGTTGTAGTCAAAGAGTATGAAGATATCACTCTTGTAAGACATGATATGTTACTTGTTTCTTCATGGAGATTTGCAGTGCTTACAAGTAATTAGAATGTCACTCAAGGAGTTGATAATCATTGGTTTTATGATCATAGAAGTCATATTCATGATAACAAGATAGTAACAAAGGTGATGTTTGTCATTTATGAATGAGACATTCTTTGTCATGATGTTGAGATGGTAAAGTGGTGAGAAGTTCATAAGAAGTTGGCTTCAAGTTGGTAGTTATAGTGTTGATTTCACATTGAATGGTATTCGCCTTGGTTCATTTGGATGCTTCATGACATAATTCATGCCTTCTATTTTTAAAAAGATCTCATACAGGAAGTTAGTTATGAAAACATTAGGGTTTGCTTCATTTCTAAGCCTAAAATCTATACTTATGTTCATAAACTATATTTTATGTCTTTTAATCCTAAATCTTCCCATCTCATATTGAAAGTACTTTATTTATATTTGAACTGTGACTTGCTATCACAGGTCAGGTCACTTAAAGTGACCCTCTAAAGGGTTTTTATGACATAAGAATAGATGGCCCCTTCACCTTTTGTTGAACAGTCTCCATTTACATGAAATGAACATTAAAAAACCTTAAAAGCTATATTCAATGTGTGGGGATCAAATTTATTAGAAAGTCATAAAAGAGTTTTTTAAGGCTATTTTTAGCCTTCCAAATAAAGTAGATTTTGAGGATTTTTAGAGATTTTTTTTTTAGAAGATTTTTTATGAGATCTTTAAGGAAATTCTTTCTTATTTTAAACCTCCTCATGGCAGCAAAAATAATAAAGGTGGAGTTAAATTGTTTTTTATGAAGGCACATTCTTTTAAAGAATTAATGCTTTTGTTAGAGAATATAAAAAGTTATTTTAAAGGAAAACAAAAAGTTGAAATCTCTTGAGAAGGTAAAAATGTATTTGTAGGGAAGATGAAAAGTTTAAAGATAGAGGAAGATTGAATTTATTAAAAGATAATTTTTGGAGAACTCTTTTATCTTTTTCTTGTAGATGGATCTTTTTATAAAAGAGATTTTTTGCAGATTATGAAGGGTCAAGATAATAAAATGGCAAGAGAGATTAACAAAATACAAAGAAGATTTTCATATTGGAGTAATGGACATTTCTAGAGGAAAGGAAATTGTCTTGCAAAGATTGATTTTATTTTTGCACATGAGTATGAAAATGTTTTTGCAGGTGAAAATGAATGAATCAAAGAAAAAGGGGATTTGAAGATGAAATAAATTATTTTATGTCAACCTAATTTAATTCTTGAAAATATTATTATTACATATTGAATTTATGAAGAAGAAGAAATTGAAAGGGTCATTGGAGTGTACAGAGAAAGATGAAAAGTGCAGGATGGAATGTTTACACAAGAATGTAAAAGGTCATTTAATTTGCATATAATGGTTTTTGCAGATGTATTGAAGTGGGATTTTTTGAGTGTGTGTGTGTGTGAGTGGATCAAAGGGCAATGATGAAGAAAATGTGTTGAAATATCCAGAGATGAGAGAATGTAAAAGAAATCCAGGAAATACAATGGTGCAAATCAGATTGAATGCCAATCATATCTTGCACATTAAGCTTGATGATTTGATAATTGATGATGGGGGTAAATCATAAAAAACATAATAGAAATTGCACACAGAAAATAGAACTTTCTTTATTGATTTGGGCAAATTATTACATTACAGAAGCTCAAATACAATTAGAGGAATCAACCCTCCACAGGTTGCAACACATTACAGCTTCCTATCACAAGACTCTGGAATCATCAGCCTTCTATAACCCCAAATCTACTAGGGTTTCTATTTTCCTACCTGTTCTTGACTCTAAACTTTCCCTCTTAACTCTACTAATGTTCAGGGTTCCCAAAAATGGTTATTAATAGCCTTTTTGGTGGCCAACACCTAATTTCAAAATTTGCATCTCCCTCCAAAATTAGGTCAACTTCTAGGAGCCATAACTTTTGATCTGGGTGTCCGATTGACGAACTGTTTATGCGTCAGAAAGTTTATAGAATGCTCTACGCGCTAAGAACCTACTCTGCTGGTTCTGACCATTTTCAAGCCCGTACGGGGCCATTTAGTGCCTCAAACCTAAGTTTGAATAATTTTTAGGCATTTTTTAGGAAACATAAACTTTAATATCTTTCAGCTCGCAAATGATCTTTGCATGATTCCTTTGCCAAAGGTCTTATTTTTTAGTTATGAAGCTTCCTGTAAATTTTCACTTCAATCTGTGCCCAAATGCAAACTTTCTAAAAATAGTAGGTTGCTATTTTTAGCAGTTTGGAAAAACTAAAAGTTCTACATCATTATTCAAGTGATTATAGAACCAGAACCACAAATTTTGAAAAGAAATAGAAAGAACATCAACAATTTTGAAACACATTTTTTTTTGGGTGATGCAAGATTGCCCTTACACCACTGGATGCTCATGCATTAGACACCCAAGGTAATTTGAGAAGTGACCATGTCACATCTCAGGTGTTTGTGTGAGGAAAACCCAAATGGTTAACCTCTGCCTTAGACAACCAAGAAGAATCTTCAACATGCCTTCCTTTCTATTTCACTAGATATTCTTCATATTGCCTATTCTGAGTACTTCTTCCCACACGGCTATCCAAGATCTCTTCTATCTCCTCTGTTGAAGTAGATGCTGGAATACTCCATTATTCTTCTATTGGTCCATCCTCTATTCCACCTTCATGATATTCTGATAAATCAACAATGTTGAAAATAGGAGAAATGTTGATCCCACTCGGTAGCTCTACCTCATATGCATTTCCTGAATCATGTTTCTTCAAAATTCTGCATGGTCCAAATTTCTTCATTTTCATCTTATTGTATGTTCCAATTGGGAACCCTTCTTTTCTCAAGTGAACCATGACTTCATCTCCTACCTGGAATTCCTTATATCTCCTCTTCTGATCTTCCTTAGCCTTGTACTAAATATTCATCTTATTAATGTGCTTTTTTACCTCTTCATGCAAATTCTTTGTGTTCTACAAAGTCTTCAGCCTCGACACTTGTCTTTTCTCCTTTGTCCAGATTCCTTAACTCTGAATCATTTCTTGGACTATTGCCATATACAATCTGGAAAGGTGATTTACCAGTTCTCCTATTAACAGAATTGTTGTAAGCAAATTATGCCTATGGTAAAATTAAATTCCATCCCTTGGGCTTATCTCCTACTAAGCATTGTAGCAGGTTACCCAAACTCCTATTCACCACTTCCATCTGTCCATCAGTTTGTGGATGGTGTGCAGAACTAAACTTCAAATCTGTCTTCAACTTCTTCCATAATGTCCTCTAGAAATAACCAACAAACTTGGTATCTCGATCTGAAACTATGCTCTTTGGTAGACCATGTAATCTCACCACCTCTCTAAAAAATAATTCAGCAATATGGATAGCATCATTTGTCTTCTTGCAAGGAATGAAATGTGCCATCTTCGAGAATCTATCCACCACCACAAAAATGGAATCATGTCCTCTCTACATCCTTGGTAAACCAAGTATAAAATCCATACTAATATCATCCCACGGCTTCTCTGGTACAAGTAGCGGCTGATATAGACCTGTATTTTGACTTGCTCATTTCACCATCTAACATACTCTGCAACTCTGCACAAATTTCCTCACATCCTGCTGCAACTATGGCCAATAATAATTTTTACCAACAATAGCAATGGTCTTATCTTGACCAAAGTGTCTAGCCAATCCTCCACTATGCTTCTTCTTAATCAGGTTCTCTCTCATGGAACTCCTCGGAATGCACAACTGGCATCCTCTTAACAACATGCCATCTTGGATTATGAAATCCAACCATTTTGTCCTTTCCAAAGTAACAGGTTCTAGACAAGTTTTCCAAACCTCTATAAAATCTAGATCTTCTAGATATAAACTTTTGAGCTCATCGAACCCAACAACCTCTATCTTCATTTTTGTTAACAAATTTTGCCTTCTACTCAAGGCATCTACAACTCTGTTGGTCTTCCCACTCCTGTGCTTCAAAACAAAAGTATAGATCTACAAAAACTCAACCCATTTTTAGTGCCTTTGGTTCAACTTCCCTTGACTACTAAGATACTACAAAGCCTAATGATCGGTATATAAAACAAACTCTTTTGGCAACAAATAATGTCTCCATTTCTTTAGAGCCTAAACTATTGCATAAAACTCTTAATCATAAACAAAATACTTTTTCTTGGCATCATTAATCTTCTCACTAAAATAGGCAATGGGCTTACCTTCTTGGCTTAAAACAGCTCCTATACCACTACCACTAGCATCACAATATACCTAAAATAGCTTATTGAAATCTGGAAGTGCCAAAACAGGTTGTTCCACGACTTTCTACTTCAATGTATCAAATCTTTTGTTTGTTCCTTTAGTCCATCTAAACTCTTTTCGATCCCCTCTCATTGTCTCCATTATGGATGTACAAATGTTACTAAAATTCCTGATAAACTTTCTGTAAAAACTTGCCAAACTATGAAAAGATCTTACCTCGGAAGCACTCCTTGGTGTAGGCCATTCAATGATACCCCTCACCTTCTCTGGGTCCATCTTAAGACCTTCCTCTAAGACAACAAATCCTAGGTACACCAACTCCTTTGCAAAACTACATTTCTTTAGATTGATCAACAACTTCTCCTCCCTTAGCTTCTCCAAAACTCTTCTGATATGCTCATATGCTCATCCCAAGTCTTACTGAAAATCAAAATTTCATCTAAATAAACAATAACAAAACTTCCCAAAAATTCTTTCAATACCTCATTCATGAGCTACATGAATGTGCTCGGTGCATTGGTTAGCCCAAATGACATGACTAACCACTCATACAAACCTTCCTTTGTCTTGAAGGTTGTCTTCCACTCGTCTCCTTCTCTGATATGGATCTGATGATACCCACTCTTCAGGTCAATCTTTGTGAAGTACTTTTCTCTACTCAAATAGTCCATTATGTCATCCATTCTTGGCAATGGAAACTTGTACTTGATCATGATCTTATTGATGGGCCAAGAATCTGTACACATTCTCCATTCTCCATCTTTCTTTGGTGCTAGTATTGTTGGTACCGCACATGGACTTAGGCTCTCCCTTATCAGTCCCTTCCTTAATAGCTCTTGAACTTGTCTGTTTAACTCTTCACTCTTTGCAAGAGTCATTCTATGGGCTGCCTTATTCGGCAAACTAGCTCCTGGTATCAAATCCATTTGGTGACTTATCTTCCTCATCGGTGGTAAACCTTCTGGTATATTATCAAAGATAATATCCTAAAATTCTCCCAACATATCTGAGACTTCTGTTGGTACATCTTCACATTTCTCTTGACAAATCTTAGGTATCAATGCAAAGAAATGATGCTCATGCTTCATACCCTCCAAAAATTTCCTACCATATACCAAGCAAATTTTGGCAGTACTACATACCTTTTTTTCTACCTCCTTCAAGGGCTTCAACTTATGATGAACTCCATCCTTTGTTAGGGAATATGTGTTTGCACGGCCATCATGGACAATGCTCCTATCATATTGCCATGGCCTCCCCAATGACTTATGACATGCATCCATTGGTATGATGTCACACAGCACCTCATCATGGTAGTCACCAATCTTGAACTTCACTAAACACTGCTCATTAACCAAAGCTCTATGGTCCTTTTGCAACCATACAATTTGGTATGGATGCATGTGCTTTCTTCTTGTCAACTTCAACTTGTCAACCATCTCCTCTGAAATAATATTATCAGTGATTCCATTGTCAATAATGATATCACAACACTTACCTTCACATATGCACCTTGTATGGAATAAATTCTTCCTCTAATTAGGTTATTTCTCCTCATTCAACAAAGTTCTTTTGACAACTAGGGTTTCTCCCCTTTCAGCATCTTCAGAGCACTCATATTGCACATCTTCATTGACATGTGCAACTCATACATTACCTTCATGTCTTCTATTTGTCCTTGCTTGATGTTGCAGACACTCGTATGCTCGATGTCCTTCTTCTCCACATTGGAAATAGGTTCCTCTGAAAACCTCCTCTTCCAGGTCCTTGCCTAGGTCTGCCTCTTCCTCTTCCTCTTTGCTCACCATTGTTCTATTCACGAGGGTGCTAGGTATTATCTCCTCTCTGATTTCGACCAGTGCCAACTTCTTCACTTTTCTTTGAATCTTCATTTTGGCCCCCATATGGTCTTCCACTAGTCCTTCCACCTTGACCTCTTCCCCTTTGCTTGCTGTCAAATATTTTATTCAACTTCTCTTCCACCTTAAGGGAAAACTATTATGCATCTTCTATGGTGGTCATTCTGACCAAGCTCAGCTCCTCTTGAATACTTGGCCTCAACCCATTAATGTAATGGGCTACCTTCTCCTTGTTGGGCTCTGCATGGCCTATCCTGATAGCAATCTTATAAAACTCTTCTATATACTCTTTAACAGACTTGTTTCCTTGCTTCAATCCTTGCATCTTCTTCAATAAATCCATCTCATAGTCCACAAGAATGAACTGCTTCTTTAGTTTCTCCACCATCCAATCCCATCTGGTGATCTTTCCTTTTCCTCTCTTGTTCCTCTCTGACTGGATCTCCTTCCACCAAATACTGGTGTGGCCCTTCAATTTTGTTTTTGCAAACTTGACCTAATCTAGGTCTTCCACATCTTCATACTCGAAATATTCCTCCATGTCATTGATCCAATCAATAAGCTATTCTAGATTTAAATCTCCAGAATATGTAGAAACTTCGATCTTGGGCCTCTTTCCAATCTTAGAAATGGCCCTTAACAACCTAACTTCTACAGGATCACCTATAGCTTCTTGTTCTTCCTCAGATAGCTCTTCTTCAACTTCATCTTTACTTTCTTCTCTTGTTCTTGGCTCAAACCCTCTTTGTAGCTCCTCTTGTAATGCATTGATTTGCCTTTGTAGGGCTCTAAAACCCTCTCCTGTCAAAGCATTCCTCCCAATATGATTTCTATTAGTTTCAAGACAGACAACTGAGAGGGGGGGTGAATCAGTTGTCCCAAAACTTTCTCTTATTAACCAGTTAAATCCTTCTTGTAATTCAATAGCATAATAATAAATCAATCATGGAAACATAATGCAATAATTCAAGAGTAGAAATATATTAACACATATGACACCAAGATTTTAACATGGAAAACCCGGTTAAGGGAAAAACCATGGGGTGACTAACCCAGGATTGTATTCTATGTTAAAAGAATAAGAACAAAATGGCACATGCCAATTAGGGCTTACTGCCCGAGCACACTGCTCACAAGAGACCCACTGGCTACAGGAGACACACTATCTACACAATGATAAATATTGCATACTTAAACTGAAGAATATCATCTAAATCATGCGTGAGTCAGTTCCATTTAAGCCCAATACTTCTGCTCTGCCTTTTGCTTTCCTTCTCTCTACCACACTCTCATCTCCACCAAGATACCTTTGAAATGACTTCACAACTCTTATTTATACAAGACATCAACTTTGGGATAATCATCAAGGTCGGCATAATTTATAGAGAAAATACACAAATACAACTTGACTAATTAAAAAAAGACTTCATATGGATCATCACACTATCGGCCACACAGAACTAGGACTTCAATCTTCTTTGAGGAACATGCCATGCTTCGCAGAACATCTTCAAGATCATCTGCAAGATGTGTAACTTATCTGGTCAGCCAAGTTTAGGAAGAACACCATCATCTGGAAGTAATTCTTCAATTACGAGCTCAATCTTCAATGCGGACCACCAACACAAACTGGACACAATCTAGATACCTCCACAAGCTTGCCTGAATCACCAAGAACATCCACACTACTTCTGCTTACTAAAATCATTCTCTCCTTCATCTAGAACCTCAAGAACATAGTCTGTCATCACTGTCATATTAGAATAGATGCTTGCAGACCCCCAGACCATGAACCAATTGAGTTCTCAATTCTTATTGACTTCCTAAACACTCCACCAAATCCGTAGAACAAGATATTGCATTTCTAGATCTCACCAGACCTATTTGTGTCACTCTATCACCTCTGAACATCTGCCAGAACTGGTTTTACTCATATGGCCATAACTTGTAATATTCATGCGGACCTCTCAAATCTTTGTTGGATCACCTTTAGACACATATCTACAAACCCTTTGATGTGCATCCTCTGATCTTCATCTTAGCTAGGATCTTCACTTCACTATCTTCACTATTTCTGATAGAACTAATTTTCTCAATATCCTCAGCATACAACTCATCCAATCCTTGTCATCAATGTAACAAGAGTATGTTGAGATCAATGACAACACCGGTTGTGCCCATACTTGCAACAATCTCCCCCTTTGTCATTGATGGCAACATATGATGTGAAAAATTGTTTTAACCATCAAGACAAGAACTTCTCCTCATTAACTGACATAACTCCCCCTATCAACAACAACCATTCACATGTCTTCTCTTTCTTTACTACTCCCCCTTTGATCAGCAACCACTTTCTTTTTCACATGTCTTCTCTCCCCCTTTGACATCAATGGAAAAGGGCACATACTTACGTCACTTAGAATCATACCAATTGCTCCCCTTGAGTAGCAACTTCTGCTTCATCTTCTTCCAGATCTTTTCTTTCTTTTTCATACCATGATAGTTTCTTTAAAGAGTTCTCTCCTGGATCAAACTTTTGTTTGCCTTTTACAGAGGCACTAGCTTGGAATGCAGATTCAGTCTTGGGGGGTGCATCTCCAAACTCGGCCAATTTAGATGCAACTAATTTTCCAACCAATTGATCTCTTGTGATATTTGAAAAAGATCTGAATTCTTCAATAGCAGCTACCTTGTATTTGTAAGAAGGAGGTAGAGATTTGAGAACTTTGGCAACAATCTCATCTTCATCCAAGATTCCACTAGCACATCTAATGCCACAAACAAGCTCATTTACTCTTGGCATAAATGTAGTGATATTCTCATCTTCATTCATCTTCAGGTTTTCAAATTCTCCTTTCAAACTCTATAGCTTGGCACATTTAACATATTTGTCTCCTTCATGCAGAAGTTCTAATTTTTCCCAAATCTCATATGCAGTTTTTAGATCTATAACATTTGTCAGCTTTAAATCAGATAAGGCACTTAGAAGAGCTTCTTTAGCCTGAAGATTGTTTTCACCATCTCTGATTTCATCTACAGTTCTTGGACTATTCTGTGGAGGAACATACTTCTTTGAAGCCATGATCCAATATTGCATTCCCATACATTGCAAGTGACATTCCGTGTGGCTTTTCCAAAGAGTGAAATTGGTTCTGTCAAACCTCAGACTATCTTTCTTGTAGGAACACATCCTGGATCTCCTCAAGCGGTTAAGCTCTTTTAGAGGAACTTAGCTCTGATACCAATTATTAGTTTCAAGATAGACAACTGAGAGGGGGGGTGAATCAGTTGTCCCAAAACTTTCTCTTATTAACCACTTAAATCCTTCTTGTAATTCAGCAGCATAATAATAAATCAATCATGGAAACATAATGCAATAATTCAAGAGCAGAAACATATTAACACATATGACACCAAGATTTTAATGTGGAAAACTTGGTTAAGGGAAAAACCATGTGATGACTAACCCAAGATTGTATTCTCTATTAAAAGAATAAGAAGAACAAAATGGCACATGCCAATTAGGGTTCACTACCTGAGCACATTGCTAACAAGAGGCCCACTGCCTATAGGAGACACATTATCTATAGAATGATAAATATTACATACTTGAACTGAAGAATAGCATCTTCATCATGCTTGAGTAAGTTCCATTTAAGCCCAATACTTCTGCTCTATCTTTCACTTTCCTTCTCTCTACCACATTCTCATCTCCACCAAGATACCTTTGAAATGACTTCATGACTCTTATTTATACAAGACATGGACTTTGGGATAATCATCAAAGTTAGCATACTTTACAGAGCAAATACATAAATACAACTTGAATAATTACAAAAAGACTTCATGCGGATCATCACACTATTGGCCACATAAATCTAGGACTTCAATCTTCTTTGAGGAACACGCCATGCTTCATAGAACATCTTCAAGATCATTCACAAGATGTGTAACTCATCCAGTCGGCCAAGTTTAGGAAGAACACCATCATCGAGAAGTAATTCTTCAATTACAAGCTCAATCTTCAATGCGGACCACCAACATGAATTGGACATAATCCAGATACCTCCACAAGCTTACCTGAATCACCAAGAACATCCGCACTACTTCTCCTTACTGAAATCATTCTCTCCTTCATTTGGAACCTCAAGAACACAGTCTGTCATCACTATCATATTGGAATAGATGCTTGCAGACCTCCAGACCACAAACCAATTGAGTTGTCAATTCTCATTGACTTCCAAAACACTCCGCCAAATCTGCAGAACAAGATATTGCATTTCCAGATCTCACTGGACCTATTTGTGTCACTCTGTCACCTCTGAACATATGCCAGAACTGGTTTTACTCATATGGCCATAACTTCTTGTAATCTTCATGCGGACCTCTCAAATCTTTGTTGGATCACCTTTAGACACATATCTACAAACCCTTTGATGCGCATCCTCTGATCTTCATCTTAGTTGGGATCTTCACTTCACTATCTTCACTGTTCTTCTTTGTTTCTGATAGGACTAATTTTCTCAATATCGTCAGCATACAACTCATCCAATCCTTGTCATCAATGCAACAAGAGTATGTTGACATCAATGACAACACCGGTTGGGCCCATACTTGCAACAATTTCTTTGTGGAGGCATCTTGATCTCTGCAACAAACCCACAATCTCAAGTCCTTGTGCAAACTACCTCACGGTCGGTGATCTGTCTATACACTTAGGAACCCTTGCTCTGATACCACTTGATGAAGGGGGTAAATCATAAAACACACAACAAAAATTGCACACAGAAAATAGAACTTTCTTTATTGATTTGGGCAACTTATTACATTACAGAAGCTTAAATACAATTAGAGGAATCAACCCTCCACATGCTACAACACATTACAGCTTCCTATCACAAGACTATGGAATCATCAGCTTTATGTAACCCCAAATCTGCTAGGGTTTCTGTTTTCCCACTTGTTCTTGACTCTACACTTTCTCCCTTAACTCTACTACTGCCCAGGGTTCCCAAAAATGCTTATTAATAGCTTTTTTAGTGGCCAACAACCTAATTTCAAAATTTGAATCTCCCTCCAAAAATAGGTCAACTTCCGGGCGCCATAACTTTTGATTTGGGTGTCTGATTGACAAACTGTTTTATGCGTCAGAAAGATCGTAGAGTACTCTACGCACTAAGAACCTACTCTATCAATTCCAACCATTTTCGGGCCTGTACAGGGCCGTTTAGTGCTTCAAACATGAGTTTGAATAAATTTCAAGCATTTTTCAAGAAACAGAAAATTTAATATCTTCAGCTCGCAAATGATCTTTACGTGATTCCTTCTCCAAATGTCTTATTTTTTAGTTATGAAGCTTCCTATAAATTTTCACTTCAATCCGTGCCCAAATGCAAACTTTCTAAAAATAGCAGGTTGCTATTTTTAGCAGTTTCAAAAAACTAAAAGTTCTACATCATTATTCAAGCGATTATGGAACCAAAACCACAAATTTTGAAAAGAAATGGAAAGAACATCAACAATTTTGAAACACATATTTTTTTGGGTGACGCACGATTGCCCTTACATCACTGGATGCTCCTGCATCAATAATGGTGATTGTACATTATGTTAGTGAGACAACAATTTACCAGTGAGGTATATTGTAGCCAGTGAGGCATGTTGGTCAGTGAGACCTATTCACCAATTAGTGAGACTTTCTATGATTATTCATTATTAAGCCAGTGAGGCAATTTTAGAGTGGTTTTTATTCCCCTTGAGGGTTTTTCAGTCATCATATCTTGTGTTATATTTCTTATGTGTCTTCATGATTTGTGTTTAATGTCATGATTCATGCCTTCAATATTATAATTGTACAGCTGTGTGTTAATAAATAACTTTGTCTTTTTCTCTCTTTATCTTGTAAGTCAAAAGGATTAAAAATTGTAAAATTAATACAACACTGATTCACCCCCCCTCTCAGTGTTGTCCTAGACTCCAACAAGTGGTATCAGAGCCTAGGTTCCCTTTTGAAGCCTAAAAAGCTTGGGTAGGTCCTGTTAGTGGAATACCATGGGTAAGTGCAAAAGAAACAGAGAAAAGAAAAGTGTCAAGTCTTTTATTGATCAAAAGGCTTCATCTTTATCAAATTCAAATGATGATATAAAGTCTGTTGATAGAAATGTCTCACAAGTTGAATTAGAGAAAGTGTTCTCCAGAGTTCCTTACTTTGATGGTTCAGATTTCTCTATTTGGTGCATTAGAATGCAAATTCTTCTATCATCTTAAGGGTATGGTGTTTGGTTGTCTTTTGAGAGTGGTTATTTTGTTTTTGCTCAATCATCCAATGATAAAGAATCTTTTGAATGTAACCATATAGAAAACAAGGCTATTTTATCTGGATTATCTAATCAAATTTCATGTAAAGTTATGCATTGTGTTACAGCTCAGGATATGTGGAAAGAATTGATAAGAATCCATCAAGATGATGGTGAAGAAGAGGATTAATTGGTGTCTAAAGAAAGTGACATTGAAAGAAGACAATCACATGAAAAAGATGAGACCCAATCAGATTCAGAAGAAGATTACTATAAGGAGTATGATGAACAAGAATGTGAAATTGACATAGAAGGAGAGCTTATATGTGCTCTGAGTGAAATTAAGAGATGCAAAAAGGAGAATCAGAGACTAAAGGTGCAACTACAATAGGAAAAAGAATCCAAAGACCAAGTTATTTCAGATTTTAAAAGAATATCTTCAGACCTTGAAGATGCTAGAAATCTGATTATGGATTTGAGGAATCAAGTAAGTGAATCAGATAAATTAATTATCAATTTGAAGACAGAGATTGAGGAAGCTAAACGGATAGTTGATGTGACAAAGTCTGAGTTGGAAGTTAAAACAATTGAATGTCAAAATCTTGAAGAACAAATAGTCTCTTTCAGAAAAGATCTTGAGGATGTTAAAAAGCAGTTGGAAAAGAATCTAAAATTTGAAGAGAGCACAAGCAAATTGCATGAAATGTTGGCAAACAAAAGAATTATAAAGATACTACTGGTCTCGGTTATGAAGAAGGAGAGTGTTCCAAAGTCAGGGAGATTCCTAGAAGGAAAATTGATTTTAGGTAGCCTACTACTGCCCTTGAAGGGAAAATGCACAATCAAATGAGAAAATTTAGAAGAATTGCTTTAGCAAGACAAGCTTACATGTACAAGTACAATTATTCATTTAATGGTTATTGTTACACACGTAATCACTTTGGTCACAAAGTAGTCATTTGCAAAAGAAATCAATTTGCTTCAATATGGAATACTAATGTTGTATGTTTCAAGTGTAATTCTCCTGGTCACAAGGCATATAGTTGCAAAGTGTATGAAAGAACATCACCTAATTTGATAAGTTGGAAAAAGAAAAAGGTTTGGAAGAGGAAACCTAAATAGAAGAAAGAAGTGAAAGTGTGGGGACTAAAATAGAGCCAAGAAAAGATAAATTCTAAACTTGTGCATCTTACACAAGTCACTTCATCAGTTGCATAATAGATAGCATGAAGTTAGGGGGAGTTCTTCATGTCTTATCAATTATCCCCAATAATTTTTAGGAGGAGATCATTTTATGTTTGTCAATATGGTGATTTTGTTTTGATTATCATACTTTTGGATTCATGCTTGATAAGGGTTGCTAAGAAATCAGTCTTGTAAAATGAAGTTTTTAATGGTGTTGATAACTATGTTGATCTTTAGTGTGTGATAGTGATACAGGTGATCAGTGGATAAGATGTTGAGGGATTCATTGCATAGAGAATTTGATGATGTTGAGTGACTTTGTTTATAAATGATCATATTTGTATATTGTTCATATCATGTTGATACTTACATGGTTGAGTTGTCATGATGCTTCAGTTAATGTGTTCTCAAGGAACTCTCATAAGATGTTTCCATATGTTGGCTGATGAGGTTGAAAATGGAAGAAGTTAATTCATAGCATGTGTCTCTGCAAATGTATTCATACTAGTTTTGTATATATTAGATTTGACATGGTTTTGTAAAAAGTGTCATGTGCAAGAACAGGAGGATGGTCTTCATTCTTTATCATGTCAAGATATGTGTGCAAAAGTAAATTGGTTGCAGATTATTGCAAGTCTTGGAAACCTTATTCCTTGAGTGGTTATCTTGAGTAGCTCAAGGTTATATATGTCATGTCAAAGGAGACATTTTTTTTATGACATCATAATCATATATCATACATTACAATTTGGGAGTTCTTGGAGATTTGTCATTTGGGTAAAAAAGAGTTGATGATTGTGAAAGAATTATTTGTCATGAAAAGTTTATTTTACAAACATAAGTGGTGTCATGAGGAGTTTGTATTTGATAGAAGTAGTGATTAGAGGATCTCAATGATGTCAGTTTTTCATCTTCATCTTCTTATTTGTGTTGTGATAAGAAGTGGTATAGTGCAGTCTATGGGCAACTTATAATAGGGGTTTGATGCTTGGTTTGGTATGCCTTACATGGTGTTTCATGTCTTGTTGCTTTCAATTTCATATGGTTGTTCAATATGCAGATGTACAAGGCTAGAGCTTTCAAGACAACTTTTAAGCCAACAAATTGCAAAAGTGATCAGTGCCTTAAATTTTTCAAAGACTAGTGGTATCAAAGATTTGGGTAAGTGATATCTCAACTCTTGGTTGGTATAAAGATAACAAGGTCAGTTATAGTGCTTCTGATCCAAGAAATAAGTAAGCAATTGATTGATATAACCATAATTTGCTAGTCTCTTGCTAATGTTGTTTATGAGTTATTTTTCTTAGGGGGAGATAATAGCCTTTGTCATCAGATGTCAAAAAGGGGGAGAAAGGAAAATTGCATCATATAGTTTTTCCATCAATGACAAAGGGGGAGATTGATGAAAGTAGATTGTCATTGATGTCAAAAAGGTGTTGGTATTGACATGAGTTGTTCATGGTCATGTCCATGGTTTGATATGATTGATAAGAGATGCTCTCATTTGATCAGGATGGATACTAATGTTCTTGATGTTTTGGATTCATATTTGGTCATCATGTTTATGACAAGCCCTTGGAGTTCTTAGTTTTGTTTTATCATGTTATCATGCATTTCTATTATGAGACTTTAAAGACTTCATTATGTTGCAAAGAAAGTTGCTCATTCAAGTCTTGTGCTTCTTTTCAGGACTTGCTCAATGTTTGTGATACAAGGTTGATTGACAAAGTGTGTTTCATGAAGCCATGTTATTCACAGGACTTATTTCATCAGTTTGATCATAGTTTGATCACAATGAATGGTGATAATGATTAGCCAGGTAAGAATGACAAGGTTTAGTTGTTGTCGTGATTCTTGACTTGAACAAAATTGATAGAATGTTCAAAGTTGGTATGCTACTTAATACATGTTTCAATGTCTTCATTATCATGTCATGTTGGTATAATGTCATGTTTCAGTCAAAGAGTAAGAAGATATCACTCTTGCAAGACATGATATGTTACTTGTTTCTTCATGGAGATTTGCAGTGCTTAGAAGTGCTTAGAATGTCACTCAAGGAGTTGATAGTCATTGGTTTTATGATCATAGAAGTCATTATTCATGATAACAAGATAGTAACAAAGGTGATGTTTGTCATTTATGAATGAGACGTTCTTTGTCATGACGTTGAGATGGTAAAGTGGTGAGAAATTCATAAGAAGTTGGCTTTAATTTGGCAGTTATAGTGTTGATTTCACATTGAATGGTTTTCGTCTTGGTTCATTTGGATGCTTCATGACATAATTCATCCCTTCTATTTTTAAAAAGATCTCATATAGGAAGTCAGTTATGAAGACATTAGGGTTTGTGTCATGCCCGCATATCCAGGCGGTCACAACATGCATCACAAATGTCATGTCCACATCTGTCATGTGGTCATGACATGAAATATCAAAAACTTTTCCCACACTTCCCTACAAACCCCTCGCATGCGTAAGCATGCTCGGTGGTGTACGCTCAAGGCGAAAACACTACAGTTGTCGGTGAGGTACTAAGTACAATTGTGTTCACCCAGACGCAAGCAGTCCAACAAGGGGGTCTCCACGACATAGTTAATGTCGCTACAAGGTTTGTAATTTCAAGGTTCCCAACCCTAAATCTTGGAAGATTCCAGTAGCATAACGCCTCACGGCGTAAGTGGGAATTATTCAACACTATACTTCTTATGGGGTTCCCTGAGAGTTTAACAACTTCCCACAATGCCTTATTCATAATGTATTTACACTTGATTTTCCTATTTGGTCATTTTTTAACAAGGCATGATTATCTGTATCATTTCTCATCTCCTAAAATATATTCCTCCTTCAGACTTAGTATTCTCAACAAGGTCAATCATTTGCCCTCTCTTCCATTTCTCTAGATCTTAATTTTGATTGTATTTCTATCGTGTTCACCTTAACTATTTCTCTGAAATTATTTTTTTTATATTTCGGTCTCTCTCTCTTTTTGGTTTCTAAGTTTTCTTTATGTTTATCTTGTCTTTTCTTCAGATTCTTCGTCAATAAGAGTTATCACTGTATTATTTTTATTTGTTTTCATTAATTCTAATTCCCGGATGGACTAGATCACATAAACTGGTTTACTACTTCGCTGGACTCAGTCTCTTAGTTTTCTCCGCTCTAGGATTCACCTCTACGTTTGCATTAATTGTAAAATCATCTTGTTCCTAAGTAGGATGATCGGAAGGGTAAAGACACTTAGCTCTCTTAGCCCAGTTTTGGAAATGCCGCGCATTTTCTCCTCTATGTTTTCCAATGTTAGTTTTTCTTCTTCTTTCTCTCTTTCATTTTTTCTCAATTGGACATTTACTAACTACAATTGAGTTTAAAATGGCCACACATGGAATGTCTGTGATGGCTTCTTTACGTTTATTTCCAGTGTTCTTTTTAAAGGGAAGGAACATAATTTCCTCTTCATTTTCCTGATTATTAATTTGTGTGGATGGTTGAAACTCTCGAGAAACTCTTCCTTAAATATTAAAATATATTTAATTATGCTCTCGTTAAATTATACTTTAAAGCTTTCCTTATTGTTGTAAAGAAGAAGAAAAAAATAGCCTCTCTATTAAATTTATATCAAATAAATAATACATAGATATATAGGATTATATTTACATATAATAATATCTATATACAATTATAGTTACTTTATTATTATTATTACTATTCTTATATATATATATATATATATATATATATATATAAAATGTTTTCTTTTATAAATTCCATACATTTCTACTTTCTTTATAGGGCTAGAGCCCTAATATCATTTTGCTATTACAATGGTGCCCTAACATTCCTTTTTGTTTTTGGTTTGGAAGTGCAGAGGCAATGGAGGGCAGCGCATTGGTGGAGCAATTCTATGGCAGTGGTCACTGGGCAGAGAGGACGGACCAGAGAGGTGGAATGGAGATGGCCGCGGTGGGTGGCAAAGGTGGAGCACGGGTTTTAAGGCCTATGTGGGAGGCAGGGCATGGCAGAGGTATGCTAGCCACTCATGGAGCAGCGAAGGGGCATTCGCAGGCCGAGGGGAAAGAATGGAGTCCACGGTATTCAAAGCCGCGGCGCTGTGTATTCACGGGGGGTGTAGGGAGGGGCGGAGCCCCCACCCACATCCCACTATGTGGGGTGTGGGTGGGGGCTCTGCCCCTCCCCACACCCAAAATACTAGATGATGGTGGTGGGAAGGTTCAAACCCTTCCCACCACCACTCCATTTTTTTTTTATGTGCTGTGTAAACAGTGATCAAACTACAAATAATGCATTTTTAGTTATTTTTACTGAAAATTTCTTTATACTATTTTAATAACATCTCCAATTACAATTAGATATATATATATCCCACAACTACTCTCAGACATATTTCTTTCACAGAGAAATAAAAAAAATACAGAGAATTAAATAAATAACGCTATTAAATATAACTCTATTTAATTGCCATCCATAATCTTATTAATATATTTCTTTCATAGAGAAATTTATAAATACAGAGAAATAAAAATAAATAAAGCTATTTTATGTGGTGATCACAATTTCATATAATAATTGAACATTTCAAATACAGAGAACAAAATATAATTTTATCTAAATGCCATTTGCAATCACCGCTCCTTTAAGAATTGAAATTTTAAATGCAGAGAATGAATTATAACTCTATTTAACTGTCATTTACAATCCTAGTTCATCTAATAATTGAAAATATAAATACATGGAATTAAATATAAATCTCTTAAACTGGTATTTATAATTTTATGAATATATATATGCAAATTCAGAAATTAGACTTCATACACATAGTGTTAAACAAGGATTATAGTAAAATCAATTTTTTTTTCTTCTCTTAATTCTAACTTGCTAATTTCAATTTAATGCATATTAGTTTAAAATAGAGAACGGAAAGAATAATTAAAATTACATTGGCTCACAACTAGTTCAAATTATAATATCTAAAACTTAACAAAATACATAATTTCCTCCAAACACCTCCAAACAATACTATAGATAAAATTTAACACCTTTGTCTAAATCAACCATACATTTCACTACTTAACAAATAGTTACACCAAGTATACATAAACTGTCAAAATTCATAACTAACAAACACTAGTGAAGGGAAGAATTTCTCTCTTTCCCCAAACAATAATTCTTACAACTTTAGAGGGAGAGAATCCCTCCACAATGAACTTAAACAGGATGAAGCTCAATGAACCAAACTCTTCTTATAGTAAGGATGAAATTCATTCTCCCTAATTACAGAACTCCTCCAATTCCATCAATAAGCTTCAAGAGGAGACCTGCATATCAAAACAAAACAAAGAAGAAAACACCACTCATCTAGCTCTCCTCCCTACCGTAGACCCGCAAGAGGGTCAACCCCGAGCTAGGGAGATCATCCACACACCTAGGGTACTTTCACAAACCACATCACAAGGGACAACAACAAACCCAAAACTCACATACACCCGTGGATAAGTTACACAACACAAAAACTCAACTACAGTGAGATTCACAAGGGGTAGGAGAGTGGACACACTTAACTCTAGAGTGTCACCCTTACAGATAATATAACCAACACAATTTCTCTTGGCCTCAAGTCAGATTTGATCACAAAATTTTTCCAAGGAGATCGTATTTTGACTCTCAAGCCAAAGAACAAGTCACCCACACATACCCTCAAGGCTTTCAACATCCCAAAAGAACCTGGTATACACCCGAGGAGGATCACTCCTCCCCTACCCCACACTTGATGAGCATTTCTCCCAAGTGGGAGAAGCTCTGTCAACAACCCAACAACATTTCCCACAAGAACAACATTTACATCACAAGCAAATACATAACTTTCACACACTTTTCATGCAACACTAAGAAATACAAAAGAAAAGATTATAAAACCAACCTTACAAAGCCCTTCAAGGATGAAACTGATGTAGAGCTCCAGTAAGATCTCCTCCCACCTAAGCCACCAAACTCTCTCTCCCTTTTTCCTCTCAAAAGAATTTTTTTTTTCTAAAAATTAAATAAAAACTCTCCAAAATTCAACTAACTCCCTCCCCATCCCTAAATGGGATTCAAATAACCCAAAATTCTCTCAGTTTAGAGGAATGGGGAGGTGACACTTGTCACCTCCTCACTCCTCCCCAAACTACTATTATGTCTCAAGGGATGAGTGTTGGCTTAAGTCACTCACCCGTCCCTAAAGTCCTCCTTATCCCTTACCTCATGTCATTTCTCTTACGCATGGGAGAAATAATAGGAGTTAAAGGAGGAAAAGACAGGTGACCCATGCCTCTTCTTCCTTCCTTCATTATGGATGACCACACAACTCATGGGGAATCTCACTAATGGTGAGAGTGACTTCAAGTCAATTTCCTCCATAATTGATGGGTTTGTAGTCATCTCTTACCTTGGGGATTAAAGAGGGATGGGTTTGGGTGTTGGTACAACCCATCCTATCCCTCCCATATCTCCAAATTTCGTCACTTAACTTTAGTGTGAAGTTAAGATGACCATATGGAGGTTACCCAAGGGTTACCCATGCCAAATGGGACCCTAGACCCATGGGGTATAACCCAGAGTCAACTTTAACCTATTCAGGACACCCAGGGTTAAGGTAAAGCACAAGAAAAGGCCTCAAGAATTTAAATAAAAGAAAAGAAATTCAATTTCAATTTTTTTACAACACCAATCATAATTCAGTGTTACAAGAGTGTAGACCTAACCCATTCGACCTTATGACAGACCACATTACAACACCACATCAAACACAGAGTTGATCTTGGTTCCTCATGGAACCAGATCGGCTTAACAAGGGATAACGACAAAAAGGTGCAGGATGATCTCTAGAAATTTGTGGTTTGATTAGTAAATCCTGCACACTCAATTACAAGATCAGTTTCACATATAATCATCATAGCCGAAGCAACTTAAAACATGCATTATCATGACATAGTTCTAAATAGCATAAATAAAATCATATTACAATTTTCTTTCCATCATTACCTAATTAACCTTTCTGCAATGTAAATGTTATCCAAACATCACCCAATTAGTTTTTCCGTTATCATAATAAAGTTTAATAGTTTGAAAAATCTTGGAACTACTATCCCACAAATATAAAAGTATCAGTAATAGTAATGTAAATAGTCACAAGAATAGAAGTAAAAAGGGTAGTCCTCACATCCTCTCCCCCTAAGATTGTACTTCCTCCTAGAAGTCGTCAAAGAGGTGAGGATAAAGGGTCTTCAATCTTGCTGCATCTTCCCACGTCGCAGTGACTTCATCGTAAAGGTCCCACTAGACCCTAACCTAGTCCAGCTCTTGACCTCGAAGGACCAGGGTCCGACGAGCCAATATGCGAATTGGCTCCAACGCCAGCTGTCCATCTGCCTCTACCTGAAGAGCACTCCAATCCAACATGTGAGATAAGTCAGAGATATATTGACGTAAAACTGAGACATGAAATACATCGTGGATACGTGACAGGCCAGGTGGCAAGGCTAGATGATAGGCTATAGGTCCTATCTGCTCCAAGATCTTAAAAGGTCCTACAAACTGAGGTGCGAGCTTAGAGCCCTTCCCGTAACAGATTGGACTCTTGTGCGGTTGCACTCTCAAAAATACTCTGTCACCCACAAAGAAGCTTCGGTCTATTCTCTTAGCATCGGCATACTTCTTCTACCTGTCCTGTGCCTCCTGAAGTCTCTGTCTAATCTATTTGACCTACTGTTCCATATTCTGAACTATTTCTGGACCAATGGCCATTCTATCCTCTATCTGATCCCAACTCAATGGTGTTCTACATGGTCTGTCGTATAAAGTCTGGAAAGGAGGCATACCCAACGAGCTGTGATGCCCATTATTGTAGGCGAACTCAACCAGATATAGGTACTCCTCCCATCTAGACTGATGGTCCATAACATACATGCGAAGCATGTCTTGTAACACCTGGTTAACTCTCTTTGTTTGTCCGTCGGTCTCCAGATGATAGGTTGAACTGAAGTTGAGCTACGTGCCCAACGCCTGATGTAAGGCTCTCCAAAATGATGAAGTGAATATGGAGTCTTTGTCAGAAATGATGCAGTGAGGTACTCCATGAAGTCTAACAATCTGATCAAGAAACACCCTCGCCACTGATGGTGCATTGTATGTTGTGCATATCGGTGAAAAATGCGCCACCTTGGTCAGCTTGTCAACTGTCACCATAATAGCATCATGGTGACGTGATGACATAGGTAGACCAATGATAAAATCCATCGAAATGGTGTCCCATTTCCATTCAGGTATCTCATGAGGGTACAATAGTCCTGCTGGATGTTGATGTTCAGCCTTGACCCTCTGACACTCAAGGCAACGAGTAACATATTATGCAATGTCACGCCTCATCCTAGCCCAGTGATAAAGTTGTCGTAAATTAACATGCATCTTCTTCACTCCTAGATGTGCTTCATAGGGTGCTCTATGAGCCTCTGATAGAATCACGGTATGAAGATTACCCACAAGGGGTACATAGATGCGCTGCTGATGTCAAAGCAAACCATCAGACTCAAGGGTATATCCTGCGAAATTGCCCTCAAGGGACCTCTAATTTAGAATTTCCTGCTGCACCTCAAGAAACCACTCATCCTTTGGCAGATGCTGTAAGATGCGATCTCTCAAGTCCACCCTCAAAGTTAGGGTCAGGATCTCGTGGCGCCTTCGACTCAAAGCATCAGTGACCATGTTCTCCTTCCCTTTGATGTAGTGGACATCAAAGTCGTACTCGCATAGGAATTCCATCCAACACCGTTGGCGGGCGTTCAAGTTTGGCTTTGTAAAAATATACTGCAAGCTATGATGATTCGAATGGAGTTCAAAGCGTCGACCTAAGAGGAAGTGTCTCTAGCGGACAAGAGCATGAATAACTACTGTGAGCTCTAAATCATGAGTAGGGTAGTTTAACTCATGTGTCTTAAGCTTTCACGATTTGTATGCAATCACTCTACCACCCTGCATAAGCATGGCTCCCAAACCCTCTAATGATGCATCTGTGCAAACAACAAACTCCTCTGCAGGATCTGGAACCACTAAAATAGGAGCGCTGGTAAGACGCTCCTTGAGGACTCCAAAGGCCTTTTCACACTACTCGGTCCAAATGAAACCCTTCCCTTTTCGTTGAAGGGAAGTGATGGGATGTGCTATCCTGGAAAAGCCCTCGACAAACTGAGGATAATACCCAGCTAACCCCATAAAGCTTCTAACCTCTGTCACATTGGTGGGTGCTGGCCACTCCTGAATTGCTCTGATTTTAGATGGATCTACGGAGATACCATTGCCTAATAAAATGTGTCCCAAATACTGCACCTCTATCCTGAAAAAGGCACACTTTGCCAAGTTGCCATAAAGTTGTTGCTCTCGTAATCGCTGCAACAATTGGTGCAAATGCTCTACATGCTCCTCCTCGGTCCGTGAATAAATCAAAATATCATCTAGAAATATGATCATGAACCGATCTAGGTAAGTACGGAACACCCCGTTCATGAGACTCATGAACACTGCAGGGGTGTTCGTCAACCCGAAGGGTACCACTATGAATTCGTAATGGCCATATCTGGTTCGAAAAGCAGTCTTATGAATATCTACCTTTGTGATGCATAGTTGGTGATACCCAGATTTTAGATCAATTTTTGAGAACACTCTGGCTCCCTACATTAGATCAAAAAGGTCATCAATCCTAGGCAGAGGATAATGGTTCTTCACCGTCACCTTGTTCAACTGCCTGTAGTCCATACATAATCGAAGAGACCCATCCTTCTTCTTCACGAAGATAACTGGTGCGCCCCATGGTGAAACGCTAGGTCGGATGTGCCCCTTCTCAAGTAATTCCTCTAACTGCAGCTTAAGTTCGGTAAGTTCATGTGTAGTCATCCTATAGGGTGCACGGGATATTGGTTCCGCACCCAGCACTAAGTCAATGTGGAAGTCCACTTCTCTGCGTGGAGGCATACCTGGTAATTCTGGCAAAAATAAGTCGGCAAACTCTCGAAGGACAAGGTGATCATCTAAAGTAGCCTCAGGCTCGTCTTCTACTCTATCACTGACCGTAATAGCAAACATCTGGCATCCCTTCTGCATATAGCACTTAAGCAGTTGAGCAGATATTATACGAACAGCTTGGGGCTTTTGAATGCCCACTATCTCAATTGGTGAACCATGATTGTCTACACAACTAATCATCCCCTGGTGACAATCTAGCTTGGCTCTATGTGCCGCAAGCTAATCCATACCCAGAACTACACCGTATGATCCTAATGGCATAACCCTAAGGTCACATGATGTAGTGAAGGAACCTAAAGTGATCTTGCAGTCTTTAACCAAGGTATCTACTGACATCCTAGCCCCAGAGGCCAACTCAACCTCCCACCTAATGTCTTGCCTAGAAGCCACCAGCCTACAATGTTCCACTAACGATGTAGACAGAAAGGAGTCAGTAGCTCCAGAGTAAAAAAGGATGGAGATGGGAAGTCCCCAATCATACCTGCTATCTTGATGACTGAGGCCTGGAAATCAGCCTAGTAGTTATCAACTGCTACAAACATGTGGTGGGATCTGCCCACGTCACCTACGGTCTGCTTAGATCCTCCTGATCGGGGCTGTCCCCTGCTGTAAATCCCTGCGGGCACTCTCTAGCCAAATGCCCTGCCCCACCACACACATAACACGGTCCTCAAGCCTGTAACTGTCCTGACTATGTCCTACCTAACTGTTGCTATCCAGTTCGTCTAGTGGACCCCTGTGAACCCCTGTAAGACTGCTGAGACCTCGCGGGTCTTGCCGATGATCCCTACTATCTCTGATCTCTGCGTGGACCCTGCTGCTGCCAACCACGGTTCTGTCCTCCCTGACCCCTCTGTTAGGATCTAGATTTCTACTGATGCTACTGCTATTGTGGAGGCCTAGGAGGTAATGATGAAGAGTTATATCCTCCTCTCTGTATTATGTTTTGAGGCCTTCGAAAGTTCTGTTGTTGTTGGGGATTACGATCCTGATACTATGAGCGTGAATTCTGCCCTCGTCCCTAAATTTCCTCTGCTATAAGGGCCTTTTCAACAGCCTCGCTCATGGTCTGGGGATCTGCCATACGAACTGGTCCTGCTATCCCGTGATTCAGCCCTCTGATGAATTTGTGTATCAAGAGTTTCTCATCATGGAGGTACTCTGCGTAACGAGAAAGCTCAATGAATTAACTCTCATACTGAGTAACAGTGAGTCCCCTCTGCTATAAATCATGGAACTCATTGATCCTGCGCTATCTGTAATGTTCTGACAAATACCACGCATTAAAGTGCTCTATGAAGATGTCCCAAGTGAGTGTATCTACGGAAAGTCAGTGCTTGCACTCCTTAGTGCGCCACCAGGTAGTTGCTGCATCTCTCAGGAGATGTACTACCACTCATGCTTTCGTGTTGCTTCCATATGGTCACAACGTGAAACACCTATCTAAACTAATCAGCTAAGCCTCAGCCACAACTCCCTCTGTAGCACCTGTGAAAGTGGGTGGGTTGAGCCTAAGTAGGTCTCTGATGGGGTCCCCTTTGTCTCTAAGTCCCACAACTGTCTCTTCCACCCCATTCTCATACAGTCCATGATGTACCTATTTTGCCCTCATGGTCTCATCTCATCTCAAAGGTCTTGGAGGACTCCTACTCTATGCACGGTAGGTTGACCCTACCTCCTCTACTGTAGTGTCAGGGATCTCAACAAAAGGCTCCACACATGGCACCTCTCACGGATCAACGCGGGGCTCCACAAGTGGCTCAACACATGGCTCCCTACGTGGCTCCTCTCACGGATCAGTGTGAGGCTCAACACGTGGCTCAGGAATCATTGGCAGTAACCTCTCTAACATAGCCTGCAGTGCCTGTAAGATTTGTGCACCTATATCCAATACTGGTGGTGCCTGTGATACTAGTGGTACTTGCAGTACAGGTGGTGCTACTATAATTGCAAGTGCCCGTCCCTCAGCTGAGGAATCGCTGTGCACCTTAGTGGACGCTGTGTTGCGTGATCGCGCTCATCGAACACGTCGGGGAGGCATCCTACAAAACAAGGTAGAGACTAATTAATCAAAGTTGCGGAATAATAACGTGCCCAAATATGCCCAGTGTTTAAACTTGGCTCTGATACCAAATGTCATGCCTGCATATCCAGGCAGTCACAACACACATCACACATGTCATGTCCACATCTGTCATGTGGTCATGACACGAAATATCAAAAACTTTTCCCACGCTTCCCTAAAAACCCCCTCGCATGTGTAAGCATGCTCGGTGGTGTATGCTCACGGTGAAAACACTACAGTTGTCGGCAGGGCACTAAGTACAATTGCGTTCACCCAGACGCAAGTAGTCCAACAAGGGGGTCTCCACGACGCAGTTAATGTCACTACAAGGTTTGTAATTTCAAGCTTCCCAACCCTAAATCTCGAAAGATTCTGGCAGCATAATGCCTCACAGCGTAAGTGGGAATTATTCAACACTATACTTCTTACGGGGTTCCCTAAGAGTTTAACAACTTCCCACGATGCCTTATTCATAATGTATTTACACTTGATTTTCCTATTTGGTCATTTTTTAACAAGGCACGATTATCTGTATCATTTCTCATCTCCTAAAATATACTCCTCCTTTGGACTTAGTATTCTCAACAAGGTCAATCATTTGCCCTCTCTTCTGTTTCTCTAGATCTTAATTTTGATTGTATTTCTATTGTGTTCACCTTAACTATTTCTCTGAAATTATTTTGTTTATATTTCGGTCTCTCTCTCTCTTTGGTTTCTAAGTTTTCTTTATGTTTATCCTCTCTTTTCTTCAGATTCTTCGTCAATCAGAGTTATCACTGTATTATTTTTATTTGTTTTCATTAATTCTAATTCTCGGATGGACTAGATCACATAAACTGGTTTACTACTTCGCTAGACTCAGTCTCTTAGTTTTCTCCACTCTAGGATTCACCTCTACATTTGCATTAATTGTAAAATCATGTTTACATTAATTGTAAAATCATCTTGTTCCTAAGCAGGATGATCGGAAGGGTAAATACACTTAGCTCTCTTGCCCAGTTTTGGAAATGCTGCACATTTTCTCCTCTATGTTTTCCAATGTTAGTTTTTCTTCTTCTTTCTCTCTTTCATTTTTTTTCAATTGGATGTTTACTAACTACAGTTGAGTTTAAAATGGCCACACATGGAATGTCTATGATGACTTCTTTACGTTTATTTCTAGTGTTCTTTTTAAAGGGAAGGAACATAATTTCCTCTTCATTTTCCTGATTATTAATTTGCGTGGATGGTTGAAACTCTCGAGAAACTCTTCCTTAAATATTAAAATATATTTAATTATGCTCTCGTTAAATTATACTTTAAAGCTTTCCTTATTGTTGTAAAGAAGAAAAAAAAATGGCCTCTCTATTAAATTTATATCAAATAAATAATACATAGATATATAGGATTATATTTACATATAATAATATCTATACACAATTATAGTTACTTTATTATTATTATTACTATTCTTATATATACATATATTTAAAATGTTTTCTTTTATAAATTCCATACATTTCTACTTTCTTTATAGGGCTGGAGCCCTAATATCATTTTGCTATTACAATGGTGCCCTAACATTCCTTTTTGTTTTTGGTTTGGAAGTGCAGAGGCAATGGAGGGCGGCGCATTGGTGGAGCAATTCTATGGCAGTGGTCGCTGGGTGGAGAGGACGAACTAGAGAGGCGGAATGGAGATGGCCGCCATGTGTGGCAAAGGTGGAGCATGGGTTTTAAGGCCTGTGTGGGAGGTAGGGCGTGGCGGAGGTATGCTAGCTGCTCATGGAGTGGTGAAGGGGCATTCGCAGGTGGGAGGGAAAGAATGGAGTCCGTGGCATTCAAAGCCGCAGCGCTGTGTATTCACAGGGGGTGTGGGGAGGTGGGGTGTGGGTGGGGGCTCTGCCCCTCCCCACACCCAAAAGACTAGATGATGGTAGTGGGAAGGTTCAAACCCTTCCCACCACCACTCCATTTTTTTTATGTGCTGTGTAAACAGCGATCAAACTGCGAATAATGCATTTTTAGTTTTTTTTACTGAAAATTTCTTTATACTATTTTAATAACATCTCCAATTACAATTAGATATATATATCCCACAACTACTCTCAGACATATTTCTTTCATAGAGAAATAAAAAAAATATAGAGAATTAAATAAATAAAGCTATTAAATATAACTCTATTTAACTGCCATCCATAATCTTATTAATATATTTCTTTCACAGAGAAATTTATAAATACAGAGAAATAAAAAAAACAATAAAGCTATTTTATTTGGTGATCACAGTTTCATATAATAATTGAACATTTCAAATACAGAGAACAAAATATAATTTTATCTAAATGCCATTTGCAATCACCTCTCCTTTAAGAATTGAAATTTTAAATGCAAAGAATGAATTATAACTCGATTTAACTGTCATTTACAATTCCAGTTCATCTAATAATTGAAAATATAAATACAGGGAATTAAATATAAATCTCTTAAACTGCCATTTACAATTTTATGAATATATATATATATGCAAATTCGGGAATTAGACTTCATACACATAGTGTTAAACGAGGAGTATAGTAAAATCAATTTTTTTTTTCTTCTCTTAATTCTAACTTGCTAATTTCAATTTAATGCATATTAGTTTAAAATAGAGAATGGAAAGAATAATTAAAATTACACTGGCTCACAACTAGTTCAAATTACAATATCTAAAACTTAACAAAATACATAATTTCCTCCAAACACCTCCAAACAATACTATAGATAAAATTTAACACCTTTGTCTAAATCAACCATACATTTCACTACTTAGCAAATAGTTACACCAAGTATACATAAACTGTCAAAATTCATAACTAACAAGCACTACTAAAGGGAAGAATTTCTCTCTTTCCCCAAACAATAATTCTTACAACTTCAGAGGGAGAGAATCCCTCCACAATGAACTTAAACAAGATGAAGCTCAATGAACCAAACTCTTCTTATAGTAAGGATGAAATTCATTCTTCCTAATTACAGAACTCCTCCAGTTCCATCAATAAGCTTCAAGAGGAGACCTGCATATCAAAACAAAACAAAGAAGAAAACACCACTCATCTAGCTCTCCTCCCTACCGTAGACCCGCAAGAGGGTCACCCCCGAGCTAGGGAGATCATCCACACACCTAGGGTACTTTCACAAACCACATCACAACAAGGGACAACAACAAACCCAAAACTCACATACACCCGTGGATAAGTTACACAACACAAAAACTGAACTACAGTGAGCTTCACAAGGGGTAGGAGAGTCAACACACTCAACTCCAGAGTGTCACCCTTACAGATAATATAACCAACACAATTTCTCTTGGCCTCAAGCTAGATTTGATCACAAAAATTTTCCAAGGAGACCGTATTTTGACTCTCAAGCCAAACAACAAGTCACCCACACATACCCTCAAGGCTTTCAACATCCCAAAAGAACCCGGTATACACCCAAGGAGGATCACTCCTCCCCTACCCCACACTTGATGAGCATTTCTCCCAAGTGGGAGAAGCTCTGTCAACAACCCAACAACATTTCCCACAAGAACAACATTTACATCACAAGCAAATACATAACTTTCACACACTTTTCATGCAACACTAAGAAATACAAAAGAAAAGATTATAAAACCAACCTTACAAAGCCCTTCAAGGATGAAACTAATGTAGAGCCCCACTGAGATCTCCTCCCACCTAAGCCACCAAACTCCCTCTCCCTTTTTCCTCTCAAAAGCAATTTTTTTTTCTAAAAATTAAATAAAAACTCTCCAAAATTCAACTAACTCCCTCCCCATCCCTAAATGGGATTCAAATAACCCAAAATTCTCTCAGTTTAGAGGAATGGGGAGGTGACACTTGTCACCTCCTCACTCCTCCCCAAACTACTATTATGTCTCAAGGGATGAGTGTTGGCTTATGTCACTCACCCATCCCTAAAGTCCTCCTTATCCCTTACCTTATGTCATTTCTCTTACACATGGGAGAAATAAAAGGAGTTAAAGGAGGAAAAGACAGGTGACCCATGCCTCTTCTTCCTTCCTTCATTATGGATGACCACACAACTCATGGGGAATCTCACTAATGGTGAGAGTGACTTCAAGTCAATTTCCTCCATAATTGATGGGTTTGTAGTCATCTCTTACCTTGGGGATTGAAGAGGGATGGGTTTGGGTGTTGGTACAACCCATCCTATCCCTCCCATATCTCCAAATTTCGTCACTTAACTTCAGTGTGAAGTTAAGATGACCATATGGAGGTTACCCAAGGGTTACCCATGCCAAATGGGACCCTAGACCCATGGGGTATAACCCAGGGTCAATTTTAACCTATTCAGGACACCCAAGGTCAAGGTAAAGCACAAGAAAAGGCCTCAAGAATTTAAATAAAAGAAAAGAAATTCAAATTCAATTTTTTTACAACACCAATCATAATTCAGTGTTACAAGAGTGTAGACCTAACCCATTAGACCTTATGATAGACCACATTACAACACCACATCAAACACAGAGTTGATCTTGGTTCCTCATGGAACCAGATCGGCTTAACAAGGGATAACAACAAAAAGGTGCAGGATGATCTCTAAAAATTTATGGTTTGATTGGTAAATCCTGTACACTCAATTACAAGATCAGTTTCACATATAATCATCATAGCCAAAGCAACTTAAAACATGCATTATCATGACATAGTTCTAAATAGCATAAATGAAATCACATTACAATTTTCTTTCCATCATTACCTAATAAACCTTTCTGCAATGTAAATGTTATTCAAACATCACCCAATTAGTTTTTCTGTTATCATAATAAAGTTTAAAAGTTTGAAAAATCTGGGAACTACTATCCCACAAATATAAAAGTATCAGTAACAGTAATGTAAATAGTCACAAGAATAGAAGTAAAAAGGGTAGTCCTCACAGTTTGCTTCATTTCTAAGCCTAAAATCCTAAATCTATACCTATGTTCATAAACTATATTTTATGTCTTTTAATCCTAAATCTTCTCATCTCATATTGAAAGCATTTTATTTATATTTGAACTGTGACCTGCTATCATAGGTCAGGCCACTTAAAGTGACCCTCTAAAGGGATTTTATGACATAAGAATAACCGGTCCTTTTACCTTTTGTTGACCGGTCTCCATTTACATGAAATGAACATTAAAAAACCTTAAAAGCTATATTCAGTGTGTGGGGATCAAATTTATTAGAAAGTCATCAAAGATTTGTTTAAATGTTATTTTTAGCCTTCCAAATAAAATAGATTTTGAGGATTTTTAGAGATGTTTTTTTTTTTTGGAAGATTTTTTATGAGATCTTTAAGGAAATTTTTTCTTATTTTAAACCTCCTCATGGCAACAAAAACAATAAAGGTGGAGTTAAATTGTTTTTTATGAAGGCACATTATTTTAAAGAATTAATGCTTTTTTTAGAGAATATAAAGAGTATTTTTAAAGGAAGAAACAAAAAGGTGAAATATTTTGAGAAGGTAAAAATGTATTTGCAGGGAAGATGAAAAGTTTAAAGATTGAGGCAGATTGAATCTATTAAAAGATAATTTTTGGAGAACTCTTTTATCTTTTTCTTGCAGATGGAGATTTTTATAAAAGAGATTTTTTGTGGATTATGAAGGGTCAAGATAATAAAATGGCAAGAGAAATTAACAAAATATAAAGAAGATTTTCATATTGGAATGATGGACATTTGTAGAGGAAAGGAAATTGTCTTGCAAAGATTGATTTTATTTTTGCACATGAATATGAAAATGTTTTTGTAGGTGAAGATGAATGAATTAGAGAAAAAGGGGATTTGAAGATGAAATAAATTATTTTATATCAATCTGATTTAATTCTTGAAGATATTATTATTGCAGATTGAATTTATGAAGAAGAAGAAGAAATTGAAAGGGTCATTGGAGTGTACAGAGAAAGATGAAAAGTGCAGGATGAAATATTTTCAGAAGAATGTAAAAGGTCATTTAATTTGCATATAATGGTTTTTGCAGATGTATTGAAGTGGGATTTTTTGAGTGTGTGTGTGTGTGGATCAAAGGGCAATGATGAAGAAAATGTGTTGAAATATGCAGAGATGAGAGAATGTAAAAGAAATGTAGGAAATACAATGGTACAAATCAAATTGAATGGCAATTATATCTTGCACATTAATCTTGATGATTTGATAATGGTGATTGTACATTGTGTCAGTGAGACATCAATTTACCAGTGAGGTATATTGTAGCCAGTGAGGCATGTTGGTCAGTGAGAACTATTCACCAGTCAGTGAGAATTTGTATGATTGTTCATTATTAAGCTAGTGAGGCCATTTTAGGGTGGTTTTTATTCCCCTTGAGGGTTTTCCACTCATCATATCTTGTGTTATATTTCTTATGTGTCTTCATGATTTGTGTTTAATGTCATGATTCATGCCTTCAATATTATAATTGTACATCTTTGTGTTAATAAATAACTTTGTCTTTCTCTCTCTTTATCTGTAAGTCAAAAGGATTAAAAATTATAAAATTAATACAACACTAATTCACCCCCCCTTTTAGTGTTGTCCTGGACTCCAATAACAACAACCGCCAAAGACACACTTAAGGGAGGATACACCAACCCCGCCTACTCAGAGGACTTTTATAATAAAAAGGATGTGCACTAGCTCAAGAGATACACCATCCCCACCTCCGTAGAGGGCTTAAAATAAAAGGATATGCATGATATCCCACCTTTGCAGAGGGCTTAAAATAAGAGGATATGCACAATATCCTACCTCCGTAGAGGGATTTTTGCTCGCAATATAAAATAAAGATGTGCGCTTGCATGGAGATACAACATCCCACCTTTGCAAAGGGTTTACAAACATGCTTTGTTAGTACCAAAATCATCAGATAGCTTACCTTATATGCCCCCACCTTAAGGTGGTTGATATCATGTATTGATATCGAGCATGTTAAGGTAGAGAGAAAACACACAAGGGAACAAGAGATTTCGCAAAGCCCATGCCCCCAGAGGTGACATGTGCTTCACAATCATTGAATGTTCCCATAAACACACAATTTCTTGCAAGAAGAGAGGTTAGAAATCTTTTTCTAAGATAATAAACACATAACATGATAAAAGCAATGCATGCAGTCATTCAATAAAGAGTCGAGGCTATACTATAGGTTTGAAATTTGAGTGTAACCATGGGGCTATACTATAGAGGTCTCAAAACTGAGTGTAACCAAGGTGAGATTCAAAGATAAACAAAGCACATGGAGAAGATGTATTGTTATAGTTTGTTAGTACAATAAGACAACATCAAAATATCACACAGAGTGATTCTACTAGCCAAGTGTCAGATAATATATATATCAACCCCGTCGTCATGTATGGACTAGGTCCATTTTTGCTTACTTACTGAAGGGACACATGGTCCATATCAATATTATTTGTTTTTTGTCATCCGCCAGCTAGATAGAACCACTAGAAGAAGGTAAACAATAAAGCAAGAGAGGAGAACAAGTGCCTTAGGGTCGTCACGTAGGAATGTGCCCCCAGGTCACCAACCGCAACGCTATGCCCCTAAGACACAACACACAACAATAAAAATAGAGGAGAAACAAGATGGAAGAATGATGATACAAATAGAAGGGTCACAATAGAGGTCATCTCCCAGTATCCTTGACCTTACAAGAGTATCAAGGGTCATCCAAGGAGGCCTAAACAACACAAAACATCATGGGGGAAACACAACACAGAGGTAGAGGGTTTAGAAATATCTACTTGTAGGTAGGATCATGATAGAAATTGTCAAAAATCAAATCATCCTCCCCCCAATCTCAGATGTTAGAGGAAAGAGGAACATAAGGTATAATTGCTAATTCTTTGTCATTGTTTTCTTTATTAATATCTCCCTTATTTGTTTCGATGTTAGAAGGTGGAATATTTTCTTGTTCTTGTGTGTTTCTTTGTGTAAAAGCTTGACTTCTCTTCCTCCTTTCTCTTGCTTGTCAATTTTTTTTGTTCTATTGCTTATATCTTTAAAAGTGTTGTCATTTGGTTCCATTGGTTTTTGTATCTTAGAGGAGGAAGATTGTTCAAATCTTATTTGTCTTGATGTAGTGACTTGTTCTTGACGAGTACCTCCTGATCCTCTTAAGGATGGCAGGGGAGGAACCTCAGCATACCCTTCTCTCTGGGAAGTTCTTCTAATGCGGGTTGTTCTTCTTTTATTGCTTCTTGTATAGAAGGATCAGCCACTCGATGTAATAGTTTTTCTTTATATTTTCTATATCCCAAGAAGTTAAAATCCATTTGTGGCTCCAGTTCCTGATCAAATCATGGCCAAAAAAAATCAAGGTTGAAGTGTTGTCTTGTAACCAAAATCTTATATCTATTGTGAGGAATAGTATTCACTTGTCTGTTCCAAGGAAATTTTACATAGTTATGAATCATTGAAGGGACGGATTTCATAGCTTTTAACCATGGGTGTCCAAATTTTATGCAAAAAAGGATAGATAGAGGGATGAAATCAAATATTTGTTCTGTAGATTTTTCAAATACCATGACCAATAAAGATATCTTCCTATAAGTGTTTATAAAAGCTCCATTATGTGTCTTAATCATCATGTCAGAAGGATCATAGAAGTCTTGAATCAAACCATGTGAGTAAAGGAATTCTTTCATTGCCACATTAGTCATGCAATTAGGATCTACAAGTGTTCCATCCATAGGATTTTCTATTATCTTTACAATGATATAAAGAGGTCCTTCAGTTTCTCCAATTGTTCTATCATGAGGTGTAAATACAATTTTGGGTTCAGGGACCTTTCTTTTCATATAAGGCCTAGGAGGGAACCTAGTGTTATTGTTGCGATTATAAGCCATGTGTATATGTTTTCAAATGAATGTGAAATCAGATTTTAAAAAATTTTCCAAAACTTATGCAAGGAACAAGTGCAAAATTATGTAAGTTTATGACCTAAAATGCTTGATTTTTTTACTTTTTCAATGCAAATGCCTAAAAGAAAAGGTTTTGTAAGGAAATTAATGAGGGGTAGTGAATAGGCTATATATGAATCCAATAATGTAGAAATGTCCTTCACAACACACCTATAATGCAACTTTATATGCAAAATAAGTGAAATTTTAGTGAAAATGCAAGTTTTCAAACCCTAGTTGTGAAATTAAGGCATGCATATGTGCAAAATGATATGTAAAAGAATTCTAATTTGATTTATGATGTAAAACAACCTATCTCAGATCTGAAAATGATTTCAAAGTCCTATAATGCTCAATGCAAGTGCAATTTTTAAAGATGGTGAACAGAAAACACATGTTTTTGTTGAAATTATCTAAGTGTATATGCAAATTTTTGAAATATGAATGCAAAAACACACAAAAATGCAACACTACAAACAAAATCACATTTGAATGAGTGATTAAGATAAGTAGTAAAATCTAAAACAAGATTTTAACTACAAACCCTAGTTTTTGAAATCACTAGGTTATAAGAACAATTCAAAATTTCAAGCAAACCCTAGCAATTTTAATATGAAAAAATGCAATGCAAAGGATTATAATGTGATAAATTTTCTATAATTTATATCAGATATAATTTAAAAATCATAAATTAAAATAAAATTAAATGAAAATTAATTTAAATTATTTCAAAATGCAAGCTTAAAATGCCATTTTTTTCAAATTTTTAATTTTTTTTTAATAAATTTTCAAATGCAATATGAAAATGATGAATGAAATGATTGTAAATCTAAAGTACAACACTCAGAAAGGTGAAAAATTCAAATAAAACATGGGTTCACCAAAATGTTTTGGGGTAAAAAGAGGGGTTTTCAATTTTAATGAGTGTGTGGGTTAAATCCTCCTTTTAGACCTTACATTCAAGGACATAAATCAAGTCAAGACACCACTCTTGCAAGAGGGCTCTACTACAGATTTAGTGTCACTTGGAATGAAGAGGAAACTTGGAATTTGCTGATTAATTAATTAATTAAAGCTGGATTATGCTTAAAACCCTAATTTCATAAAATTGTGAATAAGCAGATGAATCATGACAAATGCTCATACATAGATATATCTAATGACAATTAGATACATACCATATTTTGAGATTTCCATATGCGGGAAATTTGGGGATGAAAGAGTGGGTACCTAAGTCCAAGGTGGCAACTTCTTAAGGGATCTCTAAAATTTTTCTGCATCTAATCACCACTATTAGGGAGGTTTTCTACTTTAAAGATCTAGAGGACCTTAAAGTAGGTGCCCAAGTCCAAGTCCTAGCTTTCTTCTCAGATCTACAATTCTGACACTTTGTTATGCCTCCCTACAACTCCACTTCTACTACTTCTGTACCTGTAACCTGCAATCAAAGAAAAGGGGGTTGGGGGTGGTGGTGTCTAGGAGCTTGCCTTAGTTAAGCCTTGGAAGGACATTCAAGTCTTCCAAACACCATTGTTAGATAGAGAGTGTGTATCCTTGGGGGATAGAGGCAAAAACCAATTGATAAATGATTGAAAACATAAATAAATGTCATTTCAGAGGTGTAGCTCGCATATAGATGAAAATCCTTAACATCATGAGAAGATGAAGCCAAATCTACATAACAAACACAATAACAAGACAAGTCTACTATGTAACAATGAATACTTTGAATGCTCTAAAAGCATAAGTGTGCTAAATGTTGATAATCATCTTCTAGTTTTACAAATGAATCCCTAAACATGCTTATATATGTAACTAAACACATTCTCACTTTAATTTCATAATTCAAACTTGAGATGTCGACAACGGACACTTCTAACGGTCACATAACTGACATTTAAAAATGGGGACCCTGCTAAATAGGGTAGGACTAGGGTGCAAGCGCCCAAGCCCTTAGTCCTATTTTCAAGGCAGGGTCAAGTTCATCACTATCCCCTAGGTCCATTTTGACATGGGTTTTTAGGGATTTCCATCAAGAGTTAAAATAAACATGCGTGATTACACTAAAAGAATCCAGGAGCTAAACTTAGGAGGGAGAAAGTCCCAGGGAGACATTTTTTGATGTAACAATAGTTAGCTATATCATCCCTCTAATCATTGATCTATATTTTCTTTGATACCAATTGTTGAATGCACAAGACAACAAAGAGGGGGGTGAATCAATTGTATCAAAAACTTCAAACCCTCATTAACATAATCACATCCACATCAGTTCATTTAAACCCTTAATTTGTTATGAAGATTAAACATGAAATGCATATAACATAAACTTAAACACATCAACACCATGCACAAGAGAACACTAGATCTTTACATGGAAAAACCTAAAATGGAAAAATCATACTGAGGATTAGCTCACAATATAAAGTAGTAGCAATACCAAATTACAAGAGGCTCACTGCCAAAGGGATCACTGCCCAAAAGAAAAAGACTCACTGCCAAGGACTCACTATCCATAAGGGCTCACTACCAAAAGGGGTGCACTATCATAAATGAAAGAAGATAGAAGAATAAAGTTACAATGAGAAGATATCTCAAAGCAAAAGGAAATCCACCACAACAACACTCACAACATCCTTAGCATTTTTGGAGGAATTGTAGACACCTTTTGCTTACTGCATCTAGTAGCCTAGCACATGAAAATCCTTACTTCTCTTCACAAATTTGCATCACATAAACATTTCACTTAATTCTTTTCATTTATAAACATCATTCCGCTGAATCTTCAAACATCTAACCTTTATTTATACTAGTATCAACCTTAGGAACAATCTCCAAGGTTGGCACAACCTTCAAACTTAACCAAATTCAAATTAGGTTTGGACCTAAACATTCCTGTAGTGGAAATGAATGAAGGTAAAACACTTCATAGCTTATCTCAAACCTAAATAATCTTCACATGCTTCAACACTCTTCCTCAATCCACGAAGCACATCCGCAATTAATGTTAGTACCCAAGTCGGCCAAACTCGTGCAAACACCAAGAACACTTAGGCACACACTTCCAAGAGCACAACCATGACTTATAGATAAAGAACAAGCCTTTAACACATTCTAGAAACATCCATGAATAACATGAGCTCACCTGGGAGTCAACAAATTCATCTACAACAAATCTCACTTGAAGACAGATCACAAACTGCTCACAACTAACATTGCCAAGCTTTGCTACTTATGAAAACTACATTCCAGAGCACCAAATCACAATTCCTTTGGATGGAACATGGATATGGATCTTAAGAATAGTCATCCAAAACTGAAAGACAAAAACCCAAACTGCGGAGGAATGCAAGGCAAAATACTTTCTCACAATCACACTGTAAATGCTATCAGGTACAATCTTCAAATAGATGAACATAACTATCAATCCATGACATTCTAGAGCTCCAAATTCTAGATTTAAAATCTTAAACAACTTCTCTATAACATATCAAAACCTCACACTCTGGTCTTCAACACACAAAAAATGTGGAGCAAAAACTTGGACAGTATCCTGCAAGCCAAAATACTTCTTCACAACACAGTCTTTAGTTTTTATCAAATTTTCTCAAAAGCACTAGGAAACTCAGCAACAAGAACTATATGCTAACATCATCAATACTTCTATCAAATCACTTTAACACAATAACTCAATCAACCAACAACAACAACCTTAGAAGATATAGTTGACACCAATGACAACACAAGCATGTTGACATTAATGACAACATTGATTAGCACATACTTGCAACAAGGAAGACCTAAGCTGGTAGGCATCACTTACAACATAACCTTGGTGGATGGATCTAATATGCAAAAAATGGGGACATGGAAGAAAGTTTAAGTTGGCCTGATGGGGATCAAACATGTCTTAGATTTGATTGTGGTAGCCATGAACGATCAAGGAAACACTTTTAATGCACTTTTGGGATTAAGATGAGTTTTAGATGAAAATGTTGTCATAGATTCCCAGAAAGAAGAGTTATCATTTGCCAATGAGAACAAAGTTGTCAATATACCCCTAGGTTCAACAATGGAGTAAGCATACATAAAAGAAATCAATTAGGATGAATACAGTGACAAAGATGTAACATGGTTGGATGTACAAGAGACTAAAATAAGAGCCTAATTCTGAGGGCAAAGTGGAGATAGAGGATGATCACTATAGTACAGACAATTAATAGGTTTTAGAATATTGGATGAGAGAAGAACTGGAACTAAAAACAAAGAAAATGCTTGACTACTGAAGGATATTCATAATCAGGATGGATGAAGAATACATTCTGCAATCCTCCACACTTCATCAAAACTCACCAAAGATCACTTTCAGTACATTCAAGGAGGATAAGGAAGATATGGAGCAAAGATCCCACTAGTAAGTCATATTTTGAAAGGAATTTCACATATCAAGTTGCTTAGGTTTTTAGGCATGCAAGACCTACATAAATATCTAGCAGAAATGGAGATATAGTCTTTTTAGAGGAGGAGATCAAATTACAGGTTGCACAACACACATTAATATGAAATGCTGCAAATTGGTGGAACACACACAAAGACACAATTGACTGGTGGTCGACATTCAAGATACTCATCAAGACAAGATATTTGTCAGAGGAAGGAGAATATAACATAAAATCAAAGCATTTAGGTCAGATCTCCCCACAAGAACATTTGTCCATGTGTATAATGGTATGGAAAGGCATAAATGAATATAATGAGGTACTGTATACACACTTTTTTTTTGGACACTATCACCAATTGCGTAGACATGGTATATTAATCAAGAATGGAGGAAAGAAACTAGATACTAGGGAAAGTTGCAAAAAGACTTCATTCACACTTTTTCATTTTTGATCTAAACAAAAACATACACACAACACTCATCAGAATCTGAGAGATCACTTTTCAACAAGATGTAGAGGAAGATGAAGCCATACTGAAACAGAGCCCATTACTGACAAAAATAGAAGGCATTTGGAAAGTCATTGAATGGATGGATAAAGAATCATATCCGAAGAAACACAAATTCTATAGAATATCACAACAGGAAGAAGAAGAAGATAAAGAACCAGAAATAAAAGTAGAATAAGGTGAAAGAGAGTTGGTGGAATCAACAGACATTCAAGGAAGGTGACTTAGTATGGAAAGGCATAAATGAATATAATGAGGCACTATATACAGACTTATTTTCTTGGACACTATCACCAATTGTACAAACATGGTATATTAATCAAGAACGGAGGAAAGAAGCTAGATACTAGGAAGAGTTGCAAAAAGACTTCATTCACACTTTTTCATTTTTGATCTGAACATAACATACACACAACAATCATTAGAATCTGAGAGATCACTTTTCAACAAGATGCAGAGGAAGATGAAGTCATATCGAAATAGAGCCCATTACCAACAAAAACAAAAGGCATTTGGAAAGTCATTGAATGGATGAATAAAGAATCATATCCAAAAAAACACAAATGCTATAGAATATCACAACAGGAAGAAGAAGAAGAAGATAAAGAACCAAAAAAAAAAGTAGAATAAGGTGAAAGAGAGCTAGTAGAATCAACATACATTCAAGGAAGGTGACTTAGTACTCTTGTATGACAACAAGTTTAAGAAGCAATGTAAACTAAAGACAAGGTGGCTAGGACCATACTACATTGAAGAATTAGTAGATTCCAAAGGAGTCAGACTAAGGACCATGGAGGGAAAACTATCAGCCAGATATTTTAATGGTGTCAGAATCAATAAATATCATCAACCGAAGCAAGACATGTCTTGAGGACAGGACATAATTTTGTGGGCAGGTGATATTAGTAGGTTACCTAACATAGAACAAAGTGAGCATGATAGGAGAATAGATATATATTATGATGTAAGCAATGACATAGAAGTCATGGATGTAACTATGCCAGAGGATGGATATTGATGTATACATTTGATTGCTACTAATATATATGGAGTTTTCTGGTACCAGGTAATTATGTGTGTTATCTTATTATGATGTATATGTTATGTTTTGTTTTGTTATTTTGTATGTTTTGTTATCAATCTCTAGCTCCCTGATCGGGGTATAAACGAACTACAAATACTTGTCTGAGGATCGGATCTCTAAACCAGTACCCCTCTACATTTCTTGCTAACAACCAACATGCTCTAGAAAAGTTGACACTTTCTCCATTTGATCGGAGGAAAAAGTGTATAGCTCATGCTTAGATACAAAAGATGGACACCTGTCACTAAGACCTATGGCTAAGGATGAAGCCATAAAATTTGCCACTCTTCACCTTCAGGGAACAACTCATGAATGGTTCTATCATGGGATAATTACTCAAGGACAAAGTCTCATCAACACTTATGATGAATTTATCATAAGGTTAATTGAGATATTTGATTTGAAGTGCATTTTTAGGAGGTAGCACAGCTCAAGCAATATGAAAGTGTTGAGAATTATGTTGTTGATTTTCAAAACTTTTCTATCATGGTTCCTAACATCACTAAAAGAAGGTTGATTGTGTTGTTCATTGAAGGCCTTTCTAGACCTATTAGGGGTTTACTCAAGGCTTTAGATCCTTTATCACTACAAGAACCTTACATAAAGAGGGCTCTCAACTTGGAGACTTTGATATCCAAGAATATGTTTAACTATAGGACATCACCATTGTAGAAGTCAAATAAAACATTTCAAAATGAAGAGTTTCATGTTCAGTCTCAGAAGAGCCTACCATCCAAAACAAGTAAGGAGGAAGAATCCAATAATGAGCTCAAAACGAAGAATTTGTGTTTCCATTGTAAGGAACCTTAGGCACCGAGTCTCAGATGCCTCTCAAAAATTGTTGACCCATTTTTTTCCTCTGACCAAAGCCAAATAATCAACTTGGTATTTTCATTGAAAAGCCTTTGGAAAATGTTGCCTAAAAATGAAAAGTGCCAAATTGCCTAAAAAAACCTTACCATTGGAAAGAGCTTGAAAAAATAGGTAGGTTTGCTTTTTACATCACCCTGAAATTCGGCCAAATAAAGAAGTTATTGATGGTCAAAGTTTTGGTCAACATACAATTCAAATATACATTTGGCGGGCTTGCAAATCCCTATCGGCCTTAGAAAATATGAAAAAATTTGAGTTATATACATTTTTTGAATGTATATCGGGCCAAAGAAATGCATATACATTTAGGGAATCTTTCGCAGATTCTCAGAATATTCGCTAAATGTATATCAGGTCGGCATGTATATAGGGGCTTGTATATTCAGATATACAAATGAAGATATGCATCGCGGTTATATTCCATCAAAGATATCCTTCTTGTATGTGAGACAATTTGTATGTTGCGTTTGTATATCTGCATATACAAGCAAATGTGCATTTGCTACAGTGCCAAGAATGGAGATACAAAAGATTACATTATAGTGCTTTGTATATCGACTTGTATGTTCACACATACAAACCAATATACAAAGCCAATATACAATCTAGACCTGAATATAGGTTTCAATTGGTTCTATAAAGCTTCCAGGTCTGCCTTGTATATATAGGTGTTTGTATATTTCGCACATGCAAGGAAATATACAAACTGAAAGATACATTACGGGTATATTCCATAAAGATTCCCTATTTGTATGTAAGGGAGTTTGTATGTTTGAGTTTGTATAATTTGCATATACAAGGGTGCAAATGTACATTTGCTACAGTATCAGCAAGTTTACAAATGAGATTGCATGCAAGAAGTGCCGCGGGGAAAATATACAAAGGTGTTTGTATATCTTAGAGATACAAATGGTGGGTCCCACGCATATACAAGGAGGATTGTATGTTTTTACATACAAAGGGTCACGAGAATAGTAGCTTGTATGTTGCAATATACAAAGAAATATACAAGACGATATGCAAGCCATATTTCAAATGGATATCATTTCTGCCTCATTCAGGGTCTAGGTCCGTTTTGTATGTATGAGGCCATTTGTATATTACAATATACAAGAAAAGATACAAAGAGTAGGAGATGCAAGCAAGACCCGACAGGTAATCAAATATACTTAAAGGTCATTTGGGGTCTGACTTGTCTGTATATGGCACTTGTATATTGCGATATACAAGTCAAAGATGCATTGCATATACAAGGGGGATTTGAATCAAGGATCAGTTTCAACACATAAGAGTTTGGAGTCCGCTTTGTATGAATAGGTGTTTGTATATTTGCATATACAAAGAAATGTACAAGTAGAAAATATGTAAGCTGGACCTGGCAGATCAATGAAACATAGCTCAGTGGTGTTTTGAGGTCCGTGGTTTGTATGTTTTGACATACAAAGGAGCAAATACAAAGATATATGATGGGCTATTTCAGAAGGTGGGTCCGCATATATAAGGGGAAATTGTATGTATATACAATTTTTGAAATACAAAGGAGTGTATAGGGGCCGATATGCAAAGTGCCATGTATGTGCAGAAGGAGATGCAGGATGAGTTTTTGAATGCCGATTCAGGCGCCAAGATGCAACGATATATATAGGCAGTTGACTAAAAGTTTGACTGCCTGTATCTCCTTCATTTTGGTGAATTTCGGCATGCTCCAAGAGGTAAAGTTGCATATTTTGGTCCCCTCTTTCATTTGGTAGGGTTTTTTAGGAGCTTTATCACTTTTCAAATTTCAGATCTGGAAATGCATATTTGTGAGCGATGAACATTTCAGAGATGACTTTTAGCAGATGGAGATATTCTGGGCATTCATTGCAGTAGACATAACAAGCAGCTCGCATTAACGACAAAGAATATCTTTCCACCTCTTCATCTCCAGATTGACGATGAGTAAGCAGCTCCATTAAAGACTCTAAATATCTCCCCATCTGCCCAGTTCTAGATTTTGATGCCATAACTGATGCAGCTAGACAATCATTTCAGGGAGATATTTTCAATGACAGCTCTTTGAGCAAATTTTTGTAACTAACTTGGTAATTTTGGAATGCTATAAGTATGCATTCAAATGTTGTAAATAGGGTTGGAAATTTTTTGGCATTAAGGCTTTTCTGTTTCCAAACAGAGTTTTCATGAACTGTAACCATGCCTTTCCATTAAATATATGCAAGTTAATTTTACCTCTTTAACTGATTTTTCTAGTTCTGTGTGAATCTGCATATGGTTTGTCTGTGAATGTTTCATTCCTCTCAATCATATTGCTTCTCACCTCTGCCAGAGTCATCTAACCTGTGTATGCCTACTTGCCATATTCTGATTGTATTGTGCATCCTTTAGTTTTGTGGAAGTTTCTTTAAATCTGTCCAATGTATCACCTTTTTATGTTTTTTCAAGCTTTTATTTCATTTTCATTACAAGCTTTCTCTCTCCCTTTTCCCCTCAAAATTTAGTAGTTTTAGGTGATAACTAAACAAGGAAGCCAGCCTTCTTCGGAGGTCTGATCTCACTTAGTAAAGTCCCACACTTAGAGATCATTCCCATGTTACTCCAGTTTGTAGAGGCTTCACAGCTGTATGCAAGGGTGTAAAATTGGGTGATAACAACTTTGGCATGCCCGGAGGGACCAGTGTGATGAACTTATCATCAAAATACTGAGAGATTTGGTGCTTCTCCTAGTATTATCAACCTTTGGAGGCAATACAAACAACACCATGGCGACTCTAATGGCGAATCAGCTGGTTATAGCAATCCAGTTTCCAAGCAACTAATGATGTTGGTGCTACTTGTTAGTTTTACTATTATTTGATAGTTTTCGTAGCACCTGGTGACTCCGTTTGGTGTTCCTACTCACATCTTAGTGTGCAAGACCCTGTGGTCTATATTCATTCCTAATTTATTATCTATACTTGCCTATGTTCATGATTTACCCTTGCAATGTTTAGTTATCAACACCACAATGGTTATTCTCCTCCATTCCATGAAGATTCAAACTTTTGCCCTCCAAACAGTTCTTTGCCTCATTACAACCAGCATTACCTACAGGAGCATTTTCAAGCCAATCCTGCTTATCCTTGTTTGTAGCCCATTCATACCTATAGTCAGCCTTGTGAAACCCAATCTAGTCTAAATCAAACATGTAGCATCCTTAGTCTTGCCCAAAATGATACTGATTTGGGTAGCATTGAGAGTTGGTTAATGGATTTCCAAAGGCAAATTTTAGAGATAGATAAGGAAGCACAGTATAACAGGCAGCAAGAGGAGCTTGCATATCAAGCTTATTTGTCAGAGCAGGAAGAAGAAAATAGAAGAGTGTATGAGGGGGAATGCTTGAAAATGTAACTTGCAGTTAAGGAGAAACAAATGAAACAGTTGTTTGCTCAAGAACAAGAGCTCAAAGTAAAAAATTTCTCTCATATTCCCAGCTTTAGACAAGTTTGTCCTTCAAGCCAAGGTGAATTTATGAAAGTGGCTCAAACTTCTCTACCATGGCAGCCTTCTTGGACCAATCACCCTGATTATATGATACCAAACCTTGTGAAGGCCAATCCTCTCATACCATTTCAAAATCAGGTAGAGGAAACAGTTGTAGAATCTAGGCCTATCATAATTCCAAGTTTCAGGCAGCCTTCTGCCTTTAAGGTTCCAAGTTCGAAAGGGCCATCTCTTCCACAATGTGTTGACCTTTCACCAAACATACAAATGGAAACATGCTCTAGCATTCAACCAGCAAAAGAGGAGCAAAGTAGGTTTGTGTTGGCTCCATCTCAAAAGTTGGAAACTCAGTCAGCTTTTTCTTCTCCAAATCCATCTTTTAGTGAGGAGAGTTCCAAGGTCAGAATACCCATCTTCAAGCAAGGAGAGCCTCCTAAATGTCCTAAATTGGATATCCCAAGTTTTAGAGGGCCTCATCCACTGCAACAAGAGCAACCTAGACTCCACAAGTTTCCAAGCTTCAATGCCTTTATCCCTTCACAAGTCCTTGTTCCTATGCAAACTCAAATTATCACTCCCCAAGAACAAATTTGTCCAGAACCCTCTCCCCTCCAAAAAATTCAATAAGAAATTCATGTCTCTTTCCCTAATACTTTTTTGATCCTCAATGGTGGACCTATTGTCTATCAAAATAATTGAAAGATGAGCCAAAAGAGGAGGTGGAAGAAGATAAAACTAATGAGGAGTAGTTTGTTCCTGCACTCACAAGGATAGAATTGTTTGAACCTGTTGCACCTATGAGTATTGTTAATGTCACATTAGAAATGGATGATGCTGCCCTACTTCACGAGTTACCTGACTATGTTGAAGATGAAGAAAGTGAGCAGCTAGGTGTGGATATGCAGCAACAAGAGCACAAAAAATCATGACAAATTGCTGCAGTTTGGGGCTGAGCATGACAGTATGGTTCCAACCCATAAAGAGGATCAGGCATGTTGCTCTATGCTAGATTATCCAGAGGCTAATTATGCTGATATACTTGAGGAGCTCCCATGCTTTATTGAAAATAATGAGGAAACTAAACAGGGACGAGCAAATTGAAGATTTGTTCTTTATTATCCAGCAGGGATATCAACTTCTTGGTGGGGAAGTTTTCTCTTTTGAACATGTGTACGGTTCATTTTTTGAGCCTAAATTAGAAAATCATGAACATCTTGTTCATAAGGTACAGGCAACCATATTTGTAGTAGAATCATAGGAGCCAGAGTATTTAGATCAGTAAGAAAAGGAATGCAACCATGATGATATTATATCAATACTCTTGGGTTCTTTGAGGGAAGAAGGAGAAAACCATGAGGTCCCGAGTCAGCTATTTCACACGCAATAGCAACATGAAATTCAAATGGAGGTCACCTTCATACCAAGTGAAGATCAAGAAGAGAAGGAATCAGAGCAAGGGGAAATCAATCCAAAGCCTTCAAGGGGATGCCCAATCAGACATCTTGCCCAGCTGGAGACATATCAAGAGGAGTACCACTCGTCATGCTTACCTCCAAGCATGAAGTTGAGCATCAAAATGAGTGGGATCAGCCCATTTATTCATCACAAGTTAGAAACATCAATAATCATTCTAGGGGGATAGGTGAGTTTATCTCCACTTTGAAGGGGATGTTTTATTAATTTTTCATATGTACATTTTCCCCCTATTTTTTTTAACTGCCCACATGCATGAAGAACATTGTAAATTGTTAAGGAAGGGCAGTTATTTTCAAGAACCAGTTAATGGCTTTGTTTAAAGTCATGTCTGATTGGTTAGTTTAGGATTAGAGTAGGTTTCATTTCTATTTTAGTTTTCCCTTTCCATAAGTGCTTCTACACAGGCTGCATTGTCATTAGAAGAATGCAGGTCCCTTCCCCTTTTTGTATTTTGGAGGTAGGTTCCAGTTTTCCAGCATGTTTTAGACTTGACCCCATGCCCAATGGATGCTTAAGGCTACTAGTCTTATGTTTAGCAGGCAAAAATCCCATAGAGGTTGCCAAATTGTTGACCCATTTTTTCCTCTAACCATAGCCAAATAGTCAACCTATTATTTTCATTGAAAAACCTTTGGAAAATGTTGCCTAAAAATGAAAAGTGCCAAATTGCCTAAAAAAAACCTTACCATTGGAAAGAGCTTGAAAAAATAGGTAGGTTTGCTTTTTACATCACCTTGAAATTTGGCCAAATAAAGAAGTTATTGATCGTCAAAGTTTTGGTCAACATACAGTTAAAATATACATTTGGTGGGCTTGCAAATCCCCATCGGCCTTAGAAAATATGAAAAAAATAGAGTTATATACATTTTCTGAATGTATATTAGGCCAAGGAAATGCATATACATTTAGGGAATATTCCACAGATTCTTGAAATATTCGCTAAATGTATATCGGGTCTGCATGTATATAGGGGCTTGTATATTCAGATATACAAATGAAGATATGCACCACGGGTATATTCCATCAAAGATACCCTGCTTGTATGTGAGATGGTTTGTATGTTGCATTTGCATATCCGCATATACAAGCAAATGTGCATTTGCTACAGTGCCAAGAATGGAGATACAAAGGATCACATAATAGTGCTTTGTATATCAGCTTGTATGTTCACACATACAAACCAATATACAAAGCTGATATACAATCCGGACTTGAATATAGGTTTCAATTAGTTCTGTAAAGCTTTCAGGTCCGCCTTGTATATATAGGTGTTTGTATATTTCGCACATGCAAGGAAATATACAAACTGAAAGATACATTTCGGGTATATTCCATAAAGATTCCCTGTTTGTATGTAAGGGAGTTTGTATGTTTGAGTTTGTATAATTTGCATATACAAGGGTGCAAATGTACATTTGCTACAGTACCGACAGGTTTACAAATGAGATTGCATGCAAGAAGTGCCGTGGGGAATATATACAAAGGCATTTGTATATCTCAGAGATACAAATGGTGGGTCACGCGCATATACAAGGAGGATTGTATGTTTTTACATACAAAGGGTCACGAGAACAGTAGCTTGTATGTTGCGATATACAAAGAAATATACAAGCCGATATGCAAGCCGGATTTCAAATGGATATCATTTCTACCTCATTCAGGGTCCAGGTCCGTTTTGTATGTATGAGGCCATTTGTATATTACGATATACAAGAAAAGATACAAAGAGTAGGAGATGCAAGCCGGACCCGACAGGTAATCAAATATACTTAAAGGTCATTTGGGGTCCGACTTGTCTGTATATAGTGCTTGTATATTGCGATATACAAGTCAAAGATGCATTGCATATACAAGGCAGATTTGAATCAAGGATCAGTTTCGACACATAAGAGTTTGAAGTCCGCTTTATATGAATAGGTGTCTGTATATTTGCATATACAAAGAAATGTACAAGTAGAAAATATGCAAGCTAGACCTGGCAGATCAATGAAACACAACTCAGTGGTGTTTTGAGGTCCGCGGTTTGTATGTTTTGACATACAAAGGAGTAGATACAAAGATATATGATGGGCTATTTCAGAAGGTGGGGCCCGCATATATAAGGGGAAATTGTATGTATATACAATTTTTGAAATACGAAGGAGTGTACAGGGGCTGATATGAAAAGTGCCATGTATGTGGAAAAGGAGATGCAGGATGAGTTTTTGAATGCCAATTTAGGTGCCAAGATGCAGCGATATACACAAAAATACAAAAGTGATATATACAAGCAGTTGACCGAAAGTTTGACCGCCTGTATCTCCTCCATTTTGGCAAATTTTAGCATGCTCGAAGAGGCAATGTTGTATATTTTCGTCCCCTCTTTCATTTGGCAAGGTTTTTTAGGAGCTTTATCACTTTTCAAATTTCAAATCTAGAAATGCATATTTGTGAGCGATGAACATTTCAGAGATGACTTTTAGCAGATGGAGATATTTTGGACATTCATTACAACAGACAGAACAAGCAGCTCGCATTAACGATAAAGAATATCTTTCCACCTCTTCATCTCCAGATTGACGATGAGTAAGCAGCTGCATTAAAGACTCTAAATATCTCCCCATCTGCCCAGTTCCAAATTTCGATACCATAACTGATGCAGCTGGACAGTCATTTCAGGGAGATATTTTCAATGACAGCTCTTTGAGCAGATTTTTGTAACCAACTTGGTAATTTTGGAATGCTATAAGTATGCATTCAAATGTTGTAAATAGGGTTGGAATTTTTTTTGCATTAAGGCTTTTCTGTTTCCAAATAGAGTTTTCATGTACTATAACCGTGCCTTTCCATTGAATATATGCAAGTTAATTTTACCTCTTTAACTGATTTTTCTAGTTCTGTGTGAATCTGCATATGGTTTGTCTGTGAATGTTTCATTCCTCTTAATCATATTGCTTCTCACCTCTACTAGAGTCATCTAACCTGTGTATGCCTACTTGCCATATTCTAATTGTATTGTGCATCCTTTAGTTTTGTGGAAGTTTCTTTAAATCTGTTCGGTGTATCACTCTTTTATGTTTTTTCAAGCTTTTATTTCATTTCCATTACAAGCTTTCTCTCTCCCTTTTCCCCTCAAAATTTAGTAGTTTTAGGTGATAACTAGACAAGGAAGCCAGCCTTCTCTAGAGGTCTGATCTCACTTAGCAAAGTACCACACTTAGAGATCAGTCCCATGTTACTCCAGTTTGCAGAGGCTTCACGGCTATATGCAAGGGTGCAAAACTGGGTGATAACAGGTTCCTAACATCACTAAAAGAAGGTTGATTATGTTGTTCATTGAAGGCCTATCTAGACCTATTAGGGGTTTACTCAAGGCTTTAGATCCTTTATCACTACAAGAACCTTACATAAAGAGGGCTCTCAACTTGGAGACTTTGATATCCAAGAATATGTTTAACTATAGGAAATCACCATTGTAGAAGTCAAATAAAACATTTCAAAATGAAGAGTTTCATGTTTAGTCTCAGAATAGCCTACCATCCAAAACAAGTAAGGAGGAAGAATCCAAGAATGAGCTCAAAAAGAAGAATTTGTGTTTCCATTGTAAGGAACCTTGGGCACTGAGTCTCAGATGCCTCTTAAGGGAAAGATACATTACATTGAGGTAGTTTCTGATGTAGTCATGACTAGGGGGTCTTATCAAACCACCCAGTCATGTAGACAACACAACACAATAGAAACATAAATTCATAAAACAATGTACAACAATCTAAATTTTATTATATATGTCATATTTACATTTGTTGTAGCAGCATTAAAAAAAAAACTACACACTTCAACCAAGTGACTCTTCTTTAATAATGTGTTCTTCCTCTTCCAAGTCACCCCTATTTCACTTCAAAAACTACCAAGATCCCCCTCCTTGACCAACAATGAACCCCCTTTTATGCTTCCAGTTTGAGGAATTTTAACCATGTACTATGGAATTTGAACCATTTTCGCTAGCTTTGGATAGCTACAAATTGAATTGACACCAAATAAATAACATAATTCAAGATTTTAAATACATATTTTATTAGTTTCATGTCATTTTGAACCATCAATTTCTTCATTACTATGGAATTTTGACCATTTTAAACATACATAAACTTTATACAATTACATCAGCAAAATATGTCCTCCACAAACTAAGGGCTCTTCATTTAAGTTCTCTCTTTCAGCAAAGTGGAAATATTAAGAACTTCTTTCATTGTTCGTATTAGTTTGGGAACTAACAAGATCGCCAAAATAAGGTTTCTTGATAATTCTTCCAATTTGAGAACTCAAAGTTTAGATGAAGTTGATCCTCCACGACCTTCAGAACTCTACACCCTTTCCTTCATCGCTAATCCAACATATATATGAACTAGTGAACTTGTCATCACCACTTTTTCTAGTACCGGAACTTGAGATTTCCCCAAAAACACTAGCTTTCAACAAATCAACAATAATTTAAACTTTTAAACTATTCTTTATACAACCATTTGATAGATTTAGAAGTTCTCAAACTCTAGAGACTTCTAATAGAAAGAACAAACATACCTTTTTTCAACATGAAAGATTTGGGAACCCAATCTTGTGCCAAAAATATCCATAAACTCTTTAAATCTCCCCCTTTTTTTTCAGTGAATAAGATATTCAAACTTTTCAGTAATGGGAATAGTTATTGAACTCCAACACTCACCAAAACACCTTACAAAAGCTTTGTAATCCTTCAAAGTTCCTTTTTGGCAAATAAGGAAGTTCACAAACTTGAAAGTTTCACGAATCTTAGGTTTTAACAAAATGCTTTAAACTTCACACAAATACTCCAAATTTCACCAAAATTGAATTAAAAATACCAATTATGCTCTTCTACAAGATGAAGCCCTTGAATTGATCAAATTGAGTCTAAAATTTTTCTCCTAAAGGAAACTACCTAAAACCAATTAAAACACAATAAAATTGAAAAACTAAACCTAAAGTATGTTTGGGTGATGCATGATCACCTATGGACCCAGATTCTCCTGCATCAGACATGTTGAGTAAAATGTTTATGATCATAGCTCACAAAATGGAGTTGAATGGTAGAACCATCCTTTCAATTTGTGAATAATCTATAGTGAACTCCATCGCTATAGTAGGTCCATTAGAAAACTTTTTCCTTTGCCACTTCCAGCCTCTGGCTGGGACAAGTACCATCCTCCTCCACCTAGTCTATTATTCATTCCTCTTTCCTCTCATGGACCTATGTCCACGACAACCTGACCTCCTCCTCCAAATTCTACTCCACTCAGCACTCATCATCTCACCATTCTCCATTCCTATTCCTCTTCTTGTGGAAATTAATCCACAATAGATCGACCTCCTCCACCAAAATCCCACTTCCCATTCCAATTCATCTATACACCAATCAATAGAATTAATTTTATGGAAATTAAAGATTTCCATCTTTCCCTTGGTATTCACCTCTTCATACTCTTCAACTTCCACTCTCACTATCTTAGTTTGATGTGAATCAACATACTCTTCATCATTGCAAAATTTAGAGCAATAAAACATTACCTCTTTTTCCTCTGCTGCTACACCATATTCTTCATCACTATCTACTGCAATCTCCTCATCTTCCAACACCTTCACTTCCTCCAAAGGACACACATCTACTACTTCACCATCATTCTCCTCAATCTCAGATACAGCTTCTTTCACCACATCTTCCATGCCTTCTAAAAGACATGCTCCTACTGCTGCAATCCCTTATTGTTCTTCTTCTTCCTCTTGCACAAGGATTTATTCTTCAGTGCTATCTACAACATACTCTTCTTCATATTTTATTCCACCTACAAACAAAATAGAATTACAAAAATCATAGGAGTTAGATTATTCCATCTTCTTTTCTTTTCTCTTTTCTTTTCTTCTACTCTCCTCCAAGACATCTAACCTCCCAAAAATTTCTACACACTTTTTCTAAAACCTCTCCCAACTCCGTTCCTCTAAACTTCTCTCTCTTCTCTCAATAAAAGAAAATTATCTCTTCTCCCTTCTCTCCTCCAAGGCATCTAACAAAGTGTAATACACAAGTGTGTAAAAGATGAATATCTCATCAACAAAATCCTATCCTGGATATGTGGCTAGAGTTTTCCGATGAAAACTTGCTACACATTAGATTCTAGCAAGGTGTAGGGAATTTGTGAGAACAAAGACTAGTATCAACAAATGAAGTCTGAAACCACTTTTTTATTTGGTCCTTGCTAACAATCGATAAGGTCAGTGAATGTGACCTATGATCCAATGTTAGCTTGGAAATTTTGAAGAAACTAATTCACAAGATGATCAAAAGATAAAATGGAATGGTTAGGAAGTGAGAAGAACCAATCCAGTATTGAGTCCTTTAAGGACCGTAGGAATACTTTTTCTAAGAAGGCATCCTAAAAAGGAAATTCATTGCAGAGAGAAGTGAAAAAATATATGTGGGTTTATGGGTGTCCTTTCTAGTATATTTCTTGAACCTGGGTGCCTCAAAGCCTTGTGGGAAAGGCACAACAAGAATAACAAGTGAGATAGGGTTGTGTCAGTAGTAGGCAAGGAAAAAGAGTTGCATGGATGAAGTGGATAAGGAGGCAAGTTGATGTTGTATGGAACCACCATTTTGCAATAGTTGGTTATTTAAGGATTAGTGGTATGAGTAGGTGGAGGAAGAGGGGAAGAAGCAATAGGTTGTGAAAGTAGGTGGGAGACTCCAAGGTTACTAGGTGGAGAAAACCCATATTGATTTATGGAGTTCGCGGTACCTCTAGACAAACTAATACCTACACTACTATGCTACAGAGCACTAGTAGCCATCTGAGAAGAAGTAAAGATATAAATCCCTAATGTATGGAGAGGGGGAGAGAGCTGGCTTCTAGTAATGGTCAACTGGGAGTCCTGAGAATCTATAACATAGCTTGCTAATGGAAATGTATTGGTATGCATGATGTGAGAAATGCCACAAGATATCAAGACCCTTGCGATGACTAGTTAACATCACACAGAGAGCATCGACCAAAGAGATGGCACTACTAGATATATCCTCATGGTGGAATTTTTTTGATAATTAGCTAGATGGTGATCTAAGTTACAAATTTTCTCTAGAGGAACATAGCCAAAGGCTACCTCATGATCAAAGGCTTCTTTAACATCATAAAAAGAGGTCATGGGAACAGTCCTGAAAGTAGAAGTAGAAGAAATATTTATGGTGAGATGTTTATAAGATGTTGCAAAGACTAGAGTGGAATGAATAGATGAGGTAGGACTCATAGAATAGGCCATGTAATGGCATCTAATACTCCTACACAACATGAATTTAGAATTGGAAGAGTGGGTTGTAAAGTTCAAAAGTTACACAACACAATATTATGTGTTGAGAAAGAAGAAAGTTTTTTTAAATGCTGATAAAAAGAAGGTTCACCAAAATGTAAGGTGAACCACAATAATGGAGAGAAAGGTTCAAAATGTTTAGAACACATTAGGTTCACCAAAATATAAGGTAGGACAAATATCTCCTCAACTAAACATATCGATTAAGAGAGTTTTTCACTAACAATAGACTCGGGTTCTATTGTTTGATGTTCTAAACCTACACTAGGTCTTACAGAACCACTCAAGTTCCTATCAAAGAAAAACAAATAGAATAGAGGTTTTACATTGAAGGAAAGAAAGAGAAAAATACTAGAAATGAATAGATACATAAATAATTTGAAGAAACCAGATGTAGAAGTGGGAAGAAGACTAGAAAAGGAACTTGTCATCAAGAGGAGGAACTCACTTCCTTGGATGACAATGTGCCATGGGGATGTCTACGCTAAGCACTAGCATCGTCAAGGTCACAAAAATAAAAATATCCAGGTCTATATTGCTTGAGGGTATTTGCATAGAATAACAATAAAAAAAGAAATTTCCAACAATCTCTAGGCAAAACAAGTTTCAAAATAAAGCAAAGAAACTAATGCAAATGAAAGAGAGAGTGAACAAAAAAATGTCTATGCATTTTAATTGCTTCTTCCCCAAGATCACTTGTAAAAGACAAAGGGAAGAATTGGTTGTACTTATAAGGAGCTTGCCTCAGTCAAGCCCCAGTTTTGGTATTTCTACCTCCATGAGTCTAGTGATTGATATAGAGGAAAAATAAATAAAGAATGTGCTCCTATCCTAATTGTGTTTAGGAAATTAGAGAAACTACAAACAAAAAGAAACTAAGAGTAGCTTCGTTGGTCTATGGGGAAGAATACCCTTGAACATGTAGCCAGTGCAGAATAGACAAATGGTTGTCTACATCCTTTAACTAGGAGATGGTGGTCTACACCATAAACTAAAGAAAATAACTACACTATGTACTAACAGATTTAAATGCACAACATTAAATGGTAGAATAAAATAATATTACTAGTTTGAATGCAAAAGAGGAGGTTACAATTCTTCTAAAGTTGAAATTTGGTGCACAACTTCTAAAAATCCAGCGAGAGATAGAGCCCAAGATTTCAAAAACTGTAGAGAGAAGAGCCAAGAAGACTATGTGAGCTTCCAAAGATTAAGAGAGAATGAGATAATGAATTCAAAAAATTCCAACCCAAAGGGATGAATCAATTGAAATAGCATGCAAGGAGATATTTTGAGCCACAAAGGGGCATTACATGATAGTCTCATCATCATTGATTATGTTTGGTAATGCCCAAGAATGGTCACCTGATGCCAAATGAATGGAAGATGCTAGAATTTCACGCAGACAATCGTGTGTAGCGCTAGGGTCTAGGAAACTTTAGTTCTTGATAAATCAGAATGCCTTAGGATGATGTGACAATCAAAACATTAAAACTAAATTGCATGAAAATTTATATAGAACACACTTATAAGCAATGGGAAGAAGGCGAGCACTAAATTGGTCGAAAACATAGCATAAAATTGCAAGGTTATGCAATTTTCACTATTACACAAGAATCTTGCCTTTGTAGATCTCACCCAACCATTTCCATAGATCATATGCATTTTTATCTTTAGAAACATTTAGTAGGACAAAGTCTACAAGACAAATCCATATTATTCCTTGTGCTTTCTTATCCATCTTATCCCACTTGAATCTTGATCTATCTTGTCTAGTTTTTTTCATTTGTTTATGCTAACCATTGATTCTTCTCTTCAAGAAGATCCTCTATTTTTAGCTTGCATATCTCATAACTAGTTCCATTGAACTTCTCAATGCCCAAATGAGATGAGGATGTAGCCATGGCTTCTACACAAAAATCTACAAAACAAATTCAACCAAAACTCCCCCTATAGCTCAAAAAACCTTCACACTTCCACCCAAGAAGAAAAGTGGGCTAGCTCTAATACCAAATGTTAGAAATGAAGGTAACCACTATATATGAAAATATGATTGCAACTATTAAATTAATATAACTAATAGATAACCGAATGGAGATAACATAAACTAGATCTAAAAGAATGAGAAAATATATAATAGAAGACCAAAACACATGACACAATATTTACATGGAGAAACCCTTTTGATAAAAATCTCCACCAAGAAGAGAGGCACAAATTTGTATTATCTTTAGAAATAGAGATTTTGTACAATCATTCCTTTATCCTCTTCAATCTTCAATATTTCAACACTTGCAAACATATTTTTTACTCTTTACACAACATACTACATCTACCTCCCTAAGCACCTATTATATAGCATTTTCACCCTCTAAATGGGGTGTCCAAATTGGTTTCACATCCTAACACTCCTACTTTGAATCATTCAAGTATGCTTAATAAAGTTTTGTAGAGTTGTAACTTACTTTCCAAAATACACACTTTGTTTGTCCTTATGGATGTACCTAGTTTGTCCTTATTCCCAAGGTGGTTATTGTCTTCATGTGAAGGTGTTAGGGGCTTATAATAGCCATCTTAAAATTGGTGACAAGTGTCCAAAAAATCTCATGGGAAGTTGGGTGCCCAAAACCTTGATAACCTCCAAGATGTCCATAAGGTAAATAGTATCTTTATGTTCATAAGTAATTAATTTCTGACCCCTAGTAAAAATTAATTACCATACTAGTAAAACCCTGATGGTAAAAATAATTATAATTGATAGTGAATCCATCATCCCTTATGAATGATTTATAAACAATATTAGGAGTAATTAAATACATAGGATCTACAAGGTTGATGGCACCTTAATCTTAACATTATTAATCATTTTTCTATTAACTCATTTAAATGAACTTTTAATTCATTTAGATTAGATGTATTCATCTAATAAGGTGCCTTATAAATAGGGGTTGACCTTTTTATAATTTTAACATAAAAATAAAACTCCTTCTTAGGGGTGATCCTAGAAGTTTCTTGGGAAAGATTGCACTAGTTCCTACAAAATGGAATGATTATAAGAAGCACAATCCTCATTTTCTTTTAACAAATAGAAATTTACAATGAACATGGATTCCCTATTTCTCAAGAGGCTCTTTTAATCTCTAGGGATGGAAGTTTTTTTATTCCTCTTACCCCAAGTAGTCCTTACAAGACTTGGTAATTATTGTATTCATCAAGAAAATGAAGTTGTTTATCCTTGAAATTTATTTTGGTAACATGCCTTAACAACCAATCCATTGAAGGTATCACTAAAGTGTTTACCCATGTTTCCATATTATGGATCCTTAAATTTAACTTAGGGACAACCTCTTGTATTGGTTGTTTCCTACCTATACTCAACTCAACATTTCCCCCCTTTACCAAGACTTGACTTTTAATTTTAAATTTTTGAATTACTCTAAATGAGATAAAATAGTCAATTGCCTCAAAATCTATTATAATAACAATTGTTATTTAATTGATTTTACCTAGAAACTCTATTAAAGACATTTCAACATCCTTTGGTGCTTTTTCAATGGTGGTATAAATTTTTCAATTGATCCTTGGTTTCTCTAAGGTTCATGGTATTATCAAGAGTAGTGATCCTTGCTGCCACAATTCCAACATCCCTCATTAAAATTTCTTTGTTAAATTGGAATAGTATTTGCCTCTATAGTTGGTGTCTCGAATCAAGTAGGGTTTTTTTAATAAGGTGAGACCCTTTTATTCTTGTTCCTTGATTTTTCTCCTTAAAGATCTAGCTATTATGTACTTCTCCTAGAATTGATCTTCAAACTAATTCCATCCAAGAGTCTTAATATTAAAATCCTTCAATGCAATCAAGTGTTTGCATCAAAGGGTGGATTCATCATCTAACTGAAAGACTCCTAGATGATTCTTCACATTCTCAAAGAGAGGTTGTAATTTAAAGTATTTATTTAGATTAATATGATAAACATTAGTTATGTTTCCTACTTCTAACCCATTGAATTTTGAGGGTATTTTTTTCTTTAGGACCTTTATAAGGGAAGAGACTTGTTGCCTCAAATTTTCCCTAGTAGGTACCATAGGTAATTTCTCAGGTTGATTTACCTGCTAATCTCTAAGATCAAATATTCCTACTTCTTGTGCATCCATTCTTTCTTGAATAATGTTCAATGTATTTACTATCCATCAAAGAATTTCATCTTGAAGAGGTGGTGAAGAGGATGGAGTTAGAGGATCTAGTAGTGGAAGGGATATATCCTTCCTCACCCTCATACTCACCCTTGAGGGTTTCCTCTAGCCCTAGTTCTTACCATATCCCTCAGCAAGAAGAATTTTTTAATTTATTGTTTAAAGTCTCCTAAGATTTTAACTAACCCATGAATTGATACCAAATGTAATTACCCCAAAATTTAGGAGTAGAAAATTTAGTTTTTGAAGTCTTTAGAACCTATGTCAAGCATAGTTTGCATGCACAACTTATACATATCTAGTGAGATGTTTATATTTGCAACCATTTTCTTTATTAACTTAATAAAAAATTAGCATACCACCAATGGCCTATTTAAGAAGGTTATAAGTATGCTATCCTTTAAGTGTCCTTTATTTTTTATTCAAATTGAACACAACAAATGTTTGTGCCCTATGACTTCTCACTAAATACCTACAAGTTTGTGTAGGTAATCTATTTTAAATGTAAGTTCTACAACTTTATAAGTTTAAGATGTTTATAGAACTAAAAAATATTAAACTATTTCCTTATTAGAAACTAAAAGTAATTTCTAAATATTTTGAAAAATTATTCTTATTTGATTAAAGATGAAATCCATTAACAATGTTCAATGAATATCTACTTAACTTATTATAAAAAAATAATGGAGGAATTCAAAATTAAATAACATATTATAGAAAAATCCTATTGATAAATAGCTCTACAAATAATATTTATACATAATGATTGAATTCAAAATTCAACTACAATATTTATATTCAATGACTAAATTTAAAATTGATTGATAAATATCTTATACTAGGCAATGGATAGAAAATTATTTCAATTACATATTCATAAGTCCCATTGATCTAATACTTTTTGAACCTAATACATAAACTATACTACTTTTACAATTTTTATAATCATGAATTTTAATTTTAACATATTTCCATAATTTCTAGCTTTTTACTCAAAACATCCAATCAACAACCCCTTTGTGAAAAGCACATGAATATACTACATGAAAGGACCCCACCATGGATTTGTTGTGTTGCCCTAACCCCACTCGTAGACATAGGGTAACATGCAAGACATTACAGCCTTTTATTAACAAAGATTGATCGATCTAAGCTATATAATAGAAAATAACTATACCCATAAATAAATAAATCGTGACTAGTTTTAACATTGATATGACCCATATTACTTTAGAGTCTAAAGTATTCCAAACCATAAAAGTTATTATTAAGAATTCAACAAAGATTTTTTTTTTTTAAAATAATGCCCTCAATTATTTTAGATTCCTAATCATTCCATAATTGTCCACTATGACTTATAAAGTATCTAGATTTAAAATATACTCCATAGAGCACTATAGCCTTGATAGGCCAAGGGTCTTAGTTATTTACAATGGTGTATAATGCTACACAAAACTTAGAATGTAAAGCATAGATGTGTTGAGGATTTAACTCTAATACAAGCCAATATATGATAGGTTGACATTCCATATCATCACTTTATACCAATATACAATAAACCGAAGACCATTTATCTTTTATAGCATTAATTTAACAAGTTGAAGTCCATTGATTTAATATGCAAAGCATGGAATAGGCTAATAATTTTAAACTATTTATTTATGTAATAGACCTAAGACTGTAATATTTAATCAAAACACGTCGAGTAGGTCGGAGACCTTACTCAACTAAACAAATTATGTAACTAGACAAAGGTTGTTAAACTATTTATATTATATTTGGAATAGTCTGAAAGCTATACATTATTAATGTGAATATTTAACAAGCCGAGGGCCTTTATATTAATTCACACATCACTATAATAGGCTGAAGGCCTTACTATTTTAAATGACAATTGAAAACTATTATAACTTTATGCAACCCTATAATAGCCTAAAAGTTATACAAATGTTTATACAATATCGGTATTAGATTGACAACCATGTAACAAGCTTATTTAAGTATAACTGTACAAGTAATAGGTCGACAATAGTATTATTGTTAACAAGCAAATATAATAGGCCAAATGTGTTTTAACTTATTTACACAAAATGGGTAATCGATCAGATTTCATGAGCTCACTCAAACATACATAGGAGGCCAAATTATTTTTATCCAAGAAAAAATGCATATCTCGGCTAAAGCCCAAAACAATCTATTAATGTATAAATGCTTAATTGGGTAAAGAGGCCAAAATAATACATTTATGCATAAATGCTTAACTAGGCTAAAATCCCAAAACAACTTATCAAAAATGCAAATACATAATCAGAAAGGTACCAGTAACAGAGATAAATCCTTTATCCATGCTCCATTGTTTCATCCTTCCTCCATTTTTCCTTATGTTTCTTTGAGAGAGCACTTTAGTATTTAAACCATGTGCCAAAGTGATAGAAGTATCCCATGCAAAGTATTTCATAGTGAAGACAAGCAATGAATAGAGGAATACTCAAGAAAAATAAAACCAAATGGTGGACAAAATTGGCTCTTCAAACTTAAGAGATAGCTCATTAATAAGCCAATTAATGCATGTTTATTGGAACTCCAAAAACCTGATGCAAGCACTCAAATTGACCTATTAATAGGTGACCTTTACTTTTGGTTCTGCAACCACCTTGAGGTGGTTAATTGAAACAATCCTCAAATCTTCAAATCAACATTTATTTGAATCATAACATAGGACATGGGTTAATATGGATAAGGATTGTTAATAATTCATTTCCATTGTATTTTAATAATATTTTGCTTATGTATTAATATGGATGTTTACTATGGCATTTTCATTTTCTAATGATTCACTACTAGTAAAACTCCACACACACACACACACCCCCCTTAAAACTTGGAATGGAACCCAAGACTGAACAAAAGAAAAATTATACTAGAACTAGCATAAAAAGAGATGAATAGATCAGACCAACATGATGACCACAAATCACAACAATACCTCTACACTTAGAGACATAGAAAGGAAGTACTTAACCCTTGATTTCAAGCCAACAAAAGAATGTCAACCAATATCTTGTAGCCTATTACATGCCCTTCCTTTGAGAAGTATAATCATGTGGTTGAGGTGTTTCTATTGAACAAACCAACAATCCCTTGTCAAAACATGATCAAGTTAATGAGAAACAATTAGCTAGATCAAAACCAAACATGCAATTATTTCTCTTTCTATCAAAGAATCCCTACTCAACTAACATCATAATTCAAAATGTCAAATAATATTAGTTTACAAATTCAAATCAAATCATTAAATCAAATAGATTGTAATCAAGTAGACTAGGGAAGGCTCATGACAAATATAAGGGTAATATACCACATACACATGCCATACAATACTAACATGACATTAACATAGATTGTAACACATATAAAAACTAGTGAACACAAAGCACATCTAGCCAATACTCACGCACACCAGAGAAAACAAAAATGTCATAGTGAGCATGAATTTAGGGAGCATGACTTTAGCGAGCCAACAAGTAGTGCACAGTCACGCAATTTATTGACATACTGCTAAGATTGGCCCAATTGGATACAAACACATACGAAATCTTTTGACAAAAAAAGGGTTGAAACAATTTGAACGACACGATCAGTGATGTCTGATGGGCCCCTGATAAGACTGGCTGCATGAGTGGGTAGTTGGACTTCACAGAAACAGACGAAGAATATTAACATTTTTCTCGTGCGTTACATAATATGACTCATTCATAGCCACGTTTCTTGATCTGAATACAGTTTGTCTTTCTACTTAATTTGTTTATTTTTCTTTAACATCTCTTGGCTTGACTTCCTTTTCCCATTACGGCATTACAACTTTCAGCACAGTTTATTCCAATGCTTTGCAACCCACACCGTTCACTTTCTTTTATTTTATTATCTCAGACATACTTAGTCTACCTTTCTTGTTACCTGTGACAAAGCATATTTAGTCCAGGTTCAGAATGTTTATTAGAACTAGAGGAGATTGGTGTGAGAAAAATTTTAAAATTAAGAAGACAGACATCCTTTTGATTTTCTCCATTCTTTACTAATATAAATATATTATTATAATACTTATTTTATATTGTTTTTTAATACAAAAGGATCCTAAAGCTATCATCTAACTGGTCATTCCCAATTCACAATGGTCTTGAATAATTAGTTACAATAGTCTTTTTCTTATTCTGATTATACCATGGTTTCTCTATCCCTTAGACTTGACAACATCATAGCATAGTCCTTAGTAATTTCAAACTTTAAATATCTCAACTTGAGCCAACTTTTTCAAAATAGGATCATTGCCCATTGGTCGTGTTGACATAAAAATCCATAAAGATTACTAAGCTTTTATGTTCGGATGTTGAAACTTGGTTAAAGCTAGCACTTCATGTGAAATTAATTAGATTTAATAGTTCTTAGCACTTAAAATAGAAAATGAAGGGGTACACACTAGCACACTTAAACATAATGCATAGGAGTTTCTTGTTGCCACTATTTTCTCTTGATTATATTTCAACCAATGGTAAATTCTTTGTTACAATAACTCCTTGCACTCTCCATAAACTCTTTACATTGACTCTCTAGCTTTTATATTACTCTTTCTTATTAAATCCCTCTATATTTTGCTCTATATTTTACACACTCTCTATCTATTATGTGTTACATTCGCAACACAAATATGCCTTAATAAAATAACAATGAAGGGACACGTTCACTAGATGTTTCCATTATTAATAGGTCACCTCCTCATAGGCCATGTTATCTCTAATGATACCACATAGGTTGTTGTGATGGACAATTTGTCATACACTTTGGTAGAAGTTATCTATCATTGAAGTACTGGTGGTTCCTCCATAGTAACTTCCGATTCATAAACCTTGCCAACATGACTGTGCACAAAAACACCTTGTGTTAAGTATCTAGGATCAAGTATTTATAGCTAGTCCTAGGTAATTAGGATTAATCAAAATATGATTATATATTATTAAAAGGATTATCATAAATCATTTTCATTAACACTATATGATTAGATCATAGTGCACATTAGAATTGACATCATAGGAATTGTATTATCTTCTTGAAGTGTATTCGATATTTTTTCATTGTCAAAGATGTTTGACATGTTACTAAGTGTAGACACCCAAAATTGTCCACCTCCTAATGCCTCCTAAACATCATTTCCATCCCTCTTCTAATATTCAAGCTAATTAAATAAATTCAATATTTATTTATTAATTTCACTTACCATACATCCTAATCATTTCAAAAACTTAAATAAATGCGTTGTATTTATTTCATTTCCTCAAAAATCCTTGTTAAACCCCCTAATAGGCTAATAACAACTAAGTAGCTACTTATTAAAGATTTTGAAAATGTCTCTCGCTCCTCTTCCCGCCCATGAGCTGTTTGTCATAGGTTTGCAGGGTTCATCTTCTACTAGGGCATTGCCTGTTGCAAGGACCTCTGTTGTTACTACTACTAGCGTGCCATCCATGATAGAGTTTTTTACTATTTCTAGTGTGCCATCCATGATAGGGGCTGTTGTTGTTGGTGTGTCGTCTACAACAAGGGCTACTGTTGTTGGTGCATTGTCTACTACTGTTGGTGTGTCATCCATGATAGGAGAGTTTTCTATTGTCGATGTGCCATCGGTGATAGGGTTAACTAGTTCTGTTGTTGTTGTTTGTGTGTAATCCGTGACAAGTTTTTCTTTTTGTTGGTGATACATCATCTATGTTAGGGTTTGCTGGTTCTACTTCTACTGGTGGTGGGGTGCGTTCTACTATTTTGGGTTCCACTTCTATGGATTTAGAGATTGGTTCTTTTTCTAATGTTGTCTGTGTTGGAGTCTCTCCTTGATGGAGGGTTGTCTCTTCTATTGTTCATGGTGCTCCTAGTAAGGTGAAACCTTCTGATCTTCCTCCCTTATTGTGATTTTAGGGGATGAAGTGTTACAAAATGAGGAGTTTTATTCTTAGAAGGGATTGATATGTAGATTTGATAGACTTTGGCCATGACTTCAAGATCTAAATACCTGGATTTTTTAGCAGTGGTACCCTCTTATAGATGGGAAAATTGAAATTTAACCATGTGCCAAAGGATTTTTTGTTGCATTTAATTTGATCTCTAATTGAAATGCTATTTTTGATGGTCACTCTTGATTTTGGGGACAACATGCTCTGTTGCTCAAGCCTTGGGTTTTTACTTTTAACCCTCTCGCTGAATCTTTCAATCAACTAACAGTTTGGATTTTTTTCCAAATATGCCTCTTCATTTCTAACTCTTGCTATAGAGACATTGATAACTCAGTAGGGTGTTTCATCATGGTGGATGAAGCCACTACTTCTCTCACACCAACTATGCTCGTATATTAGTAGATTTAGATTTGTCTAAACCTCTCTTGACAGAGGTTGTTTTGTAATTTGTTGATCGCTCTTAGTGTTAGCCCTTGGATTATGAAGGTATCCCCTTCCATTGTCAATGATGCTTTGATACGAGTCATTTGGCATCTGATTGCCCACGCTTGAAGGTCTCATGTTCTTTTCTTGGTGGAATAATTATCTACAGGAACACCTTATGGTGGATATTATTGATGATGTCTCTACGTCAAAGGCTTTTGAGCCTCTTAATGATGTTGGGATATTATTGTAGCTCTAGGTGTTGGTTTGTAGGGTTCATCTACTATTGAGGCACTGCCTGTTGAAAGGACTTCTTCTATTGATGTTGTTGTTTGTGTTCCATCTATGATAGGGGTTTATTTTGTTGATGGTGCATTGTTTGTGATAGGGGTTGTTATTGTTGGTGCACCGTCTATAACAGGGGCTACTATTGTTGGTGCATCATCTGTAATAGGAGTTGTTGTTGATGTGTCATCTGTGATAGGAGGTTTTTCTATTGTTGGTGTGGTGTCTCCCCAAGCATTGCCTTCTTCTGGGGATTTGGTACGAATATCCCCTCCTTCATCCCCTATTTTTGTGGATGGGGATAATGAAGCTTTTTGGACTATTATCTAAATAAGGAAGAAAGATCTTCCAAATCATGTCTCTCAGACTCACACTCAAGCCAAGGGTGTATGTCCTACTAGATCCAGTTATGACATTGTTTAGTCTTTTAGTTTTGTTTTTTCCTTACCTTAGGGCTATTTTTGTAAAGGGTTGGAACCCTTGTTTCATGCTTGTACTAGTTGAGTGTTGTTTGTGCATTATTTTTAGCCAGTTAGGGGATATTTTGTCTTTCCTGAGGGGCTATTTTGTAAAGGGTTTAGGATCTGGGTTTCCTGCTTAATAAAAAACTAAGTAGCTACTTAGTCAATCCTTTATATCTAAAAATCAACAAAATATTATAAAAATCTCCTTTTTATCCTCCATGATCCATTTCATAACCAATTAACAAATCTAATCTCAACCATGTTAGGAAAAGTGTCTCAACCTTGCAACTACAAAAGGTTACTATTCTTCCCAGTTTTGGTCTTTTGGAATACCCTTTATCTTGAAGAATGGTTTAGAACATTCAGAGTTTCCAAAAGGGCTAAAAATGGCCGGACTTAATACTTTTAGTAACTCTACATTTGAGCTCGGATGGACCTAAAATTTTTCCAAAAGGTGTGGAAATGTTAATTAAACATCTTAGGTGTTTTTTAACTCAAGATCATACCTACATTGTGAGATATTAAAGTTTTTGATTTTGAAACTGTCAGAAAAAGTTTTGAACTTAGTTTTGAGGCACCTAGAGGTCCCTAAATGCCTTGAAAGTTATTGTAACTAGTGAAGTGAGTTATAACTTGATAGATCTCTTCACGAGATCTCTAATGCAGCAAACAGTTCATCAATCAGACACCTGAATCAAAAGTTACGGCCTCTAAAAGTTGGACCTCCTATTTTTGGGAAATGTGAAAACGTGTTGAACACTAAAAAGAGTTGTAAGGGGGAGAGTTACACATGTTGGTGTGTGAATTGACACATCACAAGGCATCTTTGATGGGAGATAATTTGGACACCACTTTTGGGTGGTTTTAGCTCATGGTTTTGTAATTACCGTTGACTGTTTACTGCATTGTATCTCCTATACATCAGGAGCTTGAGATGTAGGTTGTGTGTAAGAGTCTTATAGATGTTTAGTTACCTTTGGATCTTTGGTTGGTTATAATCCTATGAAAGCTTATTCTACAAGTATATTGTAATCTTCTTGATTCCTGAATAATATATTAGGCAGATTTCGAGTGGGATTTTTTACCTGAAATGGTTTTCCCCACATATATCTTTCAACATGTTGTGAGTTTTGTATTTGCATTTGGATATTGTTATTACCTTTCTATTAATGTGCATCTTAATCTGTAGTTGTAAAACTTAAAATTTGCATAAATCTTTCCCCAATAGATTAGTGTAGGAAGCATTTCTGCATACCTTGCTTCCTTTCAAACCATTGATCTCTCAACTAATTCTGAACCAATCCTAACCATCGATCTACCTATCTAAAAATCTATAAATGGACTCTTTAGAAGCCATTTTTCAAAGATCATCAACCAGAATGCAACGTCATGTTGTTATGAGCAACCATATTTTATCTTTCAATAGATAGAAAATCATTTGAGCACAACCACCTTTGGTGCATCGAGAATCTTGTGTGGGTAAGAAAATTTTTCTTTCTTTGTTTAAAGGTGTAGGTGGATTTGAAATAGGGTTTTAATCTTAGGATTTGAATCTTTCTTTGTGTCACTTTTGTTTGAAATGAAGGTAAACAACTATATAATGGAAATTTGATTACAACTATAACTATTAATCTAGTGCCAAACCAAAATGGAGATAGTATGAAAGATCAAGACAAATAAATAACAGAATAGGAGATCAAACACATAACACAATGTTTACGTGGAGAAACTCTTTCGGGAAAAACTCCACATAAGAAGAGATGCACCAATCTGTATTAACTTCAATAGAGTTTACAATACAACACTATCAATCTCCTCTTAGGTCTTCAATCTAGTAGTGCCTATTGTAGACACCCAAATTTGTCCCAACTTTGTTCATGTCTCACAACACCTTGATAAATCATTAATCACTAAGCCAATTAATTAAATAAATTTTATTTATTTAATTAATTCCACATCATTTCTCAATCATATCCTATCCCCATCCCAATTAATTAAATAAATTTTATTTATTTAATTAATTTCCATAGCATATCTTATCCCATTTTATTCATTTATCCTATTAATTAAATAAATTTATTTTATTTAATTAATATCCAACTCATTTCCCAACTAATTCAAATATTTTATTTGAATTAAACACTCATCCTTTATCATATTCCAACACTTGTCCAGTCAATCATGTGTTGTTATACAACTATCATTCATATCTTTCACATGCACAACTAATTGAATCTAAATTTAGTAACTTTCAATCCTAGCCATTCACATAGCCTCTGAATCTCCACCGTTGATTGATCTTGGTTAAGTCCTATATAAACACCCTCTCACTCCATATGAGACATCCAGCAATCATATAGCACCTACATTATCATCTTGAGCATCTGAGCATCCAATTGAGCTTTCATCTTCCATCATGGCAGCTTTTAGCATTGCAATTGTTCATTGTTGAAGAAGCAGTCCACATCTCACAAACAAGGAATCGCACGGTCTAGGTGATGTTATGCTTGAATTGCATTGTTCTTTGATTTCATTTAGGTTAGATTCCGTGATGATGGTAGGGTTAGGGTTTCATGACTTTGTCTGATCTACTAAACCTGACTTTCACCTATCACATTTTGGCATGCCTGGTGAGACCCACGTCCTTGATTGAATTCATTTTTTTGGAGTTGTTTTCTTTGAAGATTAGATTTTGCAGGTGCTTGCAGTAAATTTCGGTCACTTCTGAACGAAAATCCGCCGCTTCCGGATCTCTGTGTCGCTTTTATGCTGGAAACAGACGCATTTACCTCTCTAGATTGCCTATAAACAGACAGTCGTCACCTCCGGTATAATTTGTATCGCTTTTGTTTTAACAGGGCTCGCCTGTGATTTTAGCACTGTTTCCGGTTGCTTTTAGACTATGTTTATCACTTTTGACCTAACAGTGGCTGCTTTTACACATATTCGGATCGCTTTCGACCTAACAGTGGCCGCTTTTGCAAATGTTCGCATCACTTTTGATCTAATAGTAGTCGCTTTTAACTTGATGTGAATCACTTATGAACTGAGAGTGATCACCTGTGCAGGTTAGGGTTTAGACTATGTTTTTGCAGATACAGGTCACTTTTGTCTCGTAACCGGTCGCTTATGGGTATAGCTGGATCGCGTATGAGTCTACAGAGGCCGCATTTGAATTAATTGGAATCGCTTATGAACTGACAGTGCTCGTCTGTTAGACTAGGGTTTTGTTTGTCGACTGTGTTTTTGTAGATACTGTTCGCATTTAGCCCTCAATTGATCAGGTCAGGCTAATGTGCATCGCTTATGAGCTGACAGGCTTCACATACTATATTTGTCACGTCGCATATGATCTGCAGTATCTCACCTATGGTAAAATGAAGATCGCTTTTGATCAGCAGTGAATTGCATCTGGTAAATTTTGTTGTTTTCAAATCTGTTTCAGTTCCAGTTTAATTTTCTGGCTATTAATTGGGTATTTGCGCAGCATCTTATTGATTTGTCTAAGAAAAGGAGGTTATCAAACTAATGACATATCTGTTGCAGGTTCGATCGGTCCAAGATTTGTGGTTTTTCACTAAATTAGGCATATTTGGGCTTGGTGCTTAAAATGAATCATTGTTTGCTCCGTGCTTGATTTATCTTTTTGATTGCTTGCATGTGCCTGATTGTAACCCAAATTTAATGACAAAAGTATCCTCTCCCCTTGCCTATCAAATGGATCTTGGGTGTATGAGAACTTGTCATTATCTTTAGAGGGCCTACCTTCCCAGTGTGAGAAGGGATACAACCCAAGCGGCAACGGGCTAAAGCCAAGTCCTTCCGAACCGCTATATAAGAAAAGTGTTTGTGTCGAAAGCCATAAACAACGGGTGCTGTTGCATTATATTGACAGCCAACCTCCCCTAAAACCCTCCAAGGCACAACCCTTGGAGGCTGGGAGACTCCATAATGGAGAGTAGCGCTGCTGCATGTATAGCCACCCGAACGGATGCCCTTATTAGCAACTTTGTGTAGTAGCCAAAAACCTTCTATCTGTTGATGCAAAAGGTGGGACCTTTTGGAGCGGCCCTGATTCACGTGGTTCTTAGTAGAGATAGCAGGGACAATCCTAAGGTTTGGTGTGGGGACAAACCTTACAGGAAGCCCAAAACTTGGTATGCGTGAGAAGTGAGTGCCGTGGAGGGGATCCGGTGCTACCAAGATCCTGAAGCTATCCGCTTTGAATAAGCACGGCCAGGGGATTCAACGGATACTATCCTATCCTAGCCTAGGTTGTATCAGTTTGTGCTTGTTGTGAGTGTGAGTGACTGTTATCACTGTTTTCTTGCTGAAAAACTACAAAATCAGACATCTTTTTGACACACACAGTCGCTTTTGAACCTAAACTGCTCGCACAGATCACAGATATCACTTATGAACTATAGTAATCTGCTTTTAGTCTGACCTGTGTCACTTTTAAACAACAGCTGCCCACATATTACTTGAATAGAGTTGCTTTTAAACCACAACTGACCGCCTACTGCCTGAACCAAATCGCATCTGAACCACAGCCGATCGCATCTTGCTTGAACCAAATCACCTTTAAGTCGTAGTTAGTCACCTCCTGTCTGAACGTGATCACTTTTGAACAACAGACTGTCACCCTTAGGGAAATCTGAGTCGCCTTTGATCAACAAAACACTGCTTTCAAACCAACAGTCGTCACCTCTGGAATAGCATTCGCTTCTGGTTAACACTGTCATTCTCTATTGAGCCTAAACCAGATCACATTTGAGCTATCGTTGATCACCTTTAGAATCCTTTGAGTCACATTTGAGCTATCATCAGTCACCTATAACTAAAATACCTGCAAACCTCAATCCCTCAGCTAAATTAGCCATAGGTCCAGCTTGCTTGAGTCTTAAACATCATCTTTCAGACTTCTCTTGGGTCAATAGCAAATACCTAGACTTTGTCTCCTATTTTTGAGCTTATCAATCAATCACAACCCATGAGCTTTCCATCTTTTTGAGACCCCAACTAGCAAATCAAACATCAACCCAATCATTTCAATAGCAAACATCCTTCAGCTTTAGCTTCAACAAACTTCATCCTTCAGTTTTAGCTTCAGCAAACAATATCCTTTAGCTTTAGCTTCAACAAACATCAACAACAAACAATCTTTCCCTTGAGTGTTTGAGCTATCCTCTAGGGAAAACCAACAACAACCCAACAACAACTACTCAGCCAAAACAAATCAACCAAGCGAATTAGCCAAACCAGCAAACCAAAACAGCAACCAATCAACCAACCAGCCAACTATCATCTTTTGGGTCTCAAAACTTTGACAAGCTCAACTTCATCATCAACATCATGCCTCAAACTAGGAGTCAATATCGAGCTGAAATAGAAGCCAAATTGAAAGCTGAAATGGAAGCCAAATTGCAAGTTGAGATGAAATAATTCACAACACCTCTTAAGGATGCAACTCAATTCACAACTGGTATGCCTCCTCATATGTTTATACCTCAAGGATACACTATTGGCGAGTCATCTTCACAACGAATGCAACCTACACCATCCTTGGAAACTTTCGAAGAACAATCTCAAGACGACTCATCAGAATTCTAAGATACCTATCTATGGGACCAAGTTGAGAAACTCATGATATCTGAGCCTGATCGTTGCTTTCTCCAACTTTCTCGCATGGGTACTAAACTACCAAAGGACTTTGACATATCCGCTATTAGAGAGCAAGATCCCAACACTACTGCTGTTGTTGCGAATGGACCATCTACTATAGTCACATCATCTCTTATTACATCGCAAACATCGTCCTCATTGCCTATTGTTGCTTCATTTGAGCCACCACGATCAGAGCATACTTTAGAACCATTGATAGTGCCCACCAATGTGCTCCCTCTCATGTCACAACATCTCAACATTCCACCTTTCCATGTTCCTCAACATATCTCTCCTTCTACCATGACTGTTTCCATGCCTCAAGTAACAAAAGCTGTCCATGTAACACAAGCGCAAATACTTCGAGCATCACAAGCTATTCCCATGTATTATAGTGTGCAAACCTCTCAAACCACTCCAACAACACATGTTGTCCATGCTTCACACCAATTACAACCTACTACATCTCATACAAATACCATATCCCATATACCAATTGCTAATACCTCCATGCTATCATATAATCCCAACATTAGTCTCATTGACATGAGTGATCCCCCCGTTTCTCAAGTCAATCCGAACAATAAGATCGCTTATGTTGATCAACTTACATCCATGTCGTCATATTCTTCCAATCCTTCACACACCATCAATCCATCTTATGCTATCCAAAGCTTCCCTATTACCACCCAACACATGACACATATCAATCCTCATGTTGTCCACAATACAAATCCAAATGTTTCTGTCGTATCTACCAATCCCTCCATCACTTACCATGTCGTGAACTCAATCCCAACTTCCCAACCATTCACTACTGTCAATCCGCTATCCACGTCCCATGTGATGCACACCCAATTGCCACTTGTGTCTCAAGGACAGCAATCCTCCAACACATACGTGTCACATACCAATTCTTTGACATACATTGTGGGTACACAACCACAACAAACAGTCACAACTCCATATATCCCACAACCGCAACCACAATATATCTCCTACCATACTCCACCCCCTTCGCAACAACAGTAATTATCTTTAGCAGATGTTCAACAGATAATCGATGAAAGGGTAGGACAAGGCAAGAAACCTTTTTCTCTTGAAAACATATGCGCCTGTCCATTTGACAAGTCTCTTAATATGATACCTTTTCCACCACATTTTGAAATCCCACAATTTGATAAATACAAAGGGAAAGGGAATCTGGAAGACCATCTTCGAGCCTTTTTTGTGGCATGTCTTGATGTCTCTTATGACGATACGTATCTTTTGAGACTATTTACTTGAAGCTTAGCAGGACAAGCTCTTGAATGGTTTTCTCATTTACCCCCGGGCATCAAATCTTTTGCAGAATTAGCAAACAAATTTTGATCACACTTTGCCTTCAACATTAAACATGAGGTAAACATGAATGACCTTGTCAATACCAAACAGCGCAACGGTGAACCCTTTTCTTCTTTTACCTAACGATGGCATAATATGGCTAGCAAATTATCATGGGAAATACCTGAGAAACAATAGCTTGACATCTTTGTTCAAAATCTTCATCCTGAGCTGTCATTCCAATTACAATTGCAAAGTGCTAGCACCTTTGACGAACTAGTTTCCAAAGGAGTTATTATTGAATGAGCCTTAATTGCCAAGGGCACTATCAAGATCTTTTGTGACAACAAAGATTCTCCCCAAATTCCAATGATAAGTCTCGCTTTTGGAACAAGAACAAGAATGTTGTAAATGACGGTATTGTAGATGCAAAGAATATTCAAACTATGAGAGCTCCCATCAACATTCAAGCAGCCTCTACACCAAGACAGCCTTTTCCACAATGAAGAAACCAACGCCAAACTTCCAATCCACGCTGACAATTTACACCATTAGTGGAACCCATGGAAGTTGTTCTTCAAAAGCTACTTCAAGCAGGAGATATTATTCTACCCGATGCACCACCAAATGGCGAACCACTCTTTCAAGCTCCTTGGTACAAAGAAAATGAGTATTGTGATTACCATCGAGTTAAAGGACACAAAACAAATGGTTGTATGCGCTTAAAACATGTTATCCAAGACTGCATTGATCAAGGCTTAATCAACGTCACACCTTCAACAGCTCAACCTGCCCAACAATCAACATCAAACTATGACCTAGAGACTTTCAAGAATCCACTTCCATCTCATGATCAGACAAATAACCTTCAGGCTGGAAATGCTATTCCGTATAACTATGCATCATCTACCATTGGCCGCATTGACCATGCTCGCATTTCTACCATTACTGTCCAAGGGAGTGCACCTGATTGTGCCGTAACCACATGAAGAGGTCGAGTTACTATTCAAGGAGCACCTCCCCATCCTCCTCGATCTCTCTCTGACTATAACCTCTTGGATCACCTTCGCAAAACACCCGCACACATATCTATTCTTGAGCTGCTCCGCATATCCCTCGCACATAAAGCTATCCTTGATAAAGCCCTACAAGAGTCTTCGGTGCCTAATAATATTAATATCACACAATTCCAATCTATGGTCGCTAGCATTGCAGCCCCTTGTCACTTGACCTTTTCTGACAAAGATCTTCAGCTCTCCATTCATCCGTCACATAACGAAGCCCTCCATATTGAAGTATTTGTTAAACAACGCCGTATCAAATGAGTCTTGATAGATGGGGGAGCTGGTCTTAATATATGTTCTTTGAAGCTTATCAAGCAATTGGGATATTCTGAGAAAGATGTTGACACTTCCAAGGTTATTACCATCAGAGCATATGATGACGCTGAAAGAGATACCGAAGGGATTATCTTATTGCCTATTCAAGTTGGGACGGTCATTACAGACACTCACTGTCAAGTCCTTGATATTGATCTTCCTTACAACATCATCCTTGGTCGCCCTTGGATCCATACCCTTAAAGCCGTTCCCTCTACATACCACCAATGCCTTAAATTTCCACATAAGGGTGTTGAGGTTACCATTCAAGCTGATCCCAATCCATTTGAGTTTTGCCGTGCCTTTCAAGCTAAATATCAGAGTCTAAATTGCACTCCTATCAACACTGAGGCATATCCGTCTTCATCCTATAAAAACCCATCCGACCTTCTTAAGCCCTCATCTAGCAACGCAACTTCCAACCTTCATATCAAATATACCGAACATGGCCCTGGTGAATACAAATTACAAGAGTCCTATTGCGTTGGTACCCATCCATTATCTCCTAAATCCCACGGTAAGCCCTCTACATCCAAGCCAACTTCATCCTCCGCTGTTATCAAAGCTCCCCCTACAGTATTCATTAAGGGTGGTTTCTTGGATGATGAAGACATTGAGGACATCAACTCTTGGATATTCTTTGATGAAAATGACCAAGTCCAACTTGAAGTAGAGCGATACAACAATGGGTTTCGTATCATAAAGAACATGGGCTATAAAGGACATGGTGGCTTGGGATCACAAGAACAAGGACCTACTGAGCCCATTATTGTGTCTAAGAAGTTTAATAAGCAAGGCATTGGTTACCAACCAGAGGTACCGCGACCCAAAGACATTAAGTGTATTTCTGATATTGACGTTGGACCTTCTTCGGTCGGAGAGACTTTTAACTCGGATACTATTGATGACTCCTCCCTTCATATCACCGAACTTTTTCAAGAACATTCCATCTTCATGTTTTCTGTAGCCTCTTCTAGCCATCACGATTCCTCCATTAGCCTTTCACTCATATATCCTGACCTCATCGATTGGGACCAAAAGGGGGCACCGATATTAGATACATTTGAAAATGACGAAGCCATTGCAGAATTCATGGGTTTGAGACAAGGTATTCCATTGGGTGATCATAAAGAAGATTTCATGATGGATTTACCTACACTAGCATATTTTGGTAGAAGTATCAAATCCTTCAGTCGCAAAAGTGAAATAAACAAAATTCAACAAAATAGGTCACTAGGTGAAAATCGAAAGGCGCCTCTTGACCATGGAAAAGTAAAAATAAAGGACATATCCGAAGGTGAAAACCTCTTTGAGGCGCCTGAGGATGAGGGATTTGATCTTCCTATTGTCACTGATTACCATGAAAAATCAACTGTGCTAGTTGAAAAATCACAAGACATGAACTTGGGAACAGAGCAGAATCCGAAGATCACTTTTTTGGCAGCATCACTATCAGAGCAAGAATGAAGAAACTTCACAGCATTTTTTATGAGAAGAGCTATAAATTTTGCATGGACTTATGCAGACATGCCAGGTCTAGATCCTTCACTTGTGGTACATCATTTAGCAGTATCTCCTGATGCAAAGCCTGTCAAACAAAAATTGTGCAAAATGCATCCACAAGTTGCCTTATTGGTTAAAGCAGAAATTCAGAAACTGTTAGAAGCAAAATTTATTAAGCCTATTGATTATCCAGAATGGGTTTCCAATTTGGTACCTGTAGCAAAACCAGATGGATGAGTTCGCTGCTGCACAGACTTTAGAGATCTTAACAAAGCATGTCCTAAGGACGATTTTCCACTACCAAGCATAGATAACATTGTAGATCTTACAGCAGGACATGAAATGCTATCTTTGATGGATGGATTTTTAGGATATAATCAAATCCGAATAGCAGAGGAAGACCAAGATAAAACATCTTTTATTTGTCCATGGGGCACATATTGCTGGGTTGTAATGCCTTTTGGTCTTAAAAATGTTGGAGCTACATATCAACGAGCCATGACAGTTATTTTTCATGACCTTTTCCATATTATCATGGAAGACTATGTTGATGACATCCTAGGAAAATCCAAGACAAGAGAAGGACATCTACATGTATTGGCACAAATCTTTGATCGATTAGAAAAATACCAAGTCAGATTAAACCCAAAGAAGTGTGTATTTGGTGTAACATCAGGAAAACTGCTGGGATATATTGTGTCTTGATGAGGGATAGAAGTGGACCCAGCTAAGGTAAAAGCCATCATAGAAATGCCTCCACCAACGAATCTCAAACAGCTCCACAGTTTACAAGGTAGGCTACAATCTATCCGCAGATTTATCTCACAACTAGCAGATAAATGTCATCCTTTTCAACATCTTCTTCGTAAGGGTGAACCTTTTAAGTGGGATGAAAAGTGTCAATAGGCTTTTGACAAGATAAAGGAATACTTGGCAACACCTCCTGTGTTAGTACCTCCGATACCTGATCATCCATTACTGCTCTATATATCATCAACAACTGCAGCACTGGGTGCCCTTCTAGCTCAACATGATGATTCAGGTAAAGAACAAGCCATTTACTACATCAGCAGAACTCTTGTGGGATATGAACTTAATTACTCAGTCATGGAAAAAGCTTGTTTAGCATTAGTGTTTGCTTCCCAAAAGTTGCGACACTATATGTTGAACCAAACCACAAAACTCATCTCTAATGTGGATCCCCTCAAGTATCTCCTTTCAAAAGCCCTTCTCACAGGGAGATTAGCAAAGTGGGTTATGATCTTAAGTGAATTTGACATACAATATGTAAACCGCAAAGCCATCAAAGGACAAGTTATTGCTGATCAATTAGCTGAAGCACCCATCACAGACATTCAGCCAATATATCTAGAATTCCCTGATGAAGGATTGTTTAATTTGAATTCTCCAGCACGATGGCAACTATACTTTGATGGATCATACACACAACATGGTTCTGGAGCAGGTATCTTGTTTGTCACCCCTCAAGGAGATTGTATACCTAAATCATACAGAATAGCATTCCCATGTACCAACAACATAGCAGAGTATGAAGCTTTAATCACAGGCTTGCGGATGGCAGTACAATGGGCAATCAAGCAGTTACGAGTCTTTGGTGATTCTCAGCTAGTTATCAAATAGGTCTTAGATGAATATCAAACAAGAGACGAGAAGCTTCTTCCATACAAGCTAATGGTGGATCATTTCAAGAAATATTTTGAGGATATTACCTTTGAGCAAATTCCCAGACTACAAAATAGAGCAATAGATGCCATGGCTATGATTGGATCTCTTTTAGACATGCCATCTAACACCTATAAATGTGAATTCTTGGTTGAACAGCTTTTGATCCCAGCATTTAAAGTTTCACAATCTGAGCTTATATGTGAAATTGTTGGTCCCAACTCATTGTGGTACAAGGACATATACGCGTATCTCCGTAATCAAACCTTTCCACTCCCACTATCCAACACCTAGCGCAAAACCTTTATTTGTCGAGCCTCTCGTTACACTATCTTAGGAGACACCCTTTATCACCGAAGTCTTGATGGTATCCTTCTTAGATGTCTTGATTCCGAGGAAGCAAAAACGGCCTTACGTGAAGTACATGAAGGTGTCTGCGGTTCGTATTCCGCTGGCCCTAGCCTTGTTAAGAAACTTCTACGAGCTGGATACTATTGGCCAACTATGGAAAAAGATGCACAACAATTTGCAAGGAGATGTCTACAATGTCAGAAACATGGAGATCTAATACATGCACCAGCACATGAGCTTCAGCCTATTGTCACTCCATGGCCTTTTTCACAATGGGGACTTGATCTCGTAGGTAAAATCCATCCTACTTCATCCAACGATCATAAGTTTATTATTATTGCCACTGAGTATTTCACGAAGTGGGTAGAAGCCATACCAATGACCTATATCACAGGTAAACAAATAGCCAAATTCATCCTACATTACATTATCTACCGTTATGGAGTTCCCCAAGCTATTGTCACAGACAATGGTCGGCCTTTCAAGAACCAAGAGGTTAGAGATCTTTGCGACAAGTTCCATATTCAACATAGATTCTCTACACATTATTATCCTCAAAGCAATGGTCAAGCTGAAGCCTCTAATAAAACAATCATCAAGATCCTTAAAAAGACTATTAATGAAGCTAGTCGAGATTGGCATCTACAACTGCATCTTGCATTATGGGCATATAGAACAAGCATCAGAACTCCCACTGGAGCCACACCCTATGCTCTCGTCTATGGCACTGAAGCTATTTTGCCTATCGAGGTTGAGATCCCCTCTTTGCATATATCCCTGCAACATACTATCTCAGATGAAGAGTATCGAGTATCTAGACTCCATGATCTTGAGTTATTAGATGAATGCCGCCTTACAGCATTGAACCATCTTCAAGTCTATCAAAACCAGCTATGCCGTAGCTACAACAAAAAGATCAGAGAACGCAGATTTTAAGTTGGCGACCTTGTCCTTAAAGAAAACCAAAGGAATCAACAACATCGAGAGAAACAGGGCAAGTTTGAACCCAATTGGCTTGGTCCTTTCATTATCACAGCAGTCTATGGATCAGGTGCATACACTCTTTCAACACCTGAAGGCGTTCCCTTGGATGAACTAGTCAACAGCATTCATCTCAAGAAGTTTTATCCATAAATCTCAGCTATCCCCCCAAAAAAAAAAAATGATAAATAATCCATCCTCTGGTGAAAACCTGGTAAACAGGCACCTTGGATAAGTACCATAGTGAAAACCTGGCAAACAGGTGCTATGTGTAGTGACTAGCTTCCCTCATCTGTTTGGTTTGTTTGATCATATTTCCCCATTTCATCTTGTATAAGCCATAATCATAATCCATATCGCAATGCCATACATAGCCTTTCATTTTCATCTTTGCCAATGCTAGCTATCATATTTGAGACATTGTCGCGATACCTATATCTTTTGGCACCTTAGCATCTTGGCCACATCCTTTCTACATTGTCACTTCTGCATAATAAACCTCATCTCGCACTGGGGGCATTTGTTGAGTCTTATTTGGAAGTGGATACTGCTATCTCTAGCTCATAGCACATCAAACAATCAGCTTACAACACAACAAACCTTATCAACTTCAGCCATGGCACATATCCAATGACAAATGTGACCTAACGATTTGCAACCAGGACCCATATCTTCACAATCTATCCACCTTCATCCAACAATCGCAACAAACATTGCTTGATCAAACATCCAACCAATTAGCAACATCCATAAGAACTACATCCAGCTCTATCATTGACGCCTTGATCCCATGGATACAGGGTATGTAGGCAATCTGAGATGCAAAGGAAGCACTCTAATTCAGGCTAAGACGATAGCCCCTTTCATCATTCATCTTTCATCTTTCTGCTAAACATCCTTCAATCTTTCAGCTCACATTCTTCTATCTTTCATCACTTACATCATCAATAAAACCCAGAACTACATATTCATCATGTCTCATCTTCATCGTAAATATGCTTTGATCTCGTGGATACAGGGTATGTAGGCAGTCTGGAATACGAAGGAAGTTTCCAGTACTCAAGCATAGATGATCCACCCCATCTTCTTCATTTTCTTTCCTCATCCATCTTCTTCTCTTTGATTAGCTCAAACAAGAAGCAAACCATGTGTATATTGAAAGCTCAAGCACTTTAACCAATCAAAAGTATGCCAGAAGCTATTTGTCCACATGCCTTAAGCCAACATTTGCTATAGCAGTTTATCAACAACTTTAGCCTTCAACAGGATGTAGCTTTCCTCTTAACAAGGCGCCAGCTTGATCCATCCAAGAGCACCCAAAATTTGGCAAGAGAACGTGATGACAGTATCTTTTGTTTTATCTTTTGATTTATCTTTTGTCCCTTTTCTGTGCCTAATCAAGACTGCCTTGATCTATTTATATCTTGGTATGTTGCGATGAAGTAAGGATTGGGGCATGGTCATATAGCTTTCGTATGCCGTGTTTGCGGGATGATCTTATTCTCTTCCTATGCGTATTGGTATCTTGTCCGTGTTGGGATTAGCATCTTACATATCAATATCTCTAGCATTTGAGAAGCTAAACAGTCTCTTATGCATTTGAGACTATTCTATGTTAAGACTAACTCCATACATATAACCAACAAGCTACTATTATGTGTAGTGGAGATAAGCTCAAACCATTGCTTGTAGCGTCAAAGTCCAACGCTAGCTATTATTCATATCTTGTGCATGTTGGCTCAACATCTTGACCTCATGCGTTCAGACAAGATTGTAACACACTAGTTGCACATTAGATACCTCGACACCTTGGTCTCTTATACCCTGGTGCATACCATCCATATGCTATATCAAACATAAGGACTGTATTTCTTTTCATTTTGAGCAATTACTTGAAAGCTGCCCATCATCATCCTACCTATTCATTCTATTTATCCATTCCATCATACTCAGCCAAGATCAATCATTTCCATCATCCTTTGTCCATGTTCCCGCACCTGCAAAACAAGTGTGTTAGACATACATAAGTCCATCATATATATCTTTCATTACCATCTACCTATATGCATACATCTATCCATATCATTACCATTTACATATTCACACCTTTTCCATCCATTAACATTTGCATAAACTTCCATATATAATCCATAAAACATGCATAGCCATCATCATATCCACATAAGAACCATTACAACATCATATAGATCGCCAAAACTGCCATATATATATATATACATGTGTGTCAAAATACAAGTGTCTACAATACAAGCTGAGCCCTGAAAGACTGACTATACAAAATCGCCTCTAGGCCTCATCATGATACAATGTAAACAAAAGTAGCCCTAGTGACTACTGGCAGCTCCCTCGCCCTGACCACTACCACCACTAGGTCCTGTACCTGGTCCTCCATCTCTCGGTGGCCCCATCACTGAGGCTATTGATCGAGATCCACCTGACCTCCGTGAACTCGAAGCCCCTGATCTGCTCCTGAAGCTAGGCTATCTCTACTCTGCCGACACAGCTCCATAGTACAAGCCTCTGTAATACTCAGCCTCACCCTGCACCCTTTGAAGCTTTGCCTGTATCTCTGTCAACTGCATAACCAAGTACATCATAGCTCCATCAGTCCCCAATACAGCCACTGCTCTATCTCACTCACTGGTCATCCCCTGCAGCTGCTGCACTGCTCTATCTCTCTCAGCTCGCAGCCCATCCCTCTCAGCTCTCATAGCCTGTACCTACTGTACTGCAGTATCTCGCTCTAGTCTCATCATCTACTCATGTTGCACGGCTCTATCCCTCTCAGTCTGCAGATCATCCCTCTCTGCTCTCATAGCCTGTGCCTGCTGTATCGTAGTGTCTCTCTCTCCTGTCACTCTAGCTAGAGCACCGTCATCCTGTCCATCTCCCCCCTGTGCTCTCAACTGTAGCTGAGCCTGATAGGTCTGTGCCTATGCTCTCGCATGCCATAGACTAATCACCGCCTGATGCCTATCCATCTCCACCCTCCTCAGCCTCATCTGCGCTAGCTGCCTCCATCTCCTCTCCTCTCTAATCCGTCTCCGCAGCTGCTGAATACCAACATCATCACCTGCTACAATATGTGCCTGAGGCTGTGCTAATATAGCAGGTTGACCTGGCACCTGCTCTGGCATCTATATCCCTGGTGCAGCTGGCACAACCGCCTATGCTGGTGGAGCCCATCATCGTCTCCTCCGAACTGGCCTCTCCATCCCAATCTCTCCAATCTCCCCATCTCGTGTCAACCGAGTCGGCCTCGCTGTCGCCCAGTATACATCATACTCTGGCAATGTGCTTGGATCTGCAAGACCCTGCCCCCACTGCCATGCTACTGGCTGTAATCCATCTCTCTCTGCCAAAGCTGTGTCAACCACAACCTCTGGACCCCAATCAAAAACCTCCTGCCTCGTCCTCCCAAAAACAGCATCACCTACTGGTACTGCCTGTGCCTCCCCAAACTATCTCAGGGCTCTCTCTGGCAAATAGCACTCTATGATATACACACCGCGTCCAAAAATGTATCTCACCTGTCTCGCATAGACAAGCTCTGCATCCTCCTCCTCCCACTGCTCACATCCTAGCCATGGCCTCCATACAAATCTATCTACCTCATCTAATCTCCATCGCCAGTATACCACACCTCTGCGCTGTTGATATGTCAGAGCCCCTCTATACATCCATGCAAATGGCTCTCCTACTACTCTAGCCACCCATCCCTCTGGTCTCGTCACCGGAATGTGCTCGTACGCCCATACATGTAACACTGTCACTCCTGCTGACATACTCGCTCCAAACATATAAGCGCAATCATGCAGGTAATGATAGAGCTGTCCCAACACACACTCTGCCCATGCATATCTCATGCCATATGAAAACATGCCCTCCATCACTGTCCCCTATCCTACTGGAAAACCTCTCGCTCTCCTATCACCCACTAGCCATCTAATGATAGCCACCACTACCCGCTGTAACCTGTCGCAGAGCTCCTCCATCCTCCCCATCAGAATCTCTGAACCCTCTGCTCTGATGTCTAGTGTCCCAAACAATCTCCTGAATGGAGCTGGACCCATCTCCGGATCATAATCCACATGATCCCCATCTATCAAAATCCTCAAAATCTGGAATACATCCTCTAAGGTGATGGTCACCTCTCTTGTCGGTTACAAGAATGAACTATGCTCGCTCATCCATCGCTCCACCATCACTGTCATCAGCCCTCAATGTGCCTGCACTGGCTCTAATCGTGACACATGCTCCAAGCCCAGGATCTCTAACACCAGTCGCTCCTCTACATCTAACTGTCTCACCAATCGCAAATCCCTCAGATGTGGCTCTCGTGATAGCAATGGCGGTAGTACATCCTGCATCATCCATTTACCATTGTCAGTCCATTCCGTTAGTCATCCATATCCAAATCTGCTTCTCTATTTGCTATTCTATCTTCAACCTACCATAAGCCTTCCACTTTACCGTACGCGCTTCTTCCTAGCTTATTAGCGACCAGCCTTTCCTTATACGCTATTGTTTTGCCCAAACGCGAGCTCTTTTGCACATGCGCACCTGTTTTAACTACATGCGAGCTATTTCACCATATGCGCTTACTGTTTGCCCATAAGTGAGCTCTACCTCTATAAGCGCTTACTCTTACTGCATACGCGCGCTATATTCTACATGCGCCTAGTTTTATACCTTAAGCGAGCTACATTACGATCAGCAACCATTCTAGTTCTAGACGCACACTTTCCACCCTATGCGAGCCATTTCTATCCATAAGCGAGCCAAACTACTGTAAGCGACAGCTATTTGCTTATAAGCGAGCGTTTCTCCTCTATATGCGCATTTTGCCTGCGTTTTTCCCACTGCCGGGATGCAACCTGTTTTTCCCTATGCGACCTACCCGTGCCTATAAGCGACTGCGACTACCATAAGCGTTCTATCCTCCTACATAAGCGACCTACAATGACTATTCCCTAACCTAGTCGCTTTTGGTGACGTGTGTGCATTAATTGCGCTTTTAGGCTATTAATTACATGCTTTTGGGAAAAGTTTTGAAACATACCAGTGCGCCTGCTCCCTCTGGTCGCCCATGCGTCCTCACTCGCTCCGCACGATGATCCCTGCATGGAATAACCATCCTAATAGCTCTGCCACTCACTCTCAGGAGCTCTGGATTTCTCTAGTTTCTGAGTACAAATGAGCACAAATGATCCTATTTGCCATTGTAGAACCTACTTACAGCCCTTCCTCCAACCCTAATTCTTCCATGCCATAGCCTCTTTTTTGCCATCCAACCCCCATTTTCTTCGTGTCTGCCTTCTTTTATGCCTTTTCTTCTATCGAGAGCCAACCCAGCCCTTCCTGGTTAGCCTAGCTTACCTCTCGAGGGGGCATCACCTGCCAGTTACACTAGGGCATAACTTGTTTATCAAACGCATATCGTATCTTCTTTGACACAACGCTCTATCGAACATTGTATCAAAGAGGGGCAAAATGTAGACACCCAAATTTGTCCCAACTTTGTTCATGTCTCGCAACACCCTGATAAATCATTAATCACTAAGCCAATTAATTAAATAAATTTTATTTATTTAATTAATTTCCACATCATATCTTATCCCATTTTTTTCATTTATCCTATTAATTAAATAAATTTATTTTATTTAATTAATATCCAACTCATTTCCCAACTAATTCAAATATTTTATTTGAATTAAACACTCATCCTTTATCATATTCCAACACTTGTCCAGTCAATCATGTGTTGTTATACAACTATCATTCATATCTTTCACATGCACAACTAATTGAATCTAAATTTAGTAACTTTCAATCCTAGCCATTCACATAGCCTCTGAATCTCCACCGTTGATTGATCTTGGTTAAGTCCTATATAAACACCCTCTCACTCCATATGAGACATCCAGCAATCATATAGCACCTACATTATCATCTTGAGCATCTTGAGCATCTGAGCATCCAATTGAGCTTTCATCTTCCATCATGGCAGCTTTCAGCATTGCAATTGTTCATTGTTGAAGAAGCAGTCCACATCTCACAAACAAGGAATCGCACGGTCTAGGTGATGTTATGCTTGAATTGCATTATTCTTTGATTTCATTTAGGTTAGATTCCTTGATGATGGTAGGGTTAGGGTTTCATGACTTTTTCTGATCTGCAAACCTGACTTTCACCTATCACGCCTGTAATACTCATACACAACCATAATATAATGCCCTCTTTAAAAGAGTGTTGCCTTCTAGGATAAAAAACCCCAACATAACCTCTACCATCAGATATGTGACCTAATGATGAATGGTCCATATTGAGTATGAAATTACAATATTTTATAAGGCAATTTTCTAAAAACCCCCCAACGACAATAGTGGGGGGTAAGCCCCCCACACCCCCCTGTCAAGTACAAGGATCCAAATTGCGGCTAAAACAAGATCGCTACTTGGTGAATACTTCATCCCTTATGAATGATTTCCTAACAATATTAGGAGTAATTAAATACATAAGATTTACAAGGTTGATGGCACCTTAATCCTAACAACATTTTGTTATCACATTTCTCGCATGCATGGTGGGATCTTGTCCCTCTTTAACCCTTGTTTTTGCAAGCTTTTCTAACCCAATCTTGTAATTTTTTATTCTTTTTTGGATAAATTTTGGAGTGTTCATTTTTATAGGGAACTACAACTTAGACAAAGGTGAAGACAAAGCCCTTGTTTTTTGAAGACTTTCTTATATCTTTCAAATGGATGTAAATTTTTGTTGCAATTATTTTAATGAAGTTTTGAGATCATCTAAGGAAGCCACTCCCCAAAAAATAGATTTAGATCATTGATATTGAGTTAGTTATTTAAATTTTATAATTTTTAAATATTTTCTTATCTATCTCAAATGGATGCGAAATTGTTTTCAAATTTTTTTACTAAAGTTTTGGGATTATATAGGGATGATTTTATCTAGAAATTTTAGGTTTATATAATCAAATATTGAGTGAGTTATTTTAAGTTTATGTTTTTTCATAAATTTACTTTCTAGGCCACAATCAAAGAATTTTTTTGATACCTTTACATTTTTTGAAATTTCACCAAAATTTATCAAGGGTCTATTCCTTGTATTTTCATTTTTGAGTCGAAAGATATTACAAAATAATCAAATCTAATTTGACTATGTGGTAGAAATCTTGAAACCCTAGTTTCAATGAGCTATTCAATTTTTTAATGAGCATATCTTTTACATATGGAAGCCTATTTTAACATTTTTTTTAAAAAATTGATAAAAAAATCATATGGAATAGCATGGTAACCTCTATTTTGTTGTGTCATAACATTATTTGTTGATTTTTGTAAGGGTTTTATTTTCATTTCTAACACATTTCTTGTAGCAAAATTTCTTGTCTAAGATCATTTCTAAAATTACTAAAGCATTTTGTGCAGCTATGTTTGTTGAATAATATATTTTAATCACTATTTTAATTACACACATTATATGCTTTAATAGGGAATGAACATTTTTTCATGCTTGTGAGAACCTATAAGTGTGTATGTTATCTCCACACACTGAAAGGTGATCTTGGAGATTAAAAACACTTGTTATCTTTTTTTTATGTTAGTCCTTTAAAATCAAGTTGTGTATGCTCTTCCTTCATACAACAATGCAATTTTAGGAATCAAAAGAACTTGATCTTCTTTCCCTTTAGTAGGATTTCTCTTAGATTTCACCACCTTGGGGGATAACCTAAACACTTGTGTTCTAGTGGAGTATACAAATTTTAGAGAGAATCAAAAGACTCTCCCATTGGGGGATACTTGTTTCTTTGTCTAAACTTTTAAGAAATTTATACCTTTCAAAGTCAAGGAGTAGAGTGGGTTACCCTCTTGAACCACACTATTAGACGTACCCCTAATTCTATGGACATTGGCCTCCATACCTTGTGTATAAAGAGGACATCCCCTAGAATCTTGTTTAGCCAAGATAAGAACATTTCAGCCATATGTGTTTGTAATACATTGGTAATTGGTTATCCCTAAGAAGTTACTCACCCCATGTCCCTAAAAAACATTGGAGGTCATATAATCTCTCCTCTTGCACCTTTGAGCAATCTTCAGCGATAGAAAATTGTTGGTGGCTCCTCATTTGCCCTATATTATATGACTAGACTCAGCATTAATGGTGGGCTTATAAGCATATACACTCCTACCTAAATAAACTAGTATGTTCATGTGTGTGGTGTTTCTTCTTTGTGAAAAAACAATGAACAACCTTCAAGTCCAAACATCAAACATTTTCAATCTCAAACATCTCATGTCCAAAATCCAACTTTGGAAGAACTATAACCCAAATCCTCTTGCAAATAGTTGAAGGCATTATTAATCCATATTTGTGTATCTCAATCACATGTCCTCATATTGTATAGAATCCAACATCATAATCCTTAACAAATTCAATTGTGCATCTGAAAACCTAATCAAACCATCTCCCAGGTCATCCAAATTAAAACCAATTTCATCCTTGTTCAATCCAACTCCTCATTTCACAACTCCAAATCTTAATACTAATCCCCAATCATTATCCAACTCATCAAATCTAATCCAATCTATCACCCCAAATCAAAATCACTCGATCTCAATCCTAGTCAATCCTAGTTTATATATGCCAATTTAGTCAAAATACAATAAACACTTAATTTCACCAATCCAATTGGTTTCACATATAAAACTCATCCTTTAACCCCAATTCATTATCTAATATCTCCAAGGTCATAGATCATATCAAACCTCATACAATCAAAATTCTAAATTCTAATCCACTTGCCTCTTTACCTCCTTGTTTAGCTCCTAGGTCCCATTTATTACATTATGCATTATAATTGGTTATCCTGAAGAAAACTTTCCTGACACCCATGACAATTTAGGACCTTGGGCCCTCACTAAGCTTATCCTAGACTAAAAAGGGGCCCTTGGACTTGGGTACCAACTACCCAAGTCCTCCCTGATTGGTCAGGGAAAATTAGTAGTATGTCAGCCTGGGCCCTTTCAAAAGGTTTCTCTTTGTCAGATCTTGTGGTTTAATTTGATGAATGTTAGAGGGAAAGCATATATAAGTGTTTTTTTGAATTCATTATAGACCTAGAAGAAAGCTAGAAGAAAGGGATAGAAAAACTTACATGATCTTGGAGCAAAGAGCATTCAAAGCATTCATTGTGTTTCTAGAGCAGATTTATGTTGTTATTGTGTGTGTTGTTGCAGGTTTGAAGTCATTATCTATCTCCTTATGAGTTGAAGGGTCTTCATTCTCCTAAGGGATTCACCACATAGGTGATATCATTATTATTTGAATTATTCTATCATCATTTTGTTTATCCTCTGCCCTACTAGGGCATGCTCTCTTTATCTATCAATGGTGTTGGAAATATTGAATGTTATTCTAAGGTTTGACTGATGCAAATCCCTAAACACCATAACCCCCCAAACCCTCTTTTGTCATCTTGTGTGTAGGTTACAGGTGTAGGATTTAGGAAAGGTGAAGATACAAGAAGACTATGCAGGATTCAGGATTTCAAGATCTGACAGAAGTTTAGGAATATTCCCTTGAAAAGACTTGGCTGGTTGGTACCCTAGTATTTTGGGTCTTTTGACACCAGATCTAGCATCTGAGCATTTCTCACAAAATACATTTAGTTTACATCTCTGACAGATTCTAATTTTCAAGACTTGGGTGCCTCCTATTTCATCCTCCAACATTTCATCTTTTGAGACATAGGTTTTGTTGAAAAGGGCAAGACAACTGAGAGGGGGGTGAATCAATTGTAACCAATATTTCAAAACCATTAAAGCATCATCCACTTAAACACTATTATTGTATTTTAACCATGAAAGCATGAAATCAAAAACTTAACACATTCACACATTCAACAAATGAGACACTAGATTTTTATGTGGAAAACTACATAGGGGAAAAACCATGGTCAGTGTTAGCTCACAGTATAATATGTTATAACATTATAAAAAATTAGAGGCTCACTACCAAAAATGCTCATTGCAAATGAAGAGGCTCACTGCCAATGGGGTGGCTCATTACCGGTGGGTGGCTCACTGCTAAATTTTGTGAACTAAGATAGCAACATCTATATTATGCCAAAGTTCAGTTCCATTGAAGCATAATAAACAACTTCTGATTTACTTTGTTTTTTACTTCACACTTCTCTTTGCATCTTCACACTTGGATACATTTTCATGACTTAATTACAAGTATTTATACAATTCATCAACCTTGGAATGATCATCAAGGTCGGCATTGCAATCATCAACCATTGGAACATTCTCCAAGGTTGGAAAACACACATACAATAAAGTAGGTATGGACCTAAATAGATTAATGAAAGAGAAAGAATGAATGCAGACCAAACCACACCTTAACTGGGACTCAAACACGATCTTCCACACTACAACACGCTATCACAACCTCCAAAGTATAACTGCAATTAGTGAGAACAACCAAGTCGGCTAAAATTGGTGTTAACACTAAAACCTTTAAGAACAAACTTCATGCACGATCTAGATTATACTTTGTGAACCAATCAAAAGGTAGGAACATGATCTAGAGACATCCACAAGCACATTACAATCACCAAGAACATTTGCACAACCTCTAAACACTTTATCCATAAGATTCTTCAAACAGGAGCACTTGAACTTTACTGTCAGCCACTGTCATAAAGGAAAGGTCGCTTGTGGTCCACCAAATCATGAACCATTTGAACTGAAGGCACATATCCTCATCACAAAATTAATTCCAAAAATGTAGACTGTAAGACTAAATTGCAGAGAAATGCGAAGCAAATTACATTCTCCCTGTCACCACTAAATGCACAGAAAAAACAATTTTTACTTTGGTGAACATATCTTGCTCAAATCTTCACACTGGAGGCTCAAACTTGAAACATAGCAACTATAGACATCCTTCAACATAACTTCCAAATTGTAGACAAAGATATTCAATCTAACAGATATGCGGAGCAAAACACTTTATTATTCTTCTACAAACCAAGATACTCTGCAACACACTATTTCCACTAGGAGAGCAAATTTTCTCAAAAGCACTTGGAAACTCAATACCAGGAACACTTTCTCATTATCTTCAACACTTATGTAAGCCAATACAAACCAATTATCTCAACACAAGCAAGCATCAAAACAAGAGCATAGTTGACATCAATGAAAACACATATATGTTGACATCAATGACAACGCTGGTAAGCACATACTCGCAACAATCTCCCCCTTTGTCATTGATGGAAACATTGATATGAAAAACTATAAGCACCATCAAGACAAGATTTTGCACTAAATACTTTCTCCCCCTTTCTTTTTACACTTCTGAATTCTTTCTTCCCTGAGTTTTTCACATGATTTTCTCTCCCCCTTTGACATCAATGGTAAAGGACATCACTTCTCTCTCTACACATACTTGTGAGCAACTACTCTAATCAAACTAGAATTTCTTTGTTAGGAGCTCTGTAATACTTAATTCTCTTTATTAGGAACTTATATCAACAACATCTACCTGCTCCCCTGAGAGGTAGCCTTCAAAACATCAATCCAGAGCAAAGAATAAGACTTTAGGCACCACTTGACTGATGCACTTCTCATGCATCTTAGTTTAGAGGAGGGGTAATAACCCCTAACTTTTCTCTGAGATACTCAAAAGTATCCTTAGGCAGAGGCTTTGTGAAAATATCTACAATATGATCTTTTGTAGATACATATTCCATCTTTACTTCATTCTCTATTACTTTTTCTCTCAGAAAGTGATACCTTATAGATATATGCTTTGTCCTTGAGTGCATCACTTGATTTTTTAAAATGTTTATAGTACTTGTATTGTCATAGAAGATTGAAATTGGTTCTTTAATCACAACTCTTATATCCTGCAATGTTTGCTTCATCTAAAGTACTTGAGAACAACAACATGTTGCAGCAATATATTCTGCTTTTACAGTAGACAAAGAAACTAACTCTTGCTTCTTGCTCATCCATGAAACCAATCTATTACCCAAGAGGAAAGCACCTCCACTTGTACTTTTTCTGTCATCAGCATCTCTAGTCCAATTTGCATCTGTATAAGCACTAAGAGTGAAATTAGTATCTTTGGGTTACCACAATCCATAGTCTGAAGTGCCTTTCAAATATCTCATAATCCTCTTAACTACCATCACTTGTGATTCTCTGATATCTTCTTGAAATCTTGCCACAAGACAAACTGCATGCATTATGTCAGGTCTGGTATGGGTTAGATGAAGTAGTCCTCCAATCATAGACCTATACTTTTTCTTACCAATCTTGGGTGATTCATCATTCTTTCTTGGCTTGCAGCCAGTTACCATAGGAGTACCTACTGGCTTAGAATCCTCCATTTCAAACTTCTTCAACAATTCTTTCACATACTTGGACTAAGAAATGAAAATTCCTAATTTTGATTGAGTAATCCATAGTCCTAAAAAGAAATTCATTTCACCAAACATAGACATCTCAAATTCTTTTTGCATTTCCTCTGCAAATCTTTTACACATACCTTCATTGCCTCCAAAGATAATATCATTGAACAAAGACTACAACAATTAAAATTTTATCATCATTGATTTTGAAATAGAAATTTTTATCAACACTACCTTTACTGAATCCTAATTGCAACAAATATTTGTCCAATCTTACATACTAGGCTCTAGGGCTTGTTTAAGTCCATACAAGGCTTTCTTCAATCTGCATACTATGTCACCTTGGTCTGATGACTGAAATCCTTCTGGTTGTTCAATGTAAACCTCTTCTTCCATCTATCCATTTAAGAATGCAGACTTCACATCCATCTGGTACACTTTGAAGTCTTTATGTGCTGCAAATGCCAGGAACATTCTTATTGCTTCAATCCTTACCATAGGAGAAAATGTTTCTTCAAAATCTATGCCTTCAACTTGAGAATGTCCTTTGCATACAAGTTTTTCTTTGTTTCTCACTACTCCATTTTCATTCATCTTGTTTCTAAACACCCATTTAGTTCCAATCACATTCTTAGTAGTAGGTCTAGGGACCAATTCCCAAGTTTGATTTTTCTCTATTTGCATTAGCTCTTCTTCCATGGCTTTTACCCAACTTTCATCTTTATAGGCCTCATTTATAGTTTTAGATTCAATATGTGAAAGTAGATAGTAGTTCATTTGTTCTTCTGCTGCTCTTTTTCTTGTCAATACTCTTTTGCTCTTGTCACCAATGATCTGATCTTTAGAATGATTAATCCTTACATACCTGGGAGTTTTAGCAGCACTTTCTAGAGCTTTTTCTTCTTCTTCTTCTTCACTATCTTATTGTTCATCTTTTTCTCTAGAAGTAGGTTCATCAGATTCATAGCCACTCAGATTTGATATTCTTTCCCTATCTTCATCAACTTTCACATTTGTATTCTCAATGATCTTTCTCAATCTCTTATTGTAGCATTGGTAGTCCTTGCTCTTAATGCTAAGAAGCTGCAACTAAGAGGCATATATTGTTGTGAAAAGTTACTTGGGAGTTGCAACTGGTCTAAGTTGTTCTTTTGGCCTATCATATCCATAGTGTGGGTTGTCAAAAAATTCAAACTTTTTCTTTGGACCAGAAAAAGGGGAAACACTTATCCCTGTTGCTCAGAGGCAGGAGATCACATCATCAAACTTGGAGAGTCCTTAGGATTAGAAGTTACGGCTAAGGGTATTGATTCCGTGAAATTTCACCTAAGACTTTCATCCAATCTCGATCATTATTTTGGCTGCATTATGACAGATACTTAAGGACAAGGAGCATGCCTATAAGGGTTTGAAGTTTGAACCTAAGTTGGCATCATGGCAATCTCTCCAGCTTACCATGAGACCATGGCCTGCTTGGTTGCTTCATATTGAAATTCCATATGAACGCATAAAAGTAACCTTGCCCACCTTTTTTCATCGTGATAGTAGTACACCTACATATTCAATCTTTTTGGGTTGCCTAGTTGAGGCAAGAGAAGGTGATCCAAGATTGATAAACTGATATTTTTACAACAGTTGACTAAGGAAGCTTTCTAATGACTTTAAAACTACTATGGTAAATGAAGATTTGGCCTCATCAAGTTTTGGAAGTTCATTGGATGGTCAGGATGGCTGGCAGATGTTATTGTCCATTTTGGGGTCAAATTTTCATCTAGAACCAATGGACGGTGTATTGATGTTAAACTGTTCAAAGAATGGATTTCATATTTGACTTGTACAATACCAATGGATTCCTCTATGTCAGCCAAGGAAGGTCACAAACTCTAATGAAGATTTGTAACATGTTCACAGATAGGTTGGACCTAAATGCATAGAGCACTTCCTTAAATGAATGGAACAACATGTGGACCCTTGGGGAAGGTTGGCCACAAACCAAAGGATGTTGAATGATGTGTCATTGAGATCTGCAAGTCAAGGAATGATCCGTAAGACTTCTCCTTTAGCTGATTATTAGGAACTGTTAGAATGCTCTGCTCTAAGAAAACAATCAACTTCTGATAGCGATATCTTTCTAGTAACTAATCCAAATGCTCTGAATTATTGATATGATGTAGATGAATGAATGTAGGTACTAAGTCTAGATCCGCAATGTGTGAATTGCCAAAACTAGAGCACAAGCTGAAACTACTTCTGATTGAACTACCTAAACTGAACTGGAAAAAGAAAGAACAAAAATGCAAACAAACTAAAATACAAATGTTTTTTTTGGTTGATGCAAGATTACTCTTGAACCAAGGATGCTCCTTCATCAGGAAAAATTGGAGATAAGAGGATGAATCATATGAATTATATATGTCTGAGAATTAGGAAGATGATAAGTGATAATAAATCTTGAGGAATGAGTTATAATACATGTATAATCTATTAATGTATATTAATACATGATTTTATGTATATTGGTGTATATAAACGTGTATGTAATTTCTTATAATTTAGCTTATACTTATTGCATATTTGAAGTTCTCCTTTTTTATTACATCACGTTAAGGTTTACCACATATAACAAAGTATAAAACCTTGAACTATGGTCTAGATTTTTTTTCAACATTTGGTTACATTGTTGGGACCTTGGTTATTGATCTATAAGGAGGAAGATCATTCCAAATAAAGAAATTAGTGATAATAAAATAAGGAGAAGTAGAAATTTTGAAAATATTTTTTAGCTTATACATGGTGAAAATATCTATTATGAAGAGGTGTGATAGCACATGAAAATTTCTAACCCTTGGGGAACTAGGCACTAAGGTGATGTTATCGAGAAGGGATGAGATCCAAAAGTACATAACTATTGAGGCAAATGTGATGTGATGTTAGAGGAATGAATAAATGAATAAGTGATGTAGGATGAATAAGGTAGGGGAAATAATTAGTGAGAGAGAATAAAAATTAGAGGAAGAAAGAAAAGAGAGAAGGAATAAGGTAGTTAGTAGAAATGATGGGCGATCATCAATTGGTAGAATCACTAAGGCCATGGTATAGGGACCCATAGAATATGAAGAGGTATTTAAGAGTATGAGAGAGATAGATATGTCCTAGATGATAAGGGTGTTTGAGTAGGGCTGTCCAACACCAAGAGGTTTGAGGATGAAATGAAGAAGGTAGAAAAAATACAAGGTCCTTGGAATTGATGGATCATGAGGAAACTATAGAGAAACCCTAAGGAAAGGCAATACCTTATAGATTGGAGATATGAATTCATGAGATGAATAATAGGAAGAGAAAGAGAAGTCAAGGAGTGGAAGACAATATAGGAAATGTGATAAGATACCTGAGAGAAATATATTGTACACAAGGTAATTAATAAATGATAAGAGAGTTAAAGAAATCCCAAAGGATGTGATCCCCCACATCAAGAGACCGCATGAGGAAATTACCCTCCCTAATCACATGCCATTCCTAGTGCCACTTATGGAACATTTCAGAGAGAAGGAGGCAAATGAATTGAGAAATAATTTGTGAAGCAAAGAGAAAGAGAGAGGAAAGTAAGGAACATTATAAAAAATCCAAAAACTACTACCATAACCACTAATGTGGTACCACACCAAAGATTTGAGGAAATATTTAAAGTGAAACTATTGACAATGAAGATGTTAAAGAAATTGCCTAGCATTATCATGAGAAATGGTCTACTCCTCATTATTGGTATTTACATCAAGAAAATTAAAGAAAGACATGGGAGTGGGTGAAGATAGAAGAAGATTTCTACACAACCTTTAATTTATGTGAGTTAGACATTTGAAGATAGATCTATTGGAAACAAGGCAGATAACTGAGAGGGGGGGTGAATCAGTTATCTTAAATTTCTTAACTTTCTTTTCTTCTTTAACAATAGTGCAGTATCAAAACATATAAGCATAAATGAACATGAGAGCAGAAATGAAATCAACACACCAACTGGGAAATCATTATGAAGACAAGGGCCTGAAAGAGAAGATAAAGGAATATGAAAAGTTAGCTAAAGAAGTTGTTTTCCTAAAACATGAGATGGAAACTAGGGTGATCAGACTAAGGAAATTGAAGATAGGAAGAAAACTAAAGAAGAGATGAATCAAAATTTGAAAGAGAGAACTAAAGAATGCTACAGATTGGATGGAATAGCTAGTCTCCTAGAATCTAATATACAAGAAAGTAGAAACAATGAGAGAGAACTTGAGAGACAGATTATCACTCTTAGACATGACCTAGAAATTGCAAATGAGTATAAGGAGAAGTTCAAGATAAGCTCAAGCTAAACTTGAAGCACTAATTGAAGGTCAGAAAAAGGATGATGACAAACATGATCTTGGATATGAGAAAGGTGAAAGCTCTGGATCCAGACAAAGAAATTTTCAACCAAGGAATAGGAGAAACAATACTAGAAAACCTCTGGTAAGACAACCTAATGCTCAAAGATATCCATTATTCAATGGAAATTGTTTCAATTGCAATAAATTTGGTCATAGATCTACTTAGTGTAGAAGCAAAGTAAATCAAAATGATCCATCCTTCTCCAATCAATGCTTTAAGTGTAAGAGGTATGGTCATAGATCAAATGAATGTAGAAGTATGATAATGAATAATGCTAACAATAAAGGAATTATCAATTCTTTCAATGGTTACTGTTTTGTTTACAATGGGTTTGGACACATGGCTAATCAGTGCAGATCAAGAGGAAATTGAGTTTATAAGAAAAGAAATGTTGTGTGCTTTAACTGCAATAAATCTAGCCATATTGCAAGATTCTACAGAAGTAGGAACAATGGAAGAAGAGGTTCGGTAAATAGAAAATCGGATGAGCAGAAACATGACAGAGGCAAAAGGAAAATTGATGTGAATGAGATATAGAGTGAAATGAACAAGACTTGGGTAAAGAAAGATACAATAAACAATGGTGATGGGTCCGCACCAGAATCCAGTGCTGACAATTCCTCTGGGAATTAAGTCAAAAGCTCTGGCTCGGGGGGAGCTGCATTGAACATCAAATTTCCCTAGTCAGTAAGTGGGTGCCTGAATCTGGCATAATAAAAGAGGATATTTTGAATTAGTTTAGAACCTTTGGAAGGATTTCTAAAAGAAAAGATGTTAATATGAAAACTTGCCGAGTGATTCATGAAGAACTATCAAAAAAAGAGTAACCAGATAAAGTTAGGGCAACGCATTTATTACAATGCCAAATTAGGTTTTACAAAAGATAAAAAGGTCACTTGGTCACACATTTGAATCACTTTGCATTTAGAGAAGAGTATTCAAGCTGCAAATCTAGAGACCGAAGCACAAAGAGCGAATTCAACCAAAAATTGATCAACCCTAACTCTGCGGAAGAAAAAGGTACTTTTGGGTGAAGCTTTGAATTTGAAAGTTGTTGAGATGGCTACTCCTCATGTTGTTGACATTATTGAAAGTCCTCAACCCAAATTTAAGAAGTATCCTCACAAATCAATAGAAGTTGACCCGTTAGGTGTTTTTTCAAGTGTTTTGTATCGTGTGCTACATGTTGAAGACATTAGGGTTTATATTCATGCAAACATAGATGAATTTGGAGATTCAAGGTATGTAGACTTGTTTGAGAAACTACTCATGGATGAAAATCATGAACTTAAACTTGAGTATAAGGCACTACAGGATAAACACTTTATTCAGATCATGGGGTTTCCAACATTTGATGAGGATGAATGGGTCTGATATGTTTTGAGTCGGCTACATGATGAATTTATTTGGTTGTTAAAACTATTCAAGATTACCAAGGATGCTATCAGAATTGTAACCGAGTTAAACTCAACTGGTGGATTACCCATGCTGAAAGCCATGAAAAACTAGACAGTGACTGATGCTATAGGTGCCAAGTTTGACAAAAGGGCAATGACCATCAATGATATTATAGAACTGGATGTCAAATTCACCTCCATGGTGATTGGGTATAAGATTTACCACTTGAGTAGAGAAAATTTTGTTCCCAGAATAGTCATATATGTTACATATAAGATGCTAAGGGAAAACACTGATTATGACTTGTGTGAATTACTACAGAATCAAATGATTGAAAATTTAAACAAAATTAAGAAAGATAAGAAAAATAATTTCAAGTATGGTACATTGGTTCTATGTCTATTCTTTTACTTTATGAATGAGGTACCTGGGATAAAAGGTGTGCACTGGACTAAGGATGAGCCAATTGCCATTCAGATCAGAGATCATCTTCGTAGAATTGGTGATTTAAAAGCTTAGAAAACTACAATATGGGGTTACTTCAAGAATTTTCAGAGTATGACGCACTTAAGGGAAAGAATCCCTAAATCAATTGTTGAGAAGTACAAAAATGAAATATGCTTCATGGTTGACATTGATCAGCGTCTAATGGAAGCAGTTGAATCCAAAATTGCTTGGATCACGCCCATGGGGTATGAAATAGATGAAAAAATCTTGAATATGTATGCTCAACATCTTCTAAGAAAACCTAAAGACACAATGGTTGAACAATTTGGAACTTATGAGGAGCTAAATTTATAACTGCATATTGAGCTCAGAGAACCTAAAACCAATAGGAACTTGTAAGAAAAGAAGTTGAGTAGTTGGCTAAAAATCTGGGCCTAACTAAGGAGGCTGTGAGGAAATTCAGAGAAAGAATTGAAAAGGTTGAGAAAGAGAAATAAGATAAGAAACAAACAAGTGCTCCAGTGGAACTCTCTTCCTCTTCAAGAACTACTTGGAGCTCTATTGCTGCCCTTGTTCCTCCCAAGACCTTAAAACTAGAAGCAAAATCATCTGAAAAAAGGGAGAAAAGGAAGAAAACAAAAGCATCTCAGACCTATGAAAGCACAAGAGAAGAAGAAGATACAGATTTTGACATTGAAATCAAGGAACTAAAAGCCATAGGCACAAAAGCAGCCAAGATATCCAAGGAGATCCCCTTCGGAAGAGAAATGGAAAGAAAGAGGCAAAAGATAGAGGAATATGTAGAGAAGCCTACCCTTTTAGTAGATGGCATCATTAAATTAGTAACTATGGATGGAAACTTGGCTCCAATGACAGAATTCTATGATGACTGTAGTGATACTGACAAAAGAGTACTTGAGGAAGCTACGGTAAGAATTTGAATATCTATAACAAGGCTCTTATTGAGATATGTTCATTAATACCAAAAATCCTTGAGAAAATTTTGGAAATGAGAAAAGACAATGCAAAAAGCAAGGATCTTGAGATCCGAGAACAAATATTAATATAATTATGCCCCCAAATTACTCCAAAGCAAATGAACTTGATATTCAAAAAAGCCAAGGATGAGTTCCAAAGCAAGAAACGAATGAATAAGCTTATGCTAGGGGAAACAGACAAGATTGCAAAGGAAACCAAAGAGATTCTCGGTGTGCTTTGAAAAAGCATGATCTTCCTATTGTAGAGGAGGTAAATGTAGAGATTGAGTCCTTAGACATGGATGTTGAAGGATTAAAAGGAAATAAGGAAGTGCAAAATGAAGAAGAGGAAGTACTGATAGAAGAAGCAAATGTTGGCCATGATCCTCCAAATCCTTCTGCCATTAATGACTCCAGAAAGGGCCAAGAGAAAAAGGAAGAAAAGGAGAAAGAGAAGGAAGAGGAAGAGGCAGAGGGAAAAGAAGATCTAGCAGAAGGAGATGGTGCTAATGCACCAAAGCAAAATAGTTTGGTTGCTGCCACTAACAAAGCACAAGAGAAGGAATCTAAAATAGCAAGTGTGGCAAGAGACACTACAAGTGCAGTACAAAGTTTTCTTAGCAAGGAGATGCTAGAGTTAGATGAGATGGAACTAATACAAGGACCAATCAATTATGACACTCTCTCTAGATCAAATACTAAAGATATCATCATTCACAGAGGCCAAGGCAAGGGAGAAATTACTAAAGTCTCACATAGAAGACAGTGAGTTGATAAGCCTAGCATCTGGAGCACTGGAGAAAATCATGCCCACATATTAGAAAAATACATCTAATTCTCTTTCTGGTAATTTGAAAAATCTTGTACATTCTATAAATACAAATTTTGAGTCCTTTGAGAAGTCAGCTGAAATAAAGGTTCGGAAAGAATTTTTGGATAAGAGGTTTGGTGAACTAAAAGGTCTTATAGATAATGATAGAAAAACACTCGACATTGGTATAAAGTGTATTGAAAATGCTCTTAAGGATGGTGGCAATGTATATAAGTTTTGTTTATCATGGCCCAAAATAGTAGAGGATATTGAGCAAAAGATAAAGGAGTGGGAGAAAAAGCTACTAGACCTATCTCAAAGTTTTGATCCTTTAACAGTATCTCCAATGAGCCAAGAATCTCAAGAAATTAGCCTAACAAATGAAATAAAGAAACTTATCAAGGAAAAGAAGAACATTATGGAAAGAATGGGTGAGCTCCAGGGACTGATTACCCCTAAATTGGAAACAATGTTTAATATTTTTTCAGAGGCCCAAAGTATTGCCCAGACAAGTGATCCCTTAGATAAAAGGAAAGTAGAAGCATTTCTATCAAGTGGACACATTTCAATTTTGGATAGTATGAAGAAAAGTTGGGACACCAAATTTCTACAGTTAAAGAATATTTTCACAGATATCCTTAAGTATATGTAAATATAACTTATGGTCTATTTGTACATATGCGGTCTTATATATAGAGTTTTTACATCATTAGTGATTGTGGATCCCACCCTTTGCCATTGATGTCAAAGGGGGAGTGAAGACCAGTGAAAAATGAGAAATCTAGCAAGGGGGGAGCACCAAAAAATAGTGTGAACAACAGTATGGAGCACAAGTAAAGGGGGAGTTATTCTAACACTTAGTCATTTTTCACTAAGTGTTGCCATCAATGCTAAAGGGGGAGATTGTTGGCAAGAGACACTACTTCACATAACAGGTGTTGTCATTGATGGCAAGTAAGACCATTCCAATCATCCGCATATCACAATTTGTTCATACTGGAAGTTAGAATCAAAATTTATCCAAGTCCAGGCAGTCAGGAATAGAGCAATGACAGGGCTAGGTATCTTGGTCTAGATCTCTCCAATAAAAAGTCATGGTTTGTTGCAGATCTGAGATAGTCATAAGCATTATCAAGGTATTCTAAATCTAGATTTTTGACCTTCGGTGATAAAGGATTCAAAAGTTATTAGCTTCTGAGTATTAGGTCAATAGTTTGATAGAGTAGTCAAAAAAAGAACAGGTCAACCTTGTAAATGATCTTGGTTCCAGAGGTATAGAAGTTGTTGATTGGGCAAGTAGTGATGACTAGTAATAGTGGCTGACCTAATTGATGATTTGTGAGTGCATGTTTTGGTCTGCATCTCAAGATATGCATGGATCTAGCCGACAGAGGAGAGTATTTAACAAATTTCCAAGTGTTCTTGAAGTTGACTGGAAAGTAATTAAAGACCAGGATGTGGATATATATAGCTAATGGATATGGATGATTTTGGTGTGTGAGCATGTTGCAACTATGGTGTAATTGCGAAAAGAGCAGAGATCAAAAGTTTAAATGTTAGTAGAGAAGTAAGAGGAGCAGAGTAAGGATGAAGTGTGTCAAGTCAGCTTTATGTGTAAGAGAAGCAGAGTAAGGATGAAGTGTGTCAAGTTAGCTTTCTGTGCTTAACTGAAACTGAACTCCAGCATTGATAGATGCTAATTATCAGTTCAAATTTATTGTAATTCTCTTCCTGTAGGCAGTGAGCCTTCCTCTGAGTAGTGAGCTCTAGGAAGTGAGCCCAAATACATGTGCATTCCCCATTGTAATACTTTTAATAGAGTATAATCTTTGTGGGTTAACCCCCACTATGGTTTTTCCCTTAACTAGGTTTCCAAGTCAAAAATCTTGGTGTCAATTGTGTGATTTATGTTTCTGCTCATGTGTTATTAATTGATGCTGAAATGTTTACATCATTAATTTGGTTATAAGTTATAAAGGAAGATTAAAGGTAGAAAAGTTTAAATTGTGTGACAATTGATTCACCCCCCTCTTAGTTGTTTGGACCTAATCCAACAGGGCAAGGGTTCGAGCAATCCAAGAAGGAGTGTTTTTTCACCCTTGTTGCATTGGTAGGTATCACATTCAGCCACCATCTATTGAATTGCCCTTTTAATTCCCTTCCAAAATAAGTTACATCGTGCCCATTCATAAGTTTTGAGGAACCCATAGTGCCCTGTCAATGGAGAAGCATGGAGCTCATAGAAGATAGTCTGTTGAAGATCTGTGCTCTGGGGAAACACCAGACGACCATTGTATCTCAGAGAAGCACCATCCCAAGAGTAATGAGGTACATCAAAAGGGTTATTGGCCAACTGTTGAATGATTTAAGATAATGAAGGGTCATTGACATAGCCCTACTAGACAGATTCCAACCAATTTGGAACAAGCATAGAAATAGTTGAAAGAGAAGCTTGGTCATCAAATGTGCAAGAAAGAGCATCCACCACAATATTGTCCTTACCCTTCTTGTAAGTGATCTCATAGTCATAACCCATGAGTTTTCTAACCCATTTCTATTGTGCTGGGGAGGAGACCCATTGTTCCAAAAAATATTTCAGACTTTGGTGATCGGTCTTGATGCAGAAATGATTCCCTAGTAGGTATGGCCGCCACTTCTATACTGCATGCAAAATATGCATCATTTTCTTCTCATATGTAGAGAGTACTAAATTCTTGCCAGAAAGGGCTTTGCTGGTGAACACAATGGGATGTTCATATTGAAGAAGAACAACACCAAGTCCGTTGTCGCAAGCATCACTCTCAATAGTGAAGGTCTTGGAAAAATATGGCATAGCTAGAACATGTGTAGTACACATAGCTTGTTTTAGTTTTTCAAATGCACACTCAGCAACATGTGTCCATGTAAAAATGTCCTTTTTCAACATAGCTATTAATGGAGTTGCAATATTCCCATAATCCTTGACAAACTTGCGATAATAGCTAGTCAGTCCCAAAAGACCACGGAGGCTCTTGAGTGTCTGAGGATGCATCCAATTTTTCATGGCATCTATTTTTGCAGGTGTTATCACCCAGATTTGCACCCTTGCATACAGTTGTGAAACCTCAACAATTTGGAGTAGCATGGGAATGATCTCTAAGTGTGGGACTTTGCTAAATGAGATCAGACCTCTGGAGAAGGCTGGCTTCCTTAACTGGGTATCACCTAAAACTATTGAATCTTAAGAGGAAAAGAGAGAAGGAATGCTTTAAAGTGAAGGGCGAAACAAAATCTTGAAAACAAAGGGTGATTCACCAAGTTTAATAAAAGAACCCTCACAATACTAAGGAAATGGACATCATAACCAAATATAACAAGCAAACATACATAGATTCAATTGATCCTAGCAAAGGTGAGAAACCAGACGATTGAGAGGAACAAAGACATTCACAAACAACCATATGCAAATTCACACAGGACTATAAATCAGTCCAAAGAGGCAAAATAACTTGAGTATATTTAGTGGGAAGCCACAGTTACAGTATACAAGGCTCTGTTTGGAAACAAAAAGCCTAAATGCTAAAAATTTTCCAACCTTATTTACATCATATGAATGCATATATATAGCAATCTAAACTAACCTAGGTCGGTTACAAAAATGTGCTCTAAGAGCTGTCTCAAAAAATATCTACATTTAGTGACTATCCAGTCGCAGGAGTTATGGCACTAAATATCTGGCACTAGGTAGATAAAAGATATTTTAAGTCTTCAAATATACAAGCCACGGACCCCAAAAATTTATCAACTGCTTTGACTGCTGGGTCGGATCCAGCTTGTGTCACTTTATTTGTATATTTCCCTGCATGTTCAAATATACAAAACACTTATACATATACAAGGTGGACCCAAGACCTGAAATGCTAAATTTGATCTTCGATTCAAGTCTGCCTTGTATATAACCCTTGTATCTCTAACTTGTATATCGCAATATACAATCATCCATATATAAGGTAGACCCCAAGACTTTATAAAACAAGTTAAAAATGCAATTGGGTCTGGCTTGTATGTAAACCTTTGTATATCAGCTTTGTATGTGCAAACATACAAGCGAAATATACATTCTACTGTTCATGCTCACTTGTATCTTCTAACATACAATCGGCCTTATATGTGCGCAGGCCCCACCTCTTGTACATTTGGCCTTGTATGTTTCTCTGTATGTTTCGCTTGTATGTACAAACATACAACATAATATGCATTTGAAACCCAATATGCATTGAGGGAATATTCCTGTAATGTATCTCCTGCTTTGTATAATTTTCCTTGTATGCTTCACTTGTATGTGCAAACATACAAGCGAAATATACATTCTCTTTTGTATATGCGCCGATATTCATTCCACTATTCACATGCATATAATTGGCCTTGTATATTTTGATTGTATGTTGGGTTGTATGTGCGAATATACAAACCCAATACACAAAGAAAATATACATTTACAGAATATAATGGGAATCTACCTTGTATGTAACCATTGCATGTGAAGACATACAACACAATATACATGCAGAACCTGATATACATTGAGGGAATATTCCTAGAATCTGTGATAGATTCCCTCAATGTATATGCATTTCCTTGAGCCTGATATGCATTCCAAAATGCATACAACTTACCTTTTTCATCATTTTCTAAGGCCGATAGAGATTTGCAAGCCCGCCAATGAACATTTGAACTGTATGTTGACCAAAACTTTGACCATAAATAATTTCTTTATTTGGCTGAATTTTAGGGTGATGTTGATGGTGATAGGTTTTCATTGATGTCAAAAGTGTGTTCAAGTTGTAGAACATCAATCGAGAGTTGTTCATTTGGACATGATAAGTGTTAGTCAGTATATCTCTTTCATGTGGTGTGTTGATTATCAATGGTATTGTTGATACAGGTGATGTGTTGATGTTTTGGATCCCATAGTTCAAAGTGTTCATGAGTTGTTGTTCAAGACACTTGTCAGTTGTTTTGTTATTACTTCATATGCTTCATTATTCAGGAGATGGTTGATCAGTAATACAAGAGCAATGCATATCAGTGTTGTGACATTTAGATAGAGGATGATTGGTGCAGATTGTTTATTAATAGCTCATATATGTTGAAGTGTAGGATCATATTGCTCATGGCTCAAAAAGGTTTACCCTTTCAAGGATTCCTTGATATTGAATTGATTATCAATTCAAATAAGTAAGATGATGTTCTTGTCATCATGTTATGGAATGATAAAGAAAAGGTTGCTTCATAAGTTGTTTCATAGTTCTTTGATCAATTTGATCATATCAATTATTGGGATCATCAGGACAATCATCAAGTAAGGTTACATCCAAAGAGGTTTCTTTCACAAAGCATCAAAGATTTTCATAATATAGATTATTGTTTGAGTTGATGCTTCAAGAGTTGCTAAGGAGATCTGCGAGATCTGTAGATAACAAGTTAACATTGTATGACAGTCTTATACAGTGTTATAATACATCATCATCAAGAAAGGCAAATGTATTTCATTATAGTTTTCATCTTAATGTGGTGTGGTATCTCTTTTAACTTGCTATTTTCACCTTAAGAATGTCATTGAAGACATGCACTTTATGTTTTAAAACAGTGGTGACTTAGGCTAGCGGGTAATTCACTTAAGGTTCACCGGTTGGAGGCCTTTTGAAGCATTTGTTGACCGGCCTCTTTCTCTAGAAGACTAGTGGCTTTGTTAATATGGTGAGTGCATGGGCGCCAAGTCTATTATGAAAGGTCATATTTAAAATGTGAAGTGGGTGTGAAGCATCTAATCAATGGTTTAATTCAAAAGTAAAGTGGGCACGCAGAGACAATCAAATGGTGGTTATTTAAATTTTGAGCCCGACTATGGTGTTCTATTTTGACGTTCCAGTGAACATATTTGCCATCGAATGTTATGATTTGTGTTCTAGAAAGTTTCTTTTAAAGGTGCAGTTTAAGCCCGATTGCAAAGGAGTTTTGTGGAGTTGATTGTTAGAAGTTTTTATAAGAGTTTCTTTTCTATTTTCAAACACTCTCTTCCAAGTTTTTGGAGTTTTAAAAAGATTTTTTATTTGTCTAGAATGTTGTTAAGGAGAAGATCTTTTGAGAGAAGACAGAGATTTCTTGCAGATGATTTGAAGATTTGAAGTGCAGAGAGAATATGAAGAGTTTGAAAGAAAATTGTGAAGATTTTCTTTTGCAGAGAAGATGAAAGTTCTCAGAGATTTTATTGAAGATGTTTGTTAATATTTTATGGTGGACTTTTTCATGATTTTGTTTATGCAGGGCAGATGATAGAATGAAGATTTTTGAAAGAGATTTTATTTTCTCTTACAAGGGCAGATTGAAAAATAATATGTTGAAGACATTCGATTTGATGAAGATGAAAATTGAAGAGAAGATGAAAGGTTTTGAAAAGAGGATAATGAAAATTTGTTTGAAGGAATTTTTGCACAAGGTTTATGAAGATAAAATGAAAGATTTTCTTGTGAGAAAATAAAGGATTTTATTTTATGAGAAAGAAAATATGAATCATGGAGAAGAAGAAAATAAATGACATATTGAAGATTTATTTATTATTTTTGTTTGCAATCAGAGATTGTATTTTTGCAGGAATATGAAGCATCATTGAAGAGATTGAAGGGAAGATGGAAGATTAAAAATTGAAGAAAAGATTTATACAAAAAAAATCTTCATAGATGAAAATTATTATGGAAAGTAGATGAATATGAAAGGTCATTTCATATTTAATGGTTTTGCAGGTGGATTGATGAATGTGGTGTTGCAGATCAATGATGAAGACAATTTTATGAAAATTTTGTTAAAAAGAAAATATAGATGAATGTATAAAATGTGAAAAACCAATTTGTAATGAATGAAATATATTTCCCTGATCAGGTGAATTGGATTATTCAAAAAAAAAAATATCAGAAGATTGGAATGATGGAATATATGTTGCAGATGAGTTGATTTGAATGGTGCAAATTAGATTAAGCAGCAATCACTTCTTGCACATGAGATTTTTGGTTCTTATTGATTAAGAAATGCCAATGAGGCACAACAGTATGCCAGTGAGGCTTGTAGGTCGGTAAGACCATTTGTCAATGAGACACTTACATCAGCCAGTGAGGCTTGTAAAGATATTTTCAAGGTTAAGCCAGTGAGGCAGTTTTGGAGTGGTTTTTCTACCCCTAGAGGGTTTTCCACTTGTGCAAATCTTGTATCATGATTCATATTGATCTTCTCTATATGTGTGTATGACTTACTCATGAAGTGTTGTTTATATCCTCTTTTATCAGTAGTCTTATATGTCTTCCTCTTTCATTTGCAAAAGGTTAAAATTTACACAACACTGATTCACCCCCCCTCTCAGTGTTAATTGTACTCCTACAGATGTAAAAAGCAAACCTGCCTATGTTTTCAAGCTCTTTCCAATGGTAAGGTTTTTTTTTAGGCAAGGCTTTTTAGGAAATTTGGCACTTTAAGCTTTATAGTAACATTTTCCAAAGGATTTTCAAGGAAAAGTACCAGGTGAACTGTTTAGCTCTAGACAGGGGAAAATGTGTCAACAATTTGGTGACTTCTATGGGATGTTTGCCTGCAAAACAAATGGGACCAGTGGCCTTAAGTATCCATTGGGCATGGGGTCAAGTCAAAAACATGCTGGAAAGTTGAATCCTACCCCCAAAACACAAAAGGGAAGAGACCTGCATTCTCCTAATGACAATGCAACCTATGCAGAAGCACTTAGGGAAAACAAAAATCTAAACTAAGGTGCAACAATACTTATTGAAAGCATAGAGGCCTAATCTACTGATTTACAAAGCACTCATACCTCAAAACACCTCTTTAAGTGTATCTCATTGACTGGGATAGGCAAATTTTGTCCATTCATGCTTGATAACTGAAATACATTGTGCTCCTTGCATTCAGTAATGAGAAATGGGCCACTCCACATGCTGTCAAACTTGGAATGCTTTCCTGGTCTGCTTTTCAATTCATCCCATTTGAGCACCATGTCACCCATTCTAAAGTTCCTGGGGGTGGCCTTCTTATCAAAATTTATTTTTGTTTGAAGTTGATGATATTCCATAGTCTTCATAGCCTCGTCTCTGATTTCTTCAAGATCCATAAGCTGAGCATATCTGATAGCCATGGGATCTCCTGCTTCAAACATTTCCAGCTGATTCATAATGTCTAGTGTTGGCAGCTCCATAGATATAGGCAATCTTGCTTCCTTCCCATAGACTAACATATATGGAGAGTTTCCAATGGACCTTTTAGGAGTTATTCTGTCATCCCACAAGGCATATTTCAAATTAGTGTGTCAGGTCCTCTGGTTGTCTTCCATTGATCTTTTAATGATTCTTATGAGATTTTTATTTGTAGACTCAACCAAACCATTACCCTATGGGTAATAATTTGATGAAGTATTCAAATAAATCCCATTCTTAATAGCCCAGTCAGTTATTTTCAATCCTACAAAGGCCAAAGCATTGTCTGAGATGATAAACTCGGGCACTCCAAATCTGGATATCAAATCATGATAAAAATTCAAGACAACATTTTCATTGGATTCCTTTAGGGCCACTACTTCAGTCCATCTTGTGAAATAATCTGTAGCTATAAGTATCCATCTATGGCCTGCACTTGATGGTGGGTTAATAGGACCTATAAAATCAATGCCCCATCTCATAAAGGGCTGCTCTACCTGAATTGGCTACAGAGGTAAAGCTGGCAGCCTTTCCTTTCTTGTAAAAATGACACATTTTATACATTTTCTGGCCCATGCATGGGCATCCTTAAATAAGTTGGGCCAATAATAGCCAGCTCTCATTACTTTCCAAGTAGTAGTCCTTGGGGCAAAATGACCCCCTGCGGTTCCATCATGAAACTCATGAAGCACTTTATCAGTCTGATCATAATCAATGCATCTTAGCAATACACCATTAAAATCCTTTCTAAAAAGGATGCCATTTATTAAAACATATGGAATGGATTGCAATCTATAATACCTTCTTCTAGTTCTATTTAGACCTGTAGGACATTTACCAGTTCGCAAAAATTGAGTCATGTCATTTACCCAACTGGTGCCTACTGCTGTCGTATCATTCTAATGCTCCTCTTGAATAATCAGAAGCACCTCCACTTCTTTTTCTATTTCATTCTTTGAACTAGTAGTGAGTTGTTCACAGAGTCCTTTGCCTCTGACAAGCTTGGTTATCTTGATCTCCATGTCATATTCCATGACTTTGGTGATCCAACCAACCCTTTTCTCACTAACATCTTTACTCAATAGGAACTCCTTCACACTGGGATGAGTGACCATCAAATGTATCTTGTTATTAGAAACAAGGTGCCGAAACTTCTTGAGGCTCTTTATCACTACCAGGACATGTTTCTCAACAAAGCTATACCTTTCCTCGTACTCCTCTAGCCCTTGGCTAAAGAAAGTGATTGGTTGCTCAAAACCTTCACTTTGCTGCTGTACCAGGATTACAGAGATTGTATCCAGGCCACCATAAGCATATAAGATAAAATCCTTGGAGAAATCAGGGGTTACCAGAGTTGGTGTAGCCGCTAATGCCTCCTTGATGGACTTGAAGCTAAGCTTGGCCTCCTTCATCCAACTGAAAATTGTATTCTTCTTAACATGGACATCAAAGGCTTCAAAAGATTCGCAATATCAGGGATGAATCTTCACAAAAAATTAATTCTACCAATAAAACTTTGCAGTCCCCTTTTGTGGCTGGGTAAAGGTAGCTCTAGAATAGCCCTTACCCTTTCAGAATCAATGGTAATGCCTTCCTTCAATACAACGTGCCCTAAAGGTTACCTTCATGCACAGCAAATATGCACTTCCTGGGACTGAGAGAGATCCCAAATTCCTTGCATCTTTCAAATACTAGCCTCAGATGAGATAAATGTTTAGTTGCATTCTTGGAAAAAACTATGATGTCATCCAGATATACCAACACCAATTTATACATAAAACCCTTAAAGGCCATATCCATGGCTCTTTGGAAAGTAGAGCCAGTATTCGAGAGGCCAAAAGGCATTCTTTTGTAGGCCATGGTACCCCATTTGGTGGTGAAAGTGGTCTTGAACTAATCCTCCTCCTTGACTAACACCTGATTGTAACCAGAAAACCCATCAAGCAAAGAAAACCTTTCTGAGCCAACCACTACTTGTAGAATTTGCTCCATTGAAGGCAATGGGTAGTGGTATTTTAAGGAGGCTCTATTGAGGTCTCTGAAGTCGACACATAGCCTAATCTCTTCATTCTTTTTTCTTATAGGGACAAGGTTGGAGACCCAAGAAGTATGCTTGATTGGAAAAATGATTTTCCCTTTAATTAGCTTAGTCAGTTCTTTAATCATTAGAGGCTCAAGCTTTGGATTTAAAGGTCTTTGCTTCTACCTCACAGGTTTAGTACTTGATTCTAACTCTATGGTGTGTTGGGCAATCTAAGGGTTGAACCCCTTTAGGTCTGAATAATCCCAAGCAAACACCCCTTCAAATTCTTGGCAAAGAGTAATAAAAGCTCTTCTGTCCTCAGCTAAGTAGATTTTACTGATTTTAAGGAGCTTACCTTTAAAAATCTCTAACTCTTCATAATGCTCTTCTTTAACCTACATGCTAATCTTGCTTTTCTTTAGTTGATCATCTATACTAAAAATAGATTCCATGGTTACCAATCCCTTGGGCAGCTTGTTTGTCCTCAATTGAACAAATTGATCATTGCCATATTCTTGTTTAAGCTTATCTTGATTTATCACAGAAAATTCATCTTCCTCCAACAAGAAATGCAAGATCTGCTCATCACTTTCAAAAACTTGCCAATGAATATTATTATCAAGGATAGAGGGCCTGTCCACTATTTTTACATGAGGTTGTACCTTCCCCTTTTGAATGTCACTAGGGATGTCAAACTGAGCCCCAATTGTAGCTAACCTGTCAGCATGGGAGTTCAGATTTCTTGGAATGGAAATCAGATTGAAAGCATCAAATTCTTCAATCATGTCCCACACCCTATGTTTGTAGCATTTCAGAACATCATTGTTTGTAAGATGTAGTCCTCTTACCTAATTTACAATTAGTTCACTATCCCCAAACACTTGTAGACAGCCAATCTTTCTCTTTCTTGCCCATTGTAAACCCTAGATCAATCCTTCATATTCAACAGTGTTATTGGTGCACGAGAAGGCAAAATAGAAAGCAGCATAATATCTCACCCTGGGGAGATACAAGCATTACACCACCACCGGATCCATTTCTGCTTCTTGGGCCATCAAAGTACATTTTCCATACTTCTCCTTGCTGCTCTGTCTACTGTTCTGAACCTTTCAAAAGATTTGGAATAGCTATTTCAAACTCATGAAGTATATAGACCCCCATACCATTTTCTTGAATATGTGCCTCAGGATCATCTATAATATTTTCTGAGGACCACTGCCTTAAGAGTACCTCTGGTATGCTTTCAGCTTGTAGTTCTTGAGCAGCAACAAGCTTAGGATCATCATAAATAATGCAATTTGCATTAACAACACTCGGTGTGTAAGGCTCTATGTGATGATTTGAAAGTAACTCAGATTTTAAAGTTACTTTGGTGCCATATCTGGTCCTAAAAAACATGTGGGACCAGTCTGAGGATAAATATCCTCCTATCTTGGCTATAAATTCTCTTCATAAGCACATGCCAAAATAAGGAGGCAAATCTATGATGAACACCTCCTGTGAAATGGAAACATTTGGGCAAGTGTGCAGAGTGAGACCTAGGTCTTTTATTACACCCACAGTATTAATAGATGTGCCATCTAATTGGAGTACACCCTTCTCAAGAGGCTAGTATTTGAGCCCTAATTGGTCTGCAATTTGTTTAGGCATCATGGAACTACTTGCTCCACTGTCCACCATGCAATTATGTACTAATTTGTCTCCAATTATTAATGATATATAGAATGGGAGTGGTTTAGCACATTGGTTTGGTTGTTTGTTGTTATCCTGGGATGAATTGGTGAGGACATCCCTATTTGGGTCAACAGTCGTATCTTTGGATACTTTCAAATCAGACAAGGTAGATTGCAATATGTCTTTTTAGCCCGAGATGGCTAAAGAATCCCACATAGACATTGTCACATTCATCTTCTTCATATTTTCAATAATATTGAAAGGTAGAGTGACACTTACCTTTTGTTGTGATTTTGTAGCAGCAACCTCTGCTTGTAAATGAGGCATTTCCCTTGCCGTTGCTAAAGTACTTCTTTGTATAATATGGGGAAATTGAGGTATAGAAGCATCAGCAGGTGCTTTTCCTTTATTTGCTGCTTGTTCAATCTTGTAACCCCTCTTCTTAGCTCTTGTATTTGCTGCAACTGAGGTGTTATCACTATTTATGCCACATAACTCACCTTCTTGCCAGTTCATGAAAGTAGAATCTCCCTGAGGTTGTTCTTGATGTTGCATGGCTCCATCATTAGGTGTATTTAACTATGGGACTACAACATTTTACACCATTAAAGCCTGATTTATGACTCCATTTGAACAAGCTACTTGACTGTGTGGCTGATTACATGGATAACACCATTCATACTCAGCTACAAGATTGTTCTGAGGAGGGACAAGGTCCCTTATTGCATTAATAGGTGCTAGATTATAACGCTGAAAAGGCCTTTGATTTACATTCTATCTGGCACCTTGGTAGTTACTTTGATATAGAGGCCTATTAGCTTGATAAGACTGATTTTGGCCTTGAGGTTGTGACTGGTAAGATTGCCTACTCTGGGATTGCTATTTTTTAATGCTCACTAGCTCATTGCCAAAAGTTTGCAAAATATTTTCTATTTTCTATTGGCTATTTTTAATATCCTTTAATTCTTGTGATGAGCTAGAAGTAGCAGCTTCAGAGTTGGCAGTACTTTGTAGTGCTGCAGTAACAGGTAAAGGGGCGAAATATGGAATTGGTAAAGGCATGGAAGCTTGAATTTCAGGGAAGATGGGCATGGGTGGCCTAGGTGCTATTTTTCTGGCTTGAATCAGATTGTTTTCTGCCCTAATAGCCATTTCATATGCAGCAGGCAAACTAGTACCTCCTAATGATTGAATCATTATTGAAATATCATTGTTCAGGGCTTTCAAAAAATACAAGAATGCAATCTAGCTGGAGGCCTTACCATGGCAGGAATTCTGTCCCATGTCTTCTGGAATCTAAAGTTAAAGTCCATCATTTACTCCTGAGGAGCTCTCTTTATGGTGGTCATTTGTTCAACCAGTGACAAGTTGTCTAATTTATCCTAAAATTGCTTATTTAACTTATCACCTAGATCATCCCAGGTTGTAATGGTCTGCACTGGTAGGCTCCTAAACCATTGTAATGCTTTTCCCTTGAAAGAAGCAACCAACAGCTTGATGGCTACATTTTCTTGGGTGATGTGATGCACTCCACATAGAGAAGCCACGTCTCTGATGTGCTCAATAGGGGTAGTTTGATTTTCCCCTATGAAATAAGGCAAACTCTTCAAAGCTGCCATAGGTATGGCATCATGCATTATCAAATTCAATGGGCTACTGCCATCAAAATCCATGAAAGGTTGATTTCTCACCATCTGAGTAGCTAGGGGTAGATTTACTTGAGTTGCTATAGGAATTACAAAAGCAACTGGTCTAAAATTTGGTGGAGTTGATTGTATCTTTTTAGAAATTGGAGTCCTTGCTATAGCTCTACTCTGCCTTCTAGTTGAAGATAGATGCAAATATTCAAATGAGCTTGAACTCCTAGTTTGAATCTTTCTCATAAAACATGTATCAACAGGATTGGCTTGCTTGTTCTTCCTTAGTGTGAGTTGCTAGATATGCAAACTTTAATCTCTAAAGGTCTGTAATCACTGGCTGCATATCAAAACTAGCAATAGTGATTATTATCTTGATTATGTTTTGACTCTGGTCCCACTGGGCGTGCCAAAAGTTGTTATCACCCAGATTTGCACCCTTGCGTACAGTTGTGAAACCTCAGCAATCTGGAGTAACATGGGAATGATCTCTAAGTGTGGGACTTTGCTAAATGAGATCAGACCTCCAGAGAAGGCCGGCTTCCTTAACTGGTTATCACCTAAAACTACTGAATCTTAAGAGGAAAAGAGAGAAGGAATGCTTTAAAATGAAGGGTGAAACAAAAGCTTGAAAACAAAGGGTGATTCACCAAGTTTAATAAAAGAACCCTCACAATACGGAGGAAATGCACAACATAACCAAATATAACAAGCAAACATACACAGATTCAATTGATCCTAGCAAAGGTGAGAAACCAGACGATTGAGAGGAATAGAGACATTCACAAACAACCATATGCAGATTCACACAGGGCTAGAAATTAGTCCAAAGAGGCAAAATAACTTGAGTATATTCAGTGGGAAGGCACAGTTACAGTATAGAAGGCTCTGTTTGGAAACAGAAAGCCTAAATGCTAAAAATTTTCCAACCTTATTTACATCATTTGAATGCATATATATAGCATTCTAAACTAACCTAGGTCGGTTACAAAATTGTGCTCTAAGAGCTGTCTCAGAAAATATCTACATTTAGTGACTATCCAGCCACAGGAGTTATGGTACCAAATATCTGGCACCAAGCAGATAAAAGATATTTTAAGTCTTCAATGCAAGCTACTGCATCATTGATCCTCAGCAATGCATGCCTTAAAATATCTAGAATAGAATGGTGGAGAAATATCTTTTACCATCAATGCGAGTAGCTTCCATTACTTGCAGAAATAAATGCAAAAAATATCTGCATCCTACCCCAAAAAGTTGCTGAAACGTCCATGGCCCAAAATATGCAAGGCCAGATCTAAAAATAGAAAGGTGACAAAAACTCCTGAAAACCCTGCCAAATAAAAGAGGGGACCAAAATATACATCTTTGTCTCTTACAGCATGTCAAAATTTGCCAGGACGGAGGAGATACAGGCTGTCAAAGTTTTGGTCAACCGCTTATATATATCACTTTGCATCTGTGTATATATCGCTTGCATTTGCCACCTGAATCAGCATCCAAAACCTTCTTTACAACTCCTTTGTATATGCGTGGCGTTTTGTATATCGGACTTGAATTTGCCCTTTGAATTTTGAAATTGTATATGCATACAATTTCCTTTTGTATATGCAGGCCCCACCATTTGTATGTTAACTTGCATGTATGTCTGCCGCCACATGGCACCGCCTGATTCAAGGAGCATCGCTAAAACCTGTATTTGCCCTTTGCATATTGCAATATACAAGCACAATTGTACATGCAAGCCGCAGACTTCAAATTTTATGAAATAGCCTGAAAAGACATGTAAATCTGGCTTGTATACTTCCTTTGTCTATTTGCTTGTATATTGCAATATACAAGCGCCAAATATACAAGCCACGGACCCCAAAAATTTATCAACTACTTTGACTGCTAGGTCGGATCCGGCTTGTATCACTTTCTTTGTATATTTCCCTGCATGTTCAAATATACAAAACACTTATACATATACAAGGCAGACTCGAGACCTAAAATACTAAATTTGATCTTTGATTCAAGTTTGCCTTGTATATAACCCTTGTATCTCTGACTTGTATATCACAATATACAATTGCCCATATACAAGGCGGACCCCAAGACTTTATAAAACAAGTTAAAAATACAATCAGGTCTGGCTTGTATGTAAACCTTTGTATATCGGCTTTGTATGTGCAAACATACAAGCGAAATATACATTCTACTGTTCATGCTCACTTGTATCTTCTAACATACAATCAGCCTTGTATGTGCGTAGGCCCCACCTCTTGTATGTTCAGCCTTGTATGTTTCTCTGTATGTTTCTCTTGTATGTGCAAACATACAACATAATATGCATTTGAAACCCAATATGCATTGAGGGAATATTCCTATAATGTATCTCCTACTTTGTATAATTTTCCTTGTATGTTTCTCTTGTATGTGCAAACATACAAGTGAAATATACATTCTCTTTTGTATGTGTGCCGATATACATTCCACTGTTCACATGCATATAATTGGCCTTGTATATTTTGATTGTATGTGCGAATATACAAACCCAATACACAAAGAAAATATACATTTGCAGAATATTTTGGGAATCTACCTTGTATGTAACCATTGCATGTGAAGACATACAATACAATATCCATGCGGAACCTGATATACATTAAGGGAATATTCTTGGAATCTGCGATAGATTCCCTCAATGTATATGCATTTCCTTGAGCCCGATATGCATTCCAAAATGCATTTAACTTACCTTTTTCATCATTTTCTAAGGCCGATAGAGATTTACAAGCCCGCCAATGAACATTTGAACTGTATGTTGAACAAAACTTTGACCATAAATAATTTATTTATTTGGCTGAATTTTAGGGTGATGTAAAAAGCAAACCTGCCTATTTTTTCAAGCTCTTTCCAATGGTAAGGTTTTTTTTAGGCAAGGCTTTTTAGGAAATTTGGCACTTTAAGATTTATAGAAACATTTTCCAAAGGATTTTCAAGGAAAAGTACTAGGTGAACTGTTTAGCTCTGGACAGGGGAAAATGGGTCAACAGCAGGATCCACTGGAACCCCTTGGGCTGAAACAATATGCCCGAGATACTCCACTTCTTCCTAGCCAAAAACACATTTAGATTGTTTTTCATAGAGATGATGATTAGAGAGAAGTTGCAATATGAGATCTAGATGTTGGAGTTGCTCATCCCATATTTTACTATAGAAGAGGATATCATCGAAGAAGACCATAATGAATTTTCGTAGGTAGGGCCGAAATATTTTATTCATTAATGCTTGGAATGTTGAAGGAGCATTAGTGAGGCCAAAGGGCATGAAGAAAACCTCATAGTGGCCATCATGCATTTGGAAAGCTATTTTAGGGATATCATCCTCATGAACCCAAATCTGGTGATACCCAGAACGAAGATCCAACTTGGAGAAAAAATGAGTGCCATGAAGCTCATCAACAATAGGAATCAAAAACTTATCCTTGATTGTGATGTGATTAAGAGCTCGAAAGTCAACGTAGAGGTGCCATGACCCATCTTTTTTTTGGACAAGAAGAACTAGTGAAGAAAAGGAACTGGTACTAGGGTGAATAATACCTTGCTTCAGTAAGTCACGAACGAGCATCTCAATCTCTATCTTTTGGTGAAATGGTTAGTGGTAGAGCCTAATGTTAGGAGGAACACTTCTAGAAAGGAGTTGAATATGGTGGTCCTCTAGTCGTGAAGAGGGTAATCCCACTAGTTCAGCAAAGACACATGCATACCTATCCAAAATTCATTGTAGATCTAAAGGAGTAGTGGAGATTGCCGATGGCTGCATCTAAATGGAATGAAGCTGAACAATGACACCATGTGAATTCTTCTTAAGAATATTTTCCATGCAATGTGAACTTATGATGCTGAGAGACTCTGATTGTAAGCCCTTCAATGTATGTTTTTTCCCCTTGTCTAAAAACTATATCCAAAGTTTGGAAAAATCCCATAAGATGGGTCCAAGTGTGCGTAACCATTGAGCACCCAAAACTACATCATGTCTGCCTAAGGGCAAGGAAAACATGTTGGAGTGTAGGTTCTAATCTCCAATAGAGATACACACATTGCAACACTTCCCTTTGCAAGGTAATGTGCCCCCATTGGCAATCGTGACTTTAAAGATGGAGTAAGGGTGGACAAAACAATTAGCCTATTTGGTGATCCGAGGGTCAATGAAGTTATGAGTCCTAGTAGAATCAATGAGTATTGTAAGAGGGAACTTCTTGAAGTAACCCTTGACCCACATGGTTTGTGGGGTGGTGACTCCTATTAAAGCATGGAGAGAGATCTCTGGGTGGTCTTCCTGAGAAGTAGGGTCAACAGACAACTGCTGAGTTTTGACCTGATCATCTACTATATCATGAGCATCTTCATAAACTTCAGTTGCAGGCAGAGAATCCACATCCAAGAGATAGAGCTTTTGCTCAACACATCTATCTCCCTGAGTGAATTTCTCATCACAATTATAACAAATCTCTTTTTCTCTATGTGAGCGCATCTCTGCTTCAGTCAAATGCTTGATAGGAGTTGTTCTAGGAGTTTGCATGATTGAAGGTCTTTGGGAAACCATATTTCTAAATGGAACAAAATTGGTTTTGGAGTGCTGTTGAGTTGTGATCTTGTCCTCCACCAAATTAGGCAACCCTAGGGCTTCCATCATTATACTAGGATGGAACATTTTATCCTTAGATCGAATTGCATCCTTCAAACCACTGACAAAACAAATCCTGAAGTATTCATCAGACAATACCTCTATGTGATTGCCCAGTTTTTCAAATTCAATCTGATATTCTATGATAGTGTCTGTTTGGTGAAGTTTAGTGAGTGGTCCTATGAAGTCATCAAAAGCATTAGGGCCAAATCGTTGCAAAATGAGTTTGCAAAAATCTATGCATTTTTACTCTTCATGAGCCTTGATGTACCAATGGAACCATTGAATGGCTTCATGTTCCAAATGAAAGGATGCAAGTGGGACTGTGTTGACATCAAAAGTATTATGCAGACTGAAATATTGTCCTACCTAATATATCCATCCGATTGGATCATCACCATTGAAGCGAGGCAAATCAAGCTTCAACCCACAAAAATTGTTGGAAGAAGAGAACCCAATTTCTGTAGAAGACTTTCGCTGCAGTCTATTGTTCATTGCTAAATGCTAAAGATTGAGGCTGAGAATTTTTTCATCTAGATCTTGGATTTTTGTCTTGAGGGATGCAAGTTCATCCTCCATGTTTTTTACTCCTATGCGGGTGACAACCATAACCAGGAGTTTTATTTTTATTTTTTTTGGGGGAATGGGTAGAAAAACAAAAACATAAACTTTTTTAGCAAAGGAAAATTTGGATTTGGGAAAAACTCCGATGGGTAATTGGGGTTTGACTAGGTTTTGGACACTTTCTGAGGGAAAAGGAAGCATAAAATGGGGATTTTAGAAGCGGGGTGAAAGAATGTGAAAATTTGTCCAAGAGGGACAAAGGAGTAAAAAAATGAAATGAACACTATGGTAAAATTTGAAGGCTATTGGGTGAGAATCGAAGAAGTTGTGGAAAACCCTAAAAATAGACAAGTGTGGGATTTCTGGCTTCAATAAGTGGAATTTGGGATAGGGTCCTCAAAGAAGGAAATATGTAGAATGAAATTTCATGGGTTCCAGTAAACTTTAAGAGGAAACATAACTAAATTAAGGAAGATATGGTGATCTACCAACTTCTCTGGATAGATTCAATATGTGATAAATGTCAGTTGTCAACAGATATGGGCCCCAAGTATGTTCAACTTCCTAAAGGTTTAGGGGAGTCACTCGGCCACCAATGCTATCTAATGACTTGTGTATTGGGGCAGTTCCCCTCACTCCATGACTCAGGTAAAACTGATAACCACTTTGCCACAAATGACAGCTATTGGTTTACCTCATGGATGGGAACTAGTTAATTAGGTAGGGGTCGTTGCCCTTTTCACTGGCAGGTCCTCTCAATGGGCTAGCTACTTTTGGATTCATGTGGTACTCCTCACAATGAGTTTTGGGGATATATGCCCAGACACTTCCCACAATTAAGCAAATAGAGATATTCCCTAATCTGAACCTACAATTGAAATGAACAATACATATGTGAAAAAGAAAGAACTACTGCAATAATCACAATGCCTGGAGGCCACTACGGAAAAAAAGAATTGACAGAAATTCCACCCAGCGAGCCCAAGAAAGAGCTCTGATACCAGATGAGAAGAACCTCCTACAACAATATAACAAAAATGTATGAAATAATAGAAATATATAAATAGTAGAAATATAGAAGGAATTTATTGATCGTATGCCACTTCAAGGGGGCAACCTCCTTTGATCAAGCTCAATACAATAAATTTGTGGATGCCTTCATTGGCCTCAACACATACTTATATACTAAGTCTAATCTAAACAACTTTTACTTCCTATGAATGTGGGATAATACAATATACTCACAGGATGACTTACAAAGCATATGCATCCAAAAGTAATAAACTAACAAAGTAAAGAGAAGGGTTAAACATGGGTTCCTAATAGATTAACTCACATATATATGAATAGTAACATCGAATACAAGTAGGCTCACTGCTAAGGGCTCACTACCCATAAGAAAGGCTCACTACCAGAGCGACTCACTATCCAGAAGAGAGAAGAATAGAAGAGGACTATTAAAGAGAGATTCACTATCTCAAAGCAATAGGAAAAATCTACTGCTGCAACTTTATGCCATCCACAACCTTTAGATTATTATCTCAAACAACTTCAAGCAAATTGAAATGTAGACACCTTTTGCTCACTGCATTTGAGAATCATAATCATTTAAGCTCACACTCAATTCACCACCATTGATTCACATTCACATCATCTTCTCTACCTTGCTCCACTCAACTTCATCTTGCATTTATACCATCCACAACCTAAAACAATCTCAATTAGGTCAACCTTAATGAAATGTGTGCACCTCAAATGTGCAACACCAAAATAGGTCAACACCAAACACTTCCATTATGGAAAGAAGTTAAGGTGGACCATGCCAAGGGTTAACTAGGATCTAAATCTATATCACCATGCCACTTATCACATCCACAATCCATGAGGTACTTTCATAAATAGTGCTAGCAAGCTAGGTTGGCCAAACCTGAACAAACACTACAAGCGACCTCATACACACCTCTCCAAGTCTAAAAACATCATGTGGACCACAAAGAAGTGTTCCACACATCTTTTCATAATATTACAACATCATTATAAGCCCCTGCAATACAGCCACAACCACCTGGAACAAAGAATGTCTTCATTCTACACATCAAGATGCACTACTATTGAACTCCAACACCAGAACTGAGTTTACAGAGCCATCCAACACTATAAAATTCTAGGAAAGGTAGATATAGACAATTTAAGCATGTTCCTAGATCTGGAAAACAAGAAACCTTAATGTGGAGAAATGTGGAGCAATTTCATTTCTCCCAAACAAACTTCTACATATGCAAACACTCTGTCAAACACATCTTCCACTGCCGCATGATCCTAAACCTAAAAATATAGATATAACACCTCTAAACACCTCTAATCAACACTTCCAAACTACACAAGCATATCTTCAACTATGAAGAAATGTGGAGTACAACATTAAACATACCTCTATCACACTGGACACCTTTCTATTCAAATTTTCTCAAAGGCACTTGGAAACCAAGTGAAGCATCTACTAGAGGTTGACATCAGTGACAACACCAACAAGATTCCAACTGCATCTACCTTGTAAATCCTATGTCATTTTATATAGTTCCAACATCCTTGGAAAGTATCTCTAAGGAACTTAAGATGTTGTTGGAAATTAATTTGTAATATTTAATGTCACCTATTGTTTGTAACACATTCATAAGGAAGGAGGGATCCATTGGTAGTGGTAAAGATGAATTGTTAATATAAAATTAATTAATTAGATTTCCACCTACAAGTGGAGCACTTGGGAAAGATTGGATGAATCTCGAGTTCTAAACTTGTATCTTTTTGCATTCCCCAAGTTGAGCACTTGGGAGAGTGAGGCCAAATACTTTTGGGATGAATTTGTGATGATGTTTCACATTTTGAGAGGCAATCCAAAGGTTGAGGGCATTGGAAATGCAAAGAGGCATAGTGAGCTTCTTTTGTGTTTCAATAACCCTATAAGTTGGTGCCCTCGATAATGGTAAAATGTCAGGAATAAAGAGGAATGGAATAAACAAGCTGAAGAAGTTGAAGGAATGAGATAGAGAGTTCAATCTGTTAAGGTTCTTCATAGGTACACAGGTCTTATCAAATTGGAGGCAAAGCCTAGAATGAAAGTATGATTGTATTGTAATCTTGTTTTAAAAGTTAATACATGCTTGGCCTCTCTTTTTAGTGAAGTTTTTTTCCCGCAAGGGTTTTTCCACATAAATCCTATGTTATGTGATGTAATATCAGTGTTTGCTTATTTTTTTATTTTCTAATTTAAATCTATGAAATCTCTTCATGGTACTTCCAATATTAAGAACACTTAATTGTAGATTTTCATATTGTAATAGTCTAATCCCTCTATCTCACCAATTGGTATCATAGTTTGATAATGAAGTCTTGATGTTAAAGGATTGGATTAGAAATTAAAATTTTCCAAGATATGGTATCAAGTCAATTAGACTTGTAAGAAGGAGGTTTTTAACCTTTCTTGGAATGTTGGAGGCTTGTGGGCTATAGTAGATGTTTTGTGTGTTAACATTGTTTCATAGATTTGTGAGATTCAAACCAATGGCATTTAACTCTTGGATGGATATTGTCAATGTGATCTATGTTAAGCACTATAAGATCATGGTTGTGGATCTTTATTTTTATGGATTTGGTCATGTGTTTTCCTCTTGCATGGTGGTGACCTAGAGATCCTATTTGGCAATATGTGACTATCCTCTTAGATGGTGGTTGTGTTCATTTAGCTTGTGGTCATTTACAGTGGAAGGGTGTTCATGTTGGGTGGTTTCTTTTGTCCCCCTAGTGACATGGTAAAACATCTATTGTTGGGACTACTATATGGATTTCTTATGTTGGGTTCATGATTTTAGCTCATGGTTACATGAAAGAACTAGATGATTACTTACTAGTTGCACATGGGTTGTGGAGTTGGTTTATTTTGTGACATGAAAGATCTTTGACAACCTTGTTCCTCCATCTACATGTGGGTTGTGGAGTTGGTTTGCTTGGTGACCTAAAAGCTCCTTGACAACCTTGTTCCTCTATTTGCATGTGGGATATGGAGTTAGTATTTCTTTGTGACCTAGAAGCTCCTAGACAACATGGTTCCTCATTTTGCATAATCATATTATTTTAGATCCATAAGTTTTTTAGTTTTCCTATTTAAAAAAGTTGTGGTTTTGTAGATATGTGATATTCCATTATTTTAGATTGTGTATTTGATGTTATTCATAACTATGAGTCTAGATGTTTAAGTGGATTCATATTTATATAGATGGATTTTTATATTTTACATGTTAACAAAAATCTATGGTTTGTAGATCTATGATAAAATTCTACATAGAAATAACTATAGATTTGCATGGTTTCTTGTTGGGTTTTGTAAACTGTCATTACTCTAGCATGGAATTTTTTGGCAAAATTAGGTCTAGTGGTTATCTAGTGTTTGTGTCTTGCAAATCTACATGTTATTTCAAGTTTTCCAAATTTTACATGTTATTGATGTGGTTTTGAATGTATTTATTTAGTTATTTAAGATTGGAGCATTGGTCATGCTTTTCTCCTTTCAAGATGTTGTTGCATCCTATTTTATGTGCCTTGCTAAAATGACACTTGTGTGTATTTATTTGATGATGTTGTATGTGTATGTCATGAATTTTAGGATGAATTAAATGTTGTTGTATTGAACATCAATTTACTTGTTAATATTTACTGCAAGTGAAGTTTTGGATGATTAAGAATTATTGCAAATGCATGAAAATGATATGTTTTCTATTCATTTTGATCATATGTTTTGTTTTTTATATATCCATTTGGTTTTGAATAATGGCTAACTACACTTTGTTTTTTCATGATCTTGAGTGTGATAGGATGAAATTGACATTCTCACAATTTGAGAGAGAATGTATCACTAGGGAGAAGGCATTATAAGTTTGGAGGCAATTTGACAAATGAACCTACACACATGAACATAGTTCATGTAATTGGTATGCTTTGACTAAATATCTTAATGAAATGAAATCCTTTTAGATGTTCTATTTACATGTGTGATTTTAAGAGGTTTCATTTGCTTTCATATGCTATATATGAAATTGATGCAAGAGTATCTAGTGGTGTAAGGGATATCTTACATCACTCCAAAAAAGATAATTTTGTTTTCTGTTCTTTTTAATTTTGGTTTTTTCAGATACTCAATTGAATGAATAATGATTTTGAACCTTCATTTTTTCCAACCTGCCAAAAATAACAAACTGCTATTTTTAGAATGTTTACGTTTGAGCATGTATGGAAGTGAAAATTTACTCAAAGCTTCGAAATTGAAAATATAACCTTTGGTGAAGGAATTGGCCAAAAATCATTTGTGGGATGAAATATATTAAAGTTTCTATTTATTTAAAACCCTTGAAAAAGATTCAAGGTCAAATATGACGCACTTAAAGGCCTCATACAACCCCAAAAATGGGAAGAATCGAAAGAGAAAATTCAAAGGGCACAGAGCACTTCACAAGATTTCTAACGCATCAAATAGTTTAATAATCAGACACCTCGATCAAAAGTTATGGCTCTCAGAAGTTGACCTATTTTTGGAGGGAGTTACAAATTTTGAAATTTTAATTGGAAGGCACCAGAAAGGTCTATTTATGACCATATTTTAGAATCCTTTTGGAAGTAGAGAAAGGGGGAAAGTGGTGAGTCAGGAAAAGGAGGGAAATAGAAACTGTAGAAAATTTGAAGCTATATAAGGTAGAAGGTTCCAGAATCCAGAGGGAGGAAGTTGTAATGTGTTGTAGCCTATTGAGGATTCATCGTCTGATTTGATTCTAGTTTCTATAATGTAATGTGTTGTTTAGTTCAATAAAATAACATTCCTATTTTCTGTGTGCAATCTATGTTATTGTGTGTTCTAGGTTTGACCCCATGACTAGGAATCATTACATAATATTATAATATTTATTTTCAAACTTATTCATAATATATAACAATGTTATAGAGGAACAATATCAAATTAGTTTTGAAATTTGTTATAGAGGAAAAATATCAAATTAGTTTTGAAATGGAAAATCCACTTTATGATAAGTCAACTACTATTGCCATTGCTTTACTAGAGAAAATAGATAATCTTGAATAGTGAATCTTCAAAAAGATCTTGATTAGGAGAGGTCAAGGAAAAATAATCTTTTAGATGATTTTGTTAGGATTAAGGTGCCATCAACCTTCTAAATCAGGTATGCAATTTATTATTCCTATTATTGTTTGTAAATGACCCATAAGGGATGAAAGGTTTCACCAAGTAGTGATCTTGTTTCAACCACATGTTTAATCCTAGTACCTAATGGATGATGGTTATCCGGAGGGTGTAGGAGGGGTTACCCCTTATGGGGTTGGCGGGGAAGATCCCCTAGTGGGGGGTTTGGGGGTACATTCTTTGGTGGGGGTTCAAGGGAAGCTCCCCTAAAACCACATTATATATATATATATATATATATACCCCTTATGGGGTTGGCGGGGAAGATCCCCTAGTGGGGGGTTTGGGGGTACATTCTTTGGTGGGGGTTCAAGGGAAGCTCCCCTAAAACCACATTATATATATATATATATATATATATATATATATATATATATATATATATATATATATATATATATATATATATATATATATATATATATATATATATATATATATATATATCTTTTCTTTGTAAATATGGACCATTCAACATTAGGTCATAGATATAATGGTAGACGTTATGTTGGATTTTCTTGGCCAAGAAGACAACTGCTTTATGGGGATATGATATTATGGTTGTGTAGAGGTAGAAAGTTGAGACCAAAAAACAAGTGTTGCTAGATTGAAGACTGAAGAAGAGGTTCTTAGTGATGTATTCTAAACTTTATTGAAGGTTCTTGTATGGATTTTTTCCTGAAAGAGTTTCTTCACATAAAAATTGTGTTATGTGTTGAGTTCTTCGGTTCCTTTATTTCTTTTATTTCTAATTTGATTTCCTATAATCTCCATTCAGTTCTACACTAGATTAATAGTTATAATTATAATCAGATTTCCATTCTATAGTTGTTCACTTTCATTTCTAATAGATTTTGTTGCTGCTACTTTACTAGAGAAAATAGATCATCTTGAAATAGTGAATCATCAAAAGGGTCGTTATCAAGAGAGGTCACGGAAAAATAATCTCTTAGATGACTTTGTAAATGTGGGATCTCACAACTTAGAAAGAGTAGGGGATTTGGATATAATCAAATCCCAAAATATTAAGAGAATGAACCCTCAAGAGGATAATGAAAACCTTCCTTTAGGATCAAAGGCTAATATTTTGTAGAACCAAATTATAACCCCTACCTTGGATGAAGAAGAAATTCATCAAATTGTGAATAACATTGTTGTTAAATTGGGAAATGATATAATAGAAGATATTGTAGATGAGATTTCTCATGAGAGTAATGATTATGACTTTTCTCTTAAAAGATCTATTTCTCAGATGGAACTAATTCATAAACTTGAATTAGTTACTCCACAACCAACTGGAGGAAGAAAGTGTTGGAGTATAGACAACACTAAGAGGGGGGTGAATCAGTGTTGTAGATAACAACAATTCAATTGACTTATTATCAAAACTTGAAAAATAGAAAGTAATGATGCTGATGTAATGCAAGAAACCAAGTACTATACAATAAAGGATAGGTTATTCAAATATAAAGAACAAATGTACCATGCATCAAATGAGACCATAACACAAAGATTTTAGGAGTGGAAAACCCTCATGGGGCAGAAAAACCACTCAATAAATGACTCACTGGCTTAATCAAAATGTGCTTCACTAGCAAATACAGATGCCTCACTGGCTATATGTGCCTTAGTGGCTAACTATGTCTCACTGGCCAAAACACGAACACTAGAATGAAGAAAAGATAATTCAGGGGTTTCCCTGATTCACTGCATTACACCAAATGAATTAATCTTCTCCATCAAACAACAAACTCACTAATCATAATAAGAAGCATAATACATTGATATATCTCCTTACATAACATGTTAGTCTTTTCTGAAAGCAACTTCACAACCTTATGCCTTAGATACCTCATTCAACCATAGTACATTCTTCTCATCAGGACTTATAATATGAAATCAATAATCAATGATTCAAAGTATACAAGCCAACCTCTCAATCTTTAGCACATGGTTTAAAACCCTAAGAAACCTCTCTCAACATTAAATGACTTCAAAAACTCCAAAAATTAGTTTTTCAATCTTCATAACACTATTTTTATCCTGCCTCTACACTACACAAATAAACTCTAACAAGGACCTTTTCAATTCTTCTTTGCAAATCACTATATTAGATATTCAATTATTTTAAAAAAAGGGTCTTGCCTAAACCACAGAAAGCATCATGAACTTGTAATTGATTAGATCTGCTACCTTTTGAATTCACTGTCTCCCAAGAGCACTCCAATCTCCTCAATATGTCTTCATACCTGCTCAATGTTTTATCAAATTCATAGCTATGTGTAGATATCCTACTTCACAGTCTAAAAACCAATGCTTTTTTTTTAACATCGCACAACCCTCTTCATAAAATTCTCTGGCCATCCCTATTAGTTTCCAAAGTAGTTTGTAGGCAGTTGAACCTCCATACCAAGACAAGTCTGTCAAAGTTAATACTATTGAAAATCCATTATTATTTGAAAATAAATTAAACTTGGTCCATTGATCTCTGATTCCCACCTGCCTGATCAAAGGTTTAGATTAAACATTGATTCGTTTAAAAATTGACTTTATACTGTCGGTGGATCTAGAGGTTGGGGTCAGTTTCCCCATGATGTCAACCCACTTAAGTTATAACTTAAGTGGTTGGGCACCTCTAACAGTTAGTCAACCTTCTTTTAAAACAAAAATCAACCCATCTAAAAGACTTTTGAGAAGTTGTCTTTAGGGTTTAGCTCCTAGGACTTAGGGTTTAGAGTTTAGTGTCTCAAAAAACAAATATATTAAACCCTAAATTTCTTCCAAGCACATTAATAGATAACATTTGGAAACATAATGAAACCTTCTAATATCAATGTAATAAATAGATAAACAACCTATTCCAAAGAGACCGTTGATCCACATGAAGAGTATTTGAACCATGATGCAAACAAAAGAACCTTACCATAGATGAAAGCATACTATTCCAATTGGGTATCATTGAACTTATCATGTAAGAGAATATATATCATATCATCATCCAAACTGATCAAGTGACACCATTACCTTCTGAGACATCCTTTGAAGACATGAAAGAGAATGACAAACAATTCTGTACCTAACAATATTAATCAATCTACACCTGATGAGAAGTATATACACATGCAACACATTCATGCACCTTATTCCTCCATTAAAGTATACTATGATGGAAAAAAATCCTTTGGTCTTTCAACTCCTCTCAATAATGACCTCATCCCTTTGATCTTTCAACTCATCAAGCAACATAAATATGAACAAAGCATGTGAACTTTGTAGTGACATCCCCATAAAATATAGATGGCACCAATCTAGACTAGGAACTCCATACTAATATGAAGCTGGCATTGTAATACCAACCAATGTGACACCAACACAAACTCATCATTCACCCAAATCATGCATACCATACAACACCATTCAACACAATGTGTAAGGCAAAGATCAATTTCTTGATGGTATGGTCAACAACACAACAATATATGATTTGCTCTCTGCAACAACATAATTACAACCTTGACATCCTGACATATCATAAATCAATAGCACCATGAAAATATGTTACCATAAGCATCTTGATGAGATAAAGATCATAACATGTATACATCCCATTCTAATGAAGAGTATACAAGTGATTCCAATGAAGTATACATCATCCATGCATCCTTTGAAGCACCTTGTTTCATCATCAACTTCACCTGAGTCACATCCTGAATCACACCAACACACTGACTTTTCATCAGTACACATCAATGACATGAAATGAATATGAACATGATTAGACCTAATCTAGTTGACATCAATGATAAACTAGCCATCAATCACCTTCTTTTCATTGATGGCAAAACCACATTGACACCTCTCTCTAACTCCCCCTTTTTGTCATTCAATGACAAAGGAGAAAATGCTCCCCCTATCTGATAACAATGAGAAAGAATCCTATGATTGTAAACTACTGGTTTTCAAAGAGACTCCCCCTAAACACATGGCACTATCATGTAGCAGCAAGTAACTGAAGTGGCAGGATAATGTTCTAAACCAACTCTTTACGAACTTTGTTTGTCTTGTTCATGACTTGAAGCACTAATTATGAAGAATGTAAATGAAAACATTGTTGTGTCACAAAAAGAAGACATCAACTTGTATATCTTTTGAGCCTTAAGACTGTCCCCTCTATGAAAAAGAATACTTTCATTATGATGGTAAATAAAGGTCTTGTCATCGCAATATTGAAGTCCTTTATGGTGCAGGAGCACCATTTGTCAAAGGTGCACAATTATTAAAATCTAGGCTTTAGTTTTGAGTTTTGCATAAAATAAGGTCTTAAAAGACCATTCATTATTGTAATAAAGACTATTTGGCCCATTTTTGTAGTGGGAGTAATTATAGGACTAGGGTCTTTAACTTTTTTCTTAAGTTTAGTATTTTCTATTTTGGTAGCCTTAGTGGAGAGGCTATTTTTTAGCCTTTATTTTTGAGTTTTCTAGATGGAGTGGAGTGAAGTTATATATTGTAAAACATGCTTTTTATATGACATACAGGTCATGGAAAAAGGACATGAAGCTTTTGGAATGAAGAAAAATAAGATAAAATGATTTTTTTTGCTGTTCTAGCTCTGTTTTTCACAGTTTTTTTGTATTTTTTGTTGTTCTTTGCACTTGTACAGCCTTGTATGGCCTTGTAGCACCCTGAAACATACATGGTTGGATGGGATATTGGATTACCTTTATTTTTCATATAAGGTTATGGTTTGGTCTCATTTTTTGTGGATTTTATACTCATTTTACTAAAAACAGTCCAATAACCTAGGTTTTGACAGTCCTAGAGAGAAATTTTATGTTTTTGAGTGCCATGACCATGCCAAAAATGACACAAAATGGTGGAATGATAGGTTTTTAAGTCCTTCAAATTATTTCATCACTTTTGGAGCAAACAAATGAGTTTTTCTTGGTGTTTTTGAAAAGTTCTTATTGCTGCAATTTCCTATTTTTTAGGAAGAATGAGGGTTTCTAGTTTGCATGTTTGAATTTGATGAGATAAGTGAGGGTCCTGATCAAACAAATTGTGGATTCCTCTATTTTAATACATAACTAAAGACTATCCATTGATTTTTGGTAAAAATTTGGTGATTTGGAGGCACCTCCTTTGTAAAAGTGACCTAATTAGGCCTATTACCAGAATTACTAGTCATTTTTAAGGCCTTATGTTACAAAACAATCATACCAGCATGAAAGATATGTTATGTAAGTGGATAATGGGTACTCAAAACATGTTTTAGTTCATGTTTTTGAGTCGTTTTATGAAAGTTATGCCAAAAATACTTCATTTGTTGTCCTAATTAGGCCTAGGAACAGCAGGTACAATCCATTTTTGAGGATTTTGGTCCAAAACAACCTACCCTGCATGTTATATATATTCTGGAGGGGTTTAATGGGTATTGAAAAAGGTAATTTGTTCATGGGTTTGTCTTAGTTTCTAAAAGTTATGCCCCAAAAACCCTAAGTCAAACTAGTTGTGAAGGGACAATAGGAACATCAAGGTACTAAGTTGTTTTATGAGTTTGGTGAGTATCCCCTGGTCATTTTAGTGTGGTCCAAGGTGGTTGGGAGGTTTGGTGGGTAGCTTATGCATTCAAACCATGAAATGGCATCTTTTCCTAGTCTTAAAACAATGTATTCTAAGAGGACAGTCAAGACAATGTGTGAACAGTCAAGTGGTAAATGAAACCTCACATTTGTGTGATGCATTAAGTGGTATTAGAGCATAGGAAGTAGGTCTCTTGAGAGTTGAAGGTTGGATTTTTAGAAAAGTGGAATCTGAGAAGTCAAGATGCCTCCTAAAGGAAGTTCAGTTGCAAGAAAGATTAATCAGCAGGCTAGAGAGCTAGAAGCCTTGAAGAAGGAGATTGTTGCATTGAAGTCTAAAGCTAGAGGCACCATGAGTGAAAGTGAGTCTAAAGAAGAAGAAGAAACTTCTGGTGAAGATGAAGAGTTGGATCCAGATGATGTGAGGATGGTAAAGTTTTTGAAAGCTGTGAATGGTGATGGACATAGTAAAATGGATTTGCCAATGTATGGAGGCAAACTAGATGGTGAAGAGCTCTTAGACTAGATAGGAGCCATGGAAAATTACCTCGAAAGTGAAGAGATAGATGAAGATCACAAGGTGACAAAGGTTAAAACCAAACTGAAAGAACATGCTTTGTTGTGCAAGAGGAAAGATAGAAACAAGGGAAGAACAAGATCATTTCTTGGGAGAAAATGAAGGCAAAACTGAAAGGTAAGTTCCTTCCTGGTGACTATAATGTTCAATTACTGAAAAGATTACAAAATCTTAGGCAAAAGGACTTAGATGTGCAAGCATACACTGAGGAGTTTTATAGGTTAAGTATAAGGACAAAGCATGAGGAGGATGAGGAAGAAAGAGTGGCTAGATATCTCAATGGCCTAAGGTATAACATTCAAGATGAAATTAGTTTGTTGGCACCAAAAATAGTGGAACAATGTTTTCAAATGGCAATAAGAGTAGGAGAAAAATTCAAGAGGAGACAAGAGAAGGCAACAAGAGGAAGAGGAAGTACTTCTAGGGGTAGAGGTACATTTTCAACGCTAAGACAATCTAAAGATGATTTTGAAGATGTTGATAAGAGTAAAGAACAAGCAGTTGAGTCTAGAGGAGGATGGAGAGGTGGAAGAACAAGTTTTAGGGGCAGATATGCAGATCAAGGAAGAGGTTCAAATGTGTTTACTAGAAAGTGCTACCACTGTGGTGAGTTTGGTCATCCAGCCTATAAGTGCCCTGACAAGATTGGTACTACTTCAAGTGGAGGGGAAAGAAGAGGTGAAAAGAGAGTCCAAATTGTACAGGAAGATGAAAGAGAAAGTGTCCATGCTACACCAGAGGTGGGTGAATCATTGATGGTGAGAAGACAACTCTTGAAGACATCCAGGGAGAAAGAGCTAATTCAAAGAAGAGCCTTATTTAGGACAGCCTGCAGATGCAAAAATAAGGTATGCAAAGTAGTAGCTGATTCTGGATGCACTGATAATATGGTATCTAGTGATATGGTGGACAAATTGAACTTACAAAGAGTGCCTATAGCAAAACCTTATCAAGTGTCTTGGGTTAGTGAAAATCAAACCATTTTTGTGACTGAACAAGCTATTGTTGAATTTCAAATTGGTCAATATAGAGATAAAATTATTTGTGATATTCTACCTATGAGTTGTTGCCATGTTTTACTTGGAAGGCCTTGGTAGTTTGATAGGTCAGCAATGTATAATGGGAGACAAAATACATATAACATTGAAAAGGATAGGAGATCATTCATTCTAACTCCATTGGTTGAAGAGGTAAGAGAGAAAGGTGAGATCATCATGATAGGGAGAAAAGAATATGTGAGCAATGAGGAAGGTGAGAGTGAAATTTGTAGCCAAGTCACAATTTGATGTTGTTGGGACAACAAATGAGAAGGAAAAACACAATGTGCAGACAAAGATGAAGAAGAATGTTTTTGTATGGAAAGAGGAAGAATGTGGCATGATATCTTAGGTTAGTATAGACAAGAGTAAGTTTGAAGTACAAGAAGGCATATTGATAGGGACAGTCATGTGTCCTGTGGTGATGAAACATGTACAAAGGCAGCCTAGTGATGTTGAAATAGGAGTTTGTAGGGCAGTGAATAGAAGGACAGTGGATTGTGATACTGGTTGGACAATGGAAAAGGTAGGTGGAAGTCTGACAGAGACCACTAAATGCATTGGTACAGATTTTTGTAAGGCTGACAGAGAAAAACTTGAAGAGGTGAAGGGTACTGAGCGTGGAACTATGCATGAAAGACAAAAGAAGATGGCAGTAATGTATGACAACAGGAAGCTAGCTTCAAAAGAAGACAAGAACAAGGATTACAAAGATAGTGAAAAGCCAAAGCAAGGTGAACCTATTGAAGGAAAGCATGAAGGTCAGAGACAAGTAAAGCATAATGGAGGACAAATTGATAATTTTTTTCCAAGGGACTTGGAAAAGTTCTATGTTGGGGTGTATGGTGCAGGAGCACCATTTGTCAAAGGTCGACAATTATTAAAATCTAGGCTTTAGTTTTGAGTTTTGCATAAAATAAGGTCTTAAAAGACCATTCATTATTGTAATAAAGCCTATTTGAGGCATTTTTGTAGTGGGGGTAATTATAGGACTAGGGTCTTTAAGTTTTTGCTTAAGTTTAGTATTTTCTATTTTGGTAGCCTTAGTGGATAGGCTATTTTTTAGCCCTTCTTTTTGATTTTTCTAGATGGAGTGGAGTGAAGTTATATATTGTAAAACATACTTTTTATATGACATACAGGTCATGGAAAAAGGAGATGAAGCTTTTGGAATGAAGAAAAATAAGATAAAATGATTTTTTTTACTGTTCTAGCTCTATTTTTCACAGTTTTTCTATATTTTTTGCTATTATTTGCACTTGTATGGCCTTGTACGGCCTTGTAGCACCCTAAAACATACATGATTGGATGGGGTATTGGATTACCTTTCTTTTTCATATACGTTTATGGTCTAGTCTCATGTTTTGTGGATTTTATGCTCATTTTACTAAAAACAGTCCAATAACCCAGGTTTTGACAGTCCTAGAGAGAAATTTTATGTTTTTGAGTGCCATGACCATGCCAAAATGACACAAAATGGTGGAATGATAGGTTTTTAAGTCATTCAAATGATTTATTCACTTGTGGAGCAAACAAATGATTTTTCTTGGTGTTTTTTAAAAGTTCTTATTTCTGCAATTTCCTATTTTTAGGAAGAATGAGGGTTTCTAGTTTGCATGTTTGAATTTGATGAGATAAGTGAGGGTCCTGATCAAACAAATGGTGGATTCTTCTATTTTAATACATAACTAAAGACTATTCATTTATTTTTGGTAAAAATTTGGTGATTTGGAGGCACCTCCTTTGTAAAAGTGACCTAATTAGTCCTATTACCTGAATTATCTGTCATTTTTAAGGCCTTATGTTACAAAAAAAACATAACTGTATGAAAGATATGTTATTTAAGGGGATAATGGGTACTCAAAACAGGTTTTAGTTCATGTTTTTGAGTCGTTTTATAAAATTTATGCCAAAAATACTTCATTTGTTGTCCTAATTAGGCCTACAAACAGCAGGTACAGTCCATTTTTTAGGGTTTCAATCCAAAAACCCTACCCTGCATGTTAGGTATGTTGTGGAGGGGCTTAATGGGTATTCAAAAAGGTAATTTGTTCATGGGTTTGTCTTAGTTTCTACAAGGTATGCCCCAAAAACCCTATTTCAAGGGCTACAAGCGAAGTCGAACTAGTTGTGAAGGGACAATAGGAACATCAAGTTGCTGAGTTGTTTTATGAGTTTGGTGAGTATACCCTAGTCATTCTAGTATGGTCCAAGGTGGTTGGGGGGTTTGGTGGGTAGCTTATGCATTCAAATCATGAAATAGCATCTTTTCCTAGTCTTAAAACAATGCATTCTAAGAGGACAGTCAAGACAATGTGTGAACAATCAAGTCGTAAATGAAACCTTGCATTTGTGTGCTGCCTTAGCCTCTGCATCACTTTACACTAGACAATTATAAGCATATGAAGATCATCAATTCTAAATGTTTCAACCAAATCAATGCAACAATTAAAAGTCCATATATTGAGAGAGAAAACACTGATGCATTGATAAATGCACTGAACTACATTGATAAACTCAAATGCACTAAAACCATATGGTCTTTTCCCTTTTGACAACAATGGACTATGGATGATGATAGAAATAGTGAAGCATATAAGTAAGTGCAAAACTAGAAGTTGTAAATTTACTTTTAAATCCGAACAATGACAAACATACTCCACTTATTACCATTCACTGTCAAAGAACAAGCATCAAAACCTCCAAGACACTATCCAAACTGTCAATACTACCCCTTAGGTTTATCAAACAACAACAATTTTGTCATTAAACAATGTGAAGTCAGAGATGATCCTGAGATAATGTTTTTAAAGAAAAACATTTATCACCACTCCATTCTTCTTTCAACAACTGTCAAATCATGTTATATTGGCACTTGTGTAATGTAAAAATTGATGTGTATAATCTGCATACAAGAACTTTACAAACCAAAAGATCATCATACACATAATACTAACAAGATGATCAACCTTAGCATTATACAATACTAACATCATATAACTATCAATAGTCAAGTATCATACAACATTGAGCACTATATCCAATCATTTGTACTACCAATCAATAACATCATCCTATCCATAATAACAAAATGTTTTATCTTCTCTGATATAAGAAACATTGTCTGTTGTTATTTGATTCAAGACTGTCCCCAGCTAATGCATGGTTTTTCACTGTCCAACACATTCATTATAACACTTTGACAAGAAGACAGTGTTCCTTCTTAGAACCTTGCACTGAGATCATTAAGCATCAAACATATTCAATGATAGCACTAAGAAAATGTAACATTCCTGCATAATAACACTTACCTTTCTTACTATATACAAGGCATGAGCTGTTAGACTTAGGGCAGACAACTGAGAGGGGGGTGAATCAATTGTCTAAAACTTTCTTCCAATTAAACACTTAAATCCACTTTGTAATCCAGCAACATAATAATAAATCAATCATGGAAACATAATGTATTAAATTAAGAGTAGAAACACATTAACACATAAGACACCAATATTTTGATGTGCAAAACCCAATTAAGGGAAAAACCAAGGGGTGATTAACCCAAGATTGTATTCTCTGTTAGAAGAATAGAAAGAACAAAATGGCACATGCCAATTAGGGCTCACTACCCGAGCACACTGCTCACAAGAGGCCCACTGCCTACAAGAGATACATTGTCTATAGAGTAATGAGTATTAGATACTTGAACTAGAGAATAGTATCTTCACCATGCTTGAGTCAGTTCCATTTAAGATCAATACTTCTGCTCTACCTTTCACTCTGCTCCTCTCTACCACACTCTCATCTCAAGATGCTCCTTTTGAAATGACTTAATAAATCTTTATTTATACAAGACATCGACTTAGGAATTATCATCCAAGTCAGCATACATTATAGAGCAAATACATAAATACAACATGACATATTACAAAAAGATTTCATGTGGATCAACACACTGTCAAACACATAGATTTGAGACTCCAATACTTCTTTAGGAACATGCCATTCTTCACAGAACATCTCCAAGATCATCCGTAGGGTGTGTGACTCATCCAGTCGGCCATACTCAGAAAGAACATCATCATCAGGAAGTAATTCTTCATTTACTAGCTCAATCTTTAATGTGGACCACCAATATGAACTGGAAATAATCCAAAGACCTCCACAAGCTTGCTTGAATCACCAAGAACATCCACACTACTACTGTCTACTAAAATCATTCTCTCCTTCATCTGGAACCTCAAGAACATAGTCTGTCATCACTGTCATATTGGAATAGATGCTTGTAGACCTCCAGATCATGAACCAGTTGTGTTGTTACTCCACATGGACTTCCTAAACACTCCACCAAATCCACATAATAGGATATTGCATTATCGGATCTCACCGGACCTATCTATATCACTCTGTCACCTCTGAACACTTGCCAGAACCAATTTTACTTAAGTGGCCATAACTTCTTCAGATCTTCATGCGGACCTCTAAAATCTTTACTGGATTATCTCAAGACACGTATCTAAAAACCCTTTGAAGCGCATCCTCTGATCTTCATCTTATCTGGGATCTTTACCTCATTGTCTTTACTGATCTTCTCTGTTCCTGATTAGGACTAATTTTCTTAATATCCTCAGCACATAGCTCATCCAATCCTTATCATTAATGCAAGAGGAGTATGTTGACATCAATGACAACACTGATTATGCCCATACTTGCAACAATCTCCCCCTTTGTCATTGATGGCAACACGTGATGTGAAAAATTATTATAATCATCCAGACAAGAACTTCTCCTTACTGTCACAACTCCCCCTATCAACAACAACCATTCACATGTCTTCTCTTCCTTTCCTACTCCCCCTTTGATCAGTAACCACTTGTTTTTCACATCTTCTCTCCCCCTTTGACATCAATGGCAAAGGGTACATACTTGTATTACTTTCAAAATCATACCAACTACTCCCCCTAAGCGACAGCTTTCCAAACATCAATCCGGATCACAAGATATGACTGTGAGATCCACTGGACTGATGCACATCAGTGCACATTAGTTCATAACTAGAGGGGTAATAACCCCTAACTTCTCCTTGAGATATTTAAAAGAGTCCTTAGGAAGAGGTTTAGTAAAAATATCTACAATCTGATCCTTGGAAGGCACAAACTCTAATCTTACTTCATTCTTGTTCACTTGGTCTCTCAAATAGTGAAACTTGATGGATATATGTTTGGTGTTTGAATGCAACACTGGATTCTTAGATATATTTATTGCACTTGAATTATCATAGAAGATTGTGATAGGTTCCTCATACTCCACTCTGATGTCTCTTAGCATTTGCTTCATCCACAAAACTTGAGTGCAACTACCTGCTGTTGCAATATATTATGCTTCTATAGTGGACAAAGATATTGCCTCTTGTTTCTTGCTTAGCCAAGAAACCAATCTCTTTCCTAAAAAGAATGCTCCACCACTGGTACTCTTCCGGTCATCCACATCTCCTATCTAATCCACATCTGTATATGCATGAAGAGAAAAATCATGATCTTTGGGATACCACAATCCATACTCAACTATCCCTTTTAGATATCTAAAAATCCTTTTGATTGCCATGACATGAGATTCTCTAGGATCATCTTGGAAACTAGAAAAAAGACCAACATCATTCATAATGTGAAGTCTAGTTTGAGTGAGATACAACAGTCCTCCAATCATTGACCTGTACTTTTTCTGATCAGCCTTAGGAGAGTCATCATCTTTTCTAAATTTACATCCAGTTGCCATGGGAGTATTCATTGATTTTGAGTCTTCCATCCCAAATTTCTTCAACAATTCTTTCACATATTTGGTCTGAGAAATGAAGATTCCTTTCTTTGTTTGAGTGATTTGTAGACCCAAGAAGAAATTTATTTCCCCAAACATGGACATCTCAAATTCACTTTTCATTTGATTGGCAAAGGTTTTGCACATACTATCTCTTCCTCCAAAAATGATATCATCAACAAACACTTCAACTATCAAGATATTTTCATGATCAATTTTGAAATACAAATTTCTGTCAGCAGTACCTTTGTTGAAACCAATCTTCAAAAGATGCTTATCCAATCTTTCATACCAGGCTCTTGGGGCTTGCTTTAGTCCATATAGTGCTTTCTTCAACTTGCAGACCATATCACCATGATTAGACAATTGAAATCGATCTGGTTGCTCAATGTATACTTCTTCTTCCAAGTCACCATTTAGGAAGGTAGATTTGACATCCATCTGATAAACTTTGAAATCCTTGAAGTTAGGAAAAGCAAGAAATAATCTGACTGCTTCAATTCTTGCCACCGGAGAAAAAGTTTCTTCAAAATCAACTTCTACTTGGGAGTAACCCTTGTAGACCAATCTAGCTTTGTTTCTGATTACTTCACCATCTTCATTCAGTTTGTTCTGGAAGACCCATTTGGTTCCAATCACATTCTTGTTTTTAGGTCTGGGAACAAGATCCCAAGTGTGATTTTTCTCAATTTGCATCAACTCTTCCTCCATTGCTTTAGTCCAGTTTTCATCATTGCAAGCTTCATTCACTGTCTTAGGTTCAATCTTTGAAATCAAACAATACTCTTCTGAATCTTGAGAAATCCTTCTTGTTTGTACACCTTTGCTTTTATCACCTATGATATGATCTTCAGAGTGATTCAGTCTTACATACCTGGGAACTTTGTGAGTTTCTTGTATTTTTGATTCTTGAACAGGTTCATTCAAACTTATCTCTTCTTCCTGATTTACCAGATCAGTTTGAATCTAAATTTCAGAGGGAGCTTGGACTTCTTGAACAAAAACATCATTTTGATCATCTTCATCATATTCATAAAACCTTGAGGGTTTTTCAATACCTTCATCAACTTTCACATTTGTACTTTCCACAATCTTCTTTAATCTCTTGTTATAACACCGGTATGCTTTGCTTTGAGTAGAATAACCCAAGAATATTCCTTAATCACTTCTAGTATCAAATTTTCCTAGATCTTTATCTCTTTTAATATAACATTTGCTACCAAAGACTCTAAAATACTTCACAGTGGGAGTGATGCCAAACCAAAGTTCATAAGGAGTCTTACTGGTATTACTTCTAATTTGTACTCGATTGAGAGTATAGACTGCAGTGCTTACAGCTTCTTTCCAATAGATCTAAGGAACATTTTCTTCTATCATCAAGGTTCTAGATGCTTCCTGGATGGTCCAATTTTTTTTTCTCTCCACTACTCCATTCTGCAGTGGAGTCCTAGGAGCAGACAACTATCTTTTTATTCCATGTTTCTCACAGAATTCTATGAACTCATCGGATGTGAATTCTCCAGCTCTATCAGACCTCAGACATTTTAATTTTAATCCAGTTCCATTCTCTACCATAGCCTTGAATATTTTAAATTTCTCAAGAGCTTCTAATTTCTCTTTTAGAAAAGTAACCCACATCATCCGTGAGTAGTCATCAATTAATAGCATGAAGTATCTATCACCTTGCACACTTCTGATTCTTGCCGGACCACATACATCAGTATGAACTATGTCCAATAATCTGGTAGAAGATTGTTCCTTGCTTTTGAATGAGACTCTTCTTTGTTTACCCAACTGACATTCTTTGCACAAACTATTTATAGGTTTTACAAGTCTTGGAAGATCTCTTACAGCCTGAGTGTTGCATATTTTGATGATATTATCAAAATTCACATGACACATTCTCCTATGCCACAACCAACTCTAATCAATTTGAACAAATAAGAAACTTTTACTAGTACCATCCAAGTGGAAGATATTACCTTTAGTTTGAGTACCGGATGCAATATCTATTCTGGAACTTTCAAAGATCTTGCATTTTCCATTCTTGAATCAGAGATCATAGCCTTTGTCCACCAACTGTCCAACACTAAGAAGATTGTGCTTCAGACCTTCAACATATCATACATTACTGGTTTTGTTCTTTCCATCTAAAGAAATGGTTCCTCTTCCTCTGATTCTGCCAGCAAAATTATCACCAAACTTTACCACTCTTCTTTCATACCTTTCCAAATCTATGAACTTATTTTTGTCACATGTCATATGGTGAGAGCATCTATTGTCAATGACCCAATCATCCTTTTCTTCAACTTGGGCAGCCAAAGCTCTTTCTACAATTTTATGATTGATAGATTCAGAGGGCATTGGATCTTCTTCCTTGATGGCAATAAACACCCAGTCACTTCTGGATTTGTTTCCTGTCTCTAATTCATCATTTGTTACTCCTTCATTATCATCATCTTCATGAACATAGTAACAATTCTTTTAGAACCTTGATCTGTTAGGATTTGGCCTTGAAAATCTTTCCAGACACCTTGAGGCAAAATGACCAATCTTATTGCAGTTAAAACATTTAAAAAGCAATTTCCCTTCATACTTACGGGATCCTCTTGGCAGCCTTTTTGCAATAAGGGCTTCAAGTTGAGCAGCTTTTATTTCATCTTCTTCTAGGTCTTTTCTTGCTTTTTCATACCATGATAGTTTCCTTGAAGAGTTATCTCCCAGATCAAACCTTTGTTTTCCTTTTACAGAGGCACTAGCTTTGAATGTAGATTTAGTCTTGGGGGGAGCATCACCAAACTCAGTTAATTCAAATGTAGCCAATTTGCCAACCAATTGATCTCTTGTGATACTTGAATAGAATCTAAATTCTTCAATGGCGGCAACCTTGTATTTGTAAGAAGCAAGAAGGAATCTGAGAACTTTTCCAACAATCTCATCTTCATCCAAGACTCCACCAGTACATCTAATACCACAAACAAGCTCATTTACTCTTACCATAAAAGTAGTGATATTTTCATGTTCTCTTATCTTCAGATTTTCAAATTTTCCTTTTAGACATTGTAGCTTGGCACATTTAACATACTTGTCTCCTTCATGCAGAAGTTCCAGTTTTTCCTAAATTTCAAAAGCAGTTTGTAGGTCAACAACATTTGATAGCTCCGAATCAGACAAGGCACTTAGAAGAGTTTCTTTAGTCCGTAGATTGTTTTCATCATCTATGATTTCATCTATGGTTTTAAGACCATTCTGTGGAGGAGTATACTTCTTTGAAGCCATGGTCCAATATTGCATTCCCATAGATTGCAAGTGACATTGCATGTGACTTTTCCAAAGAGTAAAATTGGTTCCATCAAACTTTGGACTATCTTTCTTGTAGGATGACATCCTGGATCTCCTCAAGCGATTAAGCTCTTTTAGAGGAACTTGGCTCCAATACCAATTGTTAGACTCAGGGTAGAGAATTGAGAGGGGGGGTGAATTAGTTGTCTACAACTTTCTTCCAATTAAACACTTAAATCCACTTTGTAATCCAGTAGCATAATAATAAATCAATCATGGAAACATAATGTATTAAATTAAGAGTAGAAACACATTAACACACAAGACACCAAAATTTTGACGTGGAAAACCCGGTTAAGGGAAAAACCACGGGGTGATTAACCCAAGATTGTATTCTCTATTAGAAGAATAGAAAGAACAAAATGGCACATCCCAATTAGGGCTCACTACCTGAGCACACTGCTCACAAGAGGCCCACTGCCTAAAAGAGACACACTATCTATAGAATAATGAGTATCACATACTTAAACTGGAGAATAGCATCTTCACCATGCTTGAGTTAGTTCCATTTAAGCTCAATACTTTTGCTTTACCTTTCACTCTGCTCCTCTCTACTACATTCTCATCTCAAGATGCTCCTTTTGAAATGACTTAACAACTCTTTATTTATACAAGACATTGACTTAGGAATTATCATCCAAGTCGACATACATTACAAAGAAAATATATAAATACAACATGACAGATTACAAAAAGATTTCACACAGATCAACACACTGTTGGCCACACAGATCTAAGACTCCAATACTTCTTCAGGAACATGCCATTCTTCACAAAACATCTCCAAGATCATCTGTAGGGTAACTCATCTGGTCGGCCATACTCAAGAAGAACATCATCATCAGGAAGTAATTCTTCATTTACTAGCTCAATATTTAATACGGACCACCAATATGAAATGGAAATAATCCAAAGACCTCCACAAGCTTGCCTGAATCACCAAGAACATCCACACCACTACTGTCTACTGAAATCATTCTATCCTTCATCGAGAACCTCAAGAACACAGTCTGTCATCACTGTCATATTGGAATAGATCCTTGTAGACCTCTAGATCATGAACCAATTGTGTTGTTACTTCACATGGACTTCCTAAACACTCCACCAAATCTGTAGAACATGATATTGCATTTTCGGATCTCACTGGACCTATTTGTATCACTCTGTCACCTCTGAACACTTGCTAGAACCGGTTTTACTTAAGTGGCCATAATTTCTTCAGATCTTCATGCAGACCTCTAAAATTTTTATTGGATTATCTCAAGACACATATCTAAAAACCCTTTGAAGCACATCCTCTGATCTTCATCTTATCTGGGATCTTTACGTCACTGTCTTCACTGATCTTCTCTATTCCTGATTAGGACTAATTTTCTCAATATCCTCAGCACACAGCTCATCCAATCCTTATCATTAATGCAAAAGGAGTATGTTGACATTAATGACAACACTGGTTAGGCCCATACTTGCAATGTGAGCTACTATCCTGAACATAATACTATCATCCTAGAAGTAGATAACTCTTGAATCAACATGGTGTCTAATCTATTCGCCAAGCCATTTTACTGTTTGCTCTACAAGATAGCATTGTTACTAGTTTCAAGATGCAATCTTTAATCATGGCATAATACTTGACAAACACCAACTTGTCTACTATACCACTGTTAGGCATATCTTCTGATTAGTACGATGATCATCAAACAAGGCATTAGAAATCATTGAATCATAGTATAACACCAAAACAATACCACTGTTATAGCATGAAAACCTGAACATGAAGTTCAAAAAACTGTATTATGTCCTCAAACAAAAAAAATTTGACTATAAGATCATGATCAATGACAAAAAATATCACTGTAAGATCATCAACTAAGAATGCATTAATTGATCAAGGTAGGAAAACATGAAAACTAATCAGATCATCACTATGAAGCATTGTTATATTAATTCAAAGAAGAGAACACCAAGTCATGAGACAAAGCAATCTCTATTGTTGTTTGTTTAAGGGGTTTGAAAGATACATTACAAATTAACTCCCCCTTGATTCATGCTACTCTTTATGCACTTATGGATATCTGTTGTGTAGGATGCACAAGCTTAGACCCTTCCTTCTCATGTCTTTGCTTTCTTCTCCAAACTAACATAGAATCTTTGTTTTCCTTGCCCAAGGTATTTACTTATTTTTTCTTGAACATGTAACCTCTTGATGACTTTATCAGCCTTCCTTTACACCATTGTGCTTTGTGCCCAAACATATCTTAGATCTAGGGCACACAACTGAGAGCGGGGGTGAATCAGTTGTGCAAAAACCTTGCTTCTATTTCAAACACTTGATTCTTCTTTGTTAGTTAGTAGCATATCAATTAATCATTCATGAAAGCAGAAAGCATAAACACCAGAGCAGATAAACATCAACACATTAGACACCAAGATTTTGATGTGGAAAACCTGGTTAAGGGAAAAACCACAGGGTGATTAACCCAAGGATTATTCTCTGTTAGAAGAATAAGAAAAATGAATGGCACATGCCAATTAGGGCTCACTACTCGAGCACACTGCTCACAAGGAGGCACATTGTCTACAAAGAGACACACTGTCTACAAGATCATAAGGATCACAACCTTGAATTGGAGAATGACATCTTTACCATGTCTGAATTAGTTCCATTTAAGCATGAGTCACACCTGCTCTGCTTTTCGCTCTTTCTCTATGCCACACTCATCCGCTTCACTACACACCTTGAAATGAACTCACCAACCTTTATTTATACAAGACATCGACTTAGGAACAATCATCTAAGTCAGTAATCAACCATAAGAACATTCGCAAGATGAATAACACATCCGGTCGGCCACCACAAGAACATTTGTAGGATGAACAACTCATCCGGTCGGCTAGTCTGAAAAACAACTTCATCTGGAAGAATATCTTCAATTCTGGGCTCTATCATCAATGCAGACCAACAACAGGACCTCAACATGATTCAAGAACCTTCACAAGCTTACCTGAATGACCAGGTACATCTGTACTTCCTCTACTCACTGGAATCTCTTCTCTTCCCCATCTAGAACTTCAAGAACACAGTTTATTGCCACTGTCAAACTACAAGAGGTGCTTCCGGACCTCCAATCCACATACCAATCGATATGACACATCACAAGGACATCCCAAACACTCTGTCCAATCCGCAGAATAGAACAATGCACTTTTGGATCTCACCGGACCTTTTTGTAACACTCTGTCACTCCAGAGCATCTCCCAGAACCGGTTCTACTTGATCGATCACAACTTCTTCACATCTTCATGCGGACCTTTGAAATCTTAACTAAATAATCTCAAGACTCATATCTACAAACCCTTTAATCTGTATCCTCTGAATCTCAACCTATTGAGTACTTTTGCCTTCTTCTCATCATTGTTCTTCACTATTCTAGATTGAGACTAATTTTCTCAATATCCTCAGCACACATCTCATTCAATCCTTCTTGTCAAAGCAATATGAGTATGTTGACATCAATGACAACACTAGTTCACCTCATACTTGCAACAATCTCCTCCTTTTTCATTGATGGCAACATATGATGTGAAAAACCATCAAGACAAGAACTTCTCTTTTCTGTCACAACTCCCCCTATCAGCAACAACTCTTCACATGTCTTCTCTTCCTTTACTGCTCCCCCTTTGATCATCAACCACTTATTTTTCACATGTCTTCTCTCCCCCTTTGACATCAATGGTAAAGGGCTCATACTTGCACTTGTAACACATCAGAATCATACTAGCCGCTCCCCCTTAGTAGCAGCTCCCCATCATCAATCCGGATCACAAGATATGACTATGATATCCACCAGACTGATGCACATCAGTGCATCCTAGTTCATCACTGGAGGGCCCATGACCCCTAACTTCTCCCAGAGATACTCAAAAGAGTCCTTGGGAAGAGGTTTAGTAAAAATATCTGCAATCTGATCTTTGGAGGGTACATACTCCAGTATGACTTCATCCTTGTTCACTTGTTCTCTCAGAAAGTGAAACTTGATAGATATGTGCTTGGTATTAGAATGCAACACCTGATTCTTAGAAATGTTTATTGCACTTGAATTATCACAGAAAATTGTGATAGGCTCCTCATATTCTACTTTCATGTCTCTTAACATCTGCTTCATCCATAAAATTTGAGTGCAACTACTTGCTGCTGCAATATATTCTACTTCAGTTGTAGATAGAGATATTGCCTCTTGTTTCTTGCTTTGCCAAGAAACCAATCTCTTTCCCAAAAAGAATGTTCCACCACTGGTGCTCTTCCAGTCATCCACATCTCCTGCCCAATCTACATATGTATATGCATGAAGAGAGAAATCCGGATCTCTAGGATACCATAGACCATACTCAACTGTTCCTTTCAAGTACCTAAAAATTCTTTTGATTTCCATAACATGAGATTCTCTAGGATTAGCTTGCAATCTTGCCACAAGACCAACAGCTTGCATTATATCTGGTCTAGTCTAAATGAGATACAATAAACCTCCAATCATTGATATGTACTTTGTCTGATCTATTTTAGGGGAATCATCATCTTTGCTCAACTTACATCTGGTTGCCATATGAGTGTTCATTGTCTTTGAATCTTCCATTCTGAATTTCCTCAACAATTCTTTCACATATTTGGTCTGAGAGATAAAGGTGCCTTTCTTTGTCTGAGTAATTTGCAGACCCAAGAAGAAATTCATCTCACCAAGCATTGACATTTCAAACTCACTTTTCATTTGATTTGCAAAGGTTTTACACAAACTATCTTTTCCTCCAAAGATGATATCATCAACAAATACTTCAACAATCAAGATGTTTTCATTATCTATTTGGAAATATAGATTACTATCAGCAGTACCTTTGTTAAAACCAATCTGCACAAGATGCTTATCTAACCTTTCATACCATGCTCTTGGGGCTTGCTTCAATCCATATAGTGCTTTCTTCAACTTGTAGACCATATCATCATGATCAGACAATTGAAATCCATCTAGTTGTTCAATGTATACTTCTTCTTCCAAATCACCATTTAGGAAGGTAGACTTGACATCAATCTGATATACCTTGAAGTCTTTGAAGGCAGCAAATGCAAGAAATAATCTGACTGCTTCAATTCTTGCCACCGGAGCAAAGGTCTCTTCAAAATGAATTCCTTCTATTTGAGAGTAGCCTTTGCAAACCAATCTAGCTTTGTTTTTGATTACTTCACCAACTTCATTCAGTTTGTTCTTGAAGACCCATTTGGTTCCAATCATATTCTTGTCTCTAGGTCTGGGAACAAGATCCCAAGTATGATTTTTCTCAATTTGCGTCAACTCTTCCTCTATTGCTTTGGTCCAATTTTCATCATTACAAGCTTCATTAACTGTCTTAGGTTCAATCTTTGAAATCAGATAGTATTTATTTGAATCTTGAGCAATTCTTCTCCTTGTTTGTACCCCTTTACTTTTGTCACTTATGATCTAATCTTCAGAGTGATTTAGAGTTACATACCTTGGAACTTTGGGAGTTTCTTGCACTACTAATTCTTGATCAGGCTCATTTAGACAAACTTCTTCTTCCTGATTTACCGAATCAGTCTAGATCTAAATTTTAGAGGAGGATGGAGCTCCTTGCACCAGAGGATCATTCTGATCATCTTCATCACATTCATAGAATCTTGAGGGCTTCCCAATTCCTTCATCAACCTTCACATTTGTACTTTCTATCATCTTTCTCAATCTCTTATTGTAACACTGGTATGCTTTGCTTTGAGTGGAGTAACCCAAGAAAATTCCTTCATCACTTCTAGCATCAAACTTTCCTAAATCTTCATCTCTTTTGATGAAACATTTACTACCAAGTACTTTGAAATATCTCACAGTGGGAGTTAAACCAAACCAAAGTTCATAAGGAGTCTTACCAGTATTGTTTCTGATTTGAACTCAGTTAAGAGTGTAGACTGCAGTGCTGACAGCTTCTCTCCAAAACATCTGAGGAACATTTGCTTCCATCATCATTGTCTTGGAGGCTTCCTGGATGGTCCGGTTCTTTCTCTCAACTACTCCATTCTGCTGTGGAGTCCTAGGAGCAGACAACTGTCTCTTTATGCCATGCTTCTCACAAAAGTCTATGAATTCACCGGATGTGAATTCACCACCTCTATCAGACCTTAGACACTTCTGTTTCAATCCGGTCTGATTCTCTACCATAGCCTTGAAGATTTTGAACTTCTCAAGGGATTCAAATTTCTCTTTTAGGAAGGTAACCCACATCATCCGGGAATGGTCATCAATTAGCAACATGAAATATCTATCACCTTGCATACACTTGATTCTTGTCAGACCATAGAGATTAGTATGAACTAATTCCAACAATCCGTTAGTGGACTGATCCTTGCTTTTGAAAGAGACTCTGCTCCATTTACCTAGCTAACATTCTTTGCACAAACTATTTGTAGGTTTCACCAATTTAGGAAGATCTCTTACAGCCTAAGTATTGCTTATCTTGATGATGTTATCAAAATTCACATGGCACATCCTTCTATGCCATAACCAACTCTGATCAACTTGAACAAATAGACAACTTTTATTAGAACCAACTAGATGGAAGATATTACCTTTTGTTTGGGTATCGGATGCAATTTCAGTTCCGGAGCTTGCAAAGATCCTGCATCTTCCATTCTTGAAACAGAGATCATAGCCTTTGTCCACCAACTGACCATCACTGAGAAGATTGTGCTTCAATCCTTCAACATACAGTACATTACCGATTTTTCTCTTATTCAGATGACTTGAAGAACTGGATCAATCCTGATATTTAAACATCTTGCGGATCTTTCAAAACTTAACCACAGTATGTTTGGATGTTACCCTTATGAACCCTTCAGTCTGCAACTCTTCTTGTGCCAGTTCTGGCACCAATTGACTGGCTGGGGGAACAAGGTTTTCTTTGTGTCTCCCCCTGAGCTAGAGCTCACTTTTTAATTTTTGGAAGGAATATCAGCACCAGAGTCTGGTGCGGATCTAATCTCTATATTCTCTGTACTTTTCTTCATCCAAATCTTGTTCATCTCACTTTTAATTTCATCTGCATTCACCTTTTGTTTACCCTTATCTTGATTCTGATTATGATATATCAGACCTCTTTTGTCCTAATTCTTACTTCTACAAAATTTTGCAATATGACCGTATCTACTACAGATTTGGAAAACAACATTTCTCTGCATATTTGATTGATATCCTCTTGATTTGCATTGATTAGCCATATGACCTATTCTATTGCATGCAAAACATCTACCATTGGATGATTTGTTCATTTGCATATTTCTGCATTTATGAGATTTGTGACCATACTATTTGTAGTTAAAACACTGTCTGAAGAAGGATGAATTAGTTTGATTCATTCTCTTTCTGCACTGATTAGCTTTGTGACCAAAGTGATTGTAGCTGTGGTAGTATCCATTGAAAGATGGATATCTTTGAACATTGGGTTGTCTTACCAGAGGTCTTCTAGGACTGTTCCTTGGATTTTCTGATCCAAAATTCTTCTGACTAGATCCAGAGCTTTCTCCTTTCTCATATCCCAAACCACACTTGTCATCTACCCTTCTTGACTTCCAAGAAGAGATTCAAGTTGAGCAGAACTTATCTTGAATTTCTCTTTATATTCATTTGTTGTTTGAAGATCCCTTTTGAGAGAGACAATTTGATCCCTAAGTTTTTCTTCATTATCTTTAGCATCATCAAGATCAGATTCAAGATGTCTAATAATTCTATCCATCTGGTGGTAATCTTCCGATTTCTCCTTGAGAGATTGTCTTATATTATCTTCATTTTTTCTTTTCTCTTCAACTTCTTGGGTAAACTTCATAACTCCTGATTCCATTTCATGTCTTACCATAATGATTTCTTTTGATAACTTTTCACATAACTTGGTTTTCTTAGTCAGCTCTTCATTTGCATCATTTGCTTCACCTTGTCTTGCTAATTGCTAAAGTAACTCCTTTCTCTTTTTCATAGAAAGACTTAGTCTGTCTTTTAGTTCTCTCATGAAATCATCAGCCTGTTTGAGTCTTTCCTTTAATTCATTGACTTCAGAGTTTGATTGTTCAAGATCCTCAAGGGTAGTCTTGAGTTGCTCCCTTAAACCATATGCATCCATTTGGATTCCTAGATCTTCCTTGAGCTATTAGACTCTGTTAGGAGGAATTTAGCTCTGATACAAATTGTTAGATCTAGGGCACACAACTGAGAGGGGGGTGAATCAGTTGTGCAAAAACCTTGCTTCTATTTCAAACACTTGATTCTTCTTTGTTGGTTAGTAGCATATCAATTAATCATTCATGAAAGCAGAAAGCATAAACACCGGAGCAGATAAGCATCAACACATTAGACACCAAGATTTTGATGTGGAAAACCTGGTTAAGGAAAAAACCACGGGGTGATTAACCCAAGGATTATTCTCTATTAGAAGAATAAGAAAAATGAATGGCACATGCCAATTAGGGCTCACTGCCTGAGCACACTACTCACAAGGAGGCACACTACCTACAAAGAGACACACTGTCTATAAGATCATAAGGATCACAAACTTGAACTAGAGAATGACATCTTTACCATGTCTGGATCAGTTCCATTTAAACCCAAGTCACACCTGCTTTGCTTTTCGCTCTTTCACTATGCCACACTCATCCGCTTCACTACACACCTTGAAATGAACTCACAAACCTTTATTTATACAAGACATCAACTTAGGAACAATCATCTAAGTCAGCAATCAACCATAAGAACATTCGCAAGATGAATAACACATCCAGTCGGCCACCACAAGAACATTCGCAGGATGAACAACTCATCCAGTCGGCTAGTCTGAAAAACAACTTCACCTGGAAGAATATCTTCAATTTTGGGCTCTATCGTCAATGCGGACCAACAACACAACCTCAACATGATTCAAGAACCTTCACAAGCTTACTTGAATGACCAGGTACATCCGTACTTCCTCTACTCACTGGAATCTCTTCTCTTCCTCATCTGGAACTTCAAGAACACAATCTATTGCCACTGTCAAACTACAAGAGGTGCTTTTGGACCTCCAAACCACATACCAATCGATATGACACATCATAAGGACATCCCAAACACTCTATCCAATCTAAAAAATAGAACAATGCACTTCCGGATCTCACTGGACCTTTTTGTAACACTCTGTCACTCCGGAGCATCTCCCAGAACCAGTTCTACTTGATCGATCACAACTTCTTCACATCTTCATGCGGACCTCTAAAATCTTAACTGGATCATCTCAAGACTCATATCTACAAACCCTTTAATCCACATCCTCTGAATCTCAACCTATTGAGTACTTTTGCCTTCTTCTCATCACTGTTCTTCACTGTTCCAGATTGAGACTAATTTTCTCAATATCCTCAGCACACAGCTCATTCAATCCTTCTTGTCAAAGCAATATGAGTATGTTGACATCAATGACAACACTAGTTCACCTCATACTTGAAACAACATATTGCATCTATAACACAAAATATTGTAGTCTTGACTAGGAGAAAAGTAGTTTCTTCTAGGTGATCTGAGAGAACTTCTATAATCATATCTTTCATGTACTCAACAATTTATTGCTAGATGGTCAACTTTATTATAGTTATAGCACACATGATTATAATCCTGATTTGACAAACTATACAAATTTTTCTTCTTATTCCAACCAAAACCATTTCTTTCACAATGTCTAGCCCTATGACCATAAACATGGCATGAATAGAAATAACCATGGAACTAAGAATAGTTATACGTGACTGAATGATATTTCCTAGTATAGATGAAGGTCTTGAGTTCCTTTTTGTGCTGCTTCTATCAATAACTTTATCTTTTTCTTTCCTTTTGGCTTCATTCTCAGGAGTAGTAGAGTAAGAATTTAGGTCCATCTTCTTCCTAGGAGCATCTCTTGTCTTGGAACATTCTCCTTTCTCATAACCCAAGCCAGTAGTGTCCCTATAATACTTTTTCTTTCTCAACATGTCATTCAGGAAGTTAGTACTTTTTTCAAATTGAAGACTCTTATGCAATTTAGAAGATGCCTTTTCTAGTTCCTTTCTCAAAGAAACTATTTCTTTCTCTAGCTTTAAGCATTCACTAATCTTAACTTCAAGATCAGATTTTGTAAAGTCAACCACTCTTTTGGCTTTGTCTACTTTTGTTTTGAGACTAATAATCAATTTATTAGAATCATCAACTTGACTCTTTAAGTTAACAATCTAATTTCTTGCCTCTTCAAACTCTAAAGAAACTTTTGCCAAATCTGAACATACCTTGTCTTTTGAATCCTTTTCTTGTTGCAATTGATCTTCCAATCTCTTATTCTCTTTTCTGAGTTTCTTGATTATATCCAGGGCACACAAGAGTTGAACTTCAACATCTACTTCACATTTATCTTCATCTAATTCATGTCCATCTTCATTCACAAAGAGATCTCCTTTTGCATCATCAATAACAACAAAGTCATTTTCTTTACCACACTTTGTGTCAACTTTCAAGGGTGACTCATGTAACAACTTATTGCTTGACTTGACTAGGACTTGTTTTACAACCTATCTTTGTTTGGCATCTTTCTTTTCCTTATATTTCTCCTACACTTTCCCATAGTACTCCACTATCAGGACTTACCCAAGCCTGTTAAACTTCTATAGGGAACCTAGCTCTGATACCACTTGTTGGAGTACAGACAACACTGAGAATGGGGGTGAATCAATGTAGTAGATAAAAACAATTCAATTGACTTCTTATCAAAACTTGAAAAATAGAAAGTAATGATGCTGATGTAATGCAAGAAACCAAGTTCTATACAATAAAGGATAGATTATTCAAATATAAAGGACAAATGTACCATGCATCAAATGAGACCATAACACAAAGATTTTAGGAGTGGAAAACCCTCATGGGCTAGAAAAACCACTAAGTAAATGCCTCATTAGCTTAATCAAAATGTGCTTCATTAGAAATACAGATGCCTCACTAGCTAAATGTGCCTCACTAGCTATATGTGCCTCACTGGCTAACTGTGCCTCACTAGTTGAAACATGAACACTAGAATGAAGAAAAGATAATTTAGGGGGTTTCCCTGATTCACTGCATTACACCAAATGAATTAATAAGAAGCATAATAAATTGATATATCTCCTTGTAGAACATGTTAGTCTTTTCTAAAGGCAACTTCACAACCTTATGCCTTGGATACCTCATTCAAACATAGTACATTCTTCTCATCAGGACTTATAATATGAAATCAATAATCAATGATTCAAACTATACAATCCTATCTCTCAATCTTCAGCCCATGGTTTGAAACCCTAAGAAACCCCTCTCAACATTAAATGAATTCAAAAACTTCAAAAATTAGTTTTTTCAATCTTCATAACATTGTTCGTATCCTACCTCTGTACTACACAAATAAACTCTAACAAAGGACCTTTTTAATTCTTCTTTGTAGATCACTATATTGGATATTCAGTTCTTTTCAATAAAAGATCTTACCTGCATCACAGAAAACAACATGAACTTGTAATTAATTACCTCTGCTACCTTTTGAATTCACTGTCTCCCAAGAGCACTCCAAACTCCTCAATATGTCTTCATACCTGCTCAATGTTTTATCAAATTCATATCCATGTGTAGATATCCTACTTCACAGTCTAAAAACTGATGCTTTTTTTTTTAAAACATCACACACCTCTCTTCATAAAATTCTCTAGCGATCCCTATTAGTCTCCAAAGTGGTTTATAGGCAGTTGAACTGCCATACCAAGACAAGGCCATCAAAGTTAATACTATTGAAAATCTATTATAATTTTAAAACAAATTAAACTTGGTCCATTGATCTCTGATTCCCGCTTGCCTGATCAAAGGTTTAGATTAAACATTGATTCGTTTAAAAATTGACTTGATACTGTTGGTGGGTCTAGAGGTTGGGGTCGGTCTCCCCACGATGTCAACCCACTTAAGTTATAACTTAAGTGGCTGGGCACCTCTAACAGTTGATCAACCTTCTTTTAAAATAAAAAGCAACCCATCTAAAAGACTTTTGAGAAGTTGTCTTTAGGATTTAACTCCTAAGACTTAGGGTTTAGAGTTTAGTGTCTCAAAAAACAAATATGTTAAACCCTAAATTTCTTCCAAGAACATTAATAGATAATGTTTGGAAAGATAATGAAACCTTCTAATATCAGTGTAATGAATAGATAAAAAACCTTTTCCAAAGAGACCACTAATCCACATGAAGAGTATTTGAACCATGATACAAAAAATAGAACCTTACCATCAGATGAAAGCATACTATTCCAATTGGGTATCATTGAACTTCTCATGCAAGAGCATATATATCATATCATCATCCAAACTAATCAAGTGACACGATTACCTCCTAATACATCCTTTGAAGACATCAAAGAGAATGACAAACAATTCTACACCTGACAATATCAATCAATCTGCACCCGATGAGAAATATATACACATGCAACACATTCTTGCACCTCATTCCTCCATTAAAGTACACTATGATGGCAAAACATCCTTTGGTCTGTCAACTCCTCTCAACAAAGACCTGAGCCCTTTAATCTTTCAACTCCTCAAGAAACATCAATATGAACAAAGCATGTGAACTTTGTAGTGGCATCCCCATATAATATAGATGGCACCAATCCAGACTAGGAACTCTATACTAATATGAAGTTGACACTGTAATACTAACCAATGTGACACCAACACAAACTCATCGTGTACCCAAATCATGCATACCATAAAATACCATGCAACACAATGAGTAAGAGAAAGATCAATTTCTTGATGGTATGGTCAACAACACCACAATATATTATCTGGTCTCTACAACAACATAATTACAATCTTGATGTCCTGACATATCATAAATCAATAGCACCATGAACATATGTTACCATAAGTATCCTAATGAGATAAAGATCATAACATGTATACATCTCATTCTAATGAAGAGTATACAAGTGATTCCAATGAAGTATACATCATCCATGCATCCTTTGAAGCACCTTGTTTCATCATTAACTTCACCTGAGTCACATCCTGAATCACACAACACACTGACCTTTCATCAATACACATCAATGAAATTAAATGAATATGAACATGATGAGACCTAATCCAGTTGACATCAATGACAAACTAGCCATCAGAATATTGAGAAGTAAGAAAACATAGGACGAGATAGTAGTTGGTATTCAATCCACATTTGATAAAAAATTGAGATTGAGGAGAGCATCTCACTCTCCTCAAACCCAATGAGGATTCTATCTTGGAATTTTAGGGACATTAATGCACCTAAAAAAATGACACTTGATTAAGCATCAATTGGACTCAAAATGGTTCAAATATCATCCTATTGCAAGAAACTAAATTAGTAGTTCAAATTGGTAACTCTGTCTTTTCAAGCTGGTCTAAATGAAATATCATATGGTTAAGGCTATTGGGGATTTCAGTGTGTTAGCTCTATTATGGAATGAAAAAACTATTTCTCTCTCTATTATAGAAATTAATACCAATTTGATTTTGTCAAGAGCTCATTATATTCAAGAGAATTTGAACGTTTGGTTATGTAATGTCTATGGCCAAGATTCTACTATAGGGAAGCAAGAGGTGTGGAGAAATTTGACTTCAATTCTGTCTCTTTTTAAAGATCAACTTGTTATAATTGTTGGCAAATTTAATGCCATCTTATCCTTGGAAGATAAGTTAGGAGGCATTATACCACCCACTATGGTTATGGAATATTTTTCAAGTTTAATTTCTACAAATCATTTAATAGATTGTTCCCCCAAGAATGGAAGGTTCACTTAGACTAGTAGAAGGAAAGATTTCCTTTTGATTGCAGAGAGATTAGATATATTTCTTTTATCCTCTAATTCGTTGACTGATGTTACTCCTTTTGTAACCAATATTTCTCCTATATCTAGATTATACCACTTCCCAATTGAGCTTATTTTAGATGATCTTAAAGCATCTCCCTTCAAGTTCAAATCAATGTGGTTTCACCACAAAGATTTTTTATCTTTTCTCAAGGAATAGTGGCATCGATCTCCATATGTTTTAGGTTCAAGGATGTTTCAATTTTGTAAAAGAATACAACTCATGAAGATTAGGATTAGAGAATGGAATTATAAGTATTTCAAAAACATTTTTCATGAAAATTGCATGCTCAAGATTAATTGCACCAACTCAATGAACATGTGATTTCTTGTGGCATGGACTCTTCATGTTTTGAAAAAGAAAAATCTCTTCAAAATGAATTATAAGAATTGTTAGCTAGAGAAGATATCTTTTGGAGACAACAATCTCAGGAGTTGTGGCTCAAAGAAGGAGACATTATTACTAAGTTTTTCCATACTTCCTCTAAATTAAGGAGATATCACAATTGAATCTAATATATCAAATATTCAGATGGGAGGGACCTTAACAATCAATTGGAAATTCAAGAAGAGGCAGTTTAGTTTTGTACAAATCTACTATCTTGCCCATAGTTAGATATATAGGTAGATTATGAGTTTCTAGACAATATTCCTCTTTGTGTTTCAAAAGAAGAGAATAAGATGCATTTAACCCCCTTTACACAATAAGAAATTAGACATTTTGTTTTTTCAATGGCTCTTGACAAAGATCCTAGTCTGGATGGGTTTACAACATTATTTTCTCAAAAAAGTTGGGATTTCATGGGGAGAGATGTTTGGCTAGTAGTGGAGGAAGCCAGGGGGAACAAAAACATATTGAAAGAGCTATATAACACTCTTCTAGTCCTCATTCCAAAAAATTCAAGCCCTTCTTCCTTTGCAGATTTCAAGTCTATTTCCTTGTGTAATATAATTTATAAAATCATCATAAAGGCTATTACTCTTAGACTTGCAAATATTATGCCAAATGTTATTTCCTAAGAGAAAGGGGGGTTTATCCTAGGTAAAGAAACATCTGAAGGATCTATATTTTCTCATGAGGTGCTTCATTCAATTCAAGAGAACAAAATTCCATCTATGATGATTAAGTTAGACATGTTAAAGGCATGTGATAAAGTCAATTGGCATTTTCTTCATTTGGTCATAAGGAAATTTAGTTTTTAGCATAGTGGTGCAAATGGATCCATGCTTGCCTCCCAAGGGAAATCTTTTCTATCACCCTAAATGGTTAGACTTTTGGCTTCTTCAAATCCTATCAGGGTATTTTAAAAGGGGACCTTATGTTGCCCTTGTTATAATCTTGATAAAGAATATAACCCAAAATCAAATTGAAAGAGCTAGAATCGATAAACTGTAATGCAAATGAAATGAACAACATAATAGTACAATGATAGAATAATGTAAATGCTCAATGGCATAATAGCATTATGAGAGAACTATAGCTCCATCCTTCATTACATTCATTCATTCATTCCTTCATTACCAAATGAAAAGAGATACCTTTCTTATAAAGACAAGGTGAGAGCTAGAAAGGTGGAGTGAAATGTGGAGAGTGTCCTCCAACATGTGACAATTAGAGGATACCAACTAATTACACATGTGGAGGATAAGAAACTTCACTCCAACTATCAACAACTCAACACACAACTAGACTCCTAGAAAACTCACTAAGTCAACTTAACATGTGAATGTGTGTGTGAATATTATTTAACTAATAAATAGTTAAATAATATGAATTATCCACACAACATGGGAAATAACTGGTTAGGTAATATCCCTATTCACACTAACACCCCCTTAAGTGCAACTTAGGGAGTAACTGACTAAAGCAAGAATGCAAAGATGCAAAACTAGGTCCCAGCTACAAGGCCATGTTAGGTACCCATGTACAAAAAAGAACTCTCACAAATAGAGAAAAGGAGAAAACCTAGTGGGAAAAAACTCCTCCCCAAAAGAGAGAAAAAATAAAATGCTCTCTATAGTATGAGAAGAACAAAACCCAGAAGGTGTTTTTTGATCTAACGTGTAGAAGATGTGGACCTAGTGCAAAAAAACATCTCCAGCAACAAAAACACAACATGTTGAAGTTGAATCAGCCACCTAAGTCAAACAAAGACATGCTGAAACCTGCAATACAATGCCACAAAGAAGAAAATCCTCCAAATCTATTATTTCTATCAAATTTTCCTGATTGTCAAGATCATCATATGATGCAAGAGAAGAGCATACTCAACTATCAAGATCCACCATGATTTGCACTCTCAAACAATGAATCTATTCTTCCAAAATATGCTTTGATACCATGTTAGAATCTTGAAAAAGAATATAACCCAAAATCAAATTGAAAGAGCTAGAATCATTAAACTGTAATGCAAATGAAATGAACAACATAATAGTACAATGAGAATAATGTAAATGTTCAATGGCATAATAGCATTATGAGAGAACTATAGCTCTAGCCTTCATTACATTCATTCATTCATTACCAAAAGAAAAGAGATACCTTGCTTATAAAGGCAAGGTGAGAGCTCAAAAGGTACAGTGAAAGGTGGATAGTGTCCTGTAACATGTGACAATTAGAGGATACCAAATAATTACACATGTGGAGGATAAGACACCTCAATCCAACTATCAACAACTCAACACACAACTAGACTCCTAGAAAACTCACTAAGTCAACTTAACATGTAAATATGTGTGTGAATATTATTTAACTAATAAATAGTTAAATAATATGAATTATACACACAACATGGGAAATAACTGGTTAGGTAATATCCCTATTCACACTAACACCCCTTTTTGTTCATTCTAATGGAAGAGGCAGTAAGTAGGAGTATTCAAGTTTCAAATTTGCAAAAGATATGTATTGGGGTAAAGATCCCAAGAGTTCCCTCCCTTGTTACTCATAGTCTTTTTGTAGTGATACTTTAATTTTCAGCCACTCTTCTTTCAAATAATCTAAAGCTATAAAATTATTCTTGGATTACTATTGTGAGGCATCAAGTCAGAAGGTTAATCCTAGCAAATAAAAAAAAAATTAGCACTACTATTCCTATTCAAGCTAAAATCTGCCAATTGTTGGGTTTTAAGATAAAGACTCTTCAAACTCAATATTTATGCATCCCACTATTCTCAAGGGAAAATAGAAATGCATTTTGGATTAAAATTTTTGATTTAATAAAAAATGAAATGAGTGTCTAGAAAGGTAGGTGGATAACTTTCTTGAACAAACTTATCTTGCTAAAGGTAGTCCTCTTAGCTATTCTAGTGTACATGATGTTAGTTCTAAGAATTCCTAAAGGTATTATTGTAGATGTTGAAAATATTTTGAGAAATATTCTATGGAAAGAAAACTTAGACAAATCTAACAAAATAAAATTGCCCTCATATATTGGGAAAAAAATTGCACTTCTTAAAGAGTTGGGGAAGATAGAATTCTAAACTTGGAGGCTCAAAATTTATCCCTAGGTACTAAGATAGCTTGGTACATGTTTGCTAAGCTTAATTTGAAATGGTTTAAGATGATGCAATCACAATACTTAGATACACTAGAGCGAGAAATAATTTTTACAATCTCTCATCCTCCTCTAGGATCTAGAATGTGGAACTTCATTGTTCAATGTAGAGAAGTAATCATACTACATCTCTCTTGGAATATTTATAATGGGGAAAGATCTCTCTTCTAGGACGATTCTTGGAATGTTTACCCAGCCTTAAGTACATATGAAGATTTGGTGGAAGCTAGAAGTGTTTTGACTCAACAATGGGGGATAAGAGTGAAAGATTATTTTTAAACTTCCACTGACTTCTCATTTGGAAATATTCAATGGAAAGACTTATCTAAATTTTTGATAACAAAAAATCAAAAGGATCTTCTCATTCATCTTCTGGGTTAATGAAAAATTTTCTATTCCTCAAATCCTGATCATCTTCTTTGGAGTCCATAAAAGACTGGAGTATACACAATAAAATAGGGGTATTTATCTCTCACTTCTCTTAATGATAACTCTCATGACTTGCCACATTAGTTATGTTGGGGTAATTCATGTCTTCTAAAAGCTAGGGCATTTTCTTGGATGGACCTAAGGAATAAAATTGTCACTAGTGAAAGACTTGCCAAAATTGGGATTTCTAGGCCTTTTAATTGTATTTTATGTGGAAGAAAGGAATAAAGTGTATCACTTATTGTTACTTTGCCCATTCACTTTCAAATGGTGGTCCTAAATATGAAAAAAACTTGGGTGGTATGGTCCTCTTCCAAATTCTATTTTAAGTCTTTTCCAATGTTGGCCATCTTTGTATGCAAATTCAATGTTCTCCTTGCTGGAAAAACAAGGAAAAATTGTTGCAATTTTAACTTACTATTGTTTTCAAATATGAATTTATTGTTTGCCAATCTAAAAACATTATATCAAAGATCTTATTGATCAAGCAAAGTTGTACATCAATACTAAGCCTAAATCCTCTTCTAATGCACAATTGGGTGTTTATAAGGATTCTTTTCCAAATCGTAAAACCAAGTCCATTTCCACTGATCCCAATCAATCTTAAGATAATCGTACCAACAATATTCACTATAACAAAGTCCCTATTGATCATGATAATGTCATAGGAAGAATTGATTATAATCCTTCACAAGTTTCCATAAACACCATTAGAGCCCCATCTCCTTGATGTGTTGTCACCATTCATCACAAAACCCTTACTATCCCCTAACCTTCATCTTCCTCATCCTCACATTCATCTTGTTATAATATATTTGATCACCTTGGGAAGACTCTTGCACAAATATCCATTGTAGATATCCTCAAGGTTTCTCCCATCCATAAATCCATATTGGACCGTGTCCTGCAAGACTCCCAAGTCCCACATGATATTGATCCTAATCACTTCTAAGCTCTTGTGAGTCACCTTTCTTCCACCTATCACCTCACCTTTACCCAACAATACATTCCATATACTTGATCCTTTTCATACCAATCCTCTTTATATAGAGCTATTGATCTCTAAAATTGAACTCAAACATGTCCTTTTGGATAATGGACCTAGCTTGAACCTATGTACCTTGAAGTTAATAAAACAATTGAGATATTCACAAGCTAACATGGAACCATTCCCTAATACTATCAAAGGATATGATGATTGTTGGAAAGAAATAGGATGGAAACTAGTCCAGAGATCTGGTCCTCAATCAAGTCTCTAAGGTCTAGTTTATACCTGAGTTAGATAATGAGAGACTCATAGATAAACATTAAGGAAATAAGTTATGCGATACAATCTAAGTTAAGTAAAGCATTCATCAAACACATATACACATATCTAAACCCTTATATCTCCTTTATATATTTATCATTGATGCAGGAGCATCGAGGGTGTAAGAGCAATCTTGCATCAACCAAAAAAAATGTTGTTTCTTTTCAATAAGGGCTAAATATGGCAGGCTTACTATTTTTAGTAAGTTTGCATTTGTGCACGGTTGGATACAAAATCTTATAGGGACCTCCAGAATGGTGAATTGAAGATAATGGTGAAGAAATTACTTCAATATCATTTGTCATTTGTGAGATATTAAAATTTCAAATTCTAAAAATCCTATTGAAATATTCAAAGTCAAATTTGAGGCAATTAGAGGCTCCGGATGGGCCCAAAATTTGGTGGGAAACCCAAGCAATCTACCTTTAGGTACTAATTGCGTACAACCTTATTTTTGAGAGATTTTTGAAAAGATATTATAATTGAAAATCCAACAGTTGGATCAAAAGTTATGACCCCACAAAGTTGACCTATTTTTGGAGGGAGATGCAATTTTTGAAATTAAGCTAGTGGCTGCCAAAAAGGGCTATATATGACCATTTTTGGGAATGCTTGGGGTAGTAGAGTTAAGGGATAAGGTGTAGAGTCAAGAAATGGTAGGAAAATAGAAACCCTAGTTGATTTGGTGTTACAGAAGGCTGAAGATTCTAGAGTCTTGAGAGAGGGAGCTGTAATGTGTTGCAGCCTGTAGGGGATTCATCCTCTAATTGTATTTGAGCTTCTGTAATGTAATGTTTTTCCCATATTAGAAAAATATCATTCTATTTTCTATGTGCAATTTCTGTTATTGTATGTTTTATGATTTACCCCCTTCATCAAGTGGTATTAGAGCAAGGGTTCCTTAGTGTGTAGATAAATTGCTGACTATGAGGCAGTTTGCACCAGGACCTGAGGTTGTGGGTTTGCTGCAGAGATCAAGATGCCTCCACGAAGAAACTGTGGTGGGAGGAATGCTTTGACGGAAGAGGGTTTTAGAGCCCTACAAAGACAAATCGATGCATTCCAAGAGGACCTGCGAAGAGGGTTCGAGCCGAGAAGGAGAGAGGAAAGTGAAGATGAAGTTGAAGAAGAGCTATCTAAGGAACAACAAGAAGCTGCAGGAGATCCTGCAGAAGTTAGGTTGTTGAGGGCCATTTCAAAGATTAGAAAGAGGCCCAGGATCAAAGTTTCTACCTATTCTAGAGATTTGAATCCGAAACAACTTATTGATTGGATCAATGATATGGAGGAGTATTTCGAGTATGAAGATGTGGAAGACCTAGAACGGGTCAAGTTTGTAAAGACAAAGTTGAAGGGCCATGCTAGTATTTGGTGGAAGGAGGTCTAGTTAGAGAAAAATAGAAGAGGAAAAGCAAAGATTACCAGATGGGATCAGATGGTGAAGAAATTGAAGAAGAAGTTCATTCTTATGGACTATGAGATGGAGTTACTGAAGAAGCTGCAAGGATTGAAGCAAGGTGACAAGTTTGTTAAGGAGTATACAAAAGATTTTTATAAGATCACTATCAAGACAGGCCATGGAGAGGCCAATAAGGAGAAGGTAGGCTGTTACATTAATGGGTTGAGGCCAAGTATTCAAGAGGAGCTGAGCCTAGTCAGAATTACCACCATAGAAGATGCATACTAGTTTTCCGTGAAGGTGGAAGAGAAGCTAAATAAAAGATTTGACAACAAGCAAAGGGGAAGAGGTCAAGGCAGAAGGACTGGTGGAAGACCCTATGTGGGCTGAAATGAAGATTCAAAGAAAAGTGAAGAAGCTGACACCAATCGAAATCAGAGAGGAGATGATACTTACCGCCGTTGGGACCAGAACAATGGTGACCATAGAGGAAGAAGAAGAGGTAGACCTGGGCAAGGACTTGGAAGAGGAGGTTTTAGAGGAACCTATTTCCAATGTGGAGAAGAAGGACATCGAGCATATGAGTGTCCACAACATCAAGGAAGGACAAATAGAAGACCTGAAGGTAATACATGAGTTACACATGTAGATGAAGATGCACAGTCTGAGCATTTTGAAGATGTTGAAAGGGGATAAATCCTAGTTGTCAGAAGAACTTTGTTGAATGAGGAGAAAGAACCCAATCAGAGGAAGAGTTTATTCTACACAAGGTGCAAATGTGAAGGTAAGTGTTGTGATATTATTATTGACAGTGGAAGCACTGACAATCTTGTTTCAGAGGAGATGGTTGACAAGTTGAAGTTGACAAAAAGAAACCATCCACATCCATATTAGATTACATGGTTGTAGAAGGATCATAGAGCTTTGGTCAATGAACAGTGTTTAGTGAAGTTCAAGATTGGTGACTACCATGATGAGGTGTTGTGTGACATCATACCGATGGATGCATGTCATATGTTATTGGGGAGGCCATGGCAGTATGATAGGAGCACTATTCATGATGGCTATGCAAACACATACTCCCTAACAAAGGATGGAGTTCATCATAAGTTGAAGCCCTTGAAGGAGGTGGAAGAAAAGGTATGTAGTACTACCTGAATTTGCTTGGTAGATGGTAGAAAATTTTTGGAGGGTATGAAGCATGAGCATCATTGCTTTGCATTGATTCCTAAGATTAGTCAAGAGAAATGTGAAGATGTACCAATAGAAGTCTCAGAAATGTTGGAAGAATTTCACGATATTGTCTTTGATAATGTACTAGAAGGTTTACCACCAGTGAGGAAGATAAGTCATCAAATGGATTTGATACTAGAAGCTAGTTTGCTGAATAAGGTAGCCCATAGAATGACTCCAACAGAGAGTGAAGAGTTGAATAGACAAGTTCAAGAGTTGTTAAGGGACTAATAAGGGAGAGCCTAAGTCCATGTACAGTACCTGCAGTACTAGCACTGAAAAAAATGGAGAGTGGAGGATGTGTATAGATTCCCAAGCCATCAACAAGATCACAATCAAGTACAGATTTCCATTGCCTAGAATGGATGACATAATGGATTGTTTGAGTGGAGCCAAGTACTTCATGAAGATTGATTTGAAGAGTGGGTATCACCAAATTCAAATCAGAGAAGGAGATGAATGGAAGATAGCCTTCAAGACAAAGGAGGGTTTGTATGAGTAGTTAGTCATGCCATTTGGGCTAACTAATACACCAAGAACATTCATGCAGCTCATGAATGAGGTACTAAAAGAATTTTTGGGAAGTTTTGTTATTGTTTATTTAGATGACATTTTGATTTTCAGTAAGACTTCGGATGAGCATTTGATGCATATCAAAAGAGTTTTAGAGAAGTTGAGGGAGGAGAATTTGTTGATTAATCTGAAGAAATGTAGTTTTGCAAAGAAGGAGTTGGTATACCTAGGATTTGTTGTCTTAGAGGAAGGTCTTAAGATGGACCCAGAAAAAGTAAGGGCTATCATTGAATGGCCTACACCAAGAAGTGCCACATAGGTATGATCTTTTCATGGTTTGGTAAGTTTCTACATAAAGTTTATCAGGAATTTTAGTAGCATTTGTCCACCCCTAACTGAGATAATGAGAGGGGATAGAAAAGAGTTTTGATGGACTAAAGGAGCAGACAAGAGCTTTCATACATTGAAGCAGAAAGTCATAGAACAACCTATTTTGGCACTTCCAAATTTCAATAAGGTATTTCAGGAAGATTGTGATGCTAGTGGTAGTGGTATAGGAGATGTTCTGAGTCAAGAAGGTAAGCATATTGCCTATTTTAGTGAGAATCTTAATGATACCAAGAAAAAGTATTCTATTTATGATCATGAGTTTTATGCAATAGTTCAGGATTTGAAGAAATGGAGACATTATTTGTTGCCAAAAGAGTTTGTTTTATATATTGATCATCAGGCTTTGCAGTATCTTAATAGTCAAGGAAAGTTAAATCAAAGGCACTTAAAATGGGTTGAGTTTTTGTAGAGTTATACTTTTGTTTTGAAGCATAGGAGTGGGAAGTCCAACAGAGTTGCAGATGCCTTGAGAAGAAGGCAAAATTTGTTGACAAAAATGAAGATAGAGGCTGTTGGGTTCAATGAGCTCAAAAGTTTGTATCCTAAAATCCCAGCTTTTGCAGAGGCTTGGAAAGCTTGTTTGGAACCTATTACTTTAGATAGGACAAAATGGTTGGATTACATAATCTAAGATGGCATGTTGTTTAGAGGAAGCCAGTTGTGCATTCTGAGGAGTTCCATGAGAGAGAACCTGATTAAGGAGAAGCATAGTGGAGGATTAGCTGGACACTTTGGTCAAGATAAGACCATTGCTATGTTGGTCAACATTATTACTAGCCACAATTGCAACAGGATGTGAGGAAATTTCTGTAGATTTGCAGAGTGTGTCAGATGGCAAAAGGAACAAGTCAGAATACAAGGCTATATCAGCCATTACCTATACCAGAGAAGCCATGGGATGATATTAGTATAGATTTTGTTCTTGGTTTACCAAGGACACAGAGAGGACATGATTCCATTTTTGTAGTGGTGGACAGATTCTCAAAGATGGCCCATTTTATTCCTTGCAAGAAGACTAATGATGCTATTCATATTGCAGAGTTATTTTTTAGGGAGGTGGTGAGATTACATGGTCTACTAAAGAGCATAGTTTCATATCGAGATACCAAGTTTGTTGGTTATTTCTAGAGGACATTCTAGAAGAAGTTGAAGGCAAATTTGAAGTTCAGCTGCACACCATCCATAGACTGATGGACAGACAGAAGTGGTGAATAGGAGTTTGGCTAACCTGCTACGATGCTTAGTAGGAGATAAGCCCAAGGGATAGGATTTGATTTTACCACAGGTAGAATTTGCTTACAACAATTGTGTCAATAGGAGCTCAGGTAAATCTCCATTCCAGATTGTGTATGGGAGTAGCCCAAGAACTGCTTCCAAATTGAGGAGGATGGATAAGGGGGAGAAGAGTAGTGCCGAACCTGAAAATTTCACTAAGCACATGAAGAATCTACACGAAGAGGTAAGAAAGCATATCCATAAGATGAATTCTCAGTATAAGGCTAAGGTAGATCAGAAGAGGAGACATAAGGAGTTTCGGGAGGGTAATGAAGTCATGGTTCACTTGAGAAAAGAAAGATTTCTAGTTGATACATATAATAAGCTGAAGATAAGGAAATTTGGACCATGTAGAATTCTAAAGAAGCATAATTCAGGAAATGCATTTGAGGTAGAGTTGCCTAATGACATCAATATTTCACCAGTATTCAACATTTTAGATTTGACAGAGTATCATGATGATGGACTTGATAAAGCACCACAGTGGGACATTCCAGCATTTACTTTAGAGGAGGAGACAAAGGGCATTCTAGATAACTGTGTGGATAGAGTACAAGAAACATGCAGTATATAGAATACTTGGTGAAATGGAAAGGAAGACCTGTTGAAGATGAATCATGGTTATCTGAGACTAAGGTTAACCATTTTGGTTTCCCTCTAACTCATGAGAAGTGATAGGGTCACTTTTTGAATTACCCCAGGTGTCTAATGTAGGAGCATCTAGGGTGTAAGAGCAATCTTGCATCAACAAAAAAAAATGTTGTTTCTTTTCAATAAGGGCTAAATTTGGCAGGGCTACTATTTTTAGTAAGTTTGCATTCGTGCACGGTTGGATACAAAATCTTATAGGGACCTCCAGAATGGTGAATTGAAGCTATTGGTGAAGAAATCACTTCAATATCATTTGTCATTTGTGAGATATTAAAATTTCAAATTCCAAAAATTCTATTGAATTATTCAAAGTCAAATTTGAGGCACTTAGATGCTCCGGATGGGTTCAAAATTTGGTGGGAAACCCAAGTAGTCTACCTTTAGGTGCTACTTGTGCACAACTGTCTTTTCGAGAGCTTTCCAAAAAGGTATTATAAGTGAAAATCCAACAGTCGGATTGAAAGTTATGGCCCTGTGAAGTTGACCTATTTTTGGAGGGAGATGCAATTTTTGAAATTAAGCTGGTGGCCGCCAAAAAGGGCTATATATGACCATTTTTGGGAACCCTTGGGGTAGTAGAGTTAAGGAGGAAGGTATAGAGTCAAGAAAAGGTGGGAAAATAGAAACTCTGGTTGATTTGGGGTTACAAAAGGTTGAAGATTCCAGAGTCTTGAGAGAGGGAGCTATAATGTGTTGCAGCCTGTAGCGGATTCATGCTCTGATTGTATTTGAGCTTTTCTAATGTAACGTTTTGCCCATATTAATAAAATATCATTCTATTTTCTGTGTGCAATTTTTGTTATTGTGTGTTTTATGATTTACCCCCTTCATCAATCATCATTTGGTACATATATGTTAATATCGGTAGGTCTAAGTCTCTACCTTATACACATCTATCTCATACTATCTTACTCACTCCTACACTCTTACTTTACATTGCTTACATGTATATCCTATATATATATACATAAAAGTGTGTTCTTTCCCAAAATACCTCTTTATGTGTCAGGTCCATCCTCCGCATGTCCTTTGCGGTAACCTATTGTAGGTTTTGTTGGGTGCCCTATACTCTGCCAACATCATTCCCCCTTTTAAAAAGGTCTTTTCCTCAAGACATATTCTATCAAATTGAAGGTAGAATGGTTTGGCAAATCACTCTGAGCTGGGTCAGAGTTGTGTCCCACTATTTCTTTATAGATGTCAAAATTTGAATATGGCTCTCCAATTGAAAATATGTGTCCTCTATATCTCTCAATGTAGTCAGTAATTGTATCTTTTGTGCAATCTATTTGGCCTCAGTAAACACTCTAGTTAGGGATACTAACCTTAGGCTTACCACTTCTCCTAGTTGTTTGATATGTCCCTTGATTTTTTTCCTTTTATCTTGGTATTGCTAGAGTTGGTAGTCTAATGTTTCTACTTGTACCCTTATGGCCCCATTAGTATCTTGTATGGAATCATAAGTACTACAAAATTGTGTTATTTGTGTCTCTAATGCCTCTATTTGATCCTTTATATTATTAGTGGTGGTAGGCCACTGCCACTGTAAACAAAATTGGTATAATACCTTTGCCTCCTCCATACCTTGTTTGATTCTCTTTATTTGGGCTTCTAGTTTATTGTGTGTCTTGGCACATTTGTTCAAGACGCATCAACTAGTCTTTTCTTATTTATTTGCTCAGTTATTCTTTCTTCTACCTTATTCTCCAAGTATTGAGAGTGTGCTTTAAATATTTCCATTAGTTGTTTTAGTTGTTGTGTTGGTGGTAGGGTTGTATCCCTTAGAGCCTCTAGCATCTCATTTTGAATTATATTATAGCTTGAAGTAGTATTTTACTACCCTCTATGTGTTCTTGCAAAATTTCTTCCCTCACTTTGGAGTGGAAGATATCACCAAGTTGTAACTTTTGGATGGGTGATATACCTAACAAGTTGACTTTCCCTCCTATCACTGGCAATTGTAGCACCTATGGTGTCACCATAGGTTGTATTTGCTTCTTTCGTGCTAGAAAATCTTAAATATATTGAATAGGATATGTAGAGGGGGATGTATCCTGAGTATCTTGTTGACTATCCCCTATATCCAGAGCCTCTTCGTCAATTTGTTGATCCTCCTGATCTATATTGATATTATGTGGAGGAGATACCCTTTGTTCTTCAGTTTGTGGAGGATTTGTTACTTGTTGTGCCACATTTTTCTCTGCCTCCATATAGGTGTAATCTTTGTCTACCATGAATTTTATGTGATTCATATATTTTTTTACTGCCTCATAGGCTATTCTTTCCCTAGCTTGCATATCTGATTATAATGTTTTGAAGAAAACCCAATACATAGTGCTGAAATCTTTTGTGTCACTAAAACTTCTAATGTGTTGTTTGATTTATGCGGCAACTATGAGGTGTTGTTGCCAAACATTTCCTTTGAATCTTGTTAATTCATTTAGGAAATAAAATACTAAAAAGATAATTAGGGTACCATACTAGAAATTATAATTGGACTCCCTAGTCTGCTTCAAGTTCTCCATCAATTGTTCCCTCATCACTTCATAGAGGACAAAGTCTTTGCTCTCTTTTGCCATTTGATATGTAGTATGTATTGTAGTTGCAATAGTAGATCCCTCTCTATTTGCATAATAAACTTTGTAAGCTATCTCCATTGTTGCATATCAAACCCCTGGATTTGTTATATCCTTCACACTTAGGCTCTGCCCATCAAGTTTTTCCCTTGTAAGCTCAGTGACTTTCTCATTCTTGATGTCCTACATTGCATACTGGTCCTGTCAAGTTGAGTCTAGTCATAGCCCTAATTGCATCCTTAGTAATGTAGTAGGGTTTGTCTAAATATATGAATTCATCATTAATTCTACTTAGTATAATTCTATCCCACTCATGAGCATCACTAAAAATTAGATAATCCTTCCACACATCAAGTTTCTTGGTGGAAATGTTTTGATATTCCACTGAATACCCTATATCTCCAAGCAATGTATCCCTTAATTCCTCAAACTTCATGTGATCTATCTTTGGAATCATTGTATAGATATATTTTCTCACATCTTCTATGTATACCACATCTACAGGTACACTAGAGAATGCTCCTTCCTTATCTACCTCTATCACCTTGAATGGGCATTTCTTATATTTAGGCCTTGGCTTGTGTTGGTTCCCTAAACTATACCGACTAATTCCTAAAAGGTGGGAAACCTTTATGATCAATATTAGTGAACCTTGGACAATGAATGGGAGGTTTTTTTTTTCACATTTCTCCCCTACTCTTTAAGCTCTACAACATCTAGTTGGGTCTCCCTTTTATGACACTAAACACAGTATACAATAGAGTTAAAATGTAGTGCCTAGTAGATGGTGGGCTTCATATAGGGTAAAAAATATTTGTAGAACTAATCACAAGGATGTCCTATTCTTTATAATTCATTCACATCTCTAAAATGAAGCTTGATAAATACGTATAATTAACTTACTAATGGTTTGAAATTTATCATTTAAGATTAAGATCCTAGAAATGGAGATTTGTAAAAGACAAAATGGTGCCTATAATAGGATACAAAGTCACAATGCTATGCATGTAGCATATAATTCAAACATATCTTTGATGGTCAATAAAATATTATCACTTGGTAATAATAAGACCCTCTACAACCTACAATGCAACCATACTTAGTAATCCATTTGAGAATATAATACCCTTGTACTTATTAAGTAAGCATTTACACCATTCCTTGAATAGAAAGCAAACTCCAAAGAAAAACTCAAAAACAAGTGTATGATAAAACATATAATCCTTGATTATTTCATTTAAAGAACATTATATTTCAAAATGTGGAGACAATGGCATAGCAATATGTATTCATATATGCATAAACCATGATACTCTAATGTTGTCACATAATGTTTTAAAAAACAAAGGTCTGATATCCTATAACAGACTTAACCTATTTTCCATTTACAAAGCCCTCCTTTTGAAATTTTTATAGAACCATTAAAACAACAAGCACCACCCTTTTATAATGCAAAGGGGACTCTTACAATGCATTGAGATTCCTTCTAATAGTAATCAGTTAATTGAGAGAACATGAATATTATTAAAAAATTCTATGGACAATTCAAGGTATCTGCCTCTTTGTTTAAACATATATACTCCCTGATCATGGGTCATTAGGTTGTTCTCATGACTGCCCATCTTTCAAATTCAGGAAATCATGTGTTAAAGCCCCTAGAACTATTGAAGTAACCATCAGTAGTTAAAACAAGAAGCAATCACAATCACTCATCTAAGGAAGTTGTTGCAGATGTCACCATCATTCAAGCATGCAGCTTCCCAATTCTGCCAGTTAACCCCCAATCCTTCATCACCAACTAGACCACCCAAATGTGATATTCTTCCACTATTAGAACTATCTCTTTGATGAGTGTCATCTAGCCTAGAGAAGGGGAGAGAGAAAAATGATGCCTCTTTGTCTAAGCACCTAACTCAAAGACTCAACAACAGTCATTGGAGCTTCAACAAAACCTCCTACTCCAGCAAAACAACTCTATGAGATTGGAGTCTCTAAGTAGGCCCAACCCTCCCTCACAAGAATGACACCTCCCTCTCAGTTGTCTTGCCCTTTTCAATAATTGGTATCAGAGCAAGGGTTCCTTGGTAAAGAGTCTAACAGCTCAAGGTGGATCTGGGATGGTGCACAAGAAGGAATCACCACAGTTTGATGGAACGGATTATGCTCTTTGGAAGGTATGGATGAAAAATAATCTCATTTCTCTTGGTTATAGTGTTTGGAAAATAGCAAAAACCAAATACACTATTCGTCAAAATGGTCCAACAAATGAAGATGAAATCAAACAATATGAATTAAATGGAAAAGCTAGAGATGCTCCATTGAATGCCTTATCTAACACTAAGTTGATAAAAGTTATGGATTTGGAGATTGCTCATGAAATCTGGGAAAAGTTGAAAAGTTTATATGAAGTAGATGATTCTATAAAAAGTGCTAAACTACAAAACCTGAAAGAAAGGTATGAAACCTTGAAGATGAGTGAAGATAAAAACATAACTATCTACATGTAGAAAGTTGATGAAATTGTCAATGGAATCAAAGGTCTTGTAGGAACTATTGATGAGAATGAGGTTGTGCTAAAGATTCTTACATCATTACCTAAATCCTATAGTCACATGGTGGCAGCAATTGAAGAGGTTATGACTGTGCAAAAGATTTCAAAGGATTAGTTGCTCGAGAAGCTTACAACTTTTGAAATGAGAGAGTTTGGTGATGCCCCACCAAAAATTGAGACTACTTTCAAAGCCAACACTTTAGAAAAGACTTCAAGAGCTCAGAAATATGCTATGGAATCTGATGATGACCTTGATGAGGTTGAAGCCAACTTTGTGGACATAATGCAAAGAGGTTCTGGTAAGTTCAAAGGCAAATTACCATTCAAATGCTTTTCTTGTGGTAAGATTGGTCACTATGCATCCAGATGTCGAGAGAGAATTGAAAGAGGTAAGAAGAAGTTTGAAAGTAAACCTAGAATTGTCAAGAAATTCTATATTGTTAGAGATCTTGATGATGATGGTGTAATAGATGATGAGTGTTATGATGCTAATACTAGCACAAATGAATGCTTGTTTATTGCTATTAAAGAAGAACCTATGTCTACTAATCTTGCTAGCTGTGTGAAGGAAGAAAAACCACTGGATGAGAGTGTTTTATCTATTCATGTTGAGAAGGTTAAGGATGAATGGATTACTGATAATGGATGTTCACATCACATGACTGGTGATAAAAGTAAGTTGTAAGTTTGGAAAAGTATGATGGAGGACTGGTTAGGTTTGGAGATAATGTAGTTGGTAAGATCTATGGAAGAGGGTCTATTTCTTTTGATGGCAAGCACAATACAGATGATGTTCTATATGTCAAGGGCCTAAAGCATATTCTTTTAAGTGTTGGTCAGATGTGTGATAAAGGGTATGATCTGAGTTTCAAGGACAATGCATGCAAGATCATGGAAAGCTCTAAAATAGTGATTGTAACTGGTATAAAGACTAGAGGTAATATTTATCATTTAAGAGGAACTAATGATTGTTGTTTGTTAGCTCAGACAGATGAAAGTTGGTTGTCGCATAGGAGGATGTGTCATACCAATTTTGACAACTAGATGAAGATAAGTTTAGTGCAAGCTACATGAGAGATTCGCCTAGGCTTGTGAAGCCTGCTAACACTATTTGCAAGTAATGTCAAATTGGCAAACATATAAGAGTAAATTTCAATAGTAAGGAACAATTTTCTACTGGATTACTTGAGCTGGTGCAAATAGATTTGTGTGGTCCTACAAGAACAAGAAGTCTACAAGGAGACATGTATTTTATGATGCTTATTGATGATTATTCAAGAATTTCTTGGGTTACTTTCTTAAAGGATAAATTAGAAACCCTAGACAAGTTCAAGTTTTTCAAGGTGATGGTTGAGAATGAGTTAGATTTAAGGATCAAGTGCCTAAGGTCTGATAAAGGAGGAGAGTTTACATCAAATGAATTCAATGCATTCTGTTAGCACTTATTTTGACCTGGGGTTGATTTGTCATGATCAGGAGGTTTCTTCATCTGAAGCCTTCATCTTCTTGCCCAATTTTTCTAAGTGTTGGACCTCCTCAGCGTTTTTCAGCTGCAGCATCATATTTTTCTGAGGAGGAGGTCGTCATCATCATCTTGTCTTCGATGATGATCTTCATCAGCATGTTCTTCGTCGACTTGTTTTTCTCATCGTCATCATCATATTTCAACTGTCGGGTGATGTTTGGATATCATCCTGATGATACTGGTGAGCTACAGTGCGCCCTCAGTTGCTTGCGAGGGTGATTTTTCAAAGTATCCGGTGATCTTCCATTTATCACCTTGCCTAAACATGATGATGATGTTGCCCCATTATCTTGAAGGGGTTATTCTCTAAGTTGTCGACCTGACTTGTTTTTTCCTAAGGGTCGTCATCATCATGATATTTCCAGTTATCATCCTGCTGCTTGCGGAGGTCATCATATTTTCTGCCTTCATGATATTTCGCCGGGGTGATATTTTTATCATCGGGTGATCTTGGTTATGATCATCCTGATGATGTTGTTGAAGAGTTCTAAGTGCGACCCGATATTCACTAGGGTCATCATATTTTGAACGTCAGGATGATCTTGGTCAATATCATCCTGATGATGTTGTATCACTTCTTGTTCGTTGTTTTGTCATCCTGATGATGCTGACGTCATCCTTATATCAGGGTGATATTTGTTTCTCTGCCTATCTGCATCATGATATTTCCGAAGGAGGGGGTGATATTTTCATATCACCCAGATATATGTTTTGTTCGAGCATCATGATGATGCTGATATCAAGGAGATATCTGCCTGCCGGCTTCGCGCATTATCTACTGGGGGTGATCTTTTCAAGCAGCATCATCATATTCAGTTTTCACCCCGATCTTATGGTGAAGCTACAGTGCAACCTGATATTTGTGCATCAGGAGGATATTTCCAAATATCCGGTTGTCTTCCGAATATCATGATGATGTTAATATGATGATGACGTCATCAAGGTCCGGGGGGGGTCATATTTCTAACACTGATCATCTTGAAGAGACCTCCTGATATTTACAAACATGATGATGACGTCATCCGGATATGCGGGTTGGTGCACAGTAGGCAGATATGATGATGACGTTAGCAGGATATGATGATGACGTCATCAGGATGTTCATCGGCCAGACTTTTGGAATAAGCTCAGCAGGAGGGTGTTCCTCCGATGGATCAGGTTGTGCCGATTATCATGAAGGGTATATTTCAAATATCATGATGACGTCAGGGTGATATTTTGAACAACAGGATATCATGCTGCTGGAGGATGATGATGATGAGGTTATATACTAGTGTCGTCAGAAGCGAAAGCACCAACATGATATATGCTCATGACCTAGTATATAAAGTGTTATTGAGGTCATCGCGGGGTGCATGTGGGATATTGTTATCCTGCATTTTCAAACATCATGATGATGAGTCTCGGCGGGAAATGCTTGCGATAGTCTGTTTGATGTTCTTCCCAAGGCCGCGGGTTGGTGCGCCATCAATGGCGGTTGTTGCAGAGGTATGGGCAATGGTATGGATGGATCCTGTACCCGACTGAAGATGTACATCAGCGGATGGTGGCGCAGGGCTCGAGAAATCTTCCTGTCTCCTCCCCTACCTGCTGCATTCAAGTTTGGGCGCCAATCTGGTTGTGTTTGAGCGCCATTTCCATGATACTGTGTATCTGGCGGGATTTTTGGTCAACATTGTAATTAATTGCTGAGCACCTACCTGGCTGTTATAAGCAGGTGATGTTGCTCATTTGAAAGGTTGTTGAAAGTTGATGATTTTGGCTCTGTAATGCATAACAAGCTGATCTGGTTGCTCTGTACAGCTTACCTGTGAGTTTATGTATCTCTTGTTGTTTGTTTTTGGCATGAACCCACTGATTTCATGATTAAACTTATATGAGAAATGCTATTTAGCATGTGTTGTGTTAATTCTGTCTCCAGTATTGCATGTACTCTTCTTCTGAATCTGGATGTTTGGTAATGTTTAGATTCTAGAGCATAGAATTCCTATGTTGACTGTCTGATCTTCTGACTTCTACTCAAGGGGTAGATTAAACTGTTTTTCAGGTTGAACATTGGGAAGGATATACTGCAGTAGGGATACCATAAGTAGAGATAACCTAACACTCTGTATTGGGAGATACCTGTAAGGCAGGTATCACATATATCCCCTAGAAATCCAGTTTTAGCTGTTCATGCTGATCATTCACAGGTGTATGTCTACTGACTCCAGGCCCTGGATAGGCACCAATCATGCTTTGTTTTGTGTTATAACCATATCCAGCTTTGCATCCACACTTAAACTCCAAATCAAAATCTAAAACAACCATTAGGACATTAGAGTTAGTTTAGGATCCTCAGTCCTCTGTCTACAACTGCTAATAGGCCCAAAGCTAGCCCCTTTGCTCTTATCTTTCAGTTTTGGTCTACTTACAAGAGGACTATCTGCTTTCTGTCAGCATCCCAGCCTTGTATGCATATCCTCATGGATGTTGAGTAGGGAATACCCCCCTAGGTCTTGCAGAGCCTGAAGAAGAAGAGGAGATAAAATATAGAGTCTATCTCCTACACTGTTGACCCCCTGGCCCAGAGATCCTGTTGATCACTGATGGCTACCTTGTAGGGATATCTGGGAATAAGCATCCAGTCTGGGAAAAAGTCAACAGAAATTGGCGACTCTGCTGGGGATTGAGAAGTAACAGTACTATCTAATCATCTCCAGTAATATATATGTGACCCATCTGAGTCAGTCAACAGAAATTGGCGACTCTGCTGGGGACCCTTGTGAAAGAACCCTGGTTTTCAGAAGAAAACAGTTCCTAGAAATAGGTGGCGACTCCGAAGTAATCTCCCAACCAGTCACAGTAAAATTATATGCAGGGGAGAAGATCCCAACAAAATCCTCTATTTGAAGAGTTACCATTAACAAAAAGAATGATGTATAGAAGAAAGGGAACTGTCTCAGTTAGTCATGAGAGCTCCCCCAGAAAAAGTGATGATGTACAAGATAACCCTAGGCCATCAGGACATCATGCTCCTTATTTTTCAAGTGCAGAAGCTGATATCCAAGGTGCATATGAGAGGCAACAGGGTGGTAGCATGAGAATGAGGTCAGAGGTGTTCCAAGAACGCCCTTTTCTAGACCCAAGTGAAAGGTTTGAAGAGGCAGAGTCTCTGAGGGATGATGAAGATGATGACCCAAATGGTATGAGACCATCTACCTCCAGACCTAAGGATGAACAATTGGCTGAAGAAATCAAAAGTCTAAGAGCAGAACTAGAATACCTGCAAGCCATGAAAATCAGAGATGATATAAGGCAGAAAGTGCAAGCCTTGAGAACTGCCCAAAATGATTCAGTTCCTACCCTAGAGAATGCAAATATGCAAAGACATCAGCAAAGATATGAAATGCAACATCAACATCATGATGACAGACAAAATGTGAATGATGCTAGGATACCACTGAACAATGCAGGAAACTAGAATGCAAACAGAAATGTTAATGTTAATCAGCCAAACAGACAGCCCATGCAGTTAGATAGATTCAGGCAGCTAGTGTTTGATGGTATTCCTGGGTATCCTAACCCCATTGACAAGCATCTGAGGCTGCAAGTGCCTAAGTTTTTCAGGAAACAATACAGTGTCAGGAGAAGATCATCTAAAGGCCTTCCAAAATGTCATGGATAATTTTGAGGTTGAGCATGAGGATGTTTTCATGAAGTCATTCATGCAATCCTTAATAGATGAGGCAAGAGAATGGTACAGGAATCTGCCTGACCGGAGTATTTCATCATGGGATGATTTTAAAAGGATATTCAAGGAGCAATATGGTGATAAAACTGACCCTAGCTTTTTTGTAAATGAGTTCACCAGCATCACCAAAGGGTCAAATGAGCAGGTTGCAGACTTTAATGCAAGATTTACTAAAGTGTTGAACAAATTGCCACATCATATGAGGCCAAATGAACCAATGTGCATAATTTTGTACATCAATGCCTTTGATGCAAAGACTGCATATGGACTAAGAGATAAAGGTCCTGCCACTCTCAGGGATGCTTTCAGAATTGCAGTAAATATTGAAAACAATAGGAAAGCATCAGGCAAGACAAATAGAAGGGATGATGTAAAAATTCTGCAGAATCCAAATAAGCCTCAGAACACTCAAGGTAGTACATCTGCTCCTGACGATAAGATAGACAAACTGGCAAATGTTGTTAAGGACCTGAGCTATAGATTATCTAGAAGTGAAAAAGGGATGGGTCCTGATAGGCAAGTCTATCAAAGGCAGGAAAAGAGGCCATCATTACATGATATGCCTTATAACACCAATTGGCATGATGGTAAGCCTGTATATCCACGTAACAACACAAATCAGAGGGCTCAACATGCCAAGGAAACTCCTGATCCCCTGAAGAAAACTATAAATATTGCTGATGATGCTCCGTGGTGTATAATTTGTCAGATGCCACATTCACAGTCACAGTGCATGATTGCCCAATCTTTGTATGATAATGCTACATCCTGTAATGAATGCAATGAGCCACATCATGTGCAGGATGATGATGTTAACATGATGTCCGTAGGCAATGGATACACTCTCTATGATGCTGATGAGAAGACAGATCATCAACTTCAGGCCTGCCAACAGTCCCCATATGATGAAGATGATGAGGATAATTATGTGTATGCTCAGAACTCACACAATTTTCTGAGTAACCTACAACGACCTTCTGATGAGGAAATCAGAGCCTTCACAGCTGCAGCAGTTGCTCAAGTCAAGAGCAACTACAACCTCAGAGGTAGAAATCAAGTAGGCAGCCCACATCAGCCAGAAGACATTTCTGCAGGTCAGCTGGTGCATGGTCATAAAGGAACTGAACCACAAAAAAGGCAGTGGGTAAATAATAAGCAGAACTTTAGACACAGAACAGGTCCTGAATTTCAAGGACCAGAAAACAAAATCCCTCAGGCTGAAGATCAAAGTAGAGGTTCCCAAGACAAGAATGATGATCAGGGAACTATGAAAATGAAAACTAAATCAGCTCAAGATAAAAGCAAGGTTGTGGAGCAAGCTACAACTGTTGTACAAAACTATGCTCCATTTGATATAGCCCAGATCCTCTCTCAGGTAAAGGTCTCTGTTCCACTTATGGAACTCATGAAAGTGGAAGAGATCAAGAATAGGACAATATCCCTAATCTCAGGGGTACCTTTTCAAGCTAAACAAAATGATCAGACCCAGGGTGAGAAACATGTCATGAGTAATGAAGAAGATGAGACTCCTGAAGTCTATTTAGGAATGACCATGACAAAGTGTCCTTCACAGGTGGAACCATTCTATGTTTCCCTGGTTATAAATGGAAAAGTAATTAGAAATTGTATGCTTGACTCTGGAGCATCCACAAATATCATGCCTTTGGCCATCATGCAACAAACAGGATTAAAAATTGACAAGGCATGTGGGAAATGTTATGCAATGGATGCCAGAGAGGTACCAGTTATTGGAATCATGAAGGATGTAGATTTCAAACTGGCAGCATTTCCTGAAAAAAGATACACAATGAATATAACAGTGGTTGACATCAAGCCACAATATGGTATGTTGCTGTCAAGAAGATGGGCAGCACTAATAGGTGGAAGTATGCAGCTGGACCTGTCATATGCCATGATTCCAATGAATGGCAGGGATGTCAAGCTAATTAGAGAGCAAAGATCATCAGAGACAGTGGAAGACCAAGAAGCAAATGAACAGGTATGCTTTGTGGACACTGACTGTGATAACTTCAGGGTTGTCTCAGATGATACAGAAGATGAAAAGAAAAATATCTGCATTGAAGAGCTGGATCAGCAAGGCTTATGGACCATGTTTTTTGATGGAGCTTGTGCAAAAGAAGGCTCTAGAGCTGGAGTTGTTTTCCTGTCTCCAACTGGTAAGCTCCTCAAATTTTCTTTCTTGCTAAGGTTTGATTGCACAAACAATATTGCAGAATATGAGGCTTTACTCTTAGGCCTAAATATTGCTCTCAAACATGGGATTAAGATGTTAAGAGTATTTGGGGACTCTGAGCTGATTGTATCCCAAATCAGAAATAAGTATGCTGCAAAGAATAAAAGACTGAAGCAATACAAGCATGCTGTTTGGGATACTATTGAATTATTTGATGCATTTTCAATTGGCTAGGTAGAAAGGTCAAAAAATGTTATGGCTGATTTCTTAGCTAATATTGCAATAAGGCCAGATGACATCACTCTGTCAGGTGTCACAGATGTAGAAGTTAAAATTAGGCCTGCCATACCAGAAAACATATGCAGTTGGCAAGTTTTTAATGATGATAGGGATTTGCTGAAATTTTTGCACTGCATAGATGAGTATGAGAACCAACAGATTGATTTCCAAGCTTTTGTAGAAACTGTAGATGGAAAAGAGACTCTTGTGGGAAAAGAGATCATTCAGTTGAAGACTAACAAGATCCCTAGAGGGTTAGTGGCTTTGGAAAGAGTCTTTGACAGTAGAGACAAAATGGTCACAAGGACATCCCCCACAAATAAGGAGGATTTAGAAGAAATAAATTTGGGGACATCTCAAGCCCCTCAGAAGGTATATATTGGCAAACAGCTCAAACCACACATAAGAAGTATGCTGATTGCATTGCTAAAAAAGTATAAACATGTTTTTGCTTGGTCATATGAGGACCTAAAAGCTTATAGGGAAGACTTATTCCAGCATGAAATCCCACTGAAGCCTGAAGCTAAGCCATTTAGACAAAGGCAGAGACCTATTAATCCTACCTTAGCTCCCAAGATGCAGGAAGAACTAAAAAAGCTCAGGGAAGCTGGAATAATTGTGCCAATCAGACATTCAACTTGGGTGTCTAACCTTGTCCCAGTCAGAAAAAAGAATGGTGATATTAGGCTTTGTGTTGATTTCAGGAACTTGAATGTATCCTCTTTGAAGGATAACTATCCATTGCCTAATATGGAAGCTATGTTGCAGAAAGTGACTGGTTGTGAACTCCTATCCATGATGGATGGATTTTCAGGATATAATCAGGTAAAGGTAAAGGAATCAGAACAATATAAGACTGCCTTTACCACTCCATGGGGGACATATGTGTATGTTAGAATGCCATTTGGACTAACAAATGCAGGTGCTACATTTCAAAGAGCAATGGATGTTGCTTTTGCAGGGCTGATTGATTCAATCCTGGCTGTATATCAGGATGACTTGACTGCTTACTCAAAGAAAGAGGAGCAGCATTGTATGCATCTGGAGCAGATCTTCATAAGAGCACTAGAATATGGTATTTCTTTAAACCCAAAGAAATGTGCCTTTGGAGTAGTTGAAGGAAAGCTTCTGGGACATATTGTTTCCAAGGATGGAGTCAGGATAGATCCAGAGAGAGTGGCAGCTATTGACAGGATTCAAATGCCAAAAACTGTGAAAGGAGTTCAGTCCTTCTTTGGACAAATAAATTTTGTTAGAAGATTTGTTCCTAACTTTGCAGAAACTACAAGGAACATTTCCAAGATGATGAAGAAGGATGCAATTGTCAACTGGGAAAGGGAAGCAACAGAATCATTTCAGAATATCAAAGAAGCAATTAAGATGGCCCCTGTTCTTAAATCTCCTGATTTTTCTAGGCCATTCCAAGTGTTCTCATTTGCTTCCTTTCATACTGTAGCTGCATGTTTGTTACAGAAAAATGAAGATGGTTTTGAACAGCCCATTGCTTTCTTCAGTATGTCCCTGCAGGCCTCTGAGTTGAAGTATGATATTATGGAAAAGCAGGCATATGCACTTGTTAGAGCCATTAAAAGTTTCAGACCATACTTGGTAGGGTCACATATAATTGCATATGTACCTCATGCAGCAGTCAAAGACATATTCACTCAGCAGGAGGTGACTGGAAGAAGGTGCAGATGGATAAACAAACTGCAGGAATTCAACATAGACATACAAGTTACTAAGTTGATAAGGGGACAAGGATTAGCCAAGATGATGGCACAGTCAAACTTGGAAGCATGCCAAGTTAATGCAGTCCAAGATGAGAATGTAAGTGTATCAGGATCTGAATGGTACAAGGATATTGTCTATTATTTGCAAAATCTGAATTGTCCTTCCCATTTCAGTGACAATCAAAAGAGGACTCTGAAGCTACATGCAATCAGGTATGTTGTTGTTCAAGGTGAGCTGTACTGGAAAAATCCTGATGGTGTGCTGCTGAGATGTGTGGATAAGAACATGGCTAACAATATTTTGATTGACATGCATAAAGGATTGTGTGGTGGCCATTATACTGCCCAAACAACAACTCATAAAATTCTCAGGGCAGGATATTGGTGGCCCACTCTCTTTTCAGATGCACAAAAGTTAGTAAGGAAGTGTGACCCTTGCCAGAGATTCTCAGGAAAGCTGAAATATAATGGTGCTTTGCCCCTCAGAACTGTACCTGTGGATGCTCCATTCCAGCAGTGGGGAATTGACTTTATAGGGGAAATTGCAGACAAATCAAGTGGGGGACACAGTTGGATTTTGGTGGCAACTGTGTCATGCCCACATTTTCCTTGTGGTCACAACACACATCGCACGTGTCATAGCCACATCTGTCATGTGGTTATGACACGAGATATGAAAAACTTTTCTCACACTGTCCTAAAAACCCCTTTCGCATGCGTACGCATGCTCAACGGTGTTCTCTCATGGCGAAACACTATTCTCATCGGCAGAATACAAGTACAATGGCGTGCAACCAGAGGCATATAGATCAACAAGAGGGTCTATACAACGCTGCTAACGTCATTGCAAGAGTGAGATTACCAAAGTTCTTCAATCGAATCCTCGGCAATGTTCGGTAGCAGAATGCCTTACGGTGTTAGTGGGAATTACGCTGCACTCATTTACGCCCGTGGTTCGCTGATAGAGGAACCACTCCCCACGACGCCTTGTTCCGACTAAACCGGTTAGTGATCTCCCTATTTAGTCATTTTTCAGCCAGGCACGGTTGTCTGTCTCCTCTCTTGTTCCCTGAAACATACTCCTCCTATGACTTAGCATTTTCAACAAGGCGGTTTGGTTGCCCTCTCTTCCCTTTCCACAAGTTCTTAAGTTGGATTATATCTTTATTGCCCTTACCTTAACTATCTCTTAGTTCATTTAGTGTGTTTATATTTCGGTCTCTCTCTCTCTTTCATTTTCTATACTTTCTTTATGTGCATCCTGTCCTTTCTTCGTGATTTACGTCAATCAGGGTTATCACCACAGTTATTGTTGATATTAAACCTGATTTCAGGATGATCTAGGTCACAAAGGCTGGTTTACTATTTCACTGGACTCGGTCTCCTAATCTTCCCCGATCTAGGTTCCTCCTCTTCGTAAATACTTAGTCAACTTGTTCCTAAGCACAATTGACAGAAGGGTCCGTCAACTTAGTTCTCTTATCCCGTGTGAGAAAGGTCGCGCATTTTCTCCTCTGTGTTTTCCAATGTTAGTTTTTCCTTCTTCGGGACCTCTTACCGGTTTACATATGAGATCGTTTGCTACAGTTGAGATTAATATGGCCACATGAATAGTTAGTGGTGGCTTCATAAGTTTATTTCCAGTGTTCTTTGAGCAAGAGTTGTGTAAATTTCCTCTTCCTTTTCCGGGTGATTATTAGTACGTTAACAGTTGAAACTTCCGAGAAACTCTTTCCTGAGTATCACCGGATATTCCTAAACTCTCTTTACATTATAATTTTATTTTCTCTTGTTTAGAATTACTGTTGTTACTATTACTCTTAATTACGATTCATACACTGATTGTAATTCGTATGACGTTGTCAATAGATGTAGGTGGTTCACCACTTTATAAAACTCTGTTCATGGTAATATATCTTCTTTGGTTGTTGTGTTCAACACTTAATAACATCTATATATATATATATTTAGATATATATATATATATAGATATATATATATATATATATATATTTTTCTCTATATCCATGAGACATAGTTTATAACGATTTTAAACGAGGGCCCAATAAATTGGTTCAAAGATTAACTCCTATGCATATATATATATATCTATAATATATTTATTTTAATGTCTATATAATGGACAAATTGGTTTCCCACAACTTATATACCTATATATATATATATATATATATATATATATATATATATATATATATATATATATATATATATATATACAGATATATAATCATTATTATAATATATCTATATAGCTATATACATAGACATATATAGTATATATATATGCCTATATATAAAGCTATATAAAAATAAACTGTATTTATATTACAAAAACACCATTCATATGTTAGGGCCCAAGCCCTAACATTTTTTATAGCTTTAGATTCACAGCAGGCGGCGGCCATGGACGGCGGTGGCCGCAGAGACAGAGGAGCAGGGTCGGGGTGGCCGCAGAGCGGCAGACGGAAGTTTGTGGTGGCCGCGGAGCGGCGGACGGAATTCGTGGTGGCCGCGGAGCGGCGGACGGAATTCGTGGTGGCCGCAGAGCGGCAGTCAAGATCCGCGGGAGGCATAAGGGTTTGAAGGGGGGGAGATGTGGAGTGGGGCGGAGCCCCACCCACATTCCCACGACGTGGGGTGTGTTGATAACTGAGAGGGGGGGGGGTGAATCAGTTATCCTAATTATTTCCCTTATTAAACTTTCCTTTTAATTGAAGCAGCATAAAATCAAACACAAAACATAAACCATGAAATAAGAAACACATGACACAGTATTTTTGACGTGGAAACCCTGTTAAGGGAGAAAACCACGGGGTGATTAACCCAAGAATTATTCTCTGTTAGAAGAATAGGAAATTACAAAAATGGCACTTGCCAATTAGGGCTCACTGCCCGAGCACACTGCTCACAAGAGGCTCACTGCCTACAAGAAGACACACTGTCTTACAAAGTGATTAGAATCACAGTCTTGAACTGATTGGAAGCATCTGCATATGCTGGAGTTCAGTTCCGGTTAGGTTCAGTATACTGATCTGCTGCACTTCATCTTTCCTCTGTTCTTTAGTCTGCTGTCCTTTCACATACCGGATCTTTCTTGTTACTTCTGCTCTACTCTGGACTTGTTCGCATATCCTCACACACATTCGCACCCTTTATCACTAAATCCATCCTCTATATATATCCGCACAAGTAATTTCATCATCTTTCTAGTCGGCATCCGGAACAGTCTAGTTTCTTACAAACTTAGTTCTGTCGGCTGAATCCTTGCTCACCAAGCAATGCGGATCAAGCATATACTTGTAGATATCATCAATTATGTCGGCCAAACATGATTCATGCCTCCGCAACCTTTATCATCATCTGTAACACATCCGGAAAGTAGTTTGATACTCAGTCAGTCAGTTCTTCCTTTGTTTTCACTGTCTCTCAGGAATCCGGTACTCAACTATTCATATCTTTTTCCTTGTCCATCTCCGGAGGCTAAATCCTTGGAATATACTACTCAAGATAGTCCTCTTGACTTCCCCAGATCCGCACTGTGCCAAGACACTTCCTCTGAGAGATCCGGACCAATCTGTCGGACCTTGCCACATGCTCTGTTCTTGTTCACCGGACCACAACAATCTTCAATCTGACTTCCGGTAGAGATATATCATGACTTGCGGATATGTGGAATGACCTTTGTTGCCATCAATGACAACAACCATGAATCCATATAGTGTCTCTTGCCAACAATCTCCCCCTTTGGCATTGATGGCAACACTTAGTGAAAAATGACTAAGTGTTTACACTATGCTCCCCCTTTGCTGATGCTCTGTCTTTATATACAATTTCCGGAACTCCCCCTGAGTTGGATTCCTCATTTTTCACTGCTCCTCACTCCCCCTTTGACATCAATGGCAAAGGGTAGGGTCCGCACACCAAAATTTTCAAAAATTTTCTATATATAGCCGCATATTTACATACTCACATATACTGCAGAATGTCTGCAAAGGATGTCTGCAGTTGAACCATTTCAGTAGCCCAACTAAGCTTCATTCTGTCCAGGATTGAAATGTGACCACTCAACAAAAATGCAAAAGCTTCTGCCCGCCTGAGATCTGTCGGATCTTTTGTATGGGCGGTGGTCTGGGCATCACTGATGGCCTCATGCATCGTTTCCAACTTAGGGACTATAATCCTTCTAAGTTCTCCCATCCGGTTGGTAATGTTCTTCCTCTCCTTCTCAAGATTCTTTATTTCATTCAAGACTGCAATAGTCTGACATTCTTGATTTATTATAGAGGAAGAGAGAGGATCAAAACTTTGAGATAAGCTTTGAAGCTTGTCCTGTTCTTCTTTTATTTTCTTGTCAATTGCTGTTGTTGCCTTTGACCAAGATATACAAAATTTGTAGATGTCACCGCCATCCTTAAGAGCATTTTCTAAGCTCTTTATTCCAATGCTTACAATCTTCCTATCCTTAGAGATTAATTCTAATATTTCAGAAAATCTCTTATCCAAAAATTCCTTCCGGACCTTGTCTTCAGCTGATTTTTCTAGAGAATTAAAATGTGTATCAATACTGCTGACTAAGGTTTTTAGATTACCGGAAGTGGAGGCAGTCGGATCTATTTGGATTGATGGCATGATCTTTACAAGTACTCCGGAAGCAGCCTCTATCAACTCACAGTCTTCCATATGAGACTTCAGGAGCTTTTCATTTGCCTTGGCATTTGCAAATGAAGCTATCTTCATTGTTTGTACCGGAGAGAGGGAGTCAAAATCAAATGGACCTTTTAGAAGCTCCGGTTCATCAATCTCTAGAGTTTCTTTGCTCAAAAATTGTTGAACAGTTTGTGCAGTGTCTCTTGCCGGAGACAGATGTTTCTTTTCTTCTGCAGTCTTAGAACTGTCAACCTCTTTGTCTGTCACCACTGCTTCCTTCTCCTGCAATTGCTCTTCTTCTTTGGATCCGGAGACTGTAGGGGAAACCGGAGGAGAGATGCTTGCTTGTTCATGGGTCACTTCTTCTGGAGCAGAGGGTCCCAAGTCCTCACTTGTCTGTTCAGGGCTCACTTCTTCCGGAACAGAAGATTCCAAGTCAGCAGCTGTTTCTGCACCTAAGTCCTCTACAACAGGAAGATTGAACCTTTTGAAGGCCTTCCGGAGGATCTCTTCTGTCTCTTGTGCCACTTTGTCAGTCTCACCAAGCATGAGCTGATTCATCCTGGCTTTACTTCTGAACTCATCTTTGCAGTCCTTGAAGATCATGTTCATTGTCTTGGGATCAATTTGAGGATATAGCTGAATAGCTATCTGCTCCTGGATCTCAAGATCTTTAGCATGAGCATTATTTTTCCTCACTTCCATTTCCTTTTCTAGGCTTTTAGGAATAAGAGATATTATTTCAATGAAAGCCTTATTATATATGTTGAGATATTTCACTGTGGCCTCCTGCAGAGTCTTTTGGTCTGCCTCACTGAAGTCGTCATAGGATTCAGTCATTGGTTGAAGGTTTCCATCCACCGTGACCGACTTGATTATGCTCTCTAGTGACAGAGTGGGCTTTTCAACAGTTACCTCTGCCATTTCATCCTTGTCTTGGCCTGTGGAGGGCTTACCGGATCCTTTCTTCTTCTGTTTCTTTACTTCTCTTACTTCCTTATCTGATTCTGTTTCCTCTTCATCCTTTTGGCTTTCATAAGCCCTTGATGCTTTTGTCTTGGATCTTTTACCGGATGCTTGGACTTCCGGTTTTGAGCTTTTGGTTGTGGAAGGTGCAGATCTCTTTGATGATCTGGTCCGGGTGGGGGTTTCAACCGGAGCACTTTCTGTGCTTTTCTCTTCTTCCTCAGCCTTTCTCCTCTTTTCCCGGCTGGCATCAAGTGCCTCTTTTGAGATGCCTAGGCCTTGAGCAATGTGCTCTACTTCTTTTCTCACTTTTCTCTTAATCTCAGGTTCCCTGAGTTCTACATGTAATTTCACGCTCAGCTCCTCAAAGGTTCCAAACCTTTCTGCCTTAGGATCTTTGGGCTGACTTAGCATGTGTTGAACATGCAGCTCTACTATCTGTTCATCAACTTCATACCCCATGGGCATGATCCAGACAGTCCTTGGCTCCACTGCCTCCATTAGGCACTGATCAGTGTCAACCATAAAACATACTGAGTCCTTGTATTTCTCAATGAGAGACTGGGGAATTCTCTCTCTTGCTTGCATCATGCTCTGAAAGTTTTTGAAGTATCCCCATAGAGCTGTATTTCTCGCTTTTGCATCCCCAAGTCCATGCAAATAGTCTCTTATCTGGACTGCAACAGGTTTGTCATTCTGCCATATCCATCCACTTGTTCCGGGTAGCTCATTCATGAAGTAAAAGAATAGACATACAATGAGAGTACCATACTTAAAGGAGTTCTTCTTGTCTTTCTTGATTTTCTGTACATTTTCCATCAATTGGCTTAGTAGTAGTTCACAAAGATCATAATCTGCATTCTTTCTTAGCATTTCATATGCTGTGTATATTACAGTTCCGGATACAGAATTCTCCCTGCTGGAGTGATAGATCTTGTATCCTATTATCATTGATGCATATTTGATATCCGGATCCGAAATATCTTCAATGGTCATTGCCCTCTTATCATATTTTGATCCGGTGGCCTCAGTTACAACGTTGTTCTTGACAGATTTGAGGATAGGTACCCCCCCGGAAGAGTATAGACCAGTTACTGCTCTAATTGCTTCTTTTGTGATCTTACAGGGTCTATCTAGCCAAAGGAAGTTGTCATGCATCCTGCTCAGTACATACCGGACCCATTCATCTTCTTCAAAGCTAGGGAAATGAATGAATTGCTCAAATTGTTTCTTCTGGATACCCTTATACTCTGGTTTGAGCTCAAAAGCATTGTCTATCAGTTGCTTGTGATAGAGGTCTCTTAATTTGAATTCCCCAAATTCCTCAATGTTTGCGTGTATGTAAACCCTAATATCTTCAGTATGTAAGACTCCGTGGGGAACACTAGAGAAGGCTCCTAGTGGATCTACCTCCAATGATTTGTAGGGATGTTTCTTGAATGAGGGGCGAGGTCTATCAGAGATCTTAACTATGTTTGGAGTAGCCATTCTTCAATGATTTGCAGTGAGGCAATGAAAGACGAAGAATACCTTAAGCGCCTTCGGTTTGCACGGAGTGGTTGGATTGATTTCTTTATGCAATAGCTTCGGCAGGAGATCCTTGGTGTGCTTGATGAACCTTGTTGCAGAGCTCCACTATTCGCTTCTTCTCAAGTGTAGAATGAGCAGATAACTTTTGAGAAATCCCTTATATTGCTCCGCAAACCCTAATATCTGTCTGCAATAAATGCTTCACCTGCATTATTCCGGTTTACCATGTCTGGACAGCTTGGAGTATCCCGGATTAGTCCTGATCACTGAATATCATCCGGATCTTTAAATCATGAATAAATCTAGGTAACATATTACAAGAACATCCCAAATACTCTGTCCAATCCGCAAGACAAGATCGTGCACTTCCGGATCTCTCCGGACCTTTTGTAATCCTTTATCATACCGGAGCACCTCCCTGAACAGGTCTAACTTAATCGAACACAGCTTCTTCATAACTCCATGCGGACCTCTGAAAACTTGACTGAAGCATCTCAGGAGTTATATCTACAAACCCTTTAATCCGCATCTTGTGCCACATCCGGCACAACTTGTTTGGCTGGGGGAACAGAATCTTCTTTGAGTCTCCCCCTGAGCCTGAGCTCACCTTTTAATTTCCGGAAGAAATATCAGCACCAGAATCTGGTGTGGATCCAACCTCTACATTCTCTGAGTTTTTCTTCACCCAAATCTTGCTCATCTGATTCCTAACTTCATCCGCATTCATCTTTTGTTTACCCTTGTCTTGATTCTGATTATACACCGGACCTCTTTTGTCCTGATTCTTGTTTCTGCAGACTTTAGCATTATGACCGGACCTATTGCAGATTTGGCAAATAACATTTCTTTGCATATTTAACTGATATCCCCTTGATCTGCATTGATTAGCCATATGACCTACTCTATTGCATGTAAAGCATCTACCTTTGAATGATTTGTTTACTTGCATAATTCTGCATTCATGGGATTTGTGTCCATACCTTTTGCAGTTGAAGCACTGTCCGGAGAAGGATGAATTAATCTGATTCATTCTCATTCTGCACTGATTAGCTTTGTGACCAAAATGGTTGCAGCTGTGGCAGTATCCATTGAAGGATGGATATTTTTGAGCATTTGGCTGTCTTACCGGAGGTCTTCTAGGCCTGCTCCTTGGATTTTCTGATCCAAGATTCTTCTGATCGGATCCGGAGCTTTCTCCTTTCTCATATCCCAAGCCATACTTGTCATCTGTCCTCTTTTGACTTCCAAGAAGAACTTCAAGTTGAGCAGAACTTATCTTGAATTTCTCTTTATATTCATTTGCTGTTTGAAGGTCTCTTTTGAGAGAGGCAATTTGATCCTCAAGTTTTCCTTCATTATCTTTGGAATCTTCAAGATCAGATTCAAGGTGTCTGATAATCCTGTCCATCTGGTGGCATTCTTCTGATTTTTCTTTAAGAGATTGTCTTAGATTGTCTTCAGCCTTTCTTTTTTCTTCAATCTCTTGAGTAAACTTTATAGTTCCTGATTCCATTTCATGTCTTAACATAATGACTTCTTTTGATAACTTTTCACATAACTTGGTTTGCTCAGTCAATTCCTCACTTGTATTGCTTTCTTCACTTTGTCTTGCCAACTGTTGAAGCAGCTCCTTTCTCTTTTTCATAGAGAGACTTAATTTGTCTTTTAATTCTCTCATGAATTCATCAGCCTGTTTGAGTCTTTCCTTTAATTCACTGACTTCAGAATTTGACTGTTCAAGATCCTCAAGGGCAGTCTTGAGTTGCTCCCTTAAACCATATGCATCCATTTGAAATCCCAGATCTTCCTCAAGCTGTTAGGCTCTATTGGGAGGAACTTGGCTCTGATACCAATTGTTGATAACTGAGAGGGGGGGGGGGTGAATCAGTTATCCTAATTATTTCCCTTATTAAACTTTCCTTTTAATTGAAGCAGCATAAAATCAAACACAAAACATAAACCATGAAATAAGAAACACATGACACAGTATTTTTGACGTGGAAACCCTGTTAAGGGAGAAAACCACGGGGTGATTAACCCAAGAATTATTCTCTGTTAGAAGAATAGGAAATTACAAAAATGGCACTTGCCAATTAGGGCTCACTGCCCGAGCACACTGCTCACAAGAGGCTCACTGCCTACAAGAAGACACACTGTCTTACAAAGTGATTAGAATCACAGTCTTGAACTGATTGGAAGCATCTGCATATGCTGGAGTTCAGTTCCGGTTAGGTTCAGTATACTGATCTGCTGCACTTCATCTTTCCTCTGTTCTTTAGTCTGCTGTCCTTTCACATACCGGATCTTTCTTGTTACTTCTGCTCTACTCTGGACTTGTTCGCATATCCTCACACACATTCGCACCCTTTATCACTAAATCCATCCTCTATATATATCCGCACAAGTAATTTCATCATCTTTCTAGTCGGCATCCGGAACAGTCTAGTTTCTTACAAACTTAGTTCTGTCGGCTGAATCCTTGCTCACCAAGCAATGCGGATCAAGCATATACTTGTAGATATCATCAATTATGTCGGCCAAACATGATTCATGCCTCCGCAACCTTTATCATCATCTGTAACACATCCGGAAAGTAGTTTGATACTCAGTCAGTCAGTTCTTCCTTTGTTTTCACTGTCTCTCAGGAATCCGGTACTCAACTATTCATATCTTTTTCCTTGTCCATCTCCGGAGGCTAAATCCTTGGAATATACTACTCAAGATAGTCCTCTTGACTTCCCCAGATCCGCACTGTGCCAAGACACTTCCTCTGAGAGATCCGGACCAATCTGTCGGACCTTGCCACATGCTCTGTTCTTGTTCACCGGACCACAACAATCTTCAATCTGACTTCCGGTAGAGATATATCATGACTTGCGGATATGTGGAATGACCTTTGTTGCCATCAATGACAACAACCATGAATCCATATAGTGTCTCTTGCCAACAGGGTGTGGGTGGGGCTCCGCCCCACTCCACACCACCATATGAAATAACAACTCGCGGTGGGGTTTACTCCCCACCGCCCATATAAAATTTTGACTGCGTTTTTTTTTAATCCGCGGCATATATGTTGACAGTCTTTCACCATTCGTTGGTTATTATCATTAATAATATATTAACCTATATATATCTATATATATATTTATATATATTTATATATAAATATATATATATATATATGTATATATATATCAACAATAATATATTTATATATATATATATATATTTCATATATATATATATATATATATCCCCTTTTTATTATATTGATACATAACAGTTATAATTACTTTCAGTTACTCTATTATTTTCTAAAATGATAATTACTCAAAATGATCAATATATATATATCTCTATATATATATTTATAATTTATTTAGAGAAAAAAAAAATACTCTTTATATACTTGAATAATTCCAATTTATACAATTTCTTAAATTCACTACTCTATGCATCTTCTCCAAATCAACCTATTATAAAGAAATTGTCGTAACAATTAGATATATATATATATATATATATATAAATATATCTATATATATGCCAATTTCACCAAATGGTTAATAGCTATCCCCTTATTTTAAGTATACATTTCCATTTTCATAAACATATAAGACCTGTAAAATTTACAAACAGATTATATTTACATGCTAGATTTCCTCTAATCCTTCTAAATTAACAGAACCCATTAATTTGGAGAATAACTCAAATATTTAAAACTGTCTTTTCCATTTTAACATTGAAAAGAAAATTAGCATTTCAACTAGTGAAGCAATTCCAAACTTTCAAATGTAAACAACTCAGATTAAGTTGCAAAAAACGAACTTATTCTTTTCAGTAATACTTGAAACACAAAAATTGCTATTGAACAAAGGTTGCATACATCAACTTAAAATTTAAGCACAGTCATATTACAACTTCTCAATCATGAATACCAACTTCCCAGATATGAACTTTCTCCTCCCAAACAGTATACAACTGAAAACTTATGACAACCAATAAAAGTCCAATAATAACAAGACCAGGGAAGTGATTTTCTTCACTCCCAGAATATCATTAATTTACAACAATAACAAGAGAGATGTTTCCTCTTCATCTCTATGAAATGAACCAGGCCTAATTCTCATGACAAGAAGATGAACTGTTTCTTCATAAATAGCCAACCAGAAGCTCCAAGAGAAAAACCTGCGTATCAAAGACAAACAAAGAAGAAAATACCACTTGTCTATCTCTCCTCCCTACCGTAGACCCGCAAGAGGGTCACCCCCGAGCTAGGGAGACCATACTCACACCTGGGTACTCAAACACTCCACTTCACAACAGAAACAACAACAATCCCAAAGCACACCTACACCCGTGGCTATTTTACACAATACGGAAACTCAACTACAGCGAGTTTCACAAGGGGCAGGAGAGTGGATACACTCGACTCCAGAGTGTCACCCTGACAGATAAATGAACTCATATAAATTTCTCTTGGTCTCAACCAAGTGTGATCACAAGTTGTAAGAAATCTGTATATGACTCTCAAGTCAAAAATACAGTCACAGATACATGCCCTCAAGGCTTTCAACATCCCAAAAGATGGAACAGGTATGCACCCGAGGAGGATCTCTCCTCCCCTACCCCAAACTTGATGAGCATTTCTCCCAAGTGGGAGATGCTCTGTCAAACACCCGACAAGAACCCCCACAGAAAAACAAATTTAAACACATATTTCACACACATTTCATACACATTTCAGTTCTACCAAAACAAAGATAAAATTCAGACCAACCTTGCAAAGCCCTCCTGGAATGAAGTTGTTGCAGAGTCCACAGAGTTCACTTCCAAGCTTAGCCACCAACTCCCTCTCCCTTCTCTATCTTCCAAACTAACTTCTCTATTTTTGATAAGGCCAAAGATGAAAGATTTTCCCCAAAATTCAACTAACTCCCTCTCATCCCAAAATTTGAAAATAAATAACCCAAAATTCTCTTTCTTTCTAATTTTGAGAAATGGGGAAGTGACACTTGTCACCTCCTCACCCTTCCCAAAAATCACTATTCTGTCCAGGTGGCTTATGTCACTCTCCATTCCCAAGGGTACTCCTTATTCCTTTCATGTGACTCCACTTTCTCATGGGAAAAATAAAAAAAGAGTTAAATGGGAACAAGACAGGTGACCCATGCCTCTTTCTCCTTTCTTCACATGGGTGTCCCCATAGTACATGGGGGAATCTTACTAAAGAAGAGGTAACTTTTACTAATGGATGGCATCTCTTATCTAGGGAAAAGTAGAGGGGATGGGTTGAGTGTTGGTACAACCCATCATGTCCCCTCCTACCTCCAATTTTCGCCACTTAACTTCAGGGGAAGGTTAAGTTGACTAGATGGAGGTTACTCAAGGGTTACCCATGCCAAATGGGCCCCTGGACCCATGGGGTAGAACCCAGGGTCAATTTTAACCCATACAAGACACCCCAGGTCAAGGTAAAGCACAAGAAAAAGGGCCTCATAATTTAAAGAAAAATAGAAATTTCCAATTCAATCTCTTAACAACACTTACTTATAAAAATAATGATACATGAGGGTAACCTAACCCACTCGACCATACGAAAGACCACATTACATCAAGACATCAAACACAAAGAGATCTTGGTTCTTCGTGGAACCAGATCGGCTTAACAGGGAATAACAATTAACAAGGTGTGGAATGATCTCCAAAATCTGTGGTTTGATTAGTAGTCCCTGCACACTCAATTACAAGATCAGTAACCACATAAATTAATCATAGCCGAAGCAACTTAAATAACACATGCATTCTCATGCCTTAGTACAATTTAACATAATTAAAAAATCATATTACAATTTTCCATCATCCCTAATTCATTTTTCTGAAAAGTAACTTATCCAAACATCACCCAATTAGTTTTTCCGAAAACATAATAAAGTTAAATAGTCTGACAAATTCCAGGAATTGCTATCCCACAAATATGAAAGTAACAATAACAGTACTATAAATAGTCATAACAATAGTAGTAAAAAGGGCGGTCCTCACATCCTCTCCCCCTAAGACGGTACTTCCTCCTGGAAGTCGTCAAAAAGGTGAGGATACAGGGTCTTCAATCTCTCTGCATCTTCCCATGTTGCAGTGACTTCGTCGTATAAGTCCCATTGGACTCTAACCTGGTCCAGCTCTCGACCTCGAAGGGCCAGCGTCCGTCAAGCCAATATGCGAATTGGCTCCAACGCCAGTTGTCCGTCTGCCTCTACCTGAAGAGCACTCCAATCCAACACATGAGATAAGTCAGAAATATATTGACGTAAAACTGATACATGAAATACATCGTGGATACGTGACAAGCTAGGTGGCAAGGCTAGACGATAGGCTACTGGTCCTATCCGCTCCAAGATTTTGAAAGGTCCTACAAATCGAGGTGCGAGTTTAGAGCCTTTTCCGTAACGGATTGGACTTTTGTGCGGCCGCACTCTCAAAAATACTCTTTCCCCCACAGAGAAGCTTCGGTCTGTCCTTTTTGCATCGGCATACTTTTTCTGCCTGTCCTGTGCTTCCAGAAGCCTCTGTCTTATCTGTTTAACTTGCAGTTCCATATTCTGAACTATCTCTGGGCCGATGACTGTTCTGTCCTCTATACGATCCCAACTCAAAGGTGTTCTGCATGGTCTGCCATATAATGCCTGGAAAGGAGGCATACCCAACGAGCTATGATGCCCATTATTGTAGGCGAATTCAACTAGATACAGGTACTCCTCCCATCTAGACTGGTGGTCCATCACATACATGCGAAGCATGTCTTCTAACACCTGGTTAACTCTTTCTGTTTGTCCATCGGTTTCCGGATGATATGCAGAACTGAAGTTGAGCTGTGTGCCCAACGCCTGATGTAAGGCTTTCCAGAATGATGAAGTGAATACGGAGTCTCTGTCAAATATAATGCGGCGAGGTACTTCATGAAGTCTAACAATCTGATCAAGAAACACCTTTGCCACTGATGGTGCATTGTACGTTGTACATATTGGTGAAAAATGCGCCGCTTTGGTCAGCTTGTCAACTGTCACCATAATAGCATCATGGCGACGTGATGACATAGGTAGACCAACGATAAAATCCATAGAAATGGTATCCCATTTCCATTCAGGTATCTCGTGAGGGTACAACAGTCCCGCTGGATGCTGATGTTCGGCCTTGACCCTCTGACATTCCAGGCAACGAGCAACAAATTCAGCAATGTCACGCCTCATCCCAGCCCAATGATAAAGCTGTCGTAAATCAGCATGCATCTTCTTCACTCCTGGGTGTGCTGCGTAGGGTGCTCTATGAGCCTCTGATAGGATTACTGTATGAAGATTACCCACATGGGGTACATAGATGCGTTGCCGATGTCGAAGCATTCCATCAGAATCAAGGGTATATCCTGAAAATTTGCCCTCAAGGGCCTTCTGATTTAGTACTGCCTGCTGCACTTCAAGAAACCATTCGTCCTCCGGCAGATGCTGTAAGATGCGATCCTTCAAGTCCATCTTCAAGGTCAGGGTCTGGATCGCGTGGCGTCTTTGACTCAAAGCATCAGCGACCACGTTCTCCTTCCCTTTTATATAATGGACATCGAAGTCATATTCGCATAGGAATTCCATCCAACGTCGTTGGCGGGCGTTCAAATTAGGCTGTGTAAAAATATACTGCAAACTATGATGGTCTGAATGGAGTTCAAAGCGTCGCCCTAAGAGAAAGTGTCTCCAGCGAACCAAGGCATGAACAACAGCTGCAAGCTCTAAGTCGTGCGTAGGATAGTTTAACTCATGTGTCTTTAGTTTCCGCGATTCGTATGCGATCGCTCGTCCATCCTGCATAAGCACGGCTCCCAAACCTTCTAATGATGCATCCGTGCAAACTACAAACTCTTCCGAAGGATCTGGAACTGCTAAAATAGGAGCGCTCGTAAGACACTCTTTGAGGACTCCAAAAGCCTTTTCACACTGCTCGGTCCAAGTGAAACCCTTCCCTTTTCGCTGAAGGGAAGTAATGGGATGTGCTATCCTGGAGAAACCTTCGACAAACCGACGATAATACCCAGCTAACCCCATAAAGCTTCTGACCTCTGTCACGTTCGTGGGTGCCGGCCACTCCTGGATTGCTCTAATTTTAGATGGATCTATAGAGATGCCATCGCCTGATAAAATGTGTCCCAAATACTGCACCTCTGTCCTGAAGAAGGCACACTTCGTCAAGTTGCCAAAAAGTTGCTGCTCTCGTAATTTCTGCAAAACTTGACGCAAGTGCTCTACATGCTCCTCCTCAGTCCATGAATAAATCAGAATGTCATCTAGGAATATGATCACGAACCGGTCTAGGTATGTACGGAACACCCCGTTCATGAGACTCATGAATACTGCAGGAGCGTTCGTCAACCCGAAAGGTACCACTGTGAATTCATAATGGCCATATCTGGTTTGAAAAGCAGTTTTATGAATATCTGACTCCGTGATGCGCAATTGATGATACCCAGATTTTAGATCGATTTTCGAGAACACTCTGGCTCCCTGCATCTGATCAAAAAGGTCGTCAATCCTAGGTAGAGGATAACGATTCTTCACCGTCACCTTGTTCAACTGCCTGTAGTCCATGCATAGACGAAGAGACCCATCCTTCTTCTTCACGAAGATCACTGGTGCACCCCATGGTGAAACGCTAGGTCAGATGTGTCCCTTCTCAAGTAATTCTTCCAACTGCAGCTTAAGTTCTGTGAGTTCATGGGTCGTCATTCTATAGGGTGCGCGGGATATCGGCTCTGCACCTAGCACTAAGTCAATGTGGAAGTCCACTTCTCTACGTGGAGGCATACCAGGTAATTCTGGCGGGAACACATCGGCAAACTCTCTAAGGATAGGGTGATCATCTAAAGTAGCCTCAGGTTCGTCCTCTGCTCTATCACTAACTGTGATGGCAAACATCTGACATCCCTTCCGCATACAGCGCTTAAGCTGTTGTGCGGATATCATACGAACTGCCGTGGGCTTTTGAATGCCCACTATCTCAACCGACGAACCCTGATCGTCTAAACAGCTAATCGTTCTTTGGCGACAATCAAGCTTGGCTCTATGTGCCGCAAGCCAATCCATACCCAGAACTACTCCGTAAGACCCTAATGGCATAATCCTAAGGTCGCACGTTGTGGTGAAGGGTCCCAATGTGATCTCACAGTCTTTAACCAAGGTATCTACTGACATCCTGGCCCCTGAGGCCAACTCAACTTCCCACCTAATGTCTTGCCTAGAAGCCACCAGCCTGCAACGCTCCACTAACGATGTAGACAAAAAGGAGTCAGTAGCTCCTGAGTCAAAAAGGATCGAGATGGGAAAGTCTCTAATTGTACCTGCTGCCTCGATGACAGAAGCCTAGAAATCGGCCTGGCGGTTATCAACCGCTGCAAACATGTGGTGAGATCTGCCCACGTCACCGACGGTCTGCTCAGACCCTCCTGATCGGGGCTGACCCCCTGCAGTAAATCCCTGCGGACACTCTCTAGCCAGATGCCCTGCCCCACCACATACATAACATGGTCCTCTAACCTGTAACTGCCCTGACTGTATTCTGCCTGACTGTTGTTGCCCGGTCCGTACGGTGGATCCCTGTGAGCCTCTGTAAGACTGCTGGGACCTTGCGGGTCCTGCCGATGAACCCTGCTGTCTCTGATCCCTACGTGGACCCTGCTGCTGCCATCCACGGTTCTGTCCTCCCTGTCCCCTCTGTTGAAATTTGGATTTTTGCTGATGTTGCTGTTGCTGTGGAGGCCTAGGAGGTAATGATGAAGGATTATATCCTCCTCTCTGTGTTGTGTTTTGAGGCCTTCAGAAATTCTGCTATTGTTGGGGATTCCGTTCCTGGTACTGTGGGCGTGAATTCTGTCCTCGTCCCTGAATTTCCTCTGATATAAGGGCCTTTTCAACAGCCTCGCTCATGGTTTGGGGATTTGCCATACGAACTGGTCCTGCTATCCCGTGATTTAGCCCCCTGATGAATTTGTGTATTAAGATTTTCTCGTCATGGAGGTATTCCGCATAACGAGAAAGCTCTATAAATCGGCTCTCATACTGAGTAACGGTGAGTCCCCTCTGCTGTAGATCATGAAACTCATCAATTCTGCGCTGTCTATAATGTTCAGACAAATACCGCGCATTGAAGCGCTCAATGAAGGTGTCCCATGTGAGTGTATCCACGGAGAGTCGGCGCTTGCACTCCTCTGTACGCCACCAGGTGGCTGCTGCATCCCTAAGAAGATGAACTGCCACTCGTGCTTTCGTGTTGCTCTCATATGGTCGCAATGCGAAACACCTGTCTAAGCTAATTAGCCAAGCCTCGGCCACAGCTCCCTCTGTAGCTCCTGCGAAGGTGGGTGGGTTGAGCCTTAGTAGATCTCTGATAGGGTCCCCTCTGTCTCTAAGTCTCCCAAGTGGCTCTTCCACACCATCCTCATATACTCCCTGCTGAACCTGTTCTTGTCTCAAAAGTCTCGGAGGACTCCTGCTCCGTGCTCGGGAGGCCGACCCTACCTCCTCTACTGTTGTGTCTGGAATCTCAACGAAGGGCTCCACACGTCTCACCTCTAGTGGATCAACGCGGGGCTCCATACGTGGCTCAATACGTGACTCGGCACGTGGCTCCTCTCGCGGAGCAACACGAGGCTCTATACGTGGCTCAGGAATCACTGGTGGTAACCTGTCTAGCATAGTCTGTAGTGCCTGTAAGATCTGTGGACCTATATCCGCTACTGGTGTCGCCTGTGGTACTAGTGGTGCTTGTGGCACAGGTGGGGCAGGTGGTGCTGCTGAATCTGCGGGTGCCAGTCCCTCGGCTGAGGAATCGCTGTGCACCTCGACTGACACTGTGTGGCGTGATCGCGCTCGTCGAACACGTCGGGGAGGCATCCTACAAAACAAGGTAGAAACTAATTAGCCAAAGTTGCGGAATAATAACGTGCCCAAATACGCCCAGTGTTTACAAACTTGGCTCTGATACCAAATGTCATGCCCACATTTTCCTTGTGGTCACAACACACATCGCACGTGTCATAGCCACATCTGTCATGTGGTTATGACACGAGATATGAAAAACTTTTCTCACACTGTCCTAAAAACCCCTTTCGCATGCGTACGCATGCTCAACGGTGTTCTCTCATGGCGAAACACTATTCTCATCGGCGGAATACAAGTACAATGGCGTGCAACCAGAGGCATATAGATCAACAAGAGGGTCTATACAACGCTGCTAACGTCATTGCAAGAGTGAGATTACCAAAGTTCTTCAATCGAATCCTTGGCAATGTTCGGTAGCAGAATGCCTTACGGTGTTAGTGGGAATTACGCTGCACTCATTTACGCCCGTGGTTCGCTGATAGAGGAACCACTCCCCACGACGCCTTGTTCCGACTAAACTGGTTAGTGATCTCCCTATTTAGTCATTTTTCAGCCAGGCACGGTTGTCTGTCTCCTCTCTTGTTCCCTGAAACATACTCCTCCTATGACTTAGCATTTTCAACAAGGCGGTTTGGTTGCCCTCTCTTCCCTTTCCACAAGTTCTTAAGTTGGATTATATCTTTATTGCCCTTACCTTAACTATCTCTTAGTTCATTTAGTGTGTTTATATTTCGGTCTCTCTCTCTCTTTCATTTTCTATACTTTCTTTATGTGCATCCTGTCCTTTCTTCGTGATTTACGTCAATCAGGGTTATCACCGCAGTTATTGTTGATATTAAACCTGATTTCAGGATGATCTAGGTCACAAAGGCTGGTTTACTATTTCGCTGGACTCGGTCTCCTAATCTTCCCCGATCTAGGTTCCTCCTCTTCGTAAATACTTAGTCAACTTGTTCCTAAGCACAATTGACAGAAGGGTCCGTCAACTTAGTTCTCTTATCCCGTGTGAGAAAGGTCGCGCATTTTCTCCTCTGTGTTTTCCAATGTTAGTTTTTCCTTCTTCGGGACCTCTTACCGGTTTACATATGAGATCGTTTGCTACAGTTGAGATTAATATGGCCACATGAATAGTTAGTGGTGGCTTCATAAGTTTATTTCCAGTGTTCTTTGAGCAAGAGTTGTGTAAATTTCCTCTTCCTTTTCCGGGTGATTATTAGTACGTTAACAGTTGAAACTTCCGAGAAACTCTTTCCTAAGTATCACCGGATATTCCTAAACTCTCTTTACATTATAATTTTATTTTCTCTTGTTTAGAATTACTGTTGTTACTGTTACTCTTAATTACGATTCATACACTGATTGTAATTCGTATGACGTTGTCAATAGATGTAGGTGGTTCACCACTTTATAAAACTCTATTCATGGTAATATATCTTCTTTGGTTGTTGTGTTCAACACTTAATAACATCTATATATATATATATATATATTTAGATATATATATATATATATAGATATATATATATATATATATATTTTTTTTTTCTCTATATCCATGAGACATAGTTTATAACGATTTTAAACGAGGGCCCAATAAATTGGTTCAAAGATTAACTCCTATGCATATATATATATATATCTATAATATATTTATTTTAATGTCTATATAATGGACAAATTGGTTTCCCACAACTTATATACCTATATATATATATATATATACAGATATATAATCATTATTATAATATATCTATATAGCTATATACATAGACATATATAGTATATATATATGCCTATATATAAAGCTATATAAAAATAAACTGTATTTATATTACAAAAACACCATTCATATGTTAGGGCCCAAGCCCTAACATTTTTTATAGCTTTAGATTCACAGCAGGCGGCGGCCATGGACGGCGGTGGCCGCAGAGACAGAGGAGCAGGGTCGGGGTGGCCGCAGAGCGGCGGACGGAATTCGTAGTGGCCGCAGAGCGGCAGTCAAGATCCGCGGGAGGCATAAGGGTTTGAAGGGGGGGAGATGTGGAGTGGGGCGGAGCCCCACCCACATTCCCACGACGTGGGGTGTGGGTGGGGCTCCGCCCCACTCCACACCACCATATGAAATAACAACTCGCGGTGGGGTTTACTCCCCACCGCCCATATAAAATTTCGACTGCGTTTTTTTTAATCCGCGGCATATATGTTGACAGTCTTTCACCATTCGTTGGTTATTATCATTAATAATATATTAACCTATATATATCTATATATATATTTATATATATTTATATATAAATATATATATATATATATGTATATATATATCAACAATAATATATTTATATATATATATATATATTTCATATATATATATATATATATATATATATATCCCCTTTTTATTATATTGATACATAACAGTTATAATTACTTTCAGTTACTCTATTATTTTCTAAAATGATAATTACTCAAAATGATCAATATATATATATCTCTATATATATATTTATAATTTATTTAGAGAAAAAAAAAATACTCTTTATATACTTGAATAATTCCAATTTATACAATTTCTTAAATTCACTACTCTATGCATCTTCTCCAAATCAACCTATTATAAAGAAATTGTCGTAACAATTAGATATATATATATATATATATATATATATATATATATATATATATATATATATATATATGCCAATTTCACCAAATGGTTAATAGCTATCCCCTTATTTTAAGTATACATTTCCATTTTCATAAACATATAAGACCTGTAAAATTTACAAACAGATTATATTTACATGCTAGATTTCCTCTAATCCTTCTAAATTAACAGAACCCATTAATTTGGAGAATAACTCAAATATTTAAAACTGTCTTTTCCATTTTAACATTGAAAAGAAAATTAGCATTTCAACTAGTGAAGCAATTCCAAACTTTCAAATGTAAACAACTCAGATTAAGTTGCAAAAAACGAACTTATTCTTTTCAGTAATACTTGAAACACAAAAATTACTATTGAACAAAGGTTGCATACATCAACTTAAAATTTAAGCACAGTCATATTACAACTTCTCAATCATGAATACCAACTTCCCAGATATGAACTTTCTCCTCCCAAACAGTATACAACTGAAAACTTATGACAACCAATAAAAGTCCAATAATAACAAGACCAGGGAAGTGATTTTCTTCACTCCCAGAATATCATTAATTTACAACAATAACAAGAGAGATGTTTCCTCTTCATCTCTATGAAATGAACCAGGCCTAATTCTCATGACAAGAAGATGAACTGTTTCTTCATAAATAGCCAACCAGAAGCTCCAAGAGAAAAACCTGCGTATCAAAGACAAACAAAGAAGAAAATACCACTTGTCTAGCTCTCCTCCCTACCGTAGACCCGCAAGAGGGTCATCCCCGAGCTAGGGAGACCATACTCACACCTGGGTACTCAAACACTCCACTTCACAACAGAAACAACAACAATCCCAAAGCACACCTACACCCGTGGCTATTTTACACAATACGGAAACTCAACTACAGCGAGTTTCACAAGGGGCAGGAGAGTGGATACACTCGACTCCAGAGTGTCACCCTGATAGATAAATGAACTCATATAAATTTCTCTTGGTCTCAACCAAGTGTGATCACAAGTTGTAAGAAATCTGTATATGACTCTCAAGTCAAAAATACAGTCACAGATACATGCCCTCAAGGCTTTCAACATCCCAAAAGATGGAACAGGTATGCACCCGAGGAGGATCTCTCCTCCCCTACCCCAAACTTGATGAGCATTTCTCCCAAGTGGGAGACGCTCTGTCAAACACCCGACAAGAACCCCCACAGAAAAACAAATTTAAACACATATTTCACACACATTTCATACACATTTCAGTTCTACCAAAACAAAGATAAAATTCAGACCAACCTTGCAAAGCCCTCCTGGAATGAAGTTGTTGCAGAGTCCACAGAGTTCACTTCCAAGCTTAGCCACCAACTCCCTCTCCCTTCTCTATCTTCCAAACTAACTTCTCTATTTTTGATAAGGCCAAAGATGAAAGATTTTCCCCAAAATTCAACTAACTCCCTCTCATCCCAAAATTTGAAAATAAATAACCCAAAATTCTCTTTCTTTCTAATTTTGAGAAATGGGGAAGTGACACTTGTCACCTCCTCACCCTTCCCAAAAATCACTATTCTGTCCAGGTGGCTTATGTCACTCTCCATTCCCAAGGGTACTCCTTATTCCTTTCATGTGACTCCACTTTCTCATGGGAAAAATAAAAAAAGAGTTAAATGGGAACAAGACAGGTGACCCATGCCTCTTTCTCCTTTCTTCACATGGGTGTCCCCATAGTACATGGGGGAATCTTACTAAAGAAGAGGTAACTTTTACTAATGGATGGCATCTCTTATCTAGGGAAAAGTAGAGGGGATGGGTTGAGTGTTGGTACAACCCATCATGTCCCCTCCTACCTCCAATTTTCGCCACTTAACTTCAGGGGAAGGTTAAGTTGACTAGATGGAGGTTACTCAAGGGTTACCCATGCCAAATGGGCCCCTGGACCCATGGGGTAGAACCCAGGGTCAATTTTAACCCATACAAGACACCCCAGGTCAAGGTAAAGCACAAGAAAAAGGGCCTCATAATTTAAAGAAAAATAGAAATTTCCAATTCAATCTCTTAACAACACTTACTTATAAAAATAATGATACATGAGGGTAACCTAACCCACTCGACCATACGAAAGACCACATTACATCAAGACATCAAACACAAAGAGATCTTGGTTCTTCGTGGAACCAGATCGGCTTAACAGGGAATAACAATTAACAAGGTGTGGAATGATCTCCGAAATCTGTGGTTTGATTAGTAGTCCCTGCACACTCAATTACAAGATCAGTAACCACATAAATTCATCATAGCCGAAGCAACTTAAATAACACATGCATTCTCATGCCTTAGTACAATTTAACATAATTAAAAAATCATATTACAATTTTCCATCATCCCTAATTCATTTTTCTGAAAAGTAACTTATCCAAACATCACCCAATTAGTTTTTCCGAAAACATAATAAAGTTAAATAGTCTGACAAATTCCGGGAATTGCTATCCCACAAATATGAAAGTAACAATAACAGTACTGTAAATAGTCATAACAATAGTAGTAAAAAGGGCGGTCCTCACAAACTGACTACTTTACCAAATGGATTGAGGCCATTCCAACTAAAAGAGCTACAAGTAAGGTGGTGACAGATTTCATACTAGAGAACATCATCATCAGGTTTGGAGTACCATTTAAGATTATCACTGATAATGCTATGTGCTTCAGATCAGGTGAGTTTGTTGATTTTTGCAACAGGTATGGGATAAACCTGTCATATACATCACCATATCACCCACAAGGAAATGGTAAAGCAGAATCAAACAATAAGAGCATCATGAAAATTGTCAAGAGGATACTGGACAAGAACAAGAGAGCTTGGGACTCAAAGTTGAACTTAGCAGTATGGGCTGACAGAGTGACTGTGAAAAGGGCTATTGGGAAGTCACCTTTTGAGCTAGTATATGGTGCATCAGCTAGACTGCCCATAAACAATCTCCTACCAGTTTACAGGTTCATTCAGGAAAATGATGAGGACATTGAAGATCCCATGACAGAAAGAGTGAATCAGCTGGTTGCATTGGATGAACACAGAAGGAAAGCCCACCAGATCAATCTCAAAAGACAACAGGATATGAAATATCAGTTTGACAGGAGAGCTACAAAAAGGAAGTTTGAAGTCAATGATCTGGTGCTTATTTGGAATGCTAAAGATCAGGAAAAGGGTAAACATGGTAAATTTCAGCCCTTATGGATGGGCCCATATCAGGTTTGCAATACTCATGGGGAGGATTCTTATTTCCTCCAGGCCCTAGATGGTGAAATTCTGGAATTGCCTGTGCATGGCCAATTCCTTAAGTTCTATTTTGCATGAATATCTGGTTGATGTGCACATTTGTAAAATATGTATGTAGTGTAAATGCCTTGTACAGCTCGCGTTTTTTGGCTTTTTGTTAGGTCTGCCCAGAAGTCTGGTTCTCGCTGCAGGTTTTCACCTGCACGTCCCCATTCAGAGCCACTGTTAGCACTTATTTTGACCTGGGGTTGATTTGTCATGATCAGGAGGTTTCTTCATCTGAAGCCTTCATCTTCTTGCCCAATTTTTCTAAGTGTTGGACCTCCTCAGCGTTTTTCAGCTGTAGCATCATATTTTTCTGAGGAGGAGGTTGTCATCATCATCTTGTCTTCGATGATGATCTTCATCAGCATGTTCTTCGTCGACTTGTTTTTCTCATCGTCATCATCATATTTCAACGGTCGGGTGATGTTTGGATATCATCCTGATGATACTGGTGAGCTACAGTGCGCCCTCAGTTGCTTGCGAGGGTGATTTTTCAAAGTATCCGGTGATCTTCCATTTATCACCTTGCCCAAACATGATGATGATGTTGCCCCATTATCTTGAAGGGGTTATTCTCTAAGTTGTCGACCTGACTTGTTTTTTCCTAAGGGTCGTCATCATCATGATATTTCCAGTTATCATCCTACTGCTTGCGGAGGTCATCATATTTTCTGCCTTCATGATATTTCGCCGGGGTGATATTTTTATCATCGGGTGATCTTGGTTATGATCATCCTGATGATGTTGTTGAAGAGTTCTAAGTGCGACCCGATATTCACTAGGGTCATCATATTTTGAACGTCAGGATGATCTTGGTCAATATCATCCTGATGATGTTGTATCACTTCTTGTTCGTTGTTTTGTCATCCTGATGATGCTGACGTCATCCTTATATCAGGGTGATATTTGTTTCTCTACCTATCTGCATCATGATATTTCCGAAGGAGGGGGTGATATTTTCATATCACCCGGATATATGTTTTGTTCGAGCATCATGATGATGCTGATATCAAGGAGATATCCGCCTGCCAGCTTCGCGCATTATCTACTGGGGGTGATCTTTTCAAGCAGCATCATCATATTCAGTTTTTGCCCCGATCTTATGGTGAAGCTACAGTGCAACCTGATATTTGTGCATCAGGAGGATATTTCCAAATATCCGGTTGTCTTCCGAATATCATGATGATGTTAATATGATGATGACGTCATCAAGGTCCGGGGGGGGTCATATTTCTAACACTGATCATCTTGAAGAGACCTCCTGATATTTGCAAACATGATGATGACATCATCCGGATATGCGGGTTGGTGCACAGTAGGCAGATATGATGATGACGTTAGCAGGATATGATGATGACGTCATCAGGATGTTCATCGGCCAGACTTTTGGAATAAGCTCAGCAGGAGGGTGTTCCTCCAATGGATCAGGTTGTGCCGATTATCATGAAGGGTATATTTCAAATATCATGATGACGTCAGGGTGATATTTTGAACAACAGGATATCATGCTGCTGGAGGATGATGATGATGAGGTTATATACTAGTGTCGTCAGGAGCGAAAGCACCGACATGATATATGCTCATGACCTAGTATATAAAGTGTTATTGAGGTCATCGCGGGGTGCATGTGGGATATTGTTATCCTGCATTTTCAAACATCATGATGATGAGTCTCGGCGGGAAATGCTTGCGATAGTCTGTTTGATGTTCTTCCCAAGGCCGCGGGTTGGTGCGCCATCAATGGCAGTTGTTGCAGAGGTATGGGCGATGGCGTGGATGGATCCTGTACCTGACTGAAGATGTACATCAGCGGATGGTGGTGCAGGGCTCAAGAAATCTTCCTGTCTCCTCCCCTACCTGCTGCATTCAAGTTTGGGCGCCAATCTGGTTGTGTTTGAGCGCCATTTCCATGATACTGTGTATCTGGCAGGATTTTTGGTCAACATTGTAATTAATTGCTGAGCACCTACCTGGCTGTTATAAGTAGGTGATGTTGCTCATTTGAAAGGTTGTTGAAAGTTGATGATTTTGGCTCTGTAATGCATAACAAGCTGATCTGGTTGCTCTGTACAGCTTACCTGTGAGTTTATGTATCTCTTGTTGTTTGTTTTTGGCATGAACCCACTGATTTCATGATTAAACTTATATGAGAAATGCTATTTAGCATGTGTTGTGTTAATTCTGTCTCCAGTATTGCATGTACTCTTCTTCTGAATCTGGATGTTTGGTAATGTTTAGATTCTAGAGCATAGAATTCCTATGTTGACTGTCTGATCTTCTGACTTCTACTCAAGGGGTAGATTAAACTATTTTTCAGGTTGAACATTGGGAAGGATATACTGCAGTAGGGATACCATAAGTAGAGATAACCTAACACTCTGTATTGGGAGATACCTGTAAGGCAGGTATCACATATATCCCCTAGAAATCCAGTTTTAGCTGTTCATGCTGATCATTCACAGGTGTATGTCTACTGACTCCAGGCCCTGGATAGGCACCAATCATGCTTTGTTTTGTGTTATAACCATATCCAGCTTTGCATCCACACTTAAACTCCAAATCAAAATCTAAAACAACCATTAGGACATTAGAGTTAGTTTAGGATCCTCAGTCCTCTGTCTACAACTGCTAATAGGCCCAAAGCTAGCCCCTTTGCTCTTATCTTTCAGTTTTGGTCTACTTACAAGAGGACTATCTGCTTTCTGTCAGCATCCCAGCCCTGTATGCATATCCTCATGGATGTTGAGTAGGGAATACCCCCCTAGGTCTTGTAGAGCATGAAGAAGAAGAGGAGATAAAATATAGAGTCTATCTCCTACACTGTTGACCCCCTGGCCCAGAGATCCTGTTGATCACTGATGGCTACCTTGTAGGGATATCTGGGAATAAGCATCCAGTCTGGGAAAAAGTCAACACATTCTATGAAGAACATGGGATAAAAAGATAGTTATCTACTCCTAGAACTCCTTAACAGAATGGAGTTGTTGAAAGAAAGAACAGGAGAGTTCAAGAAGCTGCTAGGTCAATGATGATGGAGGCTAACCTACCAGAAGTGTATTGGAGAGAAGCTATACACACTGCTGTCTACATTCAAAATAGAGTCCAAGTCAAAGGTAATGGTACTAAAAATCCCTATGAATTATGGTATGGAAAAGCTCCTACAGTGAAATATTTCAAAGTTTTTGGAAGCAAATGTTATATCAGAAGAGATGAAGAGTTAGGCAAGTTTTGGTGTAGTCATGGTAGGAGGGTTCACAAAATGAACTGTCCAGACCATGTAGTGAGTAAACACAATAGAAACAATTCCAAGATGTGAAAAAAATGCAGATTCAGTCATTCAGTATATCATATAATTCAAATACAATCTAGTTGGCATCATGTGGGCTTACAATTAGGGCTTAAGGGCCTAATTCTAGAATATCAGAATATGCAGTAGATATAACTTTGAAGCTCCTTCACAAAGAATCCAAACTATAAACTATCTCTATTATGATGAACTTGATAACGACTTTCCTAGAGATCTAATACATCAATATATATCATTTCTAGAACAATAGATTCCTCTACGTCAGCCAATGAAAATTACAAACTCCAATGAAGAGTTGTAACGTGTGTACACTGATAGGTCAGACCTAAGCATGTAGAACTCCTCTACAAATGAATGGACTGATGTACAGATCTTGAGGAAGGTCGACCATGAACCAAAGATCAATGAATGAGGTGTCATTAGGCTCCACAAGTCAAGGACTACTCCGCAAGTCTTCTCCTTTAGTTGATTATTAGAGGTTGTTATGATACTCTATTCTGAGAAAACAATTAATCTTCTTATAGTGATAATTTTTTGGTACTTGATCCAAATGCTCTAAATTTTGGATATGTTGCTAATGAATGAATCTAGATGCTAAGTCTAGCTCTACAAGGTCTAAAATGCTACTGTGGTAAAATACGGACCAAAATATAGAAACTACTACTAATTGAACTGCCTGAACTGAACTGAAAAATGAAAGAAACAAAATAAGCTATAAACAAACTAAAATGCAAAAGTTTTTGGTTGATGCAAGATTGGTCTTAAACCAGGGATGCTCCTACATCAAGTTTGATGCTAGATATGATCTTACAACTCTTGGACTTCTACCTTGGACTGCTCAAGATCATCTAGGGTGAGATTAAGTTGCCCTTGAAGGTTATATTCATCCATTTTTATTACCTTCCTAGATCTTCCTTAAGCTGTTAAACTTGTTCAAAGGAACCTTGCTCTGATACTAGTTGTTGGATTAGATATGGACAACTAAGAGGGGGGGTGAATCAATTGTCACACAATTTAAACTTTTCTACCTTTAATCTCCCTTTACAACTTATAATCAAATCAATGATGTAAACATTTTAGCATCAATCAATAACACATGAGCAGAAACATAAATCACACACTTGACACCAAGATTTTTGATGTGGAAACCTAATTAAGGGAAAAACCATGGTGGGGGTTAACCCACAAAGATTATACTCTATTAAAAGTATTATAGTGGGGAATGCACATGCATTCAAGATCACTTTCTAGAGTTCACTGCTCAAAGAAACACTCACTACATGCAGGAAGAGAATTACAATAAATTTGAACTAATATTTAGCATCTATCAATGTTGGAGTTTAGTTCTAGTTAAGCATAGAAAACTAACTTGACACACTTCATCCTTACTATGCTCATCTTACTGCTCTACTAACATTTGAACTTTTGATCTCTGGTCTTTTTGCAATTACAGCGTAGTCACAACACACTCACACACCAAAATCATCCATATCCATTGTCTATATATATCCACATCCTAATCTTTAATTACTTCCCAGTATGTTGGTTCTTTCTCTCTGAATCAGTAGAGGGTTTGCTAGTTCCACTGCACAGGCAGATTCAACCAATAAATATAGGAGGTTGCGTGAGCTGCCTCCCCTTCACTTCTAGCTCTGTCGCACCAAGGGGGGTATCCCAATAGCTAAAGATTTAACCTTGACTCACCCAATAGAAAGATTTAGCTTTACAGTCATAGGCATAATACTCTCATTTGTGGACCAAGGTTTGTGTGATAAATCACAAGGTTGGCAATGTTCTTAGATATATCTGACTGATTGAAGATGAGAGTATGCAGGGCTCCTATTTCTACTCCTACAAACTAACAGGTTGGAGTTTTGAAATGAACTGCATTTATGTTTTGGATTCAAGATAGGGGGTTTTGGATCATAACTACTACACAAGAGCGGACCAGTGTCTATCTCAGGGCAAGGAGTCAACTAGATGCATACAAGTGAATGATTTGCACTGGCATTCAAGTTTCAAGGGGTCAGATCGGTGCCTACCTTACAAACACCACCCAAGACTAAGTATTTAGCTGCCTCTACTTAAAATTATTCCAGCTGACATACATTCTTCTTCATACTTGACCTAAAACAGTTTAATCCACTCCTTGAATGGAAGTCACAGATCAAGCATGCAATATAGAAAGTTTATATTCTAGATTCTGAGGAACCCTTAGCAACCAAATTCAAAAGAAGGGATGCATACAACAAATGGAGAAAAATAACTTAACACATGCAAGAATGCATTTTTCATATAAAACAACAATGAAACTGAACATGTGTGCAACATACAATTCATATGCAACTCATAAACTCTAAAAGAGACATAATAGCCAAAAAGCTCTATTTTTTTGTTATTTCTCCAAAAATTTCCCAAGTCTCCTCCTAAATGAATAGCATAGTTCTCACTATATACAACAAGAACGTGTACTCAGCATTTAATTACAAGGTTACTTCAAAATGCCCTTAGATACACTGCACCCTCAGAATGGTGGCTAAAACATTGAATGTAGCTGGGAGACAAATAGAGAAGGAGTAGGTGAACTTGGGAGATGTGCAGCTGCTTGAAGATTTTCCTCTTTGAAGAAAGTAGCTGGCCTATCATTCATCGACCCATACCTCTACCATTCTGTCATAATGGCCGACCTACCTATTTTGAAATGTAGAGGTTTGTTGTTTTGAAATTTCTTCCACTTGGAATGTAGTCACGAACACAGAAATTCCTCCTGTCATGAAAAATTGAATGATGGTCGTCGATTTCATCCTCTTCGCATCCTCGATTTCATCCTCTTTGCTGCCAAGATCAATGGCTTTAGATCATGCTGACTGTTTCTTGACCAATGAAAATGTGCCACGCAGATAGTTTTTTCCTTCACTGACATTTCATATTCATGAGATCTTATTATCCTACATTCACCCTGTAATGATCCTTTGACCGTTTTATATACTAGACCACTGGTAAACCTAACGTTGCACACTTTTCCTTGACGCGATCAGTGATCCACCCACTAGTGGTCTATTGTTCCATCTTCCACCGATATCAAACCTCCGTCGGTGTGACCCCAAACCGCTAGAGTGACCTTTGCAAAGCACACCGATGCATACAATTTTGCTGATGATCCACCTGTATCGGTGTGACCCTAACCCATTAGCACACCTGAAAACTCTTTCACTGACACACCGATCTCATTGATGATCACACTCATCGGCAAGACCTGCATCATTGGTGAACTTCCTTGTTCATCCTCTGATATGCTGATATAACTCGATCTGCCAGAATACCACTGTCGGCTCAACATCCCGTTATCTGCTCGACGTATATTATCACTCCGATAGCTCACCTTCATCTATTTCATTGGCATGTCAGAGAAAACTTGGACAGAGCTGGATACATACTATTTCACCGATGACTCACCTTGCACATATCCCATCAGCCTATCGGAATAACCTTGGAAGTGTCCCCCTACAGGCAAGGTCTCAGCGACAAGCCATTTGATGTTTGTTTGAACGTCCACCGGTGATCGGTGGGACGTCAGACCTAGCCGCTAATAGGTGCTGTCACAACGATGACACTTCTTCGTATACCTCATCGGCCTATCAGCGGGACCGCAGAATGAGATGCCGATGTAGGTTGTCTTAGCGATGCCGAGAACAAAGCACTGTAAACAACATGATCACTGAGACAAAGGTCAATTCTTGTCGATGGACCTAGAAATTTTTTGGGTTTAAATGAAAGGGCCTATAGATGAATGTTTGAAACCTTAAATCTAGGTGGGCACCACCATTGGCTCTGTCTGGGGACACATGTCTCTTGCAGGCATGGCAAGAACCATAGATCTCTAGGATGTAGACCAAGCCTTATCCATTGGGTGATAGAGTTGCACGCCATACCAACCTACATCACAAATCACATCTTCAAACACTATTTTGGCAGCCCTGGGCAGCAAAAGATGAAGAACCATAATCTCCTCCTGTTAATTGCTTGATTCTGATCTAAACAACCCCTACCACAACTAAAAACATCAACATAATTCGCCCACATGCTGATCTTGTCAATTAGATACTTCACCATTTCTGAAAGCTTGCCTCTGTCCCTGTTACCTCTATCATTCTCCATTTCAAAATCAAACATACAGCCATACATACTAGAATATCTTTCAGCATTAGGCAACATATGTATGTTGTATTCCTCAAATAGTATATCATCATATTGCATTTGGCATTCTTCACTATCCATCTGGCTATTACACGTTACCAAGCACTCATCGAGCTGATCAAAAAATTGAAGACATTCAAAATACATGAGACCTTCAATGTCATTCATATCACTTATTTGATAGTGAAAACAAAACTTGATCCACACGCCCATTGTAGCACACATCTAGAACAGCTGATGCTAAACATTCATCATTCACAGTTTGTATATCCATGATATCATCACATGAGCTGAAGGTCTCTACCCTTGGTTCATATGTCCCCTCTTCACAAACTGATGTAGCACCCAAGTCAGCCATCTCTTCATATTCATCATCATTTTCAAAAAGAGGGTTAATTCTGCACCAATCAAGGTCATGACTCACAATGTTCAATGCATCTATAGGCTCATCATATAGGGGATTCATACTCATTGCAAAGGTTTCTACTTCTTCTTCATGACAATCTAACTCTTCTTCAGTATTATCAAATCTAGAGTCATAAGAAGAACAAACCTGATCCATGAACTGATCATGGATATCATCTTTATCATCTGATTGCCCCACATACAAGATTTCTGCTACTTTTAATGCACTCTAAAGCTGAACTATCTATATCACTTTCCAGCTCTCTAATGCTTCTTGATGAAACTAGAATTGACTCTTGATCCATATGATCACAACTTTGCATAACTAGATCATTTAAACATGAACGCTCTTTGCTTAGGACTGGCATATTAATATTTCTTGAAAAATCATTACCATCAACTTCATTTTATGGGCAAATCAGGGCATCCTCCTTTATGACAGAGTCATCATTACCTTTGACTAATGCATAAATAGGGATAGCAGGGGTGTGAGTGCTTTGACATTCATTTTCAACATATAAATTACATCTTTCATCAACATTGGGGACTATAGGGTAGCAGAAATTTGTAGAGAAATAACCCATGTGAATTCCATGCCTCCAATTGTTTTCAATGTCTATTGCAAACTGATGTGCCTGATGCAATGTGGTGGGCTCCTTATCTCTCAATCTATAACTCATTTTCTTATCAAATGCTCCTAGATAGACCACTTGGCACAATGCATCATTAGGTCTCATACATTCTAGAATTCTTTTCAATGCCTTCATAAATCTGAGGTTAAAGGCTGGAATTAACTCACCCTTCTCAATATGGATGTACATGAAATCACTGATAACTACATATTCAGATATTTTTTCACCATATTGTTCTAGAAATGGAGACTTAAATTCTTGCCAAGAGCTGACAGAGTATGCTGGAAGATAGGAGAACCAGCCCCTTGCATCTTCAACTAGAGATTGAACAAATAATCTCATAACTACATCTTCATGGTCAACCTCAAAGTCATCTATTACATTTTTAAACTGTTCCAAGTGTCTCTCAATTGATTCATCCTTTACACCACTAAATTTAGTCAAATACTTTCTAATTTTAGATGGAAAAGCATTTGGATAACCACAAATGCCATTGAAATTGATGGGCTTATATCTATCAATGTTGAAATTCCTTCTATTACATGGTTGGGACTGATCACTATACATTCTTGCATCTAACACCTCACAAGGGTGCATGGGCTGATAATACATCTTTAGATGTTTTTTCAACCTTCCTCTCAACCCAGATTTTCAATCAATGACCTTAGGCCTTTTAAAACACAAACTACTATTTCAAACTTCCTAAAGTCCTCTAAATGAGTCTTTCAACAGCATTACATACTTCTTTTGAAAATACAAGCTACATTCTCAACAAATACAAAGCATGCAAGATTATCACCAATATTTCCCTTTTAAACAGTGCTACTTCACCAAATAGGGAATGTTTTAAAACTTATAAAAATACCTGGATATGTTGCAGCTGCTACAAATTCCTTCCCCTGACTGAAAGTCTAAAAAACTAACACATTTTTGTATTCTTTTCAAGGTTCCTTTTGTGCAAAGTCACCACCTCCTTGGCGGAGGAAAGAGCTTCAAATAACATGAAGCTGAAAATCCATTTCTTTCCTTTCTAGGTCCTCCAACAGCAGAGCCACACATAAAAATTTTAAGTTCACTGCAACAAAAAACACTTCTAGGTCTAAAACCCCTAACTATGGAGGTAAAAATAACACTTTTAATTCAACTCCCTAGTAGAGTCACCACTTTGTTGGTTCTTTCTCTCCGAATCAGCAAAGGGTTTGCCAGTTCCACTACACAGGCAGATTCGGCCAACAAATACAAGAGGTTGCATGAGCTGCCTCTCCTTCACTTCTGGCTCTGCTGCACCAAAAAGCTCTATTTTTCATTATTTCTCTAAAAATTTCCCAAGTCTCCCCCTAAATGAATAGCACAGTTCTCACTATACACAGCAAGAACGTGTACTCAACATTTAATTACAAGGTTACTTCAAAATGCCCTCAGAAACATTGCACCATCATAATGGCACCCAAAACATTGAATGCAGCTGGGAGACAAAGAGAGAAGGAGCGGGTGAACTCGGGAGATGTGCAGCCACATAAATATTTTCCTCTTTGAAGAAAGTAGCTAGCCTATCATTTATCGACCCATACCTCCACCATTCTGTCATAATGGCCAACTTATCTATTTTGAAATGCAGAGGTTTGTTGTTTTGAAATTTCTTCCACTTGGAATGTAGTCGCGAACACATAGAAATTCCTCTTGTCATGAAAAATTGAATGATGGCTGTCGATTTCATCCTCTTCACTACCAAGATCAATGGCTTTAGATCACACTGACTGGTTCTCAACCAATGAAAATGCACCACGTAGATGGTTTTTGCCTTCGCTGACATTTCATATTCGTGAGATCTTATTATCCCACATTCACCCTATAGTGATCCTTTGACTGCTTTATATACCAGACCACTAGTAAACCTAACGTCGCACACTTTTCCCTGATGTGACCAGTGATTCACCTACTAGCGGTCTATCACTCCATCTCCTGCCTATATCAAACCTCCGTCAGTGTGACCCCAAACCATCGAAGCGTCCTTTGCAAAGCATGCCAATGCATACAGTTTCACTGATGATCCACCTGTATTGGTGTGACCCCAACTTGTTAGCACACCTAAAAACTCTTCCACTGACACACCAATCTCACTGATGACCACACTTGTCGGCAAGACCTGCATCATCAGCAAACTTCCTTGTTCATCCTCCAATATGCCGATATAACTCGATCGGCTAGAACACCACTGTCGGCTCAACATCCTATTATCTACCTGACATATATTGTCAGTCTAATAGGTCACCTTCATCTATTTCATTGGCACGTCAGAGAAACCCTAGACAGAGCCGCCGATACATACTATTTCGCTGATGACTCACCTTGCACATATCCCATCGGCCTGCCAGAATGACCCTGGAAGTGTTCGCTGATAGGCAAGGTCTCAGCGATGAGCCATTGGATGTCTATTTGAACCTCCATCGATGATCAGCGGGACATTAGACCTGGCCGCCAATAGGCGTTGTCACAGTGATGACACTTCTTTGTATACCTCATCAGCCTATCAGCGGGACCGCAGAATGAGATGCTGATGTAGGTTGTCTTGGCGATGTAGGGAACAAACCACTATAAACAACATGATCACTGAGACAAAGGTCAACTCTTGCCGATGGACCTAGAAATTTTTTGGGTTTAAATGAAAAGGCCTACAGATGAATGTTTGAAACCTTAAATCTAGGTGGGCACCACCACAGTCAGCTTCAAGAACACTTGGAACTTTGTTAAATACTCTACTCTATCAGCTAGATCCATGCATATCTTGAGACGTGGACCAAAAATTACACTTACAAATCATCAATTAGGTCAGCCACTATCACTGGTCATCACTACTTGCCTAATCAACAACTTCCATACCTCTAGAACCAAGATCATTTACAAGGTCGTCCTGTTCTTCTTTTGACTACTCTATCAAACTATTGACCCGATACTCAGAAGCTAATAAATTTTGAATCCTTTATCACTAGAGGTCAAAAATCTAGATTTAGAATGCCTTGACAATGCATATGACTATCTTAGATCTGCAGCAAACCATGACTTTCCACCAGAGAGATCCGGACCAAGATATCAAACCTTATCACTTGCTTTGTTCCTGACTGCTTGGACTTGGATAAATTCTGATTCTGACTCCCGGTATGAACAAATTGTGATATGTGGATGAGTGGAATGGTCTTAGTTACCATTAATGAGAACAACTATTATGCAAAGTAGTGTCTCTTGCCAACATACCCATCCCTACACAGATTTGGACAGATATTTCTATGGATTTCATTAAGGGGCTCCCTAAATCTAGAGGGAAGATAGTGATCTTGGTTGTGGTTGATCACCTCTTGAAATATAGTCATTTTGGTGCCCTTAGCCATCCCTATACTACCTTCTCAAATGTACAAATTTTCATGTACCAGATCTTCCATCTTCATGGTATCCCTTCTTCCATTGTCTCAGATCGTGATGCAACTTTCACCAGTCATTTTTGGATAGAACTATTTCGACACACTACCACCAAACTGAAGATGAGTTTGTAGTATCACCCACAAACAGATGCTCAGACTAAAATTATCAACAAATATTTAGAAACTTATCTTCATTGCTTCATCTCAGAATAACAACATCAGTGGGTAAAGTGGCTCCCTCTCGCTGAATGGTGGTACAATACCTCCTACCAGACTGCATCTAAAATGACCCCATATGAAGTAGTCTATGGTTAGGCACCATCAGTATTCCTTCCATACACCCCTAGCAGTTCACTAGTTTAGGCAGTCAACATAGTTCTTTGAACCTGGGATCAAATTCTTCGCATCTTGCAGGACAATCTTCACATGGCAAGAAATCAAATAAAACAAGTTGATCAACACTATTATGAGTGCACTTTTCAAGTAGGTGATATGGTTTTTCTTCGTCTACAGCCATATAAGTAATCATCCCTGAAACTCAAAGGGCATCATAAGATGGCTCCAAAGTTCTATGGGTCATACAAGGTTCTTTAGAAGATTGGGTTAGTTGCTTATAAATTAGAGCTTCTTCCTTCTTCCCACATTCATCCAATATTTCATGTCTCTTGTCTAAAGAAAGTTCTTGGCACCAACATCATAGCACAAACTATTTTACTAGAACTAGATAATGAGGATCCATTATTTTGGAGCCAGAGGCAATCCTTGATAGGCGCACTCATCAACTTCACTCTTGATCCATCACAAAGGTATTAATTCAGTGGCACAAAATGCAACCAGAGGATGCTACATGGGAACCACTCCTGCGGATTTAGCAATAATTTCCACATCTTAAGCTTTGAGGACAAATCTTTTCTAAGAGGGACGGGATGCTAGGAACCCATGTTTAACCCTTCTCTTTACTTTGTTAGTATATTACTTTTGGACGCATATGCTTTGTAAGTCATCCCGTGAGTATATTGCATTATCCCACATTCATGGGATGTAATAGTTGTTTAGATTAGACTTAGTATATAAGTATGTGTTGAGGCCAATGAAGGCATCCATGAATTTATTGTATTGAACTTGCTCAAATTAGGTTTCCCCCTCAAAGTGGCCTATGATCAATAAATTCCTTATGTGTTTCTGTTATTTATATATTTATGTTATTTTGTACATTTTTATTATATTGTTGCATGAGGTTCTTCTCAAAATCCTCACTGTAGTTTTTCCATGTAAATCTAGTGTTCTTATGTGTTTGGATGTGTTTGCATTAATGCTTCATATGTTTACATTCTACTAATGCATAATAAGAGTTTGAAGATTGGAATAGCATTGAGGGTTTAATGTTTTAATGAACAACTAATTCACCCTCCCTCTCAGTTGTCCTCTGCATACTAACAATTGGTATCAAAGCTAGGTTCCCTAAAGAAGCTTAACTGCTTGGGGTAGATCCAGATGGCACACAGGAAATGTATTGAGTTTCTAATGTTTGATGGAACAAATTATTATTTTTGGAAGACCAATATGGAAAGATTTATTGTCTCATTAGGATATGCCATATGGAATTTAGTTGAGAAAAAATATACTATACCTACTAATGGTCCAAAGGATAAAGATGAGATTAAATAAAATGAGAACAATGGAAAGGTAAGGAGTGCTCTTTTGAATAGTCTTTTTAATTCTAATTTAGTGAAGGTAATGAGCTAGAAAGCTACTAATGAGATTTGGAAGAAGCTGGAAGGTATCTATGATTGAGATGACAATGTCAAGCAAGTAAAGATGCAGAATTTGAAGGCCAAGTTTTAAACCCTAAGGATGTCAAAGGATGAAAATATTGCAAGCTACATGAAGAGAGTGGATGAGGTTGTCAATTTCATCAATGGTCTAGGTGGGAAGCTAGAGGAAAGTGAAGTGGTAAAGAAGGTACTAAGAACTCTTCCAAAATATTATAGTGCTAAAGTTTTTACTATTGAAGAAACTCAAAATTTGGAAAATTATTCTAGGGATCAATCATTTGGTACTTTAACTACTTTTGAGATAAGAGAATTTGGTGAAGATGATTCAATAAAAGAAACTAATTTTAAGGCTAACAAGATAGAAAAGAATGATAAGTTAGATCCGGATGATTTTGATGAAGTAGAAGCAAATCTTGTAAGTAGATTGAAAAAGGGATCTAGAAAATATAGAGGTAATTTACCCTTCAAATGTTTTAATTGTGGAAATATAGGTCATTATGCTTCAAAATGTCCAGTCAAAATCTCTAATGACAAATACAACAATAACAAAGGAAAATCATTCAAGAGGAGTTATTATGTTAAAGAAGATGCTAGCATATCTGATGATGATTCTAACTATCTAGATGATGAACTTGATGAATGTTTGTTCATGGCTTTGAATGTTGGAACTAATTCTACTAATCCTGAAAGTTGTATAAAGGAAATTGCTCCAAAAATAGGGCACAACATCAAAGGAGCTTCGGTCACTACTTTTCATGCAAGAGAACAGGAGAACTACTAGTTAATTGCTAGTGGGTGTTCAAATCATATGATAGGTGATACATATAAGCTTGTTAATCTTGAGAAGTTTAATGGAGGTTTTGTTAAGTTTGGAGATGATGCATCTACTAAGATCTATGGAAAAGGTTCAATCAGTTTTGATGGCAAGGACAATATAGATGATGTTCTTTATGTCGAGGGTCCCTGGCATAATCTTCTAAGTGTAGGAAAAATGTGTAGCAGAGGATATAACCTTGAGTTTTAGGTTGGTGGCTATGAAATCAAAAAAGAAAGCTCTGAAACTTTGGTTGTGGTGGTGCTCACCTAGGGTTAGGGTTTTGAGTCAAATTTGCAAGCCCATATTTTAAAGTTGTATTTTCATGCCTTGGCACTCATTGGTTGACCGGTCCCTATGCAATGTTTTACCGCTTTTTCCCGTCGCACTTAAGAAAAAATGCTTAGTTTAAAATCACTCTGTGCACGTGGTAAAGTCTGTCACATGTTTGTATCTTTGAATGTACAAGTCCAAATGTACATTGGCGGGCCAAAATTGTTCAATCAGCCTTCAAAAAAGTGAAGAAATTGATTATATGCATTTTAAATACATATCAGTTTTATATATGCATTAAGGAATCTTTTCGCAGATTCTTGGAATATGTTGCATTTGTATCTAAGGGATTACATGTATATCACATTGTATTTTTAGACATACAACGGTTACATACATTGGAAATGTACAAGGCACATATACAAGAGGCCAACATACATCCACTACAGTGCAAGCAGTTCATCAGCAAAGCAACACTCATCGACAACCAGCTCCAAAATTTCCCCGATGGATAATGTACATACAAGTCGCATTGCATATGCGACATACAAGTGTTGGGAATTAAGGTGTCTCAACCTTTACAAATTCCTAATGTTGTATTTATTTATCCCATGTTGAGTTGGCATAGTCAACACCTTGTGTATATGCAACAGGGTAAATTTTGGTGACTTTGGCAGCCGCGGTTTCCCCCTTGAATAATTAACGGGGGTTTGGGGGAAGCACCCCCAAGATAGGGTCAAGGGACGTAGCCCCTTGCAGGGTCTAGGGGAAGTGCCCCTGGCGCGCTCCCTGTCGTGGTACAGGGCAGAGTATCTCTGCATGAGAGAAAGGCATCTTTGGGCAGTCAAGGGAGGTTATGACATGTAAGAGGAATATGATATTTTTAGTCAGTGTATGATAGATTTTGTGATAGCTGTAAGGTGCATAAGAGCATCTGTTGTAACCTATCTTGGGACCAGGTACCCACTTCAGGATGGGATGTTGGACAAGTGTCCTTAGGCGTAGGTTTTGGGGCATGAGTCCAAGATGGACACCCATCTCTAGAAGGTTCCATATTTGCCTTGTAAACTCTATAAAAATAGGTGCTTGGATGGGAGATAGATAACTTTGGTACAAGCACTGTTATGCTGCTGGAATATCTCCAGATTCGACATTTGAAGACTCCTAAAAGAGTATTGGCTCTAAAACTGTATTGTAATTTGTTATTGTTTACTGTAATACATTTAAGCTGTGTTTTGGAGTGTGGGGTTTTTCACCCGTAAGGGTTTTCCCCACGTATATCTTCTCTCTCTCTCTCTCTTTTGTCTTCTTTTCTGGTTCTTTTGTTTTGTTGTAATATCTCATGTTAATGGTTTAACATTGCTGTAATAGTTAGGATAAAGTTGAATTTGCATAGCCTTCTCCTCGTTAGATTAGTGTAGGAAGCATTTTCCACACACCTAGCTTCCTTTCAGTTGGTATCAGAGCTTGATCACCTTTGGTCCTAGTTGTAGGGTAGGGGTTTTTTGAACTAATCTTAGGTTGAGTGGGAGTCTGTGCAGATCATTTTCTATCTTATTGCAGCAAGGAGATGGCAAGCACATTAGGAAGGTTTGAAGTAGAGAAGTTCAATGGAAGTAATTTCAAGCTGTGGAAGCTCAAGTTGGAAGACATGTTAGTTGACCGAGACCTTTGGGAAAGTGTGAACAGAACTAAACCAGCTACAATGTCACAAGCTGACAGGGATCTCAAGGATCGGAAGGCTAAGGGTCTCATAAGACTTAGTCTTGCCAATTCTGTGTTGTTAAATGTCCATAAGGAGGCTACTGCAACACTCCTTTGGAAGAAGTTGGGGGATGTGTATCAAGCCAAATCCCTTGTCAATAAATTTTTCCTAAGAAAGAAGTTGTATTCTCTTCGAATGGAGGATAGAGGATCTGTGGCTGAACATATGAATGCCTTTAATATGCTAGTTGCACAATTGACATCTATTGGTGTAAAGATGGAGGAGGAGGATCGGTGTATGACCCTACTTTGTTCTCTGCCGAAATCATGGGATCATCTTGTCATGGAAATTGGAAGCACCACATCCACATTCAAAATGGAAGAGGTGGTTTCTTCACTGTTATCTGAAGAGATGCAGAGAAAGTCTTTTGAGGCAGCCAAAGAAGCCCTTGCAGTTCTTGGAAGACCCAAGGAGAAAGAGAAGAAGGACAAGAAAGCTGAGAAGGGTAGATGCAAATCCTGTGGGAGATCTAAATCTCTTGGAAAGTCCAAGGCTCTTTGTTGGAACTGTGGCAAGAACGGGCACTTCTGAAAGGAATGCAAAGAGGAGAAGAAGAAAAAGAAGAAAGCTCCTAATTTAGATTCTGACAAATCACAAGATGATGGTGATGCCTTCATCACAGCCCTAGCAACCCATACATCTGATGATGTGTGGCTAATCAACTCTAGTGCATCATTCCACATGACCTTGCATCTAGACTAGTTCACTAAGTATGAGGAGTTTGATGGTGGAAAGGTGTATCTAGGTGATGACTCTCATCTGAAGATCGTTGGTCATGGAAGAGTCTTTATCTAATTCCCTGATGGTCAAGTGAAGGGGATCTCTGGGGTTATGCACATCCCAGGCTTAGCATGGAACCTACTTTCTGTAAGTAGTTTGAATGATGCAGGTGTGCAGGTTACCTTTTCGAAAGATAGATGCAAGATGACTAGAGGATCTATGGTGCTTGCTAAGGGTACTTGGAGAGGTACTTTGTTTTAGCTGGAAGCATGCATTGCACAATACAATAGTTCTTCTGACTCAAGGAAGAGGGTAGCAGTCACTTCATCCCCACCATCTGAATGAGTAGTGAAGAAATCTGTTGTTTCTAGTCTTGACGGTTGTAATTGTGCATTGGAAGTTAAACTTCCTACAGAAAAGACAATGTTATGGCATAAGAGATTTGGCTACATTGGTGAGAAGGGTCTGCATACCCTAAAAAATAAGAACCTCATTGAGGGGCTAGATGATTGTAATCTTGAGTTCAACTTTTGTGAACATTGCATTTATGGAAAACAAAACCATGTTCATTTTTACTCAAGTTCTCATAAGTCTTCCGATGTGTTCAACCTTATTCATTCAGATGTGTTTGGTCCTGTTAATGTTCCTTCATTATCAAAGTCTGTATATTTTTTTATTTTTTATAGATGATTATAGTAGAAGGACATGGATTTATTTACTTAGAAGTAAATCTAAAGTCTATAGCAAGTTTAAGGAGTTTAAAGCCTTTGTTGAAAATCAGACTGGTAAAAAGATTAAATGTTTAAGAACTGACAATGGTGGTGAGTTTTGTTCTACAGAATTTGATAAGTATTGCAAGGAACTTGGGATTAAAAGACATAAGACAACTCCATACACACCGCAGAAAAATTGAGTTGCAGAGAGGATGAACAGGACACTAATGGAGAAGGCTAGGAGTATGCTTAGTGGAGCTGATCTAGAACAAAAGTTTTGGGCTAAAGCTGTTGCCACTGCTTGCTATCTAGTAAACAGATCTCCTACATCATCTCTTGTTAGAAAGACACCCATGGAGGTGTGGTCTGGTAGAAAGCCTTTAGTAAGGCATCTTCATGTTTTTGGTTGTGAGGCATATGCACATGTGCCTAGGGAGAAGTGGTCAAAGTTGGAGAACAAAGCTGTTAAGTGTATCTTCATGGGCTACAGTGTTGGTGTGAAAGGATACAAGCTTTGGGACCTCGTGGCTGAAAAAGTGTTGTATAGCAAAAGTGTCATCTTCAGAGAGCTTAAACCTTCTTCCACTATTTTGCAGCTAGAAGAAAAAGAAAAGAAAGAGGATGTTGTTCAGTTTCCTCTCACCCCTGAGAAGACTGAACAAAAAGAAATTTTGGACTTGATGATGAGGAGAGCTCTAGTAGCTTTGAAAGCTCATAGGAAGAAGCTAAACCTCAACCTCAGCTCTTGAGGAGGTCTACACAGATAAGAAAGCAACCTAAAAGGTGTGGTTTTACATTGCTTGATTCTAGTTGTGCTTATGCTTTAATCACTAATAGTGATGAACCTAGAACTGTATCAAAGGCTTTGGATATGAAGGATGCAGGTTTCTAGAAGGAGGCCATGGAGGAAGAAATGGCTTCTTTGGAAAAGAATCAAACTTGGGACTTGGTGCCTTTGCCTCCTAGATGGAAACCTATTGGATGTAAATGGGTGTTCAAGAAGAAGACTGGTGTAGATGGTAGTATTGAGAAATATAAGGCCAGATTGGTTGTGAAGGGGTATTCACAAGTGGAGGGTATATATTATGGTGAGATCTTCTCTCCTGTTGCAAAGCTAACATCCATTCAATTCCTATTGTCACTCGCAACAGTTTATGACTTGGAGGTAGAACAGATGGATGTGAAGACAACTTTCCTTCATGGTGACTTAGAGGAAGAGATCTACATGTCACAGCCAGAGCATTACATGGTGAAAGGTAAAGAAAATTTGGTTTGCAAACTTAAGAAGTCTTTGTACGGTTTGAAGCAATCCCCTAGGAGATGGTACTTGAAGTTTGATGCCTTTGTGTTGTCAATTAGATTTGTGAGATCAAAATCAGATCACTGTGTGTATTATAAATTTGATGGCGATCATATTCTCATTGTTGCACTATATGTTGATGATATGTTGCTCATTGGGAAGGGTAAAAATATGATTTCTAATTTTAAATCTCAGTTGTCAAGTCAGTTTGAAATGAAAGATTTAGGGGCAACCAGGTACATTCTAGGAATTGAAATCAGAAGAGACAGAACCAACAGAAAACTTTGGTTAAGCTAGAGTAAGTATGTGAAGTCCGTATTGGACAAATTTAGCATGGTAGATTATAGACCATTGTGTGTTCCCATTTCTTTGGGGACAAAGTTGTCTGTTGAGGATTGTCCAAAATCTCCTAGTGAGGTGGAGGACATGAGCAGAGTACCTTATGCTAGTGTTGTTGGCAGTTTGATGTATGCCATGGTCTGTACAAGACTAGACATTGCCCAAGCAGTGGGAGTCCTTAGTCGATTTATGGCTAATCCTGGATGAGTTCATTGGGATGTAGTTAAGCGAGTGTTTAGATACTTGAGGGGTACTTCTGAGTATTCTATTTGCTATCATGGTAATGTTTCAGGACCTCCACATTCTATTGATATTCATGAGTTTGTGGATTCAGATTGGGCAGGTGACATTGACAGCAGGAGATCCACTAGTGCTTATGTTTTTACACTATTTGGTGGTGCTATTAGTTGGATGAGTAAGCGACAACCGGTTGTTGCTTTGTCCATGACAGAAGCTAAGTATATGGCAGCAACTCATGCTTGTAAGGAAGCCATTTGGCTTAAGAGATTGTGTTAAGATATTTGTGTTGATGCAGGTCAAATCACGATCAGTTGTGACAGTCAGAGTGCAGTTTGCCTTGCGAAGAATCCAACATTCCATGCTAGAACAAAGCACATTGATGTTTAGTTTCACTTCATGTGAGACATGGTTGAGGATGGAAAGGTAAATTTGGAGAAGGTAGATACTTTGAAGAATGTTGAAGCTGCATTGAAAAAACTAGTGGGCACAGAGAAGTTCAGATGGTGTTCGGAGTCTATGGGCGTCTTGGCCCCTAGTAGTTAAATCTTGTCATTGCTTTTGACCCTTGCAAGGAGTTCAACAAGTGGGAGAATGTTGGGAATTAAGGTGTCTCAACCTTTGCAAATTTCTAATGTTGTATTTATTTATCCCATGTTGAGTTGGCATAGTCAGCACCTTGTGTATATGTAGCAGGGTAAATTTTGGTGACTTTGGTAGCTGCAGTTTTCTCCTTGAATAATTAATGGGGGTTTGGGGGCAGCGCCCCCAAGACAGGGTCAAGGGGCGTAGCCCCTTGTGGGGTCCAGGGATAGCGCCCCTAGCACACTCCCTGTCGCAGTACAGGGCGGGGTATCTCTGTACGAGAGAAAGGCATCTTTGGGCGATTAAGGGAGGTTATGACATGTAAGAGGAATATGATATTTTTAGTCAGTGTATGATGGATTCTGTGACAGCTGTAAGGTGCATAAGAGCATCTGTCGTAACCTATCTTGGGACCAAGCGCCCACTTTGGGATGGGATGTTGGACAAGTGTCCTTAGGTGTGGGTTTTGGGGCATGATTCCAAGATGGACACCCATATCTAGAAGGTTCCATATTTGCCTTGTAAACTCTATAAAAATAGGTGCTTGGATGGGAGATAGATAACTTTGGTACAAGTACTATTATGTTGCTGGAATATCTCTAGATTCGACATTTGAAGACTCCCGAAAGAGCATTGGCTCTGAAACTATATTGTAGTCTATTATTGTTTATTGTAATACATTTGAGCTGTGTTTTGGAGTGTGGGGTTTTTCACCCATAAGGGTTTTCCCCACGTATATCTTGTCTCTCTCTCTCTCTTCTATCTTCTTTTCTAGTTCTTGTGTTTTGTTGTAATATCTCATGTTAATGGTTTAACATTGTTGTAATAGTTAGGATAAAGTTGAATTTGCATAGCCTTCTCATTAAATTAGTATAGGAAGCATTTTTTGCACACCTAGCTTCCTTTCAACAAGCGCACATGCACGCAAAAGATGTAGGCGGTAGACTCCAAAAAGATTCAAATCAGGCTAAGACAGTGGTCGGGTCCGTAAGTATGAGCAAAGGGGTTTTGTATGCTCAAGATGCAAGTGCAATATACATTCACACATACAAAACAAAACATACAAAGGTAGGATACAAGGCCTGGGGCCCACAAACTGCATGTATATGCAAATATATGTTTGCATTTACAAAGTGCACATGCAAGACGATGTGCAATGAAGAAAACATATAAGATAAATTTGCAAAGTCAACATGCGAAGAGCCTATATACAATGGGTGGGGCTCGTAGGCATACAAAGAGGTTTGTATGTGTTCGACATACAAACTAGAATGTATATTGAAATGTACAAGTGTGATATACATTCTCGACATGCATTGGCCGGACCTCATTCAAAAGACAGATTTGACTAATTCAGCACTGGCGTCTGCGGCTTGCATGTATATGGCATTGTATATGCCGATATACAAAGGAATGTATACAAGACCCAGATTTGAAAATTGCTACAATCTGTTTCATAAAATTTTAAGTCCGTCGCTGGTATGTATATTGCATTCGTATATGCAATATACAAAGTGAAGATGCAAAGGCTTAGGATACAAGTTGGACTTCAAAGCGATTGTGATATGCTTCATCATAATTTGCAGTTCGTGGCTAGTATGTAAGGGTGTTGTATATGCCGATGTGCAAAGGGAGATACATACAAGGCCTAGACCCAAATGTAGGTTCAAATTTATTTCATAATGTCTTGGGATCCGCCTTGTATGCAAACAATTGTATGTATATACAATCTCATTTTCAGCTGCATATGCAAGGATTTTGAGAGCAAAGTAGGTGGTGAAAAAGTCAGCAGTGGAAGTCCAGGGTACCTACGTGGCATGTTCTAGCTGGTGAATGACTTTTCTAGTGTTTTGAGGCCACATATCTCAGTGAAGGGAGGAAGATCGATGACCATCTTTTAAACTCTCAGCGGCAAAGTTTTTTTTGTATATGCAGCTATTTTCAGGTGGGAAAGCTTCAGTAGCATGTAGCTGCTACATTTCAAATGGTCATTAGTTGGTAAGCCATTAATGGTAGGTTTGCAGTGGTATGGGTTGATGGAGTTGACTGGCCAACTACCAGATTTATGAGGAAAATCTACGAGCGGTGGCACATCTCCCAAACTCACCTGTTTCTCCTTCCTGTTCTGCTTGCACTTTTAATGTTTTGGGTGCCATTTTTGGGTGCGGTGTATCTGGCAAAATTTTTGAATTGCCATGTAATTATTGCTAAGTACACAGTTTTGCTATAAAATGTAAACTGTGTCACTCATTTTAGGTTGTTAAAAACTAGACAAATTTTGGTGCTGTAATAAGATACAACTTCGCTGGTGGCTCTATTTTATGCCCTGTGAGTTTATGAGTTGTATGTTGAATGTTTTATGCATAGAATTCATTGGTTTCATGTTGATTTAAATGAGTAATGCTTCATTGCATGTATTCTGTTATTTGTCTCCAAGTTGAATGTGTTCTTCTTCTGAATCTAAACAACTAAGGGGTGTTTAAGATTCTAGGATATGGGCTTGCTATGTTGAATGCTTGATCTTTTACTTCTGCTCAAGGAGTAGATTAAAAGTTTTGGGTTAAGTGTTGGGAATAATATATTGTAGTGAGGATGTTTGTAAGCAAAAATAATAGAATACTTAGTCTTGGGTAGCGTCTGTAAAGTGGATATTACAAAAACCCCTTGAAATCTGATTATTGTTTTAAATCTATGGTAAACATTCACATATATACATCTATTGACTCTGAGCCCTGGATAGGCACCAGTCTGGTCTTGTATTGAGGCTACAACCCAACGTCCCAGTCTTGCATCCAAACAAAAAAAATAAACTTAAACTTGAAACATAAACCTTTAGGACATTAGAAGTAGTTTAGGACCAAAATCCTCTGTCTCACAACTGAACATAGGCCCAAAGCTAGCCCTTTTGCACTTATTCCACATTTTTGGTCTACAAAAAAGAGGATTTATCTGCTTTGTATCAACATCCTAGTAATCTCCGTAGGCATATGATATAGCTGTTGTATAGGGAATACCCCCCTTGGTTCTGCAAAGCCTAAAGAAGAAGAGGAGATATTTATAGAGTCTATCTCCTTTACTATTGGCCCCTAGCCCAGAAGTCCTATTGATCAATGATGGATACCTTGTAGGGATCACTGGGAAGTATCCATTTTGGGAGAAGATCCAATAGGTTGCTACATGAACAAGGACAAAAGGAAATGTATATCAGCTCAAAGGTGCTAATGGTATGTGTTTTATCTCAAATTAATGAAAGTTGGCTATGACATAGAAGAATGTGTCACATCAATTTGATAGCCTAATAAGGATCAACTCTACTCAAACTATGAGAGATTTGCCAAGAATTACAAAGCCCATCAATGCAATTTGAAAGGAATTTTAGATTGGGAAGAAAAGAAGGAAGAACTTCAAAATCAAAGAATATTCTACCATAGGACCTCTGGAGTTGGTACATACAGATCTATGTGGACCTACAAGAAGAGAAAGTTTTCAAGGTGACTGGTATTTCATGTTGTTAATTGATGATTACTCTAGGATGACTTAGGTAACCTTTCTCAAAGAAAAATTAGAAGCTCTAGATAAGTTTAAAGCATTTAAGGTTATGGTTAAAAATGAAATTGATCTAAAAGCCAAGTGCTTGAGGTTTGATAGAGGTGGTGAGTTCACCTCCTATGAGCTTAACTATTGTTTTCAAGATCATGGAATAAAAAGGAATTTGTAATCTCCTAGGACTCCTCAGCAGAATTGAGTTGTGGAAGGGAAGATTAGGATAGTTCAAGAAGCAACAAGGACAAATGTTGAAAGAAGAAAATTTGTCAAATATATATTGGAGAGAAGCTATTCATACTGCAATCTACATACAAAATAGAGTGCAAGCAAGGCTCAACAATGCAAAGACCCCATATGAACTATGGTATGGAAGAACTCCTACTATAAAATATCTTAGAGTGTTTGGAAGCAAGTGCTACATTAGAAGAGATAAAGAAAATTTGGGAAAGTTTGATACAAGATTGGATGAATGAATCTTTCTTGGATATTCTACAAAGAGAAAGGCTTACAGGTGCTACAACAAGAGGCTAAAGAATTTAGTTGAAAGTGCAAATGTCAAAGTGAATAAAGAACTACATCCAAGCTCAGTACTGATAGAAGGTGAAGATAAGATAAACTACAAGGTGTTATAAACTCAATTGAAATGCATAAAACACTCAAATGTATACCTTGAAAAATGATGTACAGGAAAAAAGGGACTGTTCAAGCCAGTCAAGAAGGTTCTCCCAGAAATAATGATAATATCCAAGACAATCCTAGATCTTCAGAGTAGCAGCCACCCTATTTTTCAAACATAGAGGCTGAAATTCAAGATGTATTTGAAAGGCAACAAGGTGACAAATTGAGAATGAGGTCAGAGGTTTTTCAAGAACGCCCTTTCTTAGATCCTCTTGATAGATTTGAAGAAACTAAATCCTGAAGGGATGATGATGATGATCAAAATGGAATGGGACCATCCTCTTCTATGCCTAGAGATGAAGAATTAGCTGAAGAAATCAAGAGCCTGAGGGCTGAATTAGAATGTCTATAGGTAGTGAAGATTAGAGATGATATGAGACAAAGGGTACAAGCTCTAAAAATTGCTCAACATAGTTTAGTTCCCACCCTTGATAATGCAGATGTGTTGAGAAACCAACAAAGAAATGAAAACCATCATCAACAGAATGATTAGAGACAAAATGTAAACAATGTTAGGGTACCATTAAATAATGTGAGAAATCAAAATGCCAATAGGAATGCTAATGTTAATCAATTTGGTAGATAGCCTATGCAACTAGACAGATTCAGGCAGCTTGTTTTTGATGGTATTCCTGGCTACCCTAACCCCATTGACAAACATGTCAGGTCACATGTGCCAAAGTTTTCAGGAAACAATACTGTGTCAGGTGAGGATCATTTAAAGGCCTTTCAGAATGTTATGGACAACTTTGAGGTTGAGCATGAAGATGTTTTTATGAAATTGTTTATGCAATCCTCAGTTGATGAAGCTAGAGAATGGTATAAAAGTCTGCTTGACCAGAGTATCTCATCATGGGATGATTTCAAAAGGATTTTTAAGGAGCAATATGGTGATAAGACTGATCCAAGATTTTTTGTAAATGGATTCACTAGTATCACTAAGGGGTCAAATGAGCAGGTTGCAGATTTTAATACTAGATTCACTAAAGTGTTGTACAAATTACCACCTCACATGAGACCTAATGAGCCAATGTGCATAGTGCTATACATAAATGCTTTTGATGCTAAAATAGCTTATGGATTAAGAGATAAGGGTCCTACTAGCCTCAGGGATGCTTTCAGGATTGCAACAAATATTGAAAATAATAGGAAAGCATCTGGTAAGACAAACAAAAGGGATGATGTGAAGATTTTGCAAAATCCAAATAAGTCTCAAAGTTCTCAAGGTAATGCATCTACTTATGAGGATAAATTAGATAAATTGACAACTGTTGTTAAGGACTTAAGTTATAGACTTGCTAAAAATGAAAAGGGGATAGGTCCTGACAAGCAGGTTTACCAAAGACAAGAAAAGAGACCATCATTGCATGATATGCCATATAACACTAATTGGCATAATGGTAAACCCATTCTCCCAAATAGCAACACTAGTCAAAGGGCTAAAAATGTTAAGGAAACTCCTGATCCTTTGAAGAAGGCTGTTAATATTGTTGATGACACCCCATGGCGCATAATATGTCAAATGCCTCACTCACAGTCGCAATGTATGATTGCTCAGTCTTTATATAATAATGCTATTGCCTGTGATGAGTGTAATGAGCCACATTGTATGGAGGATGATAGTGTCAATATGTAGTCCACAAATGGGGAGTGTTCTTCCTATGATGCAAATGAAAGTGCGAGTTATGGGACTTAGGTCTACTAGCAGATTTCCTATGATGAGGATGATGAAGATAATTATGCGTATGCTCAGGACTCACGCATATTTCTGAATAACTTGAGGAGACCTTTTGATGAAGAAATTAGAGCTCTCATAGCTACAACAATGCCTCAGGTCAAGAGCAATTATAATCTTAGAGGTAAAGCTTAGGTAGATGATCCACATCAACTAGAAAGCACCTTTGTGAATCAACCAATACATAATCATAAAGTGACTGGACCACAAAAGATGCAATGGAACAGTAATAAGCACTCTAAGCAAAAACTAGGTCATGATTCTCAAGGACCAGGAAATAAAATTCCCTAAAGTGAGGATCAAAATAAGGATTCTCAGGTCCTGGATAATAGTCAGAAGGTAGCTAAGATTAAAGCTGGATCAGCTCAGGATAAAAATAAAACCATGGATCAGGTTACAACTGTTATACAAAATTATGCTCCTTTTGACATAACTCAAGTCTTGTCCTAGATAAAGATCTCTATTCCATTTATGGAGATGATGAAAGTTGAAGAATTCAAAAAAACAACATTGTCCCTAATCTCAGGAGTAGTTAATCAAGCCGAGCAAAATGTTGAGGTTCAAGGTGAGAAATAGGCCTTGTGTATCGAAGAAGATGAGGTTCTTGAAGTTTATCTAGGGGTGACAATGACAAAATGTCCATCACAAGTTGAGCCATTTTATGTCTCCCTTGTTATTAATGGAAAAACAATTAGGAATTGTATGCTTGATTCAGGAGCATCAACAAATATTATGCCTCTGGCTATCATGCAACAAGCTGGATTAAAGATAGATAACACATGTGGAAAATGCTATGCAATGGATGCTAGGGAGGTACTAGTTATTGGAATCCTAAAGGACATGGATTTTAGGTTAGTAGCATATCCAGAAAAAACATACAGAATGAACATAACAGGGGTTGACATAAAGCCACAATATGGTATGTTGTTGTCAAGAAGATGGGCAACATTGATTGGAGGAAGTATGTAGTTAGATCTATCATATGCCATGATTCCAATGAATGATAAAGACATCAAACTAGTCAGAGAAGAAAGGTCACTAGAGATAGTTGAAGATCATGATCTAGATGAGCATGTCTGTTTTGTGGAGACTGATTGTGAGAATTTTAGAGTTGTCTCAGATGATCAAGGAGGTAAAAGGAAAGATATTTACATTCAAGAGCTTGACCAACGGGTTCTCTGGACTATGTATTTTGATGGAGCTTGCTCAAAGGAGGGTTCTGGTGTTGGAGTTGTGTTTTTGTCTCCAGCTAGTAAGCTTCTAAAGTTCACTTTCTTGCTAAAGTTTGCCTGCACAAATAACATTGTAGAATATGAAGCTTTGTTACTAGGATTGAATGTTGCTCTAAAACATGGAATTAAAATGATAAAAGTATTTGGAGATTCCGAATTAATTGTTTCCCAAGTTAGAGATAAGTATGCTTCGAAGAATAAAAGGTTAAAACAGTATAAGCATGTTGTATGGGATACAATTGAATTGTTTGATGCTTTTTCAATAAACTAGATAGAAAGATCAAAAAATGTCATGGCAGATTTTTTAGCTAATGTGGCCATAAGGCCAGATGATATTACTCTGTCTGATGTTACAAATGTTGAGGTTAAAATTAGACCCACAGTACCATAAAATATATGCAGTTGGCAAGTATTTGATGATGATAAAGATTTTTTGAGGTTCTTACACTACATAGATGAATATGAGAACTAAGAGATTGATTTCTAGAATTTTGTAGAAGTTGTGGATGGAAAAGAAATTCTTTTGGGGAAAGAAGTGATTCAGCTTAAAACAAATAAAATCCCTAGAGGGTTGGTTGCTTTAGAAAGAGCATTTGACAATAGAGACCAGTGTGTTACAAAGGCATCTCCTACAAACAAGAATGACTTGGAGGAGATAAACTTGGGGACATCTCATGCCCCCAAAAGGGTATATATTGGCAAACAGCGCAAGCCACACATCAAGAGTATGCTGATTGCATTACTGAAAAGGTATAAGCATGTCTTTGCATGGTCATATGAGGACCTAAAGGCTTATAGAGAAGACTTATTCCAGCATGAGATCCCTTTGAAGCCTGAAGCTAAGCCATTTAGATAGAATCAAAGACCTATCAACCCAACTTTGGCTCCAAAAATGCAAGAAGAACTCATGAAGCTTAGGGAGGCTAGAATAATTGTGCCTATCAGACATTCAACTTGGGTGTCAAATCTTCTCCCAGTTAGAAAGAAAAACAATAATATAAGACTTTGTGTGGACTTTAGAAATCTAAATGTATCTTCTTTAAAGGATAATTATCCATTGCCTAACATGGAGGCTATGTTGCAGAAAGTAACTGGTTGTGAGCTTTTATCCATGATGGATGGATTTTTAGGATATAATCAGGTGAAGGTAAAAGAGTCTGAACAATACAAGACTACCTTTACCACTCCATGGGGAACCTATGTATATGTAAGAATGCCATTTGGACTAACAAATGCAGGTACCACATTTTAGAGGGCTATGGATGTTGCTTTTTCAGGATTGATTGACTCAATCTTGGCTGTATATCAAGATGATTTAACTGCTTATTCAAAAAAAGAGAAGCAGCATTGCATGCACCTAGAACAAATTTTTATTAGAGTGTTGGAATATGGCATTTCACTTAACCCAAGGAAATGTGCTTTTGGGGTAGTGGAAGGAAAGCTATTGGGACACATTATTTCCAAGGATGGAGTTAGGATTGATCCTAAAAGGGTTACTACAATTAACAGGATTCAAATTCCTAAAATAGTGAAAGGCATTTAGTCCTTCTTTGGATAGATTAATTTTGTTAGAAGATTCATTCCTAACTTTGCAGAAATCACAAAGGATATCTCTAAAATGCTGAAGAAGGGTGAAGCTATTAAATGGGAAAGTGAGGCAACTAAATCATTTCAAAATATCAAAGAAGCTATAAAGATGGCTCCTGTGTTGAAATCTCCTAATTTTTCTAAGTCATTCCAGTTATTCTCATTTGCTTCTTTTCATACTATTGCTGCATGTTTATTATAGAAAAATCAAGAGGGTTTTGAGCAACCTATTACTTTCTTTAGCATGTCATTACAGGCAGCTAAGTTAAAATATGATATCATCGAAAAATAGGCATATGCATTGGTTAAAGCAGTCAAAAGCTTCATACCATACTTAGTGGGATCTCAGATAGTGGCATATGTACCCCATGTAGTAGTCAAGGATATTTTCACTTAGCAAGAAGTGACAGGAAGAAGATGCAGGTGGATAAACAAATTACAGGAGTTCAATATTGAGATACAGATCACAAAATTGATAAGGGGACAAGGTTTAGCTAAGATGATGACACAGTCAAATCTAGAAGCATGCCAAGTGAATGTAGTTCATGATGAAATTGTTAATATGTCAGAATCTGAATGGTATAAGGACATTGTGTATTATTTACAAAGTTTGAATTGTCCTTCCCATCTCAATGATAGCCAAAGAAGGACCTTGAAGCTACATGCAATCAAACACATCATTATTCAAGGAGAGCTGTATTGGAAAAATCCAGATGGTATGCTACTTAGGTGTGTGGATGAAAATCAAGCTAAAGATATTCTAAATGACATGCACAAAGGAGCATGTGGTGGACACTACTTTGCCAATGCAATAGCTCACAAAACTCTTAGAGTAGGCTATTGGTGGCCCACCCTTTTCTCAGATGCACAAAGGTTGGTAAGAAGATGTGATTCATGCCAAAGGTTTTCAAGAAAACTTAGATATGATAGTGCATTACCTCTTAGAACTATAACTGTGGAGGCTCCATTCCAGCAATGGGGAATTGATTTTATAGGGGAAATTTCACAAAAATCAAGTGGAGGACATAGTTGGATTTTGGTTGCTACTGACTATTTTACCAAATGGATTGAAGCCATTCCAACTAAGAAAGCCAGTCAAGGTGGTGATGGATTTTATTTTGGAACATATTGTTATCAGATTTGGGGTGCCAGTCAAGGTGGTCACAGATAATGCCATGTGTTTCAGATCTAGTGAATTTGTTGATTTTTGCAACAATTATGGGATTGATTTGTCATATGCATCACCATATCATCCACAGGGAAATGGTCAAGCAGAGTCAATTAACAAAAGCCTCATGAAAATCATTAAAAGGATGGCAGATAAGAACAAAAGAGCTTGGGATTCAAAGTTAAAGATGGCATTATGGGCTGACAGAGTAACATCATAGAAAGCAATTGGAAGGTCACCTTTTGAGCTAGTATATGGTACAATAGCCAAATTACCTGTGAATAATCTCTTGCCAGTTTATAGATTCATACTAGAGAATAATGAAGAGATTGAGGATTCAATGAATGGAAGGATAAATCAACTGGTTACACTTGATGAAATCAGAAGAGAGGCACATAAGACAAACATCAAGAAACAACAAAAGGTAAAATATTTGTTTGATAAGAAGGCTACAGAAAGGAAGTTTTAGATAGGTGATTTGGTCCTTGTTTGGAATGCAAAGAACCAGGATAAGGGCAAACATGGTAAATTTGAGCCCTTGTGGATGGGCCCATATCAAATCAGCAATACTCATGGAGAAGATTCCTACTTTCTCCAGGCCCTAAATGGTGAAATACTAGAATTACCTGTGCATGGTTAGTTCCTAAAGCCCTATTTTTCATAAATAAATAGCTTGTGTGCATGTTGTAAATTAGGTGTAAATAGTCTGTACATGCCTTGTACAGTTAGGTGTTTTGCATTTTGCATTTTACCTGGTTTGTCCCGGAGTGGTCTGGTTCTCGCTGCAGTCTTGCACCTGCACGTCCCTAATTAGAGCCAATGGTGGTGCTCACATAGGGTTAGGGTTCTGAGTTAAATTTTCAAGCCCATATTTTTAAGTTGTATTTTCATGCCTTGGTACTCATTTGTTGACCAGCCCCTATGTAGTGTTTTACAGCTTTTTCCCATCGCACTTAAGAAAAAATGCTAAGTTTAAAATCACTTTTTGCACGTGGTAAAGTTTGTTACATGTTTGTGTCTTTGAATGTACAAGTCCAAATGTACATTGGCAGGCCAAAATTGTTCAATCGGCCTTCAAAAAAGTGAAGAAATTGATTATATACATTTTAAATGCATATCGGGTTTATATATGCATTGAGGAATCTTTCACAGATTCCTGGAATATGCTGCATTTGTATCTAAGGGAATGCATGTATATTGCATTGTATGTTTAGACATACAATGGCTACATACATTGGAAATGTACAAGGCGCATATACAAGAGGCCAACATACATCCACTACAGTGCAAGGGGTTCATCGGCAAAGCAACACTCATCGGCAACTAGCTCCCAAATTTTCCTTACGAACAATGTACATACAAGTCACATTGCATATGCGACATACAAGCACACATGCAAGCAAAAGATGCAGGCGGTGGACTCCGAAAGGATTCAAATCAGGCTAAGATAGTGGTCGGGTCCACAGGTATAAGCAAAGGGGTTTTGTATGCTTGAGATGCAAGTGCAATATAAATTTGTACATACAAAACAAAACATACAAAGGCAGGATACAAGGCCTAGGGCCCACAAAATGCATGTATATGCAAATGTATGTTCGCATATACAAAGCGCACATGCAAGGCGATGCACAATCAAGAAAACATACAAGATAAATTTGCAAAGTCAACATGTGAAGACCCTATATACAATGGGTGGGGCCCACAGGCATACAAAGAGGTTTGTATGTGTTCGACATATAAAGCAGAATGTATATTGAAATGTGCAAGTGCGATATACATTCTTGAGATGCATTGGCCGGACCTGATTCAAAAGTTAGATTTGGCTAATTTAGTACTGGCGTCTGCGGCTTGCATGTATATGGCATTGTATATGCCAATATATAAAGGAAAGAGATACAAGACCCAAATTTGAAAATTACTCCAATCTATTTCATAAAATTTGAAGTCCGTGGCTAGTATGTATATTGCATTTGTATATGCAATATACAAAGTGAAGATGCAAAGGCTTAGGATACAAGTTTGACTTCAAAGCGATTGCGATATGCTTCATCATAATTTGCAGTCCGTGGCTTGTATGTAAGGGTGTTGTATATGCCGATGTCCAAAGGGAGATACATACAAGGCTCGGACCTGAATGCAGGTTCAAATTTATTTCATAATGTCTTGGGATCTGCCTTCTATGCAAATGATTGTATGTATATACAATCTCATTTTCAGCTGCATATGCAAGGATTTTGAGGGCAAAGTAGGTGGCAAAAAAGTCAGCAGTGGAAGCCCAGGGTGCCTACGTGGCATGTTCTAGCTAGTGAATGACTTTTATAGTGTTTTGAGGCTGCATATCTCAGCGAAGGGAGGAAGATCGACGGCCATCTTTTAAACTCTCAGCGGCGAAGGTTTTCTTTGTATTTGTAGCTGTTTTCAGGTGGGAAAGCTTCAGTAGCATGTAGCTGCTACATTTTAAATGGTCGTTAGTTGGTAAGCCATTAATGGGAGGTTTGCAGTGGTATGGGTCGATGGAGTTGACTGGCTAGCTACTAGATTTATGAGGAAAATCTGCGAGTAGTGGTACATCTCCCAAACTCACCTGTTTCTCCTTCCTGTTCTGCCTATGCTTTTAATGTTTTGGGCACCATTTTTGGGTGTGGTGTATCTGGCAGAATTTTTGAATTGCCATGTAATTATTGCTAAGTACATAGTTTTGCTATAAAATGTAAACTGTGTCACTATTTTAGGTTGTTGAAAACTGGACAAAGTTTGGTGTTGTAATAAGATACAACTTCATTGGTGGCTCTATTTTATGCCTTGTGAGTTTATGAGTTGTATATTGAATGTTTTATGCATAGAATTCATTAGTTTCATGTTGATATAAATGAGTAATGCTTCATTGCATGTATTATGTTATTTGTCTCCAAGTTGAATGTGTTCTTCTTCTAAATCTAAACAGCTAAGGGGTGTTTAAGATTCTAGGATATGGGCTTGCTATGTTGAATACTTAATCTTTTACTTCTACTCAAGGAGTAGATTAAATGTTTTAGGTTAAGTGTTGGGAAGAATATATTGTAGTGAGGATGTTTGTAAGCAAAAATAACTGAATACTTAGTCTTGGGTAGTGTCTATAAAGCGGATATTACAAAAACCCCTTGAAATCTGATTATTGTTTTTAAATCTATGGTAAACATTCACATATATACATCTATTGACTCTGAGCCCTCGATAGGCACTAGTCTAGTCTTGTATTGAGGCTACAACCCAAAGTCCTAGTCTTGCATCCAAATACAAAAATCAAACTTAAACTTCAAACATAAACCTTTAGGACATTAGAAGTAGTTTAGGACCAAAATCCTCTATCTCACAACTGAACATAGGCCTAAAGCTAGCCCCTTTGCACGTATTCCACAATTTTGGTCTACAAAAAAGAGGATTAATCTACATTGTATCAACATCCTAGTAATCTCCATAGGCATATGATATAGATGTTGAATGGGGAATACCCCCCTTGGTTCTGTAGAGCCTAAAGAAGAAGAGGAGATATTTATAGAGTCTATCTCCTATACTGTTGGCCCCTAGCCCAGAAGTCCTATTGATAAATGATGGCTACCTTGTAGGGATTGTTATCCTATTGTTTCCTGTATTAAGAGACAAATAGTCCACCTGGTATTTTCCTTGAAAATCCTTCTTTAAGGTCCCTATAAAGCAAAAATGCCAAATTTCCTAAGAAGCCTTGCCTAAAGAACATTACGATTGGAAAGAGCTTGAAAAAATAGGCAGGTTTGCTTTTTACAGTACCCTGAAATTTGGCCAAACAAAGAAGTTATTCATGGTCAAAAGTTTGGGTCAACATACAGTTCAAATGTTCATTTGGCGGGCTTGTAGATCTCCATCGGCCTTAGAAGATGTTGAAAAAATTAGGTTTTATGCATTTTTTGAATGTATATCAGGCCAAGGAGAGACATATACATTTTGGGAATCTCCTGCAGGTCCCTGGGAATATTCTCGGTTTGTATATCGGTGATATGCAAGTGAGACATACAAGGTATATTGTGCATCTATCGCATTTTTCTTCAAGTTTCCCCTTTTGTATGTTTGGAAGGTTTGTATGTTTGCCTTTGTAATTTCAACATATAAGCAAATATACATTCCCTGGAAGGATGTAAGGGCAGATGCAAGGATGGAATATACATCGCAGATCCCCAGAATATTCACTGAATGTATATTGGGTCTGCATATATATTTGGCTCATACAATGGAGATATACAAGGAAAGAAATATACAAAGTAGGAGATGCATTGCAGGAATATTCCCTCTTGTATATCAGGTTTCAAGTGCATATTGTGTTGTATGTTTGCACATGCAACGAAAGGGTACAAGGTTTTCAAACATGCAGGTGCATCCGCTACAGTGGAATGCACATTCGAACTTGTATGTTTCTTTGTATATTTTGCTTGTATATTTTGAATATACATGTGAAACATACAGAGAAACATAGAAAGGCTGAATGTGCAAGAGGTGGGGCCCACGCACATGTAAGGCTGATTGTATATCAGATATACAAGGGACCTTCGCCAAAGATACATTTGCTACAGTGGCTTGTATATTTTGCTTTGTATGTTTTCACATACAAAGCCGATATACAAACATTTATATACAAGACAGACCTGATTGCATTTTTAACTTGTTTTATTAAAATTTTCGAGTCCACCTTGTATATGGGTGATTGTATATTGCGATATACAAGTTAGTGATATACAAAGATTGGAGATACAAGCCAGACCCAACATAGCAGTCAAATATAGTTAATGGTCAGTTTGGCGTCCGCGGCTTGTATGTTTGCAGATACAAAGGAGGTTAGATACAACCTGGATTTCAAAATGTTTCCCATCTACTTTTTAAGAGTTTGAAGTCTGTGACTTGTATATACAAGGGCGATTGTATGCATATGTGAGTTGCGATTACAAAGGGCAAAATTCATGTTTGCATGTGCTAGTTGTTTGTATATTTGCTTGTATCTTGGCATATACAAGCTGATATGCAAGGGAGTTTTCAGCTAGACATGATGCATCGACAGCTTATTTTTGGGTCTTTCCGAAGGCCGATGGAGGGTGCAGTTCTTTAGCGATGGGTCCTAGCTTTGGTACAGTGGCAAATTAGGAGGTGCCACATGGCAGCGGTGAATGCATATACAAAGGCTCTTGCATATACAAGGCAATTTCAAATGCATCTTTGTGGAGCGATTGCAGAGGCCTTTTGGCACCAAAGAGCAGAGATACATACAAAGGGGTTTGTACATGTAAAGTTAGATTCAGAGCTATCTTCAGAAGCCGATATACATGCAGATGTAGAAGCAATATATACAGGTAGTTGACTAGATCTTTGACCACCTGTATCTTCCCCATTTCAGTGAATTTTGACATGCTGTAGGAGGCAAAAGTACATATTTTTGCCTCCTCTTTCATTTGAGTAGGTTTTTGGGAGGATTTTCTAGTTTTCATTTTTCAGATTTGGCTTTGCATATTTTGGCTAGCGTGACATTTCAGTAGTGACATTTGATATTCAAACACAAATATTTGTTGCATTTATTGCTATAAATCGATGACTATGCATCTTGCATTGAAGACCTGGAAAATATCTTCTATCTGCCCAGTTTTAGATCTTTTTGTGCCATAACTTCTTGTAGGTGGATGTCCCTTCAGGCAGAGATATTTTCTAATACACAGCCCATCGACAAAATTGAATGGAAGGGGCTAAGGCCAAAATGAAATGATATATATACATGTAAAACCAGATGTATAGGGGTTGGTTGTTCTTCTGGGCTATTCTTTGGAATGGCTATTTGGCCTCTGTGATCAATATAAACTGGTATTTTTGCCTCTTATTATTTTTTAGCCTGTGTCTGCTCTTCTGGACCTCTCTAAAATTAATATGGGTCTATGTAATGTCTTTCCAGCTATGAGATTATTACTGTGTCTATTTAGTTGCAGCCAAACACATTTAAATATGGTGTATCACTTAGTTTATTTCAGCATTTCTTTTTAGCATTCCTTCTAACCCTTTTCCCAGCAAGCATTAGCACTAGGTTTAGATGAATTTCTCTGAGCATTAGGCTTAGAGAGAGGAAGCTGGCCTTTTGTAGAGGTCTGATCTCATTTAGCAAAGTCCCACACTTAGAGATCAGTCCCATGTTACTCCAGTTTGCAGAGGTTTCACAGCTGTATGCAAGGGTACAAAACTGAGTGATAACAACTTTGGCATGCTCGGTGGGACTAGTTCGATGAACTTCTTATCAAGATACTAAGAGATTTTTGGTGTTTCTCCTAGTATTACTAGCCTTTGGAGGTGATACAAACAACATTATGGTGACTCTACTGAACGAATCAGCTAGATTCAGCAGCCCAAGTACCTAAATAATTTTTAAAGATCAAGATTTTGGTGGTTTTCCTGGCCTATTCAGCTTCAAGAAGCATTGTAATCACTTGGCGACTCCCTCTCTGGTTTGTATCCAGTCTTTTCTAGGTTGTAGACCTATTTTTCTCTAATTCTGACATTTTTATGATTATCTGGCATTTAGAAGCCATAGAATGCCACAATTTTATGGGATTCATGGCTATTCCCCTACCCCTAATCTAAATTCTAGCTATTGGCCCCCATATCAGCAATACCAGGCCCCCAATGCCTTTGAATTTACTCCAAACAACCCCTTTCCTCATTGCAGTCAGCAGTACCAGCAAGAGTATTTTCAAACCACTCTGGTCCATCCTTGTTTGCATCTTGTCCATTCTTATAGTCAGCCTTGTGAAACCCTTTATGCTCAAAATCAAGCCTGCAATCTCCCTAGTTAGTCCCAAAATGCTGATTTGGGTAGCATTAAAGGTTGGTTATTAGATTTCAAAAGGCAAATGTTAGAAATAGATAGAAAAGCACAATATAACAACTAGCAGGAGGAGCTCGCCTACCAGTTTTTTTGCACCAGCAGGAGGCAGAAAATAGAAGAGTGCATGAAGATGAACGCTTGAACATGCAAATAAAAAGTTTCTCTCCTATTCCTAGCTTCAAGCAGGTCCATCCCGCAAACCAAGGTGAATCTATGAATGTGGCTCAGGCTTCTATGTTATGGCAACCTTCTTGGGCCAATCAACCTAGTTATAAAATGCCAAATCTTGTGAAGGCCAATCCTCTCATGCCAGTTCAAAATCAAGAGGAGGAAAGGGTTGTAGAATCCAGGCCCATCATAATCCCAAGTTTCAGACATCTCTCTGCCTTGAAGGTTCCAAGTTGGAAAGGGCCATCTCTTCCACCCTGCGAAAACCCTTCACCAAACATACAAATGGAAAAATGCTCTGGCATTCAACCAGCAAAAGAAGAGCAAAATAGGGTTTTGTTGGCTCCATGTCAAAGGTTGGAAACTTAGCCAGCCCTCACTCTTCCAAATCCATTCTTTGAGGAGCAAGTTCCTAACTTCAGAATACCAAGCTTCAAGCATAGTGAGTCTCCTGAATTGAATAGTCCAAGCTCCAGAGGGTCTCATCCACCGAAGGAACCTATACTTAAACAAGAGCACCCTAGACTCCATAAGTTTCTAGGCTTCAACGCCTATATCCCTTCACAGGCCCCTGTTCCTGTACAAACTCAAGCTATCACTCCCCAAGAACAAATTTATATAGAACCCTCTCCCTTCCTAGAAATTCAAGAAGATATTCAGGCCTCTTTCCCTAATGCTATTTCAATCAAAAAGGGTGGGCAAGTTGTCTACCAGGATTTTTGGAAAGATGAGCCAAAAGAGGAGGTGGAAGAAGATAAAACTAATGAGGAGCAGTTTGTTCTTACACTCACAAGTATGGAATTGTTTGAACCTATTGCACCTGTGAGTATTGTTAATGTCACATCAGAAATGGATGATGCTACCCTACTTCATGAGCTACTCAACTATGTTGAAGATGAAGAATATGTGCAACTGGTTGTGAATAGGTAGCAATAAGAGAATGCAAAAAATCATAACAAATTGCTACAGTTTGGGGCAGAGCATCACAGTGAGGTTCCAAACTATAAAGAAGGCCAAACTTGCTGCCCTATGATAGATGGTACAGAGGCTGATTATGCTGATGTGCTTGAGGATCTCCCATGCTTTATTGAAAATAATGAAGGGACTAAACATGGACAAGAGCAAATTGAAGATTTGTTCTTTGTTATCCAATAGGGATATCAACTTCTTGGTGGGGAAGTTTTCTCTTTTGAACATGTACAAGGCTCATTTTTTGAACCTAAATCAGAAAATCATGAACATCTTGTTCATAAGGTATAGGCAGCCATATTTATAATGGAATCATAGAAGTTAGAGTTTTTAGACTAGCAGGAAGAGGAAGATTGTAGCCATGATGACATTATGTCAGCTTTCTTGGATTCTTTGAGGGATGAAAGAAAAAACCATGAGGTCTCAGGTCAGCTATTTCGTACACAAGAGCAACATGATAGAAGGGTGGAGGTCACCAGCATACCAAATGAAGAGAAAGAAGAGAAAAAATTAGAGCATTCAAGGGGATGCCCAATCAGGCATCTAGCCCATCTGGAGACATATCAAGAGGAGTCACCACTTGTCATGCTTACCTCTAAGCATGAAGTTGAGCATCAAAATGGGTGGGCTCAACCCATTTATTCACCACAAGTTAGTAACATCAACAATCAGTCCAGGTGGATAGGTGAGTTTATCTCCATTTTGTGGGGGGTGTTTTGTTAATTTGTCATATGTACATTTTCCCCTTATCTCTTTTTAACTGCCCACAAGAATGGGAAACATTGTAAATTGTTAAGGAGGGGCAGTTATTTTCAAGAACCAGTTAATGTCTTTATTTAAGGTCATGTCTGATTGGTTAGTTTAGAGTTAGAAGTAGGTTTTATTTTTGTTGTAGTTTTCCCTTTCCATTAGTGCTTCTGCATAGGCTGCATTGTCATTAGGAGAATGCAGGCCCCTTCCCCTTTTTGTGTTTTAGAGGTAGGTTCTAGTTTTCCAGCACATTTTAGGTGTGACTACATGCCTAATGGATGCAATAAGGCCATTGATCTTATGTTTAGCAGGCAAACATTCCATAGAGGTTGCCAAGAATGTTATCCTATTTTTTCCTCTGTTCAGAGCCAAATAGTCCATTTGGTATTTTCTTTGAAAATCCCTCTTTAAGGTCCCTATAAAGAAAAAGTGCCAAATTTCCTAAGAAGCCTTGCCTAAAGAACCTTACCATTGGAAAGAGCTTGAAAAAATAGGCAGGTTTGCTTTTACAGCACCCTGAAATTTGGCCAAACAAAGAAGTTATTCATGGTCAAAAGTTTGGGTCAACATACAGTTCAAATGTTCATTTGGCGGGCTTGCAGATCTCCATCGGCCTTAGAAGATGTTGAAAAAATTAGGTTTTATGCATTTTCTAAATGTATATTGGGCCAAGGAGAGACATATACATTTTGGGAATCTCCCGCAGGTCCCTGGAAATATTCCCAATTTATATATCGGCGATATGCAAGTGAGACATACAAGGCATATTGTGCATCTATCACATTTTTCTTCAAGTTTCCCCTTTTGTATGTTTGGAAGGTTTGTATGTTTGCCTTTGTAAATTCAACATACAAGAAAATATACATTTGCTGGAAGGATGCAAGGGCAGATACAAGGATGGAATATACATCGCAGATCCCTGGAATATTTGTTGAATGTATATTGGGTCTGCATGTATATTTGGCTCATACAATGGAGATATACAAGGAAAGAAATATACAAAGCAGGAGATGCATTGCAGGGGATGCATTGCAAGAATATTCCCTCTTGTATATCAGGTTTCAAGTGCATATTGTGTTGTATGTTTGCACATGCAATGAAAGGGTACAAGGTTTTCAAACATGCAGGTGCATCTGTTATAGTGGAATGCACATTCGGCCTTATATGTTTCTTTGTATATTTCTCTTGTATGTTTTGAATATACATGTGAAACATACAGAGAAACATACAAAGGCCGAATGTGCAAGAGGTGGGGCCTGCGCGCATGCAAGGCCGATTGTATATCAGAGATACAAGGGACTTTCACCAGAGATACATTTGCTATAGTGGCTTGTATATTTTGCTTTGTATGTTTTCACATACAAAGCTGATATACAAACATTTATATACAAGCCAGACCCGATTGCATTTTTAACTTGTTTTATTAAAATTTTCGGGTCCGCCTTGTATATGGGCGATTGTATATTGTGATACAAGTTAGTGATATACAAAGATCAGAGATACAGGCTAGACCTGACAGAGCAGTCAAATACAGTTAATGGTCAATTTGGGGTCCGCGACTTTTATGTTTGCAGATACAAAGGAGGTTAGATACAACCCAAATTTCAAAATGTTTCCCATCTTCTTTTTAAGAGTTTGAAGTCCATGACTTGTATATACAAGGGCGATTGTATGCATATGCGAGTCACGATTACAAAGGGCAAAATGCACATTTGCATGTGCTAGTTGTTTTTATATTTGCTTGTATCTTTGCATATACAAGCCGTTAGGTAAGGGAGTTTTCAGCCAGACATGATGCATCGACAGCTTATTTTTGGGTCTTTCTGAAGGCCGATGGAGGGTACAGTTCTTTAGTGATGGGTCCCGGCTTTGGTACAGTGGCAAATCAGGAGGTGCCATGTGGCAGTGGCAAATGCATATACAAAGGCTCTTGCATATACAAGGCAATTTGAAATGCATCTTTTTGGAGCGATTACAAAGGCCTTTTGGTGCCAAACAGTAGAGATACATACAAAGGGGTTTGTACATGTAAAGTCAGATTCAGAGCTATCTTCAGAAGCTAATATACATGTAGATGCAGAAGCGATATATACAGGTAGTTGACCAGATCTTTGACCACCTGTATCTTCCCCATTTCAGTGAATTTCAACATGTTGTAGGAGGCAAAAGTACATATTTTTGCCTCCTCTTTCATTTGAGTAGGTTTTTGGGGGGATTTTCTAGTTTTCATTTTTTAGATCTAGCTTTGCATGTTTTGGCTAGCATGGCATTTTAGCAGTGACATTTGATATTCAAATGCAAATATTTGTTGCATTTATTGCTACAAATCGATGAATATGCAGCTTGCATTGAAGACCTGGAAAATATCTTCTATCTGCCCAGTTTTAGATCTTTTTGTGCCATAACTTCTTGTAGGTGGACATCCCTTCAGGTAGAGATATTTTCTAATACACAACCCATCGGTGAAATTGATGGGAAGGAGCTGAGGCTAAAATGAAATGATATATATACATGTAAAACCAGATGTATAGGGGTTGGTTGTTCTTCTGGGCTATTCTTTGTAATGGCTATTTGACCTCTATGATCAATATAAACTGATATTTTTGCCTCTCTTATTATTTTTTAGCCTGTGTCTGCTCTTCTAAACCTCTCTAAAATTAATATGGGTCTGTGTAATGTCTTTCCAGCTATGAGATTATTACTGTGTCTATTCAGTTGCAGCCAAACACATTTAAATCTGGTGTATCACTTAGTTTATTTCAGCATTCCTTCTAACCCTTTCCCAGCAAGAATTAACACTAGGTTTAGATGAATTTCTCTGAGCATTAGGCCTAGAAAGATGAAGCCGGCCTTCTCCAGAGGTTTGATCTCATTTAGCAAAGTCCCACACTTATAGATCAGTCCCATGTTACTCTAGTTTGCAGAGGTTTCACAACTGCATGCAAGGGTACAAAACTAAGTGATAACAGGGATAACTGGGAAGTATCTAGTTTGGGAGAAGATCCAATAGGTTGCTACATGAACAAGGACAAAAGGAAATGTATATCAGCTCAAAGGTGCTAATGGTATGTGTTTTATTTCAAATTAATGAAAGTTGGCTATGGCATAGAAGAATGTGTCAAATCAATTTTGATAGCCTAATAAGGATCAACTCTACTCAAACTATGAGAGATCTACCAAGAATTACAAAGCCCATGAATGCAATTTGAAAGGAATGCTAGATTGGGAAGAAAAGAAGGAAGAACTTCAAAATCAAAGAGTGTTCTACCATATGACCTCTGGAGTTGGTACATACAAATCTATGTGGACTTACAAGAAGAGGAAGTTTTCAAGGTGACCGGTATTTCATGTTGTTAATTGATGATTACTCTAGAATGACTTAGGTAACATTTCTCAAAGAAAAATCAGAAGCTCTAGATAAGTTTAAAGCATTTAAGGTTATGGTTGAAAATGAAATTGATCTAAAAGTCAAGTGCTTGAGGTCTGACAGAGGCGGTGAGTTCACCTCCTATGAGCTTAACTATTGTTTTGAAGATCATTGAATAAAAAGGAATATGTAAACTCCTATGACTCCTCAGTAGAATGGAGTTGTGGAAAGGAAGATTAGGATAGTTCAAGAAGCAACAAGGATAAATGTTGAAAGAAGCAAATCTATCAAATATATATTAGAGAGAAGCTATTCATACTGCAATCTACATACAAAACAGAGTGCAAGCAAGGCTCAACAATGCAAAGACCCCATATGAACTATGGTATGGAAGAACTCCTACTATAAAATATCTTAGAGTGTTTTGAAACAAGTGCTACATTAGGAGAGATAAAGAAAATTTGGGAAAGTTTGATACAAGATTGGATGAATGAATCTTTCTTGGATATTATACGAAGAGCAAGGCTTACAGGTGCTACAACAAGAGGCTAAAGATGTTAGTTGAAAGTACAAATGTCAAAGTGAATAAAGAACCACATCAAAGCTCAGTACTGATAGAAGGTGATGATAAGATAAACTACAAGGTGTTATAAACTCAAATGAAATGCATAAAACACTCAAATGTATACCTTGAAGTCCTCCTCCTTGATAAGATGGATAGTGTTGCACCCAAACACTCTAGCTTTACCCAATGTTGAAGTAGAGAATGTGGATTGCTCTTGCTTTCAAGATAATGTAGATGAAGGGATTGTGCTATGTATTGATGAGAGATTTTGATAAAGATTGAAATGAGATGATATGGCTATAAGATGAGGGATGATTTTAGCATGGTAAGGGTATGATGAGATGAGATGAGAGAAATTTTGCAATAGTGATGATAGGATGAAGAAGTGATGAAAATGGCTTGGGTGAGGGCTCTATTTATAGGCCAATTGAGGGTGATTTGAATCCAATGGCTAGGATTCAAAGTAGAGATCAATGGTTGAGATGAGAGGATGAGATCAAGGGATAAGATCTCATCAACAATATTGGATGGATGGGATTAAATGTGAATTTTAAATTCACATGGGGAAGAGTGATGAGAATTAAAATAAATTAAAAATTTATTTTTGGGAAGAGTTGGATATGACAAGTGGATGGATTAAAAATTCATTTCATGGGGGACTGTGAATTAAAAATTTAGGTTTATGTGGAAGTGTGAAGGTCAAGGACACATGTACACTTACATGTGTAAGATGGTAATAAATGAGTTGGTGGATCATGTGACCTTTTGAATAAAAAATTGGTTTTTTATTCAAAAGTGTGTGGGAGGATGGGTTGAGAAAGGTTTGACCATATTAATTAAGTGTTTAACTTAATTAATATGGCTGGAAAAATTTAGTGAATGGGGTAATCAGGGTTTAAGATTAATTAAATAATTATTTATTTAATTAATCTAGGTCTAGGGGTCATGTAGGCTAGGGTAGCTAATTAAACAATTGCTATTTAATCAACTAGGTTAGGTTTAGACTAATTAGTAGGGTAGAATAATTAAATAAGTATGATTTATTTAATTAATCAGGGTTTAGGAAGATGGAAAAATTAACTAAATAAATATTGAGAATATTTATTTAATTAATAAGGGATAGTGATGCAAGGTATAGTGATAAATTAAATAAATTAATTGATCATAAAGGATGGATAAATGGCTAAGGATAGATGATTAGGGATAAATTAATTAAATAAAATAAATTTATTTAATTAATTGGGAGGGATAGTTAGTGATGTGGAGATGTCAAAGGGCAGTTGAAGGGTTAAGACATTTTTAGGTGTCTACATTTGCCCCTCTTTGAAATGGTATTGCAGCTAAGTAACATTATTTCAAAGAAGTTTAAAATATAGAGTTGTATTGGATAGGAAAATATTTTGGTTTAGAAGAATAGAATTAGGTTTAGAGATGATTTGGTAAGGGTGATGCCCCCTAAAGAGGATAGGCAAGTTGCAAGAACATGGGTCTTCTCTCAAAATGGATGAAATGGATTGGTTAAAGTGGTTGGAGGATAAGAGATGTGATGATAAGTGATGAAAGGTTGATATTGGAGATGGATGATTATTGTACTAAAAATGATTTAGAGAAATCCTAGGTTTGTTAGAGTAAAGTGGACATTTTCACCAAGGTATAGAAGACCAGGGTGATGATGTTTATTCGACATTTGCATGGACTAGATACACAAACAAAAGGGTGATCCCATGTATGCCCAAGATAGTACAGCCTTGTCTAGATGAGGGAAGGGGACTCATAGAATAAGCCCTTAATACACAAAAGGTATGAAGAACTTAGATACAAAATGACATCAATATGCTAGAACCAACGCTATGATCCACAAGATATGAATACTAGCTTGGAGTAATGAGACCAACCCACAAGCACAATATATGAAAGAAAGACTATGCCCCATTCTAGATGTTTTTGCCACATACCATGATATAGTGAGATCAAGGTAGTTTTGATGTGATCTTTGAATAGGGCAAAAGATAAAAATCAATAACCAAATGATCAGCTGACCCAACAAATAGCTATTGTATCTCTTGCTAAGATGGATGATGATTGATAGATTCTACCTATTGTAGGAATGATATATCTGTTAATGTGAGAATTGATTAGATTTTGTATGATTGGCGCAAGATATGATGGTTACAAGTTGTGGTCGAAGTTGATTTGATAGTTGATGATTTTTGTTAAGAGATGATGCTTTGATAAGTTATGCAATGCTTGGGATGTTGCGTTTGAATCTAGTGTAAGCTTAGGGGATAGGGACCAACTAAGTAGGTTGGATGGGTGCATCTTATGTACCTAAGTACTAGAAACTTCCCTCGTATACTAGACTACCTACATACCCTGTACCCATAGGATTAAAGTACATTAAGATGTGGGTGGTGGTGATATGTAGTTTTGATTTGTGATGATGATGTGATTGATTAGTAATAATATGTTTAGGTTGGTTATGAGATGTTGATGGAATGATGTTGATTCTGGGATGGATATTTTTGGAATTTTGTTGATATTTTGATTTTTTTGGATTTTTGTGATTTTTGTGATTTTTTGATTTTTTAGATTTTTGTGATTTTGGATAGAGAATGGTTTATTATGAGATGGTTGCATTGGATTTTGTTTGGATAGCCTTTGCGATAGTTACCAATGACAAGGGAACACCAAGTCTAGAGGTGAAGGTGATGGGGTTAGATAGGGGGATTGGTGATAAAAGATGATGGATAGGTGATTCGTGATAGATGAATGGACAAGTGATAAGAATGCATGTTAGATATATGGAAGATGGGGATAAGGATTTTCTCCAAGGGCTAGGTTGCAAGGAATCATATGCCCCTTGCATGATGGACTTATGTTTGGATGGATGGACTTTTATAGTGGGTAGATGGATGGAGGATATACTTGGAAAGGGATATGTGTCGAGAGGTGTCCAAAGCATGTTTTTGATTTTTTGCCCCTAGTCTTTATCAAGATCTAAGGAGGGAGATGGTAAAAGGAAGATGTAATGGTGTTTAGGGTAAAATTGGATTTTGCTAATCTTTTGTTGTTAAGATGTTAAAACCCTCCTTTCCACTAAACATTGAAGGATCTAGGGTCGAGTGGCGAGCACTGTCATACCCTAGATCACTTGAAAATGAAGGGAAGCTTGGATTAGTGAATTTAATTATTAATTTTCCTTCTCTTATGTGCAATTAACCATTAAAATCCTAATTATGCAAATACAGAAACAAATTGATGAAAGACAGAAAAAGCTCTTACAAATGGGAGTAAAATAACAAATCATAGAATACCTATTTTTGGGGTTCTGAGGTGGAACAGTCGAGGACATTGGTGCGGGTGCCCAAGTCCAAGGTACCTACTTTTTTAGGGAATCTGGACCTCCTTCCGACACTAAATAACCCTGTAACTTCCATTTTCTAAAATGTTTGCAGAGGACACTTTTGCGGGCGCCCTAGTCTTGGAAGTGCTCCTTCATCTGACTTTTCTTCAAATCTCGAATCCTTGATGCCTGTCACTCCTTCCTATAACTCCACTTTTTCCAAATGTGACACTTGTAACCTGTAATCACAAGACTTGGTTTGGGGGTTGTGGTGTTTAGAGGCTTGCCTCAGTCAAACCCCAGAGGACACTTAAGTCTCTAAATACCATTGTTAGACAAAGAGTGCATGCCCTTGTGAGGCAGAGGCAAAAACCAAAGGAATTAATGATAAAAACACAATGATATGTCACCTTGTAGTGAAGCTCTCATGGAGGAAGATGCTCTTCATGCCATGAGAAGATTGATGATCAAATCTACAAATATCAACACATAAAACATACAAGTCTACTCTTGCAACACAATGGAAAGCCTTGAATCACCTTGAGAATGCCTAAAGTTCATAATGATCATTTAGTTTGCAAATCAATTCCTACACATGCTTATATATGCACCTACAAGCATTCTTGCCAAGATTTTAAGAATCAAACTTTACTGTGTTGGCAAAATAACTACCTAATGGTCATAAACTAACACCCAGAAATTAGGGTTGCCCTAAAATAGGGTAGGACTAGGGTGCGGGTGCCCAAGTCCTCCCCCCTATTTTGGGTAGGGTATAGCTCAAGGGGTCCACCTAGGTCCTATTTGCCATGGGACTTAGGTCTTATTCCATCGGGATGCTAAAATATGAACTAAAATGTCCTAAATGCATGGTAAAGACCTGAGAGCTAAACCTTATGAGGGAAAAGCCCCCAAGGGGACATTTTCTGACGTTACATTTAGCCCCCACATTAAAGTATGTATAAACATGAGGCCAATACATGCATTGAAGTAAGGTCACAAACACAACAAACACATCAAGCATGGAGAAAATACGCCAATCACATAGAAGACAGTAACAAGCACGCAAAACATGGAGAAGATAGTCAATGCTTAGAAGACACATTAATGCATGGAAGATAGAAATGATATATTTTCTTTTCTTTTTCTCATATATATGAAATGCAAATGCAAGTACTGGAAAGTAAACAAACCTCCCCTAATACATGATGCACTACCTTAAGGGCACAGGTCTCTGTATATATGGGGTAACACACATGCAAGACACACAAAAACTCCCAAAATGCATGAAGCACTACTCAAAGGCATTGGTCTCTGCGTATGGGACAACAAATACACCACACAAAACAAGCACGCCAAAACACACACACTTGAAGAAACGGAGAAAACATGGTAGACAAGCAATGGAGTGTACCTTGTAGACACCTAAAAATGTCTCTTACCATCAAAATGACTCCTGACATCCCTAAACTATCATTTTCCCTTCTATTCAATTAATTAAATTTTTATTTAATTAATTATCCCTTCATCACCGAATTTTTAGTCATTTTATCCCCAACAATTGAATTAATTTTATTAATTCAATAGTTCAAACCTTAGCCAATTGATTTAATAAATATACAATATTTATTTGGTTAATTTCCCTCTCCTCACTAAATCCAATTAATTAGGTAAATCACGTTTAACTAATTAATTTAGCCTACTAATTGACCTATCCCTACCCTAGACAATTAAATAGCTATTATTTAATTGCCTACCCTAGCCTACCTCATCCTAGTCCTAGGGTTAATTAAATAAAACCTATGTTTAATTAATCTTAACCTCTTATTTGGGTGGTCAAACCTAGTTTAACACCCTTCCCCACATCCTCCAAATAAAAAATTGAAATATATCCACATAAGTCAATTTTTTATTTAAACACATCCCACATCACAATTAATTCCTCTTACAACCCCTTACCATACCCATGCCTCATTTATCTCCACTTATCCCTGAATGAATTTTTAATTTATTTTACATTCCCCATATAAATCTTTAATTCATAAATATTCCATCTCACCCATACTCATTTAGTTCACCCTTTTGCAAAAATAAATAAAAGATTTATTTTTATTCCTAGCCCTCCATTACTCCAAGATCTAATATAGGCCCTCCACATCACTTTTATCCTCCACCATTGATCTTCCAAAACCAATCTCCACCCTTGGATCAAAATCCCTCCAAAATCTCTATAAATAGAACCTCTCCCAAGCCATTTGGGGATCCAATCTTCAAGTAGAGTTATCATGCCAAAATATCTAATGAGGTAATCTTTTGTGAGTTGTCTTTGAGATAGCATTTCACATTTACATTTATCAAATAGGGTATATCATGTCTTAGGAGTTCTTGGGTGCAAAGTTCCTCTCCCTTTTGATGAGATTGGGTTTTTCATGTCTAGGTATAACTAATTTGTTTTGTTATGCATTTGGTTTGTGTTTTTACCTTGATTTGATTTCTTAATCTACATTGGCACGCCTTGTGGGACCCACAAGGTCCATATCTAATCAAATTTTTGTGAGTTTTGTGTTTGAAACATGCTTTTACAGGTATAGCGCTATCTACCTCGTGCAGTGGCACTATCTTTGGTGCTATGTACTATTTTAGCGCCATTTTTGTAGAGCATTTTCTCTTCTAACTTTCACTCACAAGTTTGTCTGACCTTCTTTGTCTTCCTGCTATTTTCTATTTCATCTGCGCTCTATTTTTGCAGAAATATTGGATGAAGAAGGGGAGGTCATGCCAAAATTTCATTAAAGACTAAACATGCATTTTGGCCCTTATTTTTGTCTTGCTTTCCATTTGATAAACTAACAAGACTAACAAGACCTCTTCTATGTGTAGCCTAACCCTCTATTGTGGTTAGAAGACTTTTGTTTTGCAGGACAAACCAGTTCGGGCTCGCATCGGTGCTATCGGAAACCAGATTGGTGATATTCATAACTGTGACCAAACCCTTCGATTGCATGCACAATGGTGCCTTCTATATTCCATACCAGCACTATTTAGTGTTTTAGCACCTTCTGTGTCTCATATTAGTGCTAGTTAGTGTTCTAGTGCCTTTTGTGTATTGTATCAGTGCTATTTAGTGTTCTGGCACCTTTTGTATTTTGTTTCAGTGCCATTTCATGAATCAACACTATCTTTCTGTACATCAGTGCTATCTATCTAGGTCAAGTCTTTCTTAATAGGTTTTTGTCAGTAGCACCATTTTCTGTCTGTAGTGGCACTATTAGGTATCTCTTTTAACGTTATTTGTACAAACTGACTTTTGCACTCTGTGCAGGGACTGATCAGTTGTTTGCAGGTCATCAACATCATCTTGCGGACACTAACAAGTTTTTGCAGGGTTTTTCATCTTTAGTTTAACAAACATTTCAATTATAACTTAAAACAAACCCTTGCATGTTAGCTTAAACCACATTTCAATTTGGTGCAATAAAAATTGATCAAACAAACAAACAAATCTTTGTGTATGTGTGTGCCTTAGTTTAGAACAAACTTTTAAATTTGGTGTTATAAAATTCACAAGTGCTTGCCAACAACTATCAAAACATTTCAACTTTGGGCTTTAAAAAGAACCACAAATTGCATCAATGAAATCATTGGATTAAAAAGAATAACAATCTGCATTCTTTACTCATATAATCAAGAAAATCAAGCTAGTGTGTGTGAGGTGTTTTCATGGTTTGTGTTTGTAGTGTGAAAAGTGTATGCTCTTCCCTTGCACCATTTGGTGACCTTGGGAATCAAAAACTTCTCACAATGCTTGCATTAATCACCCCCAACATAATCCAAAGAACTAAAATGAACCATGTTTAGTGTGATGCAAGCAAAAAATATACGTATGCTCTCCCCTCGCATCTTTGTATGAACTTGGGGATCAAAAGTATTTTTGTGGTTGTATTACTTTTGTTAATCCTTAGAGGGCCTGCCACCCCACTTTGAAAGGTGGAAACGACCCAAGTGACAAAAAGCTAAAGTCAAGCTCTTTCAAGCCACTATATAAATTAATGTGTTTGTGACGAAAGTTAGAAGCAACAGGTGTTGCTATGTTATACCGACAACCGACCTCCCCCAAAACCCTCCAAGGCATAACCCTTGGAGGCTGGGAGACTCCATAACGGAGAGTAGCACTACCGCACATATAACTACTTGAATGAATGCCCTTACTATGAACCTTTGTTTAGCAAGCCAAAAAACCTTCTATTTGTTGACACAGAAGGGAAACCTTTGAAGCGGCCCCGATTCATGTAGTTTTTAGCCGAGGTAGTAGGGATAATCCAAAGGTTTGGTGAGGGACAAGCTTTATAGGAAACCTAGATCTTGGTATGCGTGAGAAGTGTGTGCAATTGTAAGGAGGAGCCAGTGCTACCGAGATCCTAGAGCTACCCGCTTTGAATAGGCATAGCTAGGGGATCCAACAAATACTGTCATATCTTCACCTTAGGTTGTGCAAAGTGCTTGTTTAGCAAAATCACATGTCTTTTTCACAAACAAAAAAATCTTGGTTATTGTGTGTTAATGTGCTTAAATTGTTTTCAAACAACTTGCCAAGAAACAATGAGAATCATTTGATCAAACTTCAATCAAAACAAATCCAAATTGCCATCAAAATCTATCTTTTTTAGTACCTCGACCAACATTGCCCTATTTCAGCACCATCTCTGTCTGCTTTGGGTGCCATTTCACCTGTGTATTGGTGCTATTTGCATATTGACTTGCCTGAAACTAAGACCCATTTAGTTGTGATCTTCACCATCTACTCTACAATAATCCATATTCACATTCTAAAAATTTGTCAGTATCCCATCCATTTTCTCAGATTTTCCAAATCATACCTTCATTTCAACCTTAGAGAATCAATCTTGGACACTTTGCTATATCAAATCTCCTCATCCATTCATCCTCATTAACCTTTTCATACCTTTTTCGACCAAACAAATATCCTTGTCATAAGAAATCATTCCAAAATCCAAAAACATATCCAAAATCTTTCAAATCAAAAAATCATCAACCAAAAACTCATCATCCCTTTGAGACAAAGATAGATCTAGATTTCATCATTCACATCATATTTTTCTTGGAGGGTCATTAGTCAACCTTTCAAATGAAATAATCATCCCTCTTTGTGCAAGGTCATTACTCTATCCCAAACAAAGAGAAACATCTATTTGTGTGACACAAATCTAGATCTTACCTAAGCTCAATTTGTTGACCATCAAATCCTTTTGGAAAAACATCATCCTAATCTCTCATATCGAACATCAAAATCAAACATCAAAAATCTCTTCAAACAAACATCATCCATCATATACCTTTTGGTCCAAATTTGTGCAAAGAGTCAATACCACCATTCTTATCACCCCTAGGTTAACATCTTTTTGAAAACTTATTAATCTTTCCTCACACTACATCCTCTTCCCTACTCCATCTCACTACCACATCCATCCTTGGGTCCAACAAATGAATCCAAATTCTCTAAGGTCTCCATCCCCATTTCACTCCACCTCAAAATCAAATCCATACACGTGCATGCCCATAACTAGATCACAACACAAAAAGAATCAAGAAATGGCAGAATCCAGACAATATGGCGGCATAGGAATGCCTAACACCAACAACAACAACATCCCCATCAACCAAACATTTTTCCAAATTCCACCATATAATCCCAAAGAAAACCCCTTCCATTTTTTGCAACCACCACCACCACCACCCACCATGTCCCAAGATGATCAAGATATCTTGAACTTTACACAAGATGCCGATAACATGGACATGTTTAACAAATTCCTAAGGTTAGATCCAAATAGATTTCTTGACTATCTCCTCAAAATTGGTGCCCAACCACCCCATAACACGACCTCATCCTAACCATCCACCTCTACTATGAATCCTACCACATCAAACACCCAAACATCTACATCAAACACCCAACCTATCATCTCTCAAACATCAACACCAATTGTATCTACCACCTCCGCAAGCTCTACTGCAACCACATCTACGATTCCCACAAGTACCTCCAATCTTACCACTTCCCAACCCGTCACCACATCCACTATCACAACTAACGTAACCTCTCCCGTCCCACAAATTACCTTAGGCATCCAAGGGAACCTCGCACATGCAAGTACCTCCATGAGTGTGCCTCCACCCGACCCTCAAACCATAGCTTACCTAAGACAATTATTCTCACAACCACCTTACAATATGACCAACCCATCCAACGCCAACCCATCTAATGTCAATCCGTCTAATGCATCATTGACACAACACAACCCCAACCCTCAAATACCTCCACATATTCTCCAACAACTCTACACTCATCAATAACATCTTGCACAAATCAATCAAAACACCACCCCACAATATCAAAACACGACATCCCAAAACCTCCAACATCAAATACCACCCAATCTTCAACACCTCATCCATCAACAACCCTACACACCCCAACTGCAACCAACACAGGATCTCACAATAGTTGTATAGGCCTTGATCCAAAAGGTAGACGACATGCAAACTGGGGGCAAGTGCAAGCACTATTCCTTTGAGGATATTTGCCCCTATCCATTTGATCATAGATTGTACATGCCCCCTTTCCCCAAGAACTTTGAAACGCCTAAATTTGACAAATACAAGGGAAAGGGAGACCCTAGGGATCATCTTAGGTAGTTCTACATCACTTGCTTAGAAGTCTCAAATAATGATACCTATCTAATGAGACTATTTCCAAGAAGACTCAGTGGTCAAGCTGCTGAATGGTTCGCACATCTTCCCCCAGGCATTAGGACTTTCTTGAGCTTGCAGAAAAATTTGTAAAACATTTCTCCTACAACTTAGAGCATGAAATATCTATGACAGGCCTTTGCAACACAAAACAAAAAATCAGAGAATCCTTTGCTTCCTTCTTGCAGAGGTGGAGAAGCTTAGCAAGCAAACTCCCATGGCCAATCCCTAAAAAACAACTCGTCACCATATTTGTGACCAACCTCAATTAGGAAATAGGGTTCCATTTACAAATCCTTTGTGTGTCTACCTTTGAGGAAGTCATCGACAAAGGAACTACCATTGAATGGGCCCTCATCACCAAGGGCTCCATCCAATTGTATGACTACAAATCCAACAACAACAACAACAACAATAACAACAATAACAATAACAACAAACCCCATAATAACACCCCCAATACAAATAACAACGCCAACATGCAATCAAATGACAAGCCACGCTATTGGGGGAAGAACAAGAACACTTTGAATGACAGTGTCACGGATGTGAAAGCCGTCCAACATGTACAAAACCAAACACCTGCACATACATATGCAACCAATGTAAATAACCCAAGGAGGCAAAATAAGCCAAACAAACCTCGAAGGCAATTTACACCCTTAGGGGAACCCATTGAGGACATCCTTAACAGATGTCTCAAGAAAGGTTTGATCACGCTCCCACCTGTTAGACCACGTCAAGAGAACGAGCTCAAAGCCGCGTGGTACAATGAAAATGATTATTGTGTTACCACCACATTGTGGGCCACAAAACTGCTGACTGCATGAAACTAAAGCATTGCGTCCAAGATCTCATAGATCAAAATCAAGTCACCCTAGATCAAACCACCCAACCATCGCCAAATGCCAATCTTGGAGTTTACAAGGATCCATTGCTTAACCATAATAAAGCCTCCTCATCCAATCAAGCATATAACGTCACCCCACCACCTACATCCTACGACTCTATTGTAGGGTGGATAGAGCCATCATCTCACCATGTCAACATAATCACCATTCAGGCACAAGCACCTGATTGCGCTGTTGCAACCCGTCGTGGCTGTGTATCCATCCGCACAACCCCTACCACTGATCAAACACCCACATCCACATTAGATCCCCTACCCCCTCATCCAACCACATGCCCATCACCTACCAATCAGTATAACCTCCTAGAGCATCTAGGAAAGACCCTTGCACAAATATCCATACTTGAGCTGCTCCACACATCTCCCCTTCACAAAGACATCCTTAAAAAAGAATGCTTGGAAACTCAAGTTCCCGCCAACTTGAATGTGACCCAATTCCAAGCCATGGTAGGACATATCACCGCACCACATCATCTCACATTTTTAGAAAAGGATCTTCCCACTTTTGAACACTTACACAATGGCACCTTACACATCAAAGTATGTATCCACAAACACATCATCAAAAGAGTCTTAATAGATGGTGGCTCCATCCTAAACATATGCACTCTTAAACTATTAAAACACCTAGGATACTCAGATGTGTTTGTAGACACCAGTGAGTGCATCACAATCAAAGGGTATGATGACACCGAGCGACTCTCTGAAGGCACTATCAAGCTCCCTATTCAAGTGGGATAGAAAATACTAGAAACAAAATGTCAAGTCCTTGATCTTGACCTCCCCTACAACATTCTTCTTGGATGACCATGGATCCATGCCATGCAAGCGGTCCCATCCACATTCCATCAATGCCTCAAGTTCCCTCACAATGGCACATAAGTAACTGTCTATGCCGACCCCCACCCCTTCCAATACTATAGTTTCTTGGAAGGCCATGACCACACCTTCTGCCCATACAACAAAGCCACCACCAAAGCCAACCCAATAGCTTCCACCTCATACATCGACCCTGCAAACATTGCCACCACTTCATCCCAAGCACCTCCACCACCTGAGGTCAAGATCAAGCTCAGTGACATGGGCTGTAGGGAATACATCCTACACAATACCTTTTGTGTGGGCACATTACCCAATCCTAAAACATTTGGCATCCCAGCACAGTTGTCATCAAGTGTAAACCATCACCCATCTTTGAAAAGAAACATCTCCTAGATCAAGATGTGCTTGAAGATATCTCATCCTGGCTATATAAAGACGAAGAATCTAAGCATGCAGCTCCCATCATACCAACAGAAATCTATGGTAAAGGGTCTGAAATTGTCAAAAGCATGGGTTACAAAGGACAAGGCGGTATTGGCCTTCATGAATAGGGGATCGTGGAACCAATCCAAGTGACAAGAAATCCCTACACTCAAGGGTTAGGATACGGTCAACAACAACGTATCCTCACTACCAGCAAATGTATCTTAGCCGAGGTCGCTACGGTCTCCCTAGAAGTCGACAATGTCAATGAAATGGGCCTTCAAGACTCCTTTAGTGACTTTGCCGATTTCATTGACTCATCCATATGCACCATCTACACAGTCACCACCCTAGCCTCGTCATCCAATGACCTACCACTTGTATACTCGGACCTCATAGACTGGGACCAACGGGGACCTCCTGTCTTTGACATAGCACCTAACAATGAGGCCATCGCTGAAATGATGGGGGTTAGAGATCACTCCCCCCTGGGAGATCACAGAGCAGGATATATCATGGAACTTGACATGCATGCATATTTCGGGGAGACAACCTCTACTTCTAGTCATAAAAATATAAAAATCAAACAAGGATCTGATGGTGAAAACTATTCCGCGGTAGTGTCAGATCCCAAAAAAGTAAAAACAAAAGACATATCTCCTAGTGAAAACCTCCACGAGGCGCTAGGAGATGGAAGCATGGGCCTTCCTGAGATAGACAAGGTTTATCTAGATGGGTCACTCATCTTGGTAGAGCCAGCCCAAGAGATGAATCTTGGGACGGAAGAAGAGCTAAAAATCACTTTCAGGGTAGAATCTCTCAGCACAATAGAGCAAGAAAACTTCCTAACATTCTTCAAATGCAGAAACTACAATTTCAAATGGACCTATGTAGATATGCCAAGCCTTGATCCCACCTTGGTCGTTCATCATCTTGCAATATGCCCTGATGCAAAACCAATAAAGCAGAAGCTCAGAAAAATGAACCCACAGGTGGCCCTCCTAGTCAAAGGAGAGCTAAAGAAACTACTTGATGTTGGGTTCATTTGCCCAATTGATTATCCCGAGTGGGTTTCCAACTTGGTACCAGTAGCCAAACCTGATGGCCAAATCCGCTATTGCATTGACTTTAGAGACCTCAACAAAGCCTACCCAAAGGATGACTTCCCATTGCCTAACATTGACATGATAGTAGATCTAACGGTAGGACATGAGATGCTATCCTTAATGGATGGATTTTAAGGGTACAACCAAATCTAGATCACAGAAGAGGACCAACATAAGACAGCCTTCATATGTCCATGGGGGACGTACTACTGGGTGGTAATGTCGTTCAGTCTAAAGAATGCAGGAGCCACATATAACAGAGCTATGATTGTCATCTTCCATGACCTTTTCCACCACATCATGGAAGACTATGTGGACGACTTGCTAGGGAAATCAAAGATAAGGGAGGAACACCTCGATGTATTGGCAAAAATCTTTGACTAGCTAGAGCAATACAATGTCCGCCTCAATCCAAAGAAGTGTGTCTCCTGCATCAACTCCGGAAAACTTCTGGGCTACATAGTCTCTAGAAGAGGAATTGAAGTAGATCCCGCAAAAGTCAAGGCCATCACTAAAATGCCTCATCCAAAAATATTGAAACAACTAAGAAATCTGCAAGGAAAACTCCAGTCCATCCGTCGGTTCATTGCCCAACTTGCCTTTAAATGCCAACCATTCCAGCATCTGCTCCAAAAAGATATAGCCTTTGTCTAGAACACTCAGTGCTAGGATGCCTTCGATTAGCTAAAAGAATACCTAGCTAATCCCCATGTTCTAATACCACCAAGGCAAGGTGAACCTCTCCTATTGTACATCTCAGCAATGAAGACAACTATTGGAGCCTTGTTAGCACATCACGATGAGCAAGGAAAGGAAAGAGCCATCTATTACATCAACTGCACTCTGATATCTTATGAGCTTAACTATACTCCAATTAAATGAGCATGTCTTTCCCTGGTCTTTACTTCACAAAAACTAAGACACTACATGCTCAATCATAAAACCAAGCTCATCGCCAAGATCGATCCACTGAAATATCTACTAAATAGAGCTACTCTTACTGGGAGAATGGTAAAGTGGGTCATGATTCTCACTAAATTTGACATTGAATACACTGAGAGAAAAGCCATAAAAGGATAGGTTATCATTGATTAGCTGGCTGAAGCACCCATCCCTGCAGAACATTTGACACTGGTAGAATTCCCTGACGAAGCCATCTTGAACATAACACCGGCAACAAAAACATGGAAAATGTACTTCGATGGACCATACACACACAGAGGCTCAAGGGTAGGTGTCCTCTTTGTTACCCCTCAAGGTGACACAATCCCCAAGTCATTCAAAATCACATTCCCATGTATGAACAACGTGGCCGAGTATGAGGCCCTTATCATAGGTCTCTGAATGACAATCAAATGGAAAATTGAGAAGCTGACAGTGTATGGACATTCTCAACTAGTCATCCGACAGGTAAATAATGAGTACAAAACCAAGGATGATAAGTTATTGCCTTATAAAAATATGGTCGATGATTTCAAAGACTATTTTGACGACATCCACTTTGAGCAGATCCCAAGGCTAAACAACAAAGTTGCAAATGCCATGGCCACCATCGGATCCCTGGTCGACATGAAGAAAGACAACCAGTAGTGTGAATTCCTGATTAAAGAACTCCCTATCCCCACATATGATGTTCCTCAATCAGAGCTCGTGTGCGAAGTCATTGGTCCCCTATCCCCATGGTATCAAGAAACCTACCTATACCTCCATGATAACATCATCCCTCCTAACCTGTCCACCTCACAACGAAAATCTTTCATCTGTCGAGCCGCCTGCTTCACACTTGTAGGAGATACCCTATACAAAAGGACTCTTGAGGTCACGCTTTTACAATGTTTAGACTCTAGGGAAGCTGAACTAGCCTTGCAAGAGGTACACACAGGTATCTGTGGGGCACATTCAAGTGGACCTGCACTTGCTAAAAAGATCCTAAGGACTGCTTACTATTGGCCAACAATGGAACGAGACTCCTACAGGTTTATCAAGAAGTGCCTACCATGTCAATAGTATGGTGATCTCATTCATGCACCAGCATAGGATTTGCAACCAATCACGACGCCGTGGCCTTTCTCACAGTGGGGACTTGACCTTGTAGGGAAAATCTATCCACCATCATCTAATGGCCACAAATTCATAATCACTACTATTGAATACTTCACCAAGTGGGTGGAAGCAATACCACTCACCTTCACCATTGGCACCCAAATCTCCAAGTTTATCCTCCATTACATCATTTGTCGCCATGGTATCCCTCATTCCATCATTACCGACAATGGAAAACCATTCAAGAACCAAGAAGTTCTCACCTTGTGCAAGAAATTTGAAATCAAACACCACTTCTCCACCCCATATTACCCTCAAGGAAATGGTCAAGCAAAGGCTTCAAATAAAACCATCCTCTATTAGATTTCTACCCAAGCATTCAAGTGATTGAGAGAAAACAAAATAGAAATCAGATATGAGCTAAATAAACTGTATTCAACTCAAGAGAATGCAAAGCATTTCAATAGAATGGGGTGCTCATATGATAGCAAGAGGTGGGTATATATAGGATATTCCACCCAAGAGACTCAATACACAACCAATGTGGGATAAAGTGAAAAAGTCCCTAAGTAAACTTAACCTAGTGTGAAAAGACCTAAGGTGGAGAACAAGCTAAGAAAGAGCTAGATAGCAAAGTAACCCTGTTCACACTAACACCCCCCCTTAAGTGCAACTTAGGGGGAAATGTGACAAAATGTAAAGATGCAAAAAGATGCAAAGATGGGTCCCGGCTACTAGGCCACGTTAGGTACCCATGTACAAATGCAAATGAAATCTCTCACAAATGGAGAAAAGGAGAAAACCCAATGGGACAAAACTCCTCCCCAAAAGAGAGATGAAAGACAACAATGATATCCATCACAAATCCAACCAATCTCTATCCACACAAAGGATGATAAGAGAGATCATACAACCCCTCCATAATGAGATAACCTGCTGCAATAAAAAGCACTGGAAGCACACTTGTGGAGTAACACTAGAATCCTCAATCTAGCAAGCAAGGAAAGATACTTCTGTTTGCTAGAAACCATATTAGAGTCACTCAAGGACTCAGGTCAGAATCATGAAAAAGCAATAGCAGACCCGGTGCCAAGGAACACTAGAAAACTCACAACTAGCACAACTCTGGAATCTGTGAAGCAACAGTTGATTGAGAAATGATCTGGTACAGAAATGAAGTGCAAAATGCAAACCTAATGTATGCAAGAAAGGAAATAGTGCATGCACTAATGAATGTTCACATCAGCCTCCATGAATAAAAATGGCCTTAGATATGTGCGTTTACAATGCTGGAGTAGAATTTTCCATAGTTTTACAATGTCAAAAATGGACCCAAATACTAAAAGTACAGAAATATCTCAGAATTAGAACATAAAAATAGAACCATTATGTAGTGCTTGGAAAAATATTAACTTTCAAAAAAAGAATGACCTCGATCTGAGATCATATGTGAAAGTTATAGCCGTTTGAAGTTCTAAAAAATTGAAACTACCTATCAGATATGACAAGAAAACATAATTTCTAGAAAATTCATGTACCAAACTCAGAAATCATTTGAACCAGCATGTAGAGCATGAAAAATTAGCCAAAATCAAAAAAAGAATCTTGCAAATCAGAGGTCGGGAGCCCAAGTTACAGCCTTTGGAAGTTGAACTGCAATTTCCAAAATACCAATGGAGAGGGGTTTTGCTGTAGCTTTCTAACGTCATTTCTACAAAATATATAAGCTATATGCAAAACTAACAAATACCTAGATGGTTTTTTGGTGCTGTGAACAAAACCCAGAAGACATTTGTTTCTGTGATCTACAGAAAATGTGACTCTAATTGAAAAAATATGTTTTGCACCAAAAAAATGACATGCAAAGACTGAATCAACTACTTAAGACAAATAAAGGCATGCTGCAACCTGCAAGATTGATCAGAATAAATAAAATGCAAGCCGATTGTTAGATTTTAGCTCAACGAGTTTTGAGGAAGCTATTAAAAAAATTGCAACTGGCAAGTCAAAATATGAACCCCCCCATAAACTAGAGTTTTCTCCACACTTTTCTATTTCTCCAGATCATTTGAAGATGCAAGAGAAGAGCATACTCATGTACTTGGAAACCCACAACTCACAAACTAGAGTTTTCTCCACACTTTTCTGTTTCTCAAGATTATCCGAAGATGCAAGAGAAGAGCATACTCATGTGCTTCGAAAAACAACTCTACACTCTCAGATTTCTAAAAAAATTGCTAACCCACAACTCACAACTACTCTAATACCGTGTTAGATTTCTACCCAAGCATGCAAGTGATTGAGAGAAAGTAAAATAGAAATCAAATATGAGCTAAATAAACTGTATTCAACTCAAGAGAATGCAAAGCATTACAATAGAATGGGGAGCTCATATGAGAGCAAGAGTTGGGTATATATAGGATATTCCACCCAAGAGACTCAATACACAACCAATGTGGGATAAAGTGAAAAAGTCCCAAAGTAAACTTAACTTAGTGTGAAAAGAGCTAAGGTGGAGAATAAGCTAAGAAAGAGCTAGATAGCAAAGTAACCCTGTTCACACTAACATCCTCCACATCCTAAAGAAGACAGTCAATGAAGCTGGTCGTGACTGGCACCTCCAACTCAACCCTGCCCTATGGGCCTATCACACAAGCATGCACACCCCCATTGGAGCCACTCCATTTCCCCTAGTCTTTAGATTTGAAGCCATTTTACCTATTGAGGTCTAGCTCTCATCCTTAAGAGTATCCCTGCAAAACATAATCATTGATGAGGAATACCAAGTCGCAAGGTTGCATCAGCTAGAACTACTGGATGAGAAATGTCTCAATATGTTGAACCACCTGCAGGCCTATCAAAATCACCTCAGGAGAAGCTATAACAAGGGAATCAGGAACTAAAAATTTGAAGTAGGTGATCTTGTCCTTATGGAAAATCAGAAGAACTTGCAAGAGTGCCCTAAGAAAGGCAAGTTCAAACCCAATTGGCTAGGACCGTATGTCATCATAGCTAGTTATGGATCAGGAGCATACCAGCTTGCAACACCTGAGGGCCAGCCTCTGGATGAGCCTATGAACATTCTACATCTGAAAAAATTCTATGCATAACCCATCGAGTATCCCAATAAAAAAATAGAAAAAAAAAACTGAAAAAAAAAAATCAAGAAAAATCTAAGTGCAATAAAAACTTCCAATGGTGAAAATCACTTCGGTGACGCCTTAGATAAGTACCATGGTGAAAACCTGTTTTAGGTACCATGTGTAGTGGCCGATTCTACCATCTAATAAGTCCTCTTTCCGTCACAACACTCCATATCACACACATTTGATGGCTTGGAATTCTGAAACATCATGTCCTATCGCCCATTTTGCACTATCTCAGCCAAGCCCAAACCATGGAACGAGGATCCTTGTAAGCTTCCATTTGTACAAATCAAAATTAAAAAATCCAAAAAAATACAAAATCAAAAATTCCAAAAAAATACAAAATCATTAAAATCTAAAAAAATAGTACAATATCACCCTCACACATCGATCTCTCTCATCCATCAATCATCACCATCAAATCCATCCTAAACCATTCCCACATCATCAAGTCATACCAGAACTACATATTCATTTCGCCTGCATCTTGAAAGTACCTTGATCCCCTGGATACAAGGTATGTAGGCAATCTGGAATAGGAAGGACATTTCTAGTACTCAGGTACATAAGATGCACCCATCCAACCTGTTTGGATGGTCCCCATTTACTGAGCTTGCTAAACCCAATATATGATACACACACTAAGAATACACTTGAAGCATGGTCCTTAACGCAAAAATTATCAATCAACATACCAATTATAATCCTACACCTGGCTAAACTATTCTTTTTCCCATCTTTAAAAAATTTTCCAATCAAATCTAACTGATTTGCATCCTAGGATATATCTTTCCCACAATAGACAAGAATCTATCATCCTATCAACATGTCTCTTGGCAAGATCACACACAGGCTATTTGTATCTTTTCATTGGTCTTTTTGATTATTGATTTTCATCTTTTTTGTCTCACTCTCGGTCACCTCCAAAGCTACCTTGATCTCATTATATCATGGTAAGTAGCAGACAACACCTGGAGTAGACAAGGTCATTGTTTCTGTATGTTGTGCTTGTGGGTTGGTTTCATTACTCCAAGAATAGTATTCATATCTTGAAGCCTGGGTCGGTTCTAGTTCGACGTGCCTGATTTGCATATATAAACATCAATACCTTATAGGTACTATGAGCACTCATCACTATGAGTCCCCTTCCTAGGGCAGGCAAGGTTATACTACATTGGGTATGCATGAAATCAACCTATTGTTTGCAGGTGTAGTCCATGCAATCATGGGATATATACCATCACCTAGGTCATCTCATACCTTTGTGAACTATATCCTACATTGCTATAGTAAACTAAGAAATGCTCTCAATTAATATGCAACTACTATTACTAGCTCAAATCATCATCCTAATCAACTACACTATCTAGGCCTAGATTTCATAATCACCTAAAACCCCCCCAACCTAACCCTACCAAATCCCCTCACTAATCCCACTCTTCCAACTTATTCACACACAACACATCCTGAACCAAATCATATCCCCACCCCCCACCCCTCAATGACGTGGTGTCCTATGACCTATCAATTCCCTCATCTCCAACTCCCCTGCAATCTAACCACTCCCAATCCTATCCGATCCCCATTCATTCATCTTTATCTGCTCCCCATCTATTCGCCTATCCACCAGCCCCACCACCCAGGGTCCAACAAAGAACATCATGTGTATCAAGACTTAACCAGCTCACCTATCACCTAGCTTGCATATCATTTCATTTAGGTTCATTTTAGAATCTTTTAAGTTGCATATCATATCATTTAGGTTCGTTTTAGAATCTTTTAAGCTTGCATATCATATCATTTAGGTTCATTTTAGAATCATTTTGTGGCACATTATACATCATTTAACATTGCACATCATATCATTATCATTTAAGTTTGTCATCACATAGGGACATTTTAAAATTAGTAAATCATCACATTGTATTCCATATATCATCTCATAATCATTTACTGGCATAGCATAAATTAATCATTTAGCTCCATACTTCCATACATAACATGTGTTTATAAACATACATTTCCATTGCATTTGCATTTTACATCCATAATAAATGTTTATTACTCTGAACATTTATTTGCATTATACATCATATAGTCCATAGATCACAAACCATGCATAAATCACAATAAGTAAACTATCATTACATCCATCATAGGTACATCCATAACATCAAAAACATAATTGCATAAACACAACACATCCATAGCATATAAATCCATAAATCATATTACATCCATCAACATAGGCATCATCATAATCATAATAGAGCATCATAAACAAACACATAGACCATCAAAAAACATCATATCATATATCATCATCGCAAAAAAATGTACTTCACTCATATATACACATCAAAAAATACAGTGTCCTGATACAATGCCTCTAAGGGCTAACATGATATAACTATCACATAGAGGATCCTCTATCTGTTCGAGTGGGAGATCCTGACCCTGGTGGTGGCTGTGGTCCTGCCTATGGTTGTGGCTATGGCTGTGGTCCTGCCTATAGCAATGGATGTGGCTGCGGATGTACCTGAACTTGTGGAACCTGCTGGGGCACATGTGACGGAGGACCCATCCCCTACTGTACAGACTGAACCGATCTAGATCTATGTGATCTAGATGCCTAGGATCCACTAACTTGATTATAACTCAGTGTACGCTGCTCTGCAGGCACTGCCACATAATATAGGGCTCGATAATAGTCTGTCCATCCTCTGGCCTCTGCCAGCTGCCCTTGTACCTGAGTCAACTATCCCTATAACTGATATGACTATGTCTATGCCTGAGACAACTATGTCTACATCACTGTCAACACTAGAGCCATACCAGCCCCTGAAGCATGTAAAATGCTCACTGTAGCCTCTGCCTGTTAGGCTCTTGCAAGCGTCACATCCTGCTCCCCTATCAAAGTGACTATCTCACCCTAAGCCTGGGCTAGCTGTGCTTGCAATGCAGTCACTTGTCCATCTAACCCATCCAATAAGGCTAATGTACCCCACAACTAAACCAACTCTATCTCATAGCTCTCTAAAGCCTCTTGCAGGTTGGCTACCTATGCCCACAGGGTCTCAATCTCCTTGTCCTCACCCTGAGGCCGCCAATGAGGTGTGAGCCCTCGAACCTCAAAGGGGCCTGCCTCTACCTGCTGCCCTGCTACCGGCTACCTTGCTACCTATTGACCTACTGCCACAGCCTGCTACTGCTGTGATACATATGGTGGGGGCATAACATCCCTATCCACTCTCAGCCATCCTCCACGCTGCCGAGGCCCTCCGCGCTATCATACCCTACCAATCTGAACCTGCTACCCCACCTGCCCCTATCCAATTGCCACTACTGCTAGCACATCTATCAACTGACCATCCCTCCTAGCCTCCTCCTCCTCTCCATCCCCTCCGACCTCCACAAGGTAGTCTACAATGATCTCCTCCCCCTCCTCTAGGAAATCATCTCCATCAGAATCATCATCCCCTGACCCCACTACCTCCTCTGCAGGAACTACCTCCTCTGCCGGTTCTGTAAACCGAGTCGGTCGCCACATCTGCCACCATGTGTCATATGTAGGAGTAGTGCTTGCATCCCTGACTGTGCTCTGCCAATCCCACTACACTGGTTGTAAAGCTGCAAAATCATCCAAAGTGACCTAGGGTTGTATGGCTACAGGCCAAAAATGAGCATCTTGGTGGGTCCGTGCAAAGATAGCCATCTGCTGCGGTGTATCTTGCCGCAACCTAAACTGCCGCATGACCCACAATGGTAGATACATATCTATCATGTGGTCTCCTCAACCCATCAAATACCACTATTGAAAAGCATAAGGCAGGTGAACATCATCATCAGGCCATCATTCCACTCTGATGTAGGTTGCCATGTCACCCGAATAACATCATCTAGCATCCACCTTTAATACCAAACCTGTCTAGTATAGGTGTACTTGACATCCCAATAAAAGAATACAAAGGCCTCAAATGGCCAATGATAGTAACCACATCTCGGTCGAGTAACTATAATGTGTTCCCAAATCCACACATGTAATAGAGTAACCCCGGCTAACAATGCTGAATCATAAAGATAGACAACTGTATGCATCACATGATATAGCTGCCCCAACATTGTTGGTCCCCAGGCATACACAGTCTCATGCCTCACCATCCCCTCGATCATCTCCCCCCAACCAACTAGAAAACCCCTACCCCTCCTATCAGGCATCAACACACAACCAATCAAAGCACATAGGAATAAGGCAAAGGGATCTGCACCCACAACCAGTCTCCCCTCGTAACTCATCTCCCGACCATCTGCTGATAGAACAATATGATCCTCACCAAAAACCCTGATTAGGGCCCTCCATCCCCTCCTCATGTCATATCACACCCACTGGCCGCGAATAGGTAGCTTGAGGATGTGATAGACATCCTCAAGCGTGATTGTGATCTCCCCAGTAGGAAGCAAAAATGTACAAGTCTCTAAACGGTACCGCTCCACTACTACTGTCATCAGAGCTCTATGAGATCGTAGCACCAACATCAACGCCACAGTCAAGAGCCCCAACCTAGCCAGTCGGGCCTGTGTGGCATCATCAAACTGGTCAAACAGTGCCATCACAGATGGCACACGTCGCTCCCATGAGGTTACTATAAATGAACCTAGATCCTGCATGCACAACTTTCTGGTCAAAAATCTACCTATCTTTTTTCCAAATCACCCCCTTTCTTCTAATGTTGAATGTCCAAATCATTTGGTGCCAAAACAAATTGTACTTTGCGCCATTTTCCAAATGGCGCTACTACTTCCAATGGCGCTATTACAAATAATAGTGCCACTACAGAAGGCATTTTGTGCCACTTCAACACATAGCACTACTGCGCAATGAACTTAGTACCATTTTACAATATGGCGCCACCCTATCACTTAGCGCTAATCTAAGGATTAGCGCCAATTCCCCCTATCGCACATCTTCTAAATATTGCACTAATCCTGTTCTATGCGCTAAAACTAAACATAGCGCCACTAATAAAAATAACACTATTCTGGATTATAGCACTACCCTGCCATGCATTTGGCGCTAAAAATGCCAAACCCTAACCACTTTCTAACATTGTGCTATTTCAAAAGATAGCGTTAAAATGCCAGATAGATGGCGACAAACCACCTCTATGCTACCCAAGTAGATAGCGCCAATCCAGAGGATGGCGCTAATCCGCTTAAAAACACAACAAAATGATAAAATTAAAAAATAAAAAAGTCAGGGTTAGACCCTACCTGGGGTCTAACCTCCATTGCCTGGCCAAACGATCGAAACCACTCAGAATTGTGTCAAAGTCACGGGAATCAGGTGTTTCACTCTACCATCTCTTCTTCGCTCCTTCTTAAAAGTCAATGTGTGCAAATGTGGCACTCTAAGGGCCCACTTCTCTTAATATAGTGGGCCATGTCTTTCCCCTGCCCCCTTTTTTCCCCCTCCAGGGTGCAGATCTCAGCCTTTTTCCTCCATTTTTCTTCCTACCATCTTTTTTTTCCATCCCCTATCCAACTTTCACTCCCGTCGCATCTTTTCAAGAGGTCACCCTAAAAATTTTATTTTTTTTCTATCAACCTCTCGAGGGGGCATCCCTCACCCATCTTATTCCTTCCTGACAACTGGGGTATTTTTTTCTTCAACCTGATGCCACTTCCCTCCTAAGTCCCGACGCCATGTCAAAGAGGGGCAAATGTAGACACCTAAAAATGTCTCTTACCATCAAACCGACTCCTGACATCCCTAAACTATCAATTTCCCTTCTATTCAATTAATTAAATTTTTATTTAATTAATTATCCCTTCACCAAATTTTTAATCATTTTATCCCCAACAATTGAATTAATTTTATTAATTCAATAGTTCAAATCTTAGCCAATTGATTTAATAAATATACAATATTTATTTGGTCAATTTGCCTCTCCTCACTAAATCTAATTAATTAGCTAAATCATGTTTAACTAATTAATTCAGCCTATTAATTGACCTATCCCTACCCTAGACAATTAAATAGCTATTATTTAATTACCTACCCTAGCCTACCTCATCCTAGCCCTAGGGTTAATTAAATAAAACCTATGTTTAATTAATTCTAACCTCTCATTTGGGTGGTCAAACCTAGTTTAACACCCTTCCCCACCTCCTCCAAATAAAAAATTGAAATATATCCACATAAGTCAATTTTTTATTTAAATACATCTCACATCACAATTAATTCCTCTTACAACCCCTTAGCATACCCATGCCTCGTTTATCTCCACTTATCCCCAAATGAATTTTTAATTCATTTTACATTCCCCATATGAATCTTTAATTCATAAATATTCCATCTCACCCATACTCATTTAATTCACCCTTTTCCCAAAATAAATAAAAGATTTACTTTTATTCCTAACCCTCCATTACTCCAAGATCTAATATAAGCCCTCCACATCACTTTTATCCTCCACCATTGATCTTCCAAAACCAATCTCCACCCTTGGATCAAAATCCCTCCAAAATCTCTATAAATAGAACCTCTCCCAAGCCATTTGGGGATCCAATCTTCAAGTAGAGTTATCATGCCAAAATATCTAATGAGGTAGTCTTTTGTGAGTTGTCTTTGAGATAGCATTTCACATTTACATCTATCAAATAGGGTATATCATGTCTTAGGAGCTCTTGGGTGCAAAGTTCCTCTCCCTTTTGATGAGATTGGGTTTTTCATGTCTAGGTATAACTAATTTGTTTTGTTATACATTTGGTTTATGTTTTTACCTTGATTTGATTTCCTAATCTACATACCTATTTCTAGGTACAACACCATCTCAGGCACATTACATTCACATACTAACGATTGAGCTTCACCACAACAATCACCAAAGACACACTTAAGGGTTGAGTTAGTCATAGAACCACTCCCCACCTCCATAATGGACTTTTGAAAATGATAGGATGATGCAGTCTATTCAGAGAAATACACCATCCCCACCTCCATAGAGGGCTTACATGATTGATTGATTGATTATAAACAAGCTTAGGATGCACGATGCACTACTCTGGGGTGCAAGTCTCTACATCTGAGGTCAAACACATTGCTAACACCTCTAACATACAACTTACCTTATATATGCCCCAACCTTAAGGTGGTTGATATCAATTGTCGATATCAAGCATGTTAAGGTAGGAAGAAAACAAACAAGGGAACACTGACTTTCGCAAAGCCCATGCCCCCAGGAGGTGACATGTACTTTACAATTGCCAAATGTTCCCACAAATACATACCTACAAGAAATATGTTAGTGTCTACAAAATCATGATAAACAACAACATCAATGCATATGATTAACCACACAAAGAGCCAAGGTTATACAATGAATTCAAAGTTCAAGGATAACTATGGGTTATATCATGAAGCTCTCTGAGTCGAGTACTGCCAAGACTAGATTCAAAGGCAAACAAAGGTGCACAGAGCAGTAGTATTGTTAAGGTTTGTAAATGTGATAGAGACATCATAAAATTCACTACGTGGAAAGAATGAGTGCTTCCACTAGCCAAGAATTGGATAAGATATACAACCCCATCATCATATTAGGAACTAAGTCCATTTTTTTATTGCTCTCGAAAGGGACACTAGGTCCGCATCAGTATAAATATTTGTCATCATCTGCCCGCTAGGTGGAAACACTAGAGGAAGGGAAACAATAAATAAGAGAGGAGAAACAAGTGTATTAGGGACAATCATGTAGGAGGGTGCCCCCAAGTCACCAACCATGATGCTATGTCCATAAGACACAACAATCAACAATGAAATTAGAGAGAGAAATTTAGAAGAATGATGATACAGATAGAGGAAGGTCACAACAGAGGCAGTCTCCTAGTATCCCGAACTTTACGAGAGAATCTGAGGTCATTCCAAGAGGCTGAAATAACATATAACACATCATGGGGGAAGCGCATTACAATAGAGATAAAGGGTTAGAGATACTTACCTGTTAGGGTACCACCGTTAAGAACCTGCATATCTAGGATATCTGTCATGCTGTTTTGATCTTGTTGAATTAACATTAAGTGTAGGATGACGAGAGGCTTTGTTTTCTTTAAAAGGATTATATCCAATACTACTTGAGTAATGTGTTGAAGTGGATTCTATAGGTACTCAGATTCCTTGTTGATTTACACATCCCTTACCTTCATATTCACAAGTGTTATAAAGGATTTTAAATCCTTGACCATAAAGGGATGTCATTTCCTTAAAAGAAGGTGAAGCCTCATAGGTGTCATAATTTGTAGTATAAGCGAGGGTATTATTTTTATTTTCTACCAAGGGGATTTTAGGTTTCTTAGGTGCTTCAAAAGATTGCTTAGGTGAGATCGATGCCACTTTTGATATGTTAAGGCTATTAATTTTATATTCCCTTATATCGCAAGGATTAAAATCCAATGAACCCTAATCATCACCAACAAGTGTATTCGATGGTATAGAATCTTTCACAACATCATTCGTGGCTAAGAGCTTTGATGAACCAGCTCATATGATTGTAAACTGGTTGTTATTTTTCAATGTGTAGATAGTTATTTGGTTCAGGATTGGCATGAATAGTATGAATTTTACCTTTGAATATAAATTTGATTGAATGATGCAAGGTGGAAGGAACTACCCCCAATGCATGAATCCAAGGTCTACCAAGAATCATGTTGTAAGATAAAGAACAAAGCATGACATTAATCAAGGTAGGCATAAGCATAGGTCCTACTTGTATAGGTAGAGTTATAGTGCCCACGGATTGTCATCCAACATTATCAAAGCCATGAATGCTAATGCCATTTGGTGTGATTAGTGATGTGTCAACCTTGATTTGTCTAGTAGGTTAATTCTACAAACATTAAGAGCTGATATAGTGTCAATCATAACTCATTTTACCAATCTTCTATTTATTGTGACAAAGATTATAAGAGGATCATATTGGTTTTGAACTTCAATTGATGGTAATTCTTGTGGTTGAAAGAGAATATCTATTTTTGTTGCATGCATACTATGCAATATGGCTGCTACATCATTAGGCTTAGTAGTAGGTGGGACAATTACCTTTTGCAAAGATTCTTGGAGCATTCCATGGTATGTAGGTGATGTTTGTATTAAATCCCAAAGAGAGATCTTAGCCGGGGTAGTGCGAAGTTGTTTGACAAGATCATACTCTTGACCACTTTTATGAGTAAGATGAGGTGGTTGAGGGAGCATAGGTTGAGAACATTGAAGAGAGATAGGCACATTTGGCACTTGGTTAGTTTGCTTGTTATTATGGGTGTTATATGTGTGAGCAATCACATTGTGGTGTGATTGTTGTAACACATTTTGGACACCTTGAACCATAATCACCAGTTTTAAGAAAGAGGGTGCACTAAGTGCCCCTCGGATAATCATTTTAGGAATATTTCTATGAAGTCTATTAATGATTATTGAATTAACATTGTTTCCCTCTTGATTGCACCCAATATCCATCCCCAAAGGATTTAATGTGAGAGACCTTTTCTCATCCACTAATGCTACATCTTGGCTAGGGAGAGTAGTGGGATGAAAGGAAGGCACATCAGTAGCTTCATCATACTCTATGGCAGAAAAATGCTTTTTACCCCCGTCTTTCTCATGAGTGTTCCTAGAGTTGAATTTGGTTAAATATTCTAATATCAAAGGATGTTCACCCACGAGGATTAAAAATTGGTCAAAACCAAGATCTTTGATAACTGCATGTAAAGATACCATTGAGAAATGACATGAAGGTGCCATTCCAATGTAATATCAGATTTTGAAAGCTTTTCAAAATCGGTGCAAAAGACAAGAGCAAAAATAACCCAGAATGCTTGATTTTTCGATACTTTTCAATGCAAGTGAATGAAACAAAGGATGTTGTAAGGATTTTAGTCAAGGGAAGAAAGTTATATGTCTGATATCAATCCAAAATAGCAATATAATCACTCTCCACACACTCTTTATGTGAAATCAAGATAATGCCAAGTCAAAATATAGTGAAAATATGTCAAAGTAGACACTTTTTTCACCAAAATTCAATGCAAAAGAGCATAACAAAGGGTGTTGTGAGGAAAATTATGATAGAAAGCAAATAATATCAGTAATAACAGCCACTTGATGCAAAAATATCCATCACAACATGCTTTTAGCACCACTTAAGGTCAAACCCTAGTGAAAATATAGCAAAAATAAGCTATTTTTCACGGTTTTTCAATTCCAAGACCTGACAAAAGGGGTGTTGTAAATAATTTTAGGAGGTATGGAAAATAATATCAATAATATAAGTCACCTCAATCCATAAAATTGATCACAACATGCTTGGAGTGCAAACTAGGTCAAATCCTAGGGCAAAAATAGCCAAAATGTGTAGTTTTTCACCAAATTTTCACTACAAGAGCCTAATAAAAAGGTGTTGTGAAGATTTTTATGAGGGGAAGAAAATAATTACCCTTATAATAGAAAATTAATGCAAAAATACCTTTCACAACACACCTATGGTGCAAGTTTGAAGAGTCAATAAGGTCAAATTTAGCGAAAATCATTGTTTTTGAAGCCCTAGGTTTGAGATCTTCAGATTTGAAGTATGATTTATGATGAAATTGACTTAATCTCAGACTTGAAAATTATTTTCAAGGTTTAACATGCAAAATGCCCATGCAAATTTAATGAAAATGCATAAAAATTGCTAGTTTTTGTTGAAATTTTCTATGCAAAATTGCAAATATTTTAAATCTAAATGCAAATTCACACTAAAATGCAAGACTACAGCCAAATTAAAATTTTAATGAGCCTCTAAAATTAGTAGAAAAATATAATAAAATATTTTTCCTACAAACCCCAGATTTTGGAATTACTAGTTTATAAAAAATTGTCAAAATTTCTAGAAAACCCTTGCAATTAAATGATGAAAATGTAAGGTAAATTTCTATTTTTTTTTGTATTTTATATCAGGTCTGATGCAAAAATCATGAATTAGGAAAATTTAGGAAGAACTGATGTAATTTAGTAAGCCAAACAATGCAATTTTTTTTGTATTTTTCTAATTTTTCAATTTTTTTGAAATTTTCTCAATGCAATAAGTAAATGACCAAATAAATGAATGAAATCACACCAAATCTGAAGGTAAACACTTAGCAAGTTGAAATTTAATTCCAAAAATACAGGTTCACCAAAATGTTTACGGTAAAATTGGATTTTGCTAATCTTTTGTTGTTAAGATGTTAAAACCCTCCTTTCCACTAAACATTGAAGGAACTAAGGTCGAGTGGCGAGCACTATCATACCCTAGATCACTTGCAAATGAAAAGAAACTTGGATTAGGGAATTTAATTATTAATTTTCCTTCTCTTATGTCCAATTAACCATTAAAACCCTAATTATACAAATATGGCAACAAATTGACGAAAGACAGAAAAAGCTCTTACAGACGGGGGTAAAATAACAAATCACAGAATACCTATTTTTAGGGTTCTAAGGGAGAATAGTCAGGGACACTGGTGTGGGTGTCCAAGTCCAAGGTACCTACATTTTTAGGGAATTTGGACCTCCTTCCGACATTGATCATCCATGTAAATTCTATTTTCTAAAATCTGTTTGCGGAGGACACTTTTGCAGGTGCCCTAGTCCTAGAAGTTTTCCTTTGTCTAACTTTTCTTTAGATCCTGAATCCTTGATGCCTGCCACTCCTTCCTGCAACTCCACTTTTTCTAGATGAGACACCTATAACCTGTAATCACAAGACTTGGTTTGGGGGTTGTGGTGTTTAGAGGCTTGCCTTAGTCAAACCCCGAAGGACACTTAAGTCTCCGAACACCGTTGTCAAACAAAGTGTACATGCCCTTGTTAGGTAGAGGCAAAAACCAAAGGAATCAATGATAAAAACACAATGATATGTCACCTTGTAGTGAATCTCTCATGGAGGAAGATGCTCTTCATGCCATGAGAAGATTGATGATCAAATTTGCAAATATCTACACATAAAACATACAAGTTTGCTCTAGCAACACAATAGAAAGCCTTGAATCACCTTGAGAATGTCTAGAATTCACAATGATCATCTAGTTTACAAATGAATGCCTACACATGCTTATATATGCACCTACAAGCATTCCCACAAAGATTTTAAAAATCAAACTTTACCATGTCAGCAAAATAACCACGTAACGGTCATAAACCGATGCCTGGAAATTGGGGCTGCCCTAAAATAGGGCAGGACTAGGGCGCAGGTGCCCAAGTCCTCCCCCTATTTAGGGTAGGGTATAACTCAAGGGGTCCACCTAGGTCCTATTTGCCATGGGACTTAGGTCTCATTCCATCAGGATGGTAAAATATGAACAAAAATGTCCTGAATGCATGCTAAAGACCCGAGAGCTAAACCTTATGAGGGAAAAGCCCCCAAGGGGACATTTTATGACATTACAAATGGGTAAGATGGATGAAGATGGCGGATTGGAATATGATAGGATAAGGACAAGATAGTGGATAAGATATGTAAGAGGTTATTATGGATGTGGATGATTGGTATGATTTTGCCCCCAAGTATAGGGATACAAAATGGATGGAGAAGGGATTATGCATGAAGCCCACAAGGGGTTTTCATCATGGTACTTGCCTAAAGCACCACAAGGAGTTGTTTTCACCATTGGATGAATTTTTCTCTTCAGTATTTTTTTTTTATTTTCTTATTTTGATGGAATGGGGACTCTAGCGTCTATTTCCATAGCAAGGAGAAGATGGTCCCATGTTGGATAGTGGTGAGGTAGATGGAGATAGCATTATGCACATGGATGTTGGTATATAGGAGGAGGTGGAATGGATGGTGGATAGTGGCTTATGATTGGATTGTGTGGATTATGATGGAAGATTTATGCAAAAGCATGGATCATAGGGATGTAATGGGGGAGATATGTAGGATAGTGGATGAAAGATGGGGCTATGTGGGAATGCCATGTGGTGGAGGGGAACCAAGACCAACGGTTGCACACACCATTTTAGATTTGGAATCTCATATTTTGGATGTGGAGTTGGGAGTAATGGGGATTGAGATAGGGGATTTTTGGATGGTCAATTTTTGGATGGTTTATTTGGGATTTTAGGGAACCAAATAGACTTAGTATTTATGGGATCCTTAGATGGGGAGCAGGATTTTTGGGATTTTTGAGAATTGGAAGTGGATGCCTCATTTGGATTGTTTGCTTTGTGCTTAGAGACCCATACCATTTTTCTTTTTTCTTTTTCTTTTGATGGTGTGAGCTTTGGTAGCCTTTTGGATTGTTGATTTTGTTGAGAAGGGATATCATCTTTAAGCTTTTGTGCTTTATGAGTGGAGGCATTCAAATTATTACTTTTGAATCCCATGGATTTGGTGAAAGATTCATGTTTGGATAATTTGTGCTTTTGTTGGTCTTGATTTGGAATTTTAGGGGATTTATGGGTGGAGGGGTTAAAAGTGGATTTATGGATAAATGGATGAGCAAATGTGAGGATAGGGATGTTAGGAGTTGGGAGGATGGGAGGATAAGGGGATTTAATTTTTGGTGTTGGAAGGATGGGAGGATAAGGGGATTTGAGGATGGTGATGTTTGGCATTGGAAGTAGTGGAGGTATATTTGATGGAGGAAGATGGATGTTCACATGCTTTTACAAATGATATGATGATGGAGGGGGAATGATGACATATGATTTGGAGGTGAGATGAGATGCACCGAGTTTGGGATTGGATGAATGGATTTTAGAAGATGGGTGGGTGATATTAACATATGTAGATTGTTTTCTTTGGATGTATAGCCAAGGCCATGCAAAGATGGATGGAATGTGGTGTAGATGGGCTCCAAGATACCTTGTTTGTGAAAGCCCTATACCTTTTCCTTAATAGTTCATATGTTGGAGCATTCGACATGCAATGGGATGTTTAGTGCTTTGGAAACAAGATGTGAGTCCATTAGTCGTTGGGGAAAGATAATGGTGGGTGGAAGTTGTTCACCTCCTACAAGAGAGTCATCATGGATGAAGGTGTTTTTTCCAAGTGGCTAAGGGGACGGATTTGGGGTGGGATTGGTAGATGGTGCGGGATCAATAAGTTGATCACTAGATGGGAGTGGATTGTGGATGGGATTATTGGGATGCTTAGATCTTGATTAGTATAGGGGGTTGATGCTTCAACATGCTTTGGATATGATTCAAGGCATAGCTCATGGCTTTGGATAGAAGTGGAAGTGACATGGATTGATTTGGTGGGTGCTTGGATGGATGTGAGAGGTGCTTGACTTATGGGTTCTTGAACATGGCTACATGATGGCTCTTGACTTATGATAGGATATTGTTCAAGAGTTTTGGTGGGTGTTGGATTGCATGGGGGTATTTGATTCCTTGCTAATAGCCAATAGATGACATCCTTCATGATTGTATGGGTTGAAGAACAATATAATGGATGGATAATAAGGGTGGATAGTGTAGGATTAGGATTGGGATTGGATAGTTGGATGAGGGGATTAGGTAGTGATGGTTCTTAGATGGGTTCAACAATATATTTTGGATTAGATGGTGGTGTTGGAGGTGTGGGGGATTTGGATGACTCCCTAGCTTCTCTTTTTCTTTAGAGAAAATCCCTCAAGGATTTGTTGGGTGTTCTTGGCTTAAGATTTGGAAGGTTTGATGGTGGATTAGATGGTAGATTAGATGGTGGATGGGTGATAGGTATTGATGGATTGGGAGATACATAGGAAGATGGATTAAGATTGATAAGGTTGGAGGGATATTGTGGTGTGGGGATTAAGGTTGATGGATTGGAATACAGGGGATTCATATGGGGAAATAGTTGTTGATATAAGCATTGAATTTCAGCCATGAAGTGTGCTAGATTAGTGTTCCCTTGGTCAAAGTTAGCATGACAAAGGTTGGGGGATGGATAAGTTGGAGATATTGATTGGTTGGGTAGATGTGATGGTATATATGTACAAGGGAATGAAGATTGATATGAAGGTGAAGGTTGATATGAGGTTGAAGGGGTGGATATATAGGATGAAGGTTGGTATGATGAAGGTTGATATGATCTGGATGGGGTGGGTATATAGAATGAAAGTTGGTATGATAAAGGTTGAAATGATGTGGATGGGGTGGGGGCTTGGGATTCTCCAATGATGAGGTGTACTAAGGGGATATCTCTAAGGATGCTTTTGCATTTCTCCTTAGTGATAGAATCAAAATCCTCATAGGCATATTTAACTCTTTGTAAATGTTGCATTGCCACATAAAGATCCATGTTTGTTGGAGAGATATGGGATGATGGAGGATAATAGATGATTGTGATGTTTGGGGATCAAATTTCAAGACCTTAGGATGATTTGATTTGCTTCAAAGGATGGATGATTGATGATTCTCTATGCTTAAGGTAGACTAATGACACTTAAGAAATAGAGTTGATTGGGTTGATTTGATTGGATGACTTACTTGAGATAGACTAATGATCTCAAGAAAATTTGGATAAAGGTTGATAATGATTAACTAAGGTCTTGATTTTTTATTAGGTTGATTTGGATTTGGATTTGGGTGAAATTTGGCAAGATAACTTTAGATTTGAACCGAATGGGACCTAAGGATTGCAATACAACCTTTAAGGCATGTGTAGGATATAGTTTTCAGATGGTGCCAATAACCAGGTAGAAGGTGCCAAAATAAAGTCTAATGGCACCAATTCAAGAGATAATGGCACCAAAACAAAGGATTAATGGCACCAATTCAGGAGACAAATGGCACCAAAACATAGTCTAATGGTGCCAATTTAGGAGACAAATGGCACCAAAATAGAGTCTAATGATGCCAATTTAGGAGACAAATGGTGCCAAAATAGAGGATTATAGCGTCAAGGGAAATAGCGCCACATATAAATTTTTAGGTGCCAAATAGAGAAGTTTTGGCACCCAAGTGAGACATTCGGTCTAGGTTTTTGGCAAGTTTTGACAAATTTTTGGATTTTAATCTCAATTTTTTGGGATTTTTAAGGTCAAATGATGGATTTGGAAGGTCAAATGATAGATTTGGTGGTGTCAAATGTTTCAATGGTTCAATGATCTAGATGGCTTCGAATAATGTCAATGATAGTTTCCTTGGCAAACATACAAACAATCACACAATGGCTAGATGTTTTGGTAGGATAGTGTATGTTCATGATTGAAAACACTTGTAAGCATGTACAATCCTTGGCTAGTCAAGGATACTACCTTCTAAGTCCCCACCTAGATTTCTCCATATACTAAGACAAAGTGGACAACTAGAGAATTTGGTGACACTTGCTCCCCCTTACATGGCATGGGCACACCAAACCTCTTACCCTTCGATCCTATAGACCAAGGGAATTCCTATCTCTACAATGAATAGTACATGTGGGGTGGCTTGGGAGGTCTGATCTCCTACACCAGCAAGTAAAAAGCATTTTTTGGCCACTAGGACAAATGGTTCTTAATCAATGTTTAAGGATATATGGGTGTCTATACATGCGACATTTCTCTCATTTAAGAGGCCTCCCAGTCTTTAGAAAGGGTTTTTATGCATCAGTAGGATACTGAGGGAGACTTCCGTCGGTATAGAATAGTGGGACTAGGTGACTGATGACTTTCCTCACAACTATGATTATTTGTATAGTGGACTGAAATGAAAGTACCACTTGGGTCATTCCCTCTCAAAAATTGGGAGGCAGGCCCTCTAAGAAGAAATTACCCTTTCTTTTGATCACCCAAGATCACACGAGGTGCAAGGGGAGAGCATACACAAAAGGTGACCCATTTGGGATAAAACTTAAAAGTGATAAAATGTTCACAAGTAGACTTTTGATCCCCAGGATCACCTTAAGGTATGAGGGGAGAGCATATGTCTACAAGTGAACAATAAGCAAAGCAAACAAGGTTAATTCCTGTACTTTAACCCTAATGTGCATAAGATTAGTCATAAAAAGATGCTTTGACCATGAATCTACACACAAGATGTTAGTAGTTTGATAAATGATGCTTTGACAAATGTTTAGACACCTGCAAAGATGAGTTAGATTCCTCCACAGACTTCAAAAAATACTATTAGAAAATAACGCTTAATAATTGATGGATAAGGCTGAAGCAAAAGATAGGGCTAAAATATTGATGGATAGAGCTAAAGCAGAAAATAACTCTAAAATATTGATGGATAGTGCTAAAGAAGAAAATAGTGCTAAAATATTGATGGATAGCACTAAAACACAAGATGGCACTAAATTGTGTGTATATGGTGCCAAAACATGACAGTGTCCACAAATCTACTCAAAAAAAGGATTATTAATTGAAAATAGTTAGATCTAAAGGGGTTAGGATGCCTTTCAACCTATCCATAAGCACCAAGGATCAGATAGAAATCAAGAAATAGGTGTTAAATGACAAGAACCATCCAATGTTAGTCCAAAATCTATTTCAAAAACCCCTATACAAATTTTGGCATTACAACCCCTTGTAACTGTGTGTTTTCTGATAGAACCGAGTGTAAGATTTACTAAAAGTTCCTAAAAGTCTTAAAAAACACTTTGAAATATGTTTTGTGAAGATGGAACTCAACAAAATGGTTGTGAGAAAATGGTGCCAAAACAAAAAGACATGGCAACAAAACAGAGCAAAATGGTGCCACAAATTAGGCAAATGGCTCCAATCCACGAGCAAATAGTGCCAAACTGAGGGATTTTGACACTAAAGTCCTATAAGTCCTATTTCTTCACAAAAAATCAAACAAAATAAGTTAAATAGGGACCATGGGGTCCCACTAGGCATACCAAATGAAGATAAGATAAACTACAAGGTGTTAGAAACTCAAATGAAATGCATAAAACACTCAAATGTATACCTTGAACTCCTCCTTGATAAGGTGGAGAGTGTTGTGTTGGCATTGTTTGTCATTGATGTCAAAGGACCATCAGGAGTTATGTTGTATAAGGATATCATGCTTATATCATGATATTGTTAGGAATTGCATGCAGAAGATATCAATTAAATGCAAATAAAGATTAAACAAAGGAATGAAAAAATACATAGAAATAATAATAGCGAGAGACAAATTTTAATGTGGTTCACCCAAACTTAGGATGCATCCACCAGCAAAGAGTCCAATATTATTATCTAGCAATCAAACTGATTATAACCTGCAATCCTTGCAACTCAATACTGTTGCAATTGTGACAATACAATATCAACATAAACCCTAACCCTTAGTCGTTCTTATCAAGACATATGCCAGTTACAAAATAGGGTTTTTTTATGTTAGCCAATAGAAAAAATAACTCTCGACGCCTTTATAAACTAATAAAAGTCTTGGCTCAGCTTCCTCTGGACCCCGCAGGGGGCACTGCCCCTTGACATTGTCTTGGAGGCACTTCCCCAAACCCCCGTTAAATAATTTGGGAGGAAACCATGCCGATAAAAGTGGGGAAAATTTAACCTCCAAGTCTGATTAGGCTCCATATAAAAATAATCTCCCACTTGGAGACTAATTAGACTCCACACCATATCATCTCCCAATTGGAGACTGATCATAACACTACTGACCCTGTAGCTCCCACTGGAAATAAGCACCTTAGACCCTGCTGTTCTAATTTTTTGTTTTCAGTCTTGAAGACCAACTGAAGCTGAAGAGGAGTTTAGCTTCTCCCTTGTCACTGTCTTTGTAAACATATCCACTAGATTTTCATCTGTATGTATCTTGTCTAGTCTTACTTGTCCATCAACACTAATCGAATGAAGTGATACTTCAACTGTATGTGTTTGGTCTTTAAATGTAAGGCATAATTCTTTGCAAGATGTATAGAACTTTGGCTATCCATAGACAAATAACTGTTAGCCTGTTATTTTCCCAATTCTTCCATGAAATATTGCAGCCATATCATCTCCTTTCTTGCCTTTGTTGCAGCTACATACTCTACATCTGTGGTGGATAAAACAACCACCTTTTGCAACTGTGAGATCCAACTCACTATTGTCCTACCTATAGTAAAGAAATAACCTATAGTACTCTGCCTGGTATCAATATCCCCTACCAAATCTAAGTCTACATAATCTGCTAAATCAGTATTAGAGCCCCCAAAACATAAGTGTTTATTAGATGTACCTCACAAATATCAGAGAATCCATTTTACCGCATTCTAATGCTCTAATTTAGGAGTACTCATATATCTACTGATGACTCCTACAACATGTGTAATATCTAGTCCCGTGCATACCATGGTGTACATTAAACTTCCTATAGCTGAAGCATATGGTACCTTAAACATTTTGTCTTCCTCCTCTTGTGTCTTTGGACACATCTCCTCAATCAATTTCAAATGACTAGGCAAAGGTGTGCTGATAGCTTTTGCATTCTCCAAATGGAATCTCTGAAACACCTTTTCAACATATTCAACCTGAGATAGAGCCAATTTTTTTGTTCTTTCTATCTCTGTAAATTTTCATACCAAGGATTTAGTTTTGTTTCCCCCAAATCCTTCATAGCAAATAATTTTGCTAACTTTTGTTTTAACTCTCTTATGTGATCCATGTTAAACCCTGCTACAAGCATGTCATCAACATATAAACATAAAATAGTGTAGCTGTCATTATCCAACCTCTTAAAATAAACATAATGGTCAAAATTACATCGGCTATAGCCTTGCTCAGCTATAAAACTATCAAATTTCAAATACCATTGTTGATGTGTTTGTTTCGAGCCATATAAACTTTTCTTCAATCTGCACAGTGGTTTCTTCTTACCTTTGACCTCAAATCCTTGGGGATGTTCCATATATATCTCCTCCTCCAAATCACCATGGAGAAAGGTAGTTTTCACATCTAGCTATTCCAAATGCAAATCTTCAGCAACCACAATACTTAAAATAGTACGAATAAAAGTCATCTTGACAACCAGAGAAAATATCTCAGCAAAATCAATACCTTTTTTCTATGCAAATCCTTTTACAACTAACATGGCTTTAAATCTTTTCTTACCTCCATCTTCCTTTTTTAGCCTATAAACCCATTTGTTTGGTAAAGCCTTTTGTACCTACAGGCAACTTACATAATTCCCAAGTCTAATTTTTCAGTAAGGAGTCCATTTCTTCTTTCATAGCAAGCTCCTACTAAACCTTTGTATCCACCTACATAGCTTCATCATACCCTTCTGGTTCACTAGCATCTATTAACAAAATAGATTATAAAAGAGGGAGAAAACCTTTTAGGAGGTCTACTTAGCTTTGTTGACTGTCTAACATTCACTAGAGTTTGTGGTATTTCTTGTTGTTGTTGCGGAGCATGAGGAACTGTTGGAACATCATTATTTGGAATATCATCCAACACCACACAATCCTTTTCTTTCTTCTCATGCTACTGCAACTGATCTTTGTACACAACCTTCTCATTAAATACAACATCCCTGCTTGTCACAATTTTTAGATTTTCAACATCCCAAAGCCTATAACCAAATTCATCAATGTCATATCCAATGAAGACACACTTTTTTGATTTTACATCCATCTTAGTTCTATTTTCAAAATCTACATGTGCAAATGCTTCACATCCAAAGGTTTTGAGAAAAGAATAACTCACCTTCTTACCTATCCATGCTTCCTCTGGAGTACCACAACCCAAATGAACTAAAGGACCTCTATTAATTAAATATATAGTGGTATTGACAGCCTCTGCCCACATGTTTAAAAGCAGCCCAACATGCAATCTCATGCTCCTTGCATGCTCCATTATTTTCCTCTTCATGCATTCAACCACTCCATTTTCTTGTGGAGTCCCTAGAACTATTTTCTGCCTACGAATTCTATTACAGGAGCATTAATCCTCAAAGTCTTTGCTCCAATACTCACCACAATTATCAGATCTGAGACATTTTAATCTTTTACCTATCTCATTCTCAACCAAGCTTATCCATTTCTTAAATGTTTCAAATACATCAGATTTCTGCCCAAGGAAATAAATCCAAACCTTCTTAGTTGCAACATCTATGAATGTAACATAATACCAAGAGCCACAGAGAGAAGATACCTGAGCTGGTCCCCATACATCTATATGCACAAGCTCCAACTTTTCATCTTTCTTTTGCTTCCCATCCTTGAGAAAACTAACTCTCTTTTGTTTTCCATACACACAACTTTCACAAAAATCTATATTAATACATTTTAGACTGGTAAAACTTTCTTAAAATGAAGTACCTTCATACCTTTTTCACTCATATGCCCAAGTCTATTATACCACAATGTTGTCTCAAAACCTATAGTAAATGTTTCAGTCTCTTCCTGCGAACCCACAACAATTGTTCCTGAACCTGTTTGGTTTTTCTCTACAACTAAAGTAGAAGGAATAGTATGACTTGTACAAAGATATAAGGTGCCTACTTTCACACCTTTTGCTATTATTAAGGCACCTCTTGAAACCTTCCAATTTTTATCACTAAAAGTAACTATGCAACCTTCATCAGCTAGCTTCCCTACTCAAATTAAATTCCTACTAAGCCTTGGAATGTGTCTTACCTCTTGTAGTGGCCAATGATTCCCATTCTACAACTTAATCATGATTTTTCTCTTTCCAACAATTTGATAAGGTTCGTTATCTCCCAAATAAACCAACCCAAAATCCCCTTGGACATAATCAAGAAAATAACTTCTATGGGGCGTAGCATTCAATGAGGCCCCTGAATCTAAAACCCATGAATCATCAACATTATCTAGGGAAAGAATCAAAGAATCATCTTTAGATTTATTACTTACCACATTTGCCTCCTTATTCCCTTCTTGTTTGTCTCCTTTATTCTTCTAAGACCAACAATCTTTCTTCATATAACCTGGTTTCCCATAGTACCAATAATCCTTCTATCCTCTAGATTGGGACCTCTTGTCCTTTGATTTTCCTCGTGACTTCCCATGACCTCTAGAACCTTTTCCTCTCTCCTTTGATCTGCCCCTCCTTTCTGCATTCAAAACACTACTTGATGTGGACCCTCCTAAGCTTTTCTATCTCATTTCCTCGCTAAGGATCACACCAACAACATCATCAAATTTTAAAGTATTTGAACTAGAGATAGTTACTTACAACCATTACCAAGCTATTCCAGCTTTCTGGTAAAGAACATAAAACCAAGAGAGCCATCACCTCTTCATCAAACTTCATTTTTATAGAAGTTAACTGACTGATAATCATATTAAACTCATTTAAATGATCTGTCATAGATCCATGTTCAATCATTTTCAAATTAAACAAATGCTTCATGAGAAATACCTTATTTGAGGTTGAGGGTTTTTCATACAATTTAGCCAAAGATTTCATTAGTTCATCTATTGTCTTTACTTCTATTATATTGAACGCCATAGATGGTGCCAGGCAGAACCGAATGGGTCACAATGCCTTTCTGTCTAGAAGATTGTAATCCTCATTAGTCATTGATGCTAGTTTCTTGGCTCTTCCTTCCAATGACCTCCATAAATCTTTTTGATAGAGATAATCCTCCATCTGCATCTTCCATAATTGATAGTTCTACCTGTTGAATTTATCTACCTTCAATTTACCCTCATCTACCATTGCTCCCACTTAATCATGAGACTCCCACTCAACTGTGAGACCTTCCTATAGACGATAATCAAACACAACCTGCTCTAATACCACTTGTTCAAAATTGCATGTAGAAGATATCAATTAAATGCAAATAAAGATTAAATAGGGGAATGAAAAATACACATAAATAATAACAGCGAGAGACAATATTTAATATGGTTCACCCAAACTCGGGCTACATCCACCAATAGAGAGTCCATATTGTTATCCAGCAATCAAACTGATTACAACCATCAATCCTTGCAACTCAATGCCACTGCAAATGCTATAATACAATATCAATAGAAACCCTAACCCTTAGCCATTTTTATCAAGACTTATGTTGGTTAAAAAATAAGGTTTTGACCCCATCTTGGGGGTGCTGTCCCCAAACCCCCATTAAGTAATTTAGGGGGAAACTGTGCTAATAAAAGGGGAAAATTTAACTTCTGAGTCTGATTAGGCTCCATATAACAATAGATATCAGATATTATGCTTGTCGTCATTCTTGTCAAGCATACACTATCATGCTAAGGTGTTTGATGTCTATGTTATTCACTGTTATGTTGATCTTCAAAGGTTGAGATCCTTTAGGGTGTTGAAATAGTTGTGTTGTTCATATTATCAATAAGTGTTGATCATTTCATGTTTCAAATGTTGGTGCTTCTTGAGTGCTCACAAGACCATAGGAATGTATTGATGTCAACTTGTCATGAAGACATTGATCTATGACCAGTTGATTATCATGTTATTGAGTGTTAATTATCATGTTGGTGAGGGATCAAATCATGTCAGTGACTTGTGTTCTTGGTTATGACAATGATCATTCTTCTTTGATGCAAAGACTAAAGTGCTTCAAATTGAAATGTTGACATGTGTAGGTGCTTGTGCTTCAAGCTCATTGGTTTGGAGATGTAAGTGTTTTTGGTTTCAGTTGGGAGTTGGAGTTGATCATATTGATGTTTGATGGAATTAGGACTTCAGGACTTCATATTGTTGATTGATGTGATCATATTGATGTTTGATGGCATTGGATATCATGCAGCTTCCTAAATTTGGGTGTTTGTGATGAAGTTGAATGTGATTGGATATCATGCAACTTCATATAATCTTCTAAACCCTTAGTATTTCTTGCTTATTGTTAAGCTTTGTCAAAACCCTAAGCATTTTGTGTGCCCATCTCAAGTAAGGGTTACTTTTATTTTAATTTAGTTTTGACTTGTTATGGCCGGTCACATCACTTAAAGTGACCTATTGGAGCATTGTTATAACATGGAACAACTGGCTCCATGACCTACTATCAACTGGGTGCATAGGTTTATATTTTAAGTTTGCACGGCAAGTTTGTATTGATGGCTCATATTTGATTGTTCCAAGCCCAGGAAAGTCTAATCAATGATTGATATTTAAAGATCCTTTTGTGTCCCAATGGTTACACCTTCGCAGGAAGTTTGACAGGCATCTCCTTGTTGAAGCAGTAGTAAGATAGTTTGTAACTAATTCTTTTTTAATGGTGATCTTTCTAGGTTTTTGGATGATCTAAATGGATGTTTGAGGTTGTTCTTTTGCATCTCTATTGTTGAAGAAGGATATATAGATTTAAAGGTGTAAAAGAAATGTTTTGTGTTGATCTTACACAAAGGGTATTGAATATGTTAGGCAATATGGCTAGAAAAGGCCAGGGTGAATTTCTTGCTAAAGTATTTCCAAATTTTAGAGATTCAGGGTAGTGATTGGACCAAGCATTTCAACAAGAAATTACATAACTATGAACTGGAGGCATGTTCAGCAATTAGGGTTTCAATTGGTTGTCTGGGTTTCAAGTTTGGGGTTAATATGTCTAGTTAGATATCATTGAAGTTATCTTCTATTTAGTCTTTTCTTCTCTTATATTCAGCCTTACACAACATTTTGAAGTTGTAATAGATAGGTATAGTGGTCTCAAGGGCAGCAATTAGGCTAGATTTTATCAAAGATCAGAACTGGAAACTGTATTTTTTTATGATATTAATATAAATAGAAATCTTATTACGTAGCAAAAAAAAATTATCCTTATACTAATCTTTGCTCCAAATTAAATAAATATTTATATTTATTTAATTTTAATTATCTATCTTTTCATTCTATAATTAAATAAATATTATTATTTATTTAATTATTCATATGCCACAAATTAATTAAAATCTATTTTAATTAATTAAATAAACTTACCATATCAATTGCCCACTCTTCTCTCTCTCCTTTTATCATTTCCATTTTCCATCTCCTCTCCATCTTAGAAACTTTCCCCAAGCCACATTAGTTAACTTCAAATGATCTTCAGTTGAATAATGGAAACGTTCAAAATTCTCTTCCACCAAAAATCTATATAAACCCTCTATTTTGCTTTATTTTCTTCTAACACCTTGGACGATGCAACATAACTATACTCAATTTTTTATGAATTGTGCTATCCAAAAATCTGAGAGCAAAGCTTCATTTGTACCATTTCTCCCAAGGTGAAATAGAGGAGAATAGTGGAGTTTTATTATCATGAAATTTGTTTTAGGTTTTATTGATATTTGCAATAGTTGTTTTGATTTCATCTTTTTCTTACTCTATTGTGTCACTGTTTGATCTAGGGTTTGATCTAGGTTATGAATAAAATTTCGGTTACATTTTGGCACACCCGGTTAATTTAAAATAAATAAAAAAGTTTTTACCATTATTTTTTATATATATTTTTAATTGATTTTTAATACTTAGATTTTCTTTTATAAAATCAATTTTAAATAGTTGTTTTAGTTGTTTATTAAAAAAAAAAAGCAAAAACCAAAATATAAACAAAATAAAAACTTGTTTTTACCATGGGAAAAGACTATTTTTTAACTATTTTAATCATTTAGAGAAATTAAAAACAAAAACAAAAAATAATCAAAAAACAAAAATTAAAAAAAGCCAAAATCAAGCCAAAAAAAATTTAAAAAAATAAAAACAAAAAACAAAACAAAAATAACATTTTCTTTTTTTTGGGTGGTTAATTTCATCATTAGCTTTTTATTTAATCTTTTAGTTTTTGTTAACTATAACATCTAATTACTTTTTTTTAGTTTAGTTTTTAATTTTTAATCTTTTAGTTTTTGTTAACTATGGCACTTAATTTCTTTTTTAGTTTAGCTTTTAATTTAATCTTTTAGTTTTTTTAACATAGCATTTAATTTCTTTTTTTTAAAGTTACTAACTTTAGCGTTTAATTTAATCTTTTAAGCTAATGTTTGTGTAGCATGTAGCATTGGAAAAAAGCAAAAAAAATTAAGGCATTAAAATGAACAAACACACATTTCATTTGGTGCTTTAAAATGAACAAACAAATACACATTTCGTTTGGTGCTTTAAAATGAACAAACAAATCACACATTTTGTTTGGTTCTTTAAAATGAACAAACAACTTGCACATTTCATTTTGGTGCTCTAAAATGAACAAGACAACTTTCACACTTCATTTTGGTGCTCTAAAATTAACCAACAACTTGCATATTTCCATTTGGTGCTTTAAAATTTGTGAGGCCTACCTTTTCATTCCCATATATTTGACTACTTTTTTTTACTACTGGTGATACATTTAGACTTAGGGGACTATTGATCCCTAATTTTTAGACTATTAGATTTTATGTTATATGTGGATTTGTTATACTTAGCATGTTTATGATGTGTTTAGACCTGGACATTGATTCACTGATGATGTTAGACATGTGGTTTATATTATGATGTTATTGGGAAACTATTCATGTGATGTTAGTTAGAAATTTGTTATGTGATTCAATTTTGGGAATGGATGTTTGAAACGCAGAATTTAGAATCTAATTGTAATGTGACTTCCTTGATTCTTATATGAACATGTGATTTTGTATGTAAGTGTATGTTTCAATTTGCTTCAGCTATTATATA